>CM053506.1:43236923-43918182 GCA_028627145.1 Eidolon dupreanum
ATGTATTTCTCAGATAGGTTTTGCTTCTATTAAACAAGAAATACAAAACTCAATAAAAGGTTTGAAAAACAAATTTAAGGAAATCTCCTAAAAGTAAAATCAAAAGACAGAAAAAATGCAGAGAAAAGATAATAGCTAAAAAAAATCAGAAAAATAGGCAAGTATTTAAGAAAAAATAGACAATATCCCAGACTTTGAGATCATAAGTTTTCAATTTTAAAGGAACCACAAAGTTCCCTGAATAATAAATTTTAAAATCTACATTAAGGCACAAATAATACTAAATTGCAGAATACTAGGGATAAAGAGAAAATTCTGTAAGTTTCTAGAGAGCGAAAAAAAAGGTAACTATATAAAGGAATGGAATTCAGAATGGTATCAGGTCACACAACAATGTAAATATAATACCACAGAACTATACACTTAAAAATGGTTAAAATGGTAAATTTTATGTTGTGTATATTTAACCAGAAAAAGGAAAAAGAATGATGGATCACTATAGTAGGATCTCTTGATAAGAATCAGTCCATAAAAAAAAACACATTTTCTGTAGAAATCTGAAGTAAATATATGCATTGTAAATTCCACCCTGTCTCTTTTTTACCAGGAATTTAATATTTTTATTTGTTAAACTACCACTTACTCTTAGAAAAATAAAATAAAAAGAATCACATCAGACTTTTCATTAGCAACACAGGAAGCAAGAAAATAGCAATGCCTATAAAATGATGAGAAAATTATTTCCAGCATAAAATTCTATTCCCAAATATTGTATTATTTAATTCTGAGGATAAAATAAAAACATTTTCATATGTACAAGATTTCAAAAATTTAACTCCTATAAATGTTAACTTTCAGAAAGCTTCCAGAGGATGTGCTTCAGTAAAATGAGAGTAAACCAAAAAAGATGACAGGAAATAATTGCCAGGATGACAGTGAAAGGAAATCCCAGGATGACAGCTGTTGAGCAGGCCTAGCTAATAACCAAGCAGAATGTAGAAGAATATATAAAGAAGATCTCTAAGGAAAAGAAAAAAGATTGACACATTATTTATTGTATTTGAATGAATAGAGCAGAGTTAATTCTGTGGTCCTAAAGTCTGAGAATGATTGAGTGATCAGAACTTTAAAAACTGAGCAAATAAAAAAAGTAAGGCAATTATTACGCCTAAGGAAAATAAAAAGTTGTATAAGAATTATGGTTATTGTATATTATGTAGCTCAGGTTCAATATCTGTATAATATAAACAATAAATAATGATTCAACCCCCAACCCCAAATTATACAACTATACTGAGAATATAAGGGCTTATTTCATAGCGTCTCAGAGGCGATAGGCTGCTTCAGGATGAAGCTGAACATTTCTTTTCCAGTAACTGGCTGCCAGAAACTCACTGAAGTAGACGATGAACGCAAACTTTGTACCTTTTATGACAAGCATATGGCCACAGAAGTTCCTGCTGACACTCTGGGTGAAGGATGAAGGGTTACGTGGTTTGAATCACTGTTGAGAAAGACAAACAAGGTTTCCCCATGAAGCAGGGTGGCTTACCCCATGGGCATGTCTGCCTGTTACTGCATAAAGGGCATTCTGTTATAGACCAAGGAGAACTGGAGGAAGAAAGCGCTAATCTGTTGAAGTTGCATTGTGAATGCCAATTTGAGTGTTCTCAACTTGGTCATTGTATTAAAAAAAAGGGAGAAAGATAGTCCTGGTTTCACTGATACTACTGTGCCTAAAGGCACAAAAGAGCGAGCAGAATCTGCAAACTTTTCACTCTAAAGATGCTTGTCTGCCAATATATTGTGAGAAAGCCCCTAAACAAAGAAGGTAAGAAACCTAGGACCAAAGCACTCAATATTCAGCATATTAATCCACAAGTCCTGCAATACAAATGTAGGAGTATTACTCTGAAGAAACAGAGTACTAAGAAATATAAGGAAGGGCCGCAGAATATGCTAAACTTTAGCCAAGAAAATGAAGGAGGCCAAAGAAAACTGCCAGGATTGCCAAGAGATGCAGTCTGTCTTCTCTGAGAGCTTCTAAGTTTGAGTCCAGTCAAAAATGAGATTTTCAGGGTCAGGCCTGGTTAGTACTTGGATGGGAGACCACCTAGGAATACCAGGTGCTGTAGGCATTTTTAAAAAATGAGATTTTCTAAGATTAACAAATAAGATCAGACATCAAAAAGAGAGAGAGAGAGAGACTAAAAGGCAAAAGATGCATATGCATTAAAAAGCCAAAACCATATTATATGGCACTTTACATATGTCTGATATTTTTTTTAAAAGCAATATAATTATGCTATTAGAAATATTTCAGGCAGATGAATGTGGTTGTCTCAGGGGGTGTGGTAACTGCTATTTTTCCTTCTAAATGTACAACACAATTTGAATTTTTAAACTATGCACATGCATTCCTTTGATAAAAATAAGAGTTCCTTGTAAGGAAGGAAAAGGAAGGGGCTTTGGCTTTATCTACAATGTTTTATTTCAAAGAGAGAGGGGAAGAAAAACAGATGTTAATGGTGGTTAATTCTGAGTGGTAGGAATATGGATATTTTCATTATTTTTTGCAGCTTTAAAATTTCTCAAGACCTTCTCCCCAAAACCCAACAGTTTCCTATATAAATGCTTTTCAGACCATTTGTGGTTCTGTCTGCCTTAGTTGGAATGCTCTCAACTTTGTCAAGATCCATTTAAATAAACCAATATGCAAAATGTTTCAAACCTAATACAAAAATATATTGGAACCAATACTTTTGTGACCTGGATAAACTCTTGGTAATATAGCTGAAGGTGTTTTTAAGCAGCCACATTGCACAGGCAGTTCCTGCTACATTTATGATTAACTAAAATTCCCAGATTATTTTTCACATGAACTGCTGCTGCCCAACCAGCTCTTCCTAATCATTTGAGGTTTTGATTTATCCCTGTAAATCTAATTTCAGTTGGACCAATAATTTCATCCTATGGATAAAATTTTTAAGGCTTTATTCATCATCTGTCATATTAACTACTGCTGCAGCTTTGCAATAATTATATATCTAATTAACATTTTTTAAATGTTTACTCTATACAAGGTCCAAAGATAATCCAAGAGACTTTCCTACTGAAATCAAGAGTCTAAATGGGTATAACTACTCAATCTTCTAAAAATTCACTTAATCAACCAAAACATATTTTACTAAAAATCGGTCAAAAATGTATCACAAAAGAATGTGAAACTGCAGGATTATATCTATAACTTGAACAATCCCCTAACCTACCAACCTCATAATTTTAAATAGAAGTAGAAGTACAGAATTCAAGAATAGAAACAGAAATAGCCTTTTACAAGTCAACCATACTAACTTTTTTTTAATATTCCATATCATCTGTTCGATCATTTATAATTGAATTTTCCCAGGAATTAACATCCATTGTACAGGTCTGTAGTTTTCTAACTACTTTCCTCATTTTGTATATCAAAACATTTTTATGATTTTTCAAAGATTAACAACAGTGGCTCTGAGATCGTTAGCCAGTTAATTCGGCATTCTGAAATTCAATTGAGCCTTAAGACATAAAATGTTCATTTTCACTCACCATGCTGGGCTATAGTTTCTAGTTTACAACTTGTTTTATAATTTCTAGTTGGAAAACTATTGTCCTTGCTGCTAATAATAATCTACACAGTACTTATTTTTTGAAAGAACTTTATAATTTCTCAGATATCCTATAAATAGGTTAGAAAAAATTAAAATATCATTATCACATTTTATACATAAGGAACCTGAAGCAGAGAGAAATTATTTGCCAAGATCAAAAAGATAAAAGGAACCAAACTCTCCTTCTGCAGTCTAGGGCTCTTTTCATATAGCTATGTGGATCTCTAATTCAAAACTACTGAAGACTGCACATAAAATTTCTTGCTTAAAAACTGATTTTTCGATTAGTGGCAGACAAGAGGTAATGAGAGGGTGGAGTACAAAGGAAATGGGTGTAGCTATAAAAGAGTAATATGATAGATCCTGTAGTGATGTAAATTTTCTGTACCTTCACTGTATCAATATCAATATCTTGATTGTGCTATCACGCTATAATTTTGAAAGATATTACCACTGGGGGAACTGGATAAGGAGTACATCAAGATCTAATTAATCCTGTGTGAATCTAAAATTTTCACAAAAGTTTAATAAAAATTAAATTGATATTTATTTTTAAACCAATTTCATTTTAAAGGGGCTTATGTAAAGTGAATAGGTAAATTAAAACAAAATAAAATAGAATCATGCATAGGGCTCTGGAAGCCAGCACAGTGGACTTCAAAAGTAGGATAAGTCCCATCAACCACAGCTCAAAAAAAGCCATAAAGATCCTTAGAAATTGAAAAAGAGCCCCTAGGATCCTTATTTCCCAAAGCAACAAAATCAAACAAGACAGTATACGAAACAAATTATTAAGTTACCTCAAAATGAATCACTAGAATAAAGTTAGAACCAACAAAGCTTTCCTCGACTCATCATACACTTTACTACAATCCTCAATTTAGAGAAAGACTGAATGTGCATGTGTGTCACCTTCAACCTGATATTCACGGCGACACATTTCAAAAGTCCCAAGATTGCTCTTTTCTTTTTCTTTTTTCTTTTCTTTTCTTTTTTTTTCTTTTTCTTTTCTTTTTTTTTTTTTTTTTTTTTGCTACTCACAAAGTGCCTGAAGCGTCAACCATTTCCTGCTTCTCCCAGCTGCAGGACTTGCAATTAGGAAAACATTCACTCAGCGTCTAGAGCAGTTCTGGTTAGAAGGATGAGCTCATCCCTTCAGAGGTGCACCTGATCCTCAGAAAGGTGCTCCTCCTCCAGCAAGCAGGTTTTTGTATGTTTAAAGTGACACCCACAACCTGTGCAACCACTTGGCCAGGGCCAGAACAAGTCCTTCCCTATACACACCTAGTGCCATATAATCATTTCCTGCTCTAGCCACTTCACACAGCCAACTAGTTCAAGGTGGCAGTGGCTGCATGCAGCAGCAGCTGCTGCTCCTCCTATTATAACCTCACTAAAGAAGAATTTCATTTTCAGCTAGAATGGAGATCAGGTCCTTCACCACTACCCTATGAACATCAATCACACTGTTTCAACAGGTCTTTGCTCAGAGTGAGAACCTACCAATCATCCTTTTTTAGAATTTACAACTCATTTTCCAGAACCAAGAATGTAATGCTTCTACATCTCTCATTCCGTCTGTCTACAAGTCTCAATTAACCCAGGCAGCTAAATGTGTATATGTAATTAGAGCTAAATGCTCCAAACTCAAGTTTGCCCCTCAGTTTCACTATTATTATGTACAACTATCTCTGAAAGGGTACTGAACTGGGCTTTGAACTAAAAATAAAATAAAATAAAATCTAACAAAAAACCCTTCCCACCTTAGCCTTCCATAGGACCTCTGCAGTATTTTTTACTTCTGCAATGGTAAGCTTCTAATATACTAACAGGCTGACTAAAGAGTATAAACCAGTCAGAGAAATAGCAAATTCATTAGTGATTACCTTTGAGAGATGGTAAGGGACCTACAATCAAGAAATGGGAACCCAGGGGTTTTCAATTAATTTAATAATGTTTAATTTCCTGGATAGTGGATATGAGGAAGCTTACTGCATTAGTCTTTTTAAATGTCTTAATAAATAAAAATTTAAAAACAAAAAGAACTTTTGTATATCAAAGGACACAATCAACAGCGTGAAATGGCAACCCACAGAATGGGAGAAAATATTTGTAAACCATTTATCTGATAAGGAGTTAATATCCAGAATATATACAGAACTTCAAATTAATACCAACTGATTTAAAAGTGCACAAAGGACTTGAATAGATTTTTCTCCAAAAAAGATATACAAATGGCCAATAAGCACATGAAAAGGTGCTCAACATCACCAGTCATTAGGGAAATACAAATCAAAACAATGAGATACTATCTCACACCCACTAGAATGGCTACTGTCAAAAAATAAACAACAGCTGTTGATGAAGATGTGGAGAAATTGGAATCCTTGTGCACTGCTGGTGGATATGTAAAATGGTACACTCACTATGGAAAATGGTATAGTGACTCCTCAAAAACTGAAAATATGATCAATAATTGCACTTCTCAACAGGGTCTCCAAGAGATCATTATATACCCATGTTCATAGCAGCATTATTCATAATAGCCAAAAGATGGAAGCAACCTAAATGAATGGATAAGCAAAATGTGGTATATACATACAATGGTATATTATTTAGCTTTAATAAGGAAGGAAATTCTGACACATACTACAACATGGATGAACCTTGAGGACATTATGTTAAGTGAAATAAGCCATGCACAAAAGGACACTCTATGATTCCATTTATAATAGGTACCTAGAACAGTCAAGTTCAGAGACAGACAGTAGAAGGGTGGTTGCCAGGCAATGGAGGAGAGAGGAATGGGGAATTCTTTAATGGGTATAGAGTTTCAGTTTTGGAAGATGAAAAGTTCTGGAGATTGGTTATACTACAGTGTGAATGTATTATTACTACTGAACTGAACATTACAAAATAATTAAGGTGGTAAAATTTATGTTGTGCATATTACCACAATTTAAAAAATACAGAAAACTAATTAAAACAGATCTTAGACTGATCAATAAATATAAGATATTAAGTGAAAAAAACTAAATACAAACTCAGTCTGCTACTTTTATCCTCCTTCAAAAATTGATTTAAACTTTCTTAATAATATTTGTCGAAAAAAACTGATGTATCATAGGCAATAGACAAATACGTTATTCTCTCTGATCAATTTCATACAACTGACAAACCTAATATATTGGGGGCAGCTAATGTACTCCTAGAGAAGTATAACGTAAATATCATCGCTAAAGTTTGCTGGGGAAAGAAAAGACTTAGCCTAAAGAATAGTCCCCAAATAGTAAGGATGGTAGCTTAGAAATAAAATAGTTATTATTTGTCATGCTCTACAAAATCTGAAATGTGCATTAAACTGTATTTGTCTCATTCCTGAGACTTATTCAGAAAGGGTGGAAATGAGAAAACTGTAATTAAAAAACAAAGAAATAATCTTTCAGAGAAAGAAATGTGCTTCATTGGATTGTTGTAAGGATTAAATATATTATTTCATGCAAAGCATTGTGCACAGAGGTTGGCACATAGTATCGTTCAACAAGTTATTCAAACTGTCTCCATTTACTCATGTCCCTAATTTTCCCCTTAAATTAATATAATCAAAATTAGTTTGCCTGTTTTTAACACAAATATAAACAATGCCTGAAATAACTTTATACATTTCACAAAGTGATTTTACAATCACTGTCATTTCATATTTAAAACAATTCAATGAAGGAAAAATAAAACTAAAATTTGAATGCCTACTACATGATAGCTACTGTGCTAAGAATTAACATATATTATTTCACTTAATTTGTTCAGGTAGGATATTATTATCCTAATTTCACAGATAAGGAAAATATTTAGTAATTGGCTCAACTTTCCATAGAAGTATTAAATTGAAGGGCTGAGATTTGAATTTTGTCTGGCTACAAAGCTCATATTCCTATAACTAAAACTATCTTAAGCCCTATGAGAGATAACTTCTCATTCTCTTGTTCAATTATTCATTAAATGACTCTTTCATTCAATCAAACAATTCAGTGGTGCCAGGCACACTGCACTAAGCTAGTAATACAAAGAGAAATAAAATAGCCTCTACCCTCATAGCCTAGAGGGTATTAAGTATCTTTGAGGAGAGGGGAAGATGGATGAACATGAATCAACCACAATACAATTGAATAAGAGCTCAATAATAGCAGAATAAGTAGAATGCTGTTGAAACATGCAGGGTAAATATTAGTTTCAAGGAATCTGAAAAAGTATTGCAGAAGAATTACCATTTCAGCCGAAATTTTTTAAATATGTGGTTACTTGATAAAAAGCATCTACACAAAAAACTTCGACTAACATCACACTTAATGGTAAAATACTAAATGCCTTCCCCCACAGGCTGGGAACAAAGCAAGGATGTCTACTCTCACTACTCTTATTCAAAACAGTATTGGAAGTTCTAGGTTCTGTTGTAGGAAAGAAACAGAAATAAAACGTATATAGTTTGGAAAGAGAGAAATCAAACTATTTGCAAATTACATGGTTGTCTACATAGAAAATCCCAAGGAATTTACAAAAAAAAAAAAAAAAACCCTCCTAGAAATAATAACAAAGTCACAGGATATAAAATCCACACACAAAAATTAACCACATTTCTATGTACCAATGATAAACATTCAGAAACCAAAATTTAAAACATTACCATTTACAATCACTACAGAGAAAATTAAATACTTAAATATACAATTATCAAAACATGTATAGGGTCTGTATACTGAAAATTACAAAATGCTGATGAAAGAGATCAAAGAAGACCTAAGTAAACAAAGAGATTTGTTAATGGACAGGAAGACTCAACATGAAAAAAATGTCAATTCTCCACAGACTAATTTATAGATTTAATGCAATTCCTACCCAAAGCCCAGCAAGGCTCTTTGTAGACATAGACAAGCTGATTCTAAAACTTGTATGAACAGCTCACAGACTCTAGAACCACTAAAACAACGATGACAAAGAAGAAGTGAGAGGAATTACTCTACCTGATATTAAAGCTTACTACATAGCTACAGTAATCAAAACGGCATGATATTATTGGCAGAAGGACTGACACATTAATTAATGGAACAAAATAGAGAACCCAAAATTAGACCCACATAAACATTCTTAACTGATTGCTGACAAAAGTGCAAAAGCAATTTAATGAGGAAAGAAAAAGTACTGGAGCATTTGGACATTCAGAGGTAAAGAAATGAACTCGACCCAACCTTTACATATCATATAAAACTTAAATCAAAATGATCACAGACTTAAATGTAAAATATAAAACCACAAAATTTTTGGAAAAAAATACAAGAAAATCTTTGCAATCTAGAGTTAGGAGTTAGGCAAAGAGTTCTTAGACTTAACACCAAAAACATGATTCATAAAAACTGATAAAATGGACCTCATCAAAATTTAAAACTTTTACTTTATAAAAGCCAGGGGAAAGGTTGAAAAGGCAAGCTACAGACTGGGAAAAAAATATTTGCAAAGCACATATTCAACAAAGGACTAATGTCTATAATATATAAAGATCACTCAAAACTCAACAGCAAAAAAACAAACAATCCAGTCGGAAAATGAGTACAAGACATGAACAGGCCTTTCACCAAAAAAGATAAACAAATGGCAAGTAAACACATGAAAAAATGTTCAACATTATCGGCCATTAAGGAAATACAAATCAAAACCACAATGCAGTATCACCACATATGGCTACAAGATCAACACAGAATAGCTAAAATAAAAAATAATGACAACACCAAATGAAGGTGAGAGTGCAAAGAAACTGGATCACTGATACACTGCTGATGAGAATATAAAATTTACTGTCACTGTGGAAAACAGTTTGACAGTTTCTTAAAAAAACTAAACATGCAACTATCATACAATGTATAGCAATTACACTTCTAGCATGTATCCCAGAAAAATGAAAGTGTATATTCATACAAAATTAGTACATGAATGTTCATAACAGTTTTATTTGTAACGGCCAAAAACTGAAATCAGCCCAGATGTCCTTCAACAGGTGAATGTTTAAGCAAATGGTGCTATATCCATATCATAGAATAGTACAAAGCAATAAAAAGGAACAAATTATTGATATATGCAACAACTGGAAAGACTCTCCAGGAAATTATGCTAAATGAAAAAAGGCAACCCCCAAACGTTACATACTGTATGATTTCATTTACATGACATTTTTGAAGAGAGAAAATTTTAGGGAGGGAGGGAGGACAGATAACTGGTTGCTAAGGATGAGAGTGTCTATGGAGCAACACTAGAAATTCCTGTGGTTTTAGAACTGTTCAGTATCTTGACTGTGGTAATGCATACATGAACCTACACATGTAAAAAAGTTATATACAATACATACACACAGGTACACACACTGAGAATAAGTAAAACTGGGGAAATCTGAGTAAGATCAGTGGTATATATCAATGTCAATATCCTGGTTGTAATATTATATTGTAGTTTTATAAAATGTTACCATTTTGGGAAACTGGGCAAAAGGTATAAGGGATCTCTGTGTAGTTTCTTATAATTGCATGTGAACCTACAATTATCTCAACAAAAATTTTAATTAAAAAAATATGTGGATACAAGTAACCTGCCTATGATCACACAAAGACCTAGCTGACATTCAAACCTAGTCCTGACACTTAGCTCTGTGCCTTCACCCAGAAAAATAGTTATAAGTAACTTTCGAAAACACTGAACAAAAAAAGTAGTTACTAACACTAGGAAAAAACAAAATTTGTTTAAGAAAGGAAATGTATCACTACATGGCTTAGCTATGAACAAAATTCACAAAATCATCATATTGTAAACAATGAAATACTGACTTATTAGTTTTCTAATGATGCCGTAACAAGCTACCCCAAATTTAGTGGCTTAAAACAACCCAAATCCTTTATCTTAAACCTGTAGAAGTTCAATATGCTTTCACTGGGCTAAAATCATGGTGGTGGTAAGGCTGCATTCCCTTCTGGAAGTTCTAGGGGAGTCTTTTTACTTTCCTTTTTCAGATTCTGAAGGTATGCCTCGAATCATGGTACTTTTTCTTACATATTCAAATCCGGCAACAGAGAATGAGTCTTTTTCTTATAGCATCTCTTTTGCCCCTTTCTTCCACTTTTAACATCTCTTTAATTACACTGAACTCATCTGAGTAATACAGGATAATTTCCCTAATTTAAAATCAGCTGATTAGCAACCTTAATTCCATATGCAGCTTTAATTTCCTTTTGCCATGTAAGGGAACATATTCACAGGTCCTGAGGATTCGACATATGGGGGTGGGAGGCACACATTATTCTGCTTACCGTAACTGATTTAACCAAAAATTGTATTATACATACTTTAGGAGAGAAAGTATGCATGTATGTATAGGAAGAGGGAGAAAGTAGAAGAAACATCAGTTTAAGCATGTAATTTGGAAATATATATGAAGGCAAATACCCTCTCCAAAAAAGCCAACATTTAAAAGTGTTCTGAAGATAACTGGGGGAGGAGAGGGGGACACTTCATAAATTATAAAAATGTCTAACCACAATGCTGTATACCTAAAACTACCATAAAATAATATTGAACGTCAACTGTGATTGAAAAAAAAAATTTAAAGAAAAAAAGTGCTATGAAGAACAAGAATCAGGGGTACATAAGGAGGAGTAGGGCAAAAGAAAGATGTTTTTCTTTATAAGCCTTAAAATACTATTTCACTTTTAAACACTGTACTTGCATTACTATGACTTCTTTTTTAATGGCTTCTACTGTGCATGACTTTATTTCAGGTTGACACAAACAAATCAGTCGCATAATGTTAGTAAATGCTTTGGGTACTGCTTAGCAAAAGCTGAGCAAAGCACTTTGAGAAAACTAGGAAAAATACAATTTGAACCAATAGCTATGGAATTTGTCCTGACTAGGGACACTTATGTCTTTTAGCACTAAGAAACCTAATTATAAAGTTCCTAACTAGTTTCCTAGAAAATATCTATGACCTCATTAGCAAAGAGACTACTTTTAATACGTGAGAACTAGAGTCTGAACAAGATTAGTACCTTATGTTCAAACAGCTGGTTCATCTTGATCAATGCCACCACAAATAGATTTTGTTCAGTTTATCAGTTCCAGGTAAAAAATGGCAAGGGCAAAGTCAGGATAACAGGAAAACTTTTGACCTGTTTCTGGAATAGAAAGCAGACTGGATGAGAAGATGAGATACTGGGAACCCAACTAGAAATAAAGCTAGAATCACAGGTCAGTTTTTGATAGTTAATGGAAGACCACTAAACACTGTTGAATAGGAAAGTGACAAAGAAAGTATACTTTTTTAACTCGGTTTTCAAAAGTGGCTGGTATTCAGTAAAGATGGAAATTATTATCAGAGCCAATCCACAGCTAGGACTGTGGTGGGATACTTGAGGTTCCCAGGTACAAAATTTAAGGAGGCACTCAATCTCAGAGTTTATCAAGTGACCCTGCATTTGCACAACCTGGAGAACAAGTAAAGTGTCCCTTTAAATTTTGTACTTGCACAACCCTTAGCATACTAATTTTGTGGGTTAAGCACTTCATTTGCCTCATCCAAAAGTGGAAACAACACAAATGTCTACCAACTGATGAATGGATAAATAAAATGTGTAATAATCATACAGTGTAATTAAAAGTATTAAAAGTGTAAGGAGGAGGCAGAAGAGATGCTATATAATGAAGGGGACCAAAAGTTTTGTCCTTTGGAATACTGATTTTAAGCTCATCATTAAAAAAACAAAAGGCTCAGAAAGAACCATTCGCCTTCCCCCCTTTTCTGTCCAAAAGATTCAGATAGAAAAACCTGCTTCAGGAAAGAAATCTTAGGATGTTTGCCTTGGCCTAATTTGAATGAGGAATAGCAAATAGGAGGGCTTTAGGCAGGGGCCCATTAGCAAGATACCCCATGTCCCATTGTTTCTCAGTTGCCTAGCAAAAATTTACCTGCTGATGCCACTGATCTTCCTCAATTATCTGTAAATGGCCCATTCTCTCTTTTGAAATCTAAGACACTATTCCTTCCCTTTTCTCCTTTGTCCAAAACGTCGTATAATCCCAGTTTTGTCTAACTGTATTTGGAATTTTCATACTTATGTGAATTCCCCATGTCCATATATTAGAATTTTATTTTCTCCTGTTACTGTCTCTGTTAATTTGATTACTAGCCCAGCTAGAAGATCTTAGAAGATGAAAAGAAAAGTATTACATAGTTCTTAGATCCCACACTAGGTTCTTGGTTCTCCTAACCCAATCTGACTGGATCTGTGTTACTGACAGGCAGCAAACATGAATTCAGACTTGGTTTAAAGAATTCTAACACTTTAAGTTATAGCATGCCTTCTCTATCACCAAATATCTGCACCACATAATGGAACGTTACAGTGACATCAATTTTGAGCAGTAAATAACACTATTTTATGGTATAAACCATAGTCTGAAAATTAATAACGGCTACCATTTTTGAGCACCCTATTTTACAGAGGGTGATATAGACTTAATGAGCTAAAGATCACAGTGCTAATAAATGACAACTGGAATGGAACTCAAGTTTTGTTTGATCTCAATGCCCATGTTCTTTCTACTATGCGAACCTCCCTCTTAATGCTAAACTCAGGAATGTCCACATGTCAGGGTTTCCCTTCAGAAGACAGCTGTGCGGGGACTTTGCTCTTAAATAATTATTTTTCCCTCCAAGCATAACATTAATCGGAAAAACCAGTTCTTCTACATATATGATTAAACATCAGACAAAATTATTATTTTATATTCTAGTGTGGATTTTCAATCTGATCAGTTTTATTCAGCTATCTTCTCCCCGACTTTAAATTCAACTCTTTTAACTCAGATGGCATATCACTATAAATAAGATTAAATGAGTTTCTGAATTTTATAATCAGATCTAATTTGTACCCAGAATTTTTTCCCTTCATTTAATTCATAGTTTTATTCACCAGACTTGGTTTTAAAGAATTCTAACACTCTTAGAATTTTCCCAGTGTCAGGACAACATCAAAGCATTGCAATAGCCCATTCTAGTGTTTTACCCACTGATGGTCAAGAGACATCCTATAAAAACAAACAGCAAACTAAAAAACATTGCAAGCTATATGATAAAGGATTAATATTTTTACTATAGCTTTAAAACATGTCAAAATAAGAAAACAAAATGAAAATTGGCAAAGACACTAATAGCTAGAAAATATGACCATCTTGAAAATCCAAAAGAATCACATGAAAATCATTATATTTAATAAAAGAATTTGTAAGATAATCCAACTCAAGATCAACAGAGAAGACTCAAGAATTGTCCTATATGCCAGCAATAACCAAATCTTGAAATGCCATGAGGTAAAAGATTCCCAACTGCCTTAACTTTAACTAACTATAAATACCTAGAAATTTAACATGTACAAGATCAATATGAAAAGAACTATAAACTTTTCTGAAGGATTTTTTTAACCTGAATAAAGAAAATATCCTGCTTCTAAATGAGAAGTATCAACATTATAAAGATGTTAATGCTCTCATAAAGTAAGTACTCTACCTACTGACTGCGATCAATCCCAATTACAATCCCAAAAGAATTTTTGTTTGTAATAAAACCTGAAAGACTGCTTCTGAAAGAAAAAAAAATTTTCTTATATATGTTCTAAAATTAGGGAAAACATGACCTCCAAACATACTATGAATCAACAATAATTAAAATTAGGTGGTATTGGTCCAGAAATAAACAAATAGATAAGCTGAAAAGAATAGAGTGAGAAACAAACACACATACATAGATACATATGGTATTTAGAGCATGATGAAGATAAGATTTTATATCAGTGAAGAGATAGGATATTTGATAAACAGGGTTGGGTCAACTGCATATTTCTGAAGGAAAAAAGTACCTCATTAAACACACAAAAATTAATTCCAAATTGATTAAAGAACTAAATGTTTTTAAGCTGTAAAGTGTTACAATAAAACAGAATATTTTTATAATTTGGGGATAGAAAAGCCTTCTTAAGCAAGCTTCAAAATCTGGAAGCCATTAAAAAAAGATATGACTACAGGAAATATAAAAATTTTAGCATGTGAGAAGACACTCCAGATAACGCCATACACTGGAAAAATTATGTGCAATATATATATAAAGTATAAAATCGTACCCACATATATATAAAAAGTTCTTGTTAATCAGTAGGTAAAAGAACACAACCTAATTTTAAAAAAGACAAAGAACAAACTAACCAATTTCACAGAAAGAATGTAAACAGCCAATAAAGAACTAAAAAGATGCTCAAACTCGCAAGTAATCTGGAAAGGGGGGGGGGGTGGGTGAAAAGGGAAAGGGATTAATTAGCACAAATTAGCATTTATAAAAGTAGTCATTTGGATGTAAAGTATAGCATAGGGAGTATAATCAATATTATAATAACTATATATGGTATCAGATGTGTACTAGACGTATTAGGGCGATCACTTCATAAGTTGTATAAATGTCTAATCACTATATTGTACATTTGAAATTAATATCGTATATCAACTGTAATTGAAATTTTTAAATGATTTTTAAAAATGAGTAATCTGGAAACTAAAAATTAAAACAATTTTTTCGCCTGTTATATTGGTAAAAATGTACAAGATCGACTATATCAAGAGAGTATGTAAAGATACAGGCACTTTCATAAACTGCTGGTGGAATACAGAATGATACAGACTGAAGGGCAGATTGGCAGTATCTTTCAAAACTGAAAACATGCATATCTTTTCAGAAACAATGTTAATTAAGCGCCTACTCAGAGATATTCTAGAACATGTGCACAAGAGATAATAAAGATGTTCATTTTAGTGTTGTTGCAAAAATCTGAGACAATTTAAATGGCCATGATAAAGGAACACTTAAGTAAATTACAGTAATTCAAACTGAAATACAATCAGCTATTAAAAAGTGTATACTGTCAGGATGAGACCTCTCAAAGGCATACTGCTAAGTTTAAAAAAAAAAAAAGAGCTACCAAAAAAATATATTATCATTCCACTGATTTTAAAAAGCTATAAATAGATATATAAATCAGAAATGCATAGAAAAGGACTGGAGGAAAAACCACCAAACAGGACATTTCTGGAAGGGGAACCTATGCTTCTTAGCCTCTCCCTTTATAAAATATTGTTTTTTTGATAGACTGCATTCTTTTTTCTCTTTAAATTACTTTAAGTATACGATTTAAATATTTATTTAAAAATTTAAGGATATTTTAAAAGACAAAACAGTGACGAAAGAAAAATAATAAATATAGGAAAACTTTCGACTTCACAGGCGATTAAAGAAATGGAAATTTAAAATGAGATTATCACATTTCACCTATCGTGTAAATTGTTTTTGGTTTCTTCAATGTCTATTTATGTTGCTAATATAAGTGCTGGAAAATTAATACTTCTTCCCACTCATCCCTGGAGGAGTGTAAATGGATAGAACCTTTACAGAGGGTATGTGTATCAAAGTAGAAGAAAAGGTATTCAGGATCTCTTGAGGGTTAAGAGTTAAAGAATGCTTTAAAAGTATCATTCTCTTCACACATCACCAACTGCTCTTTCAGTTTTCAACCTGTCTGGAGAAGTTCCATTCTCAGCCTTCAAGACTCTACCTCTCATTTCATTTTCTGGCTCTCAATCTTTCTTGGAAAAATGTCTGAATGCTTCAAAAACAATTCACATTAAAAAAAAAAAAACTCACGAGCAAAGGAAAAAACAAAACACAAGCACCCAGCCCACTTAGTTAAACGGTATTAGAAAATATAAGCATCTCATTCATTCCCATGTGCTAATCCAGCTAAAATCTATACAGATGAGGGACAGCTGCAGAAAAGTCAACTCAATTAAAAAAAAATCTGGACTCACCTTCAAATCTGCATGTATTTCTCAAGAATATTGTGTATTACACCATAGCTGTACATCTCTACTTTTTTAAGATGCATAAACATTTATAAAAATGGGCCAAGCAATGAAGCTGGACACAGAAAAATGAAACAGTGATATAACAAACCAAATGTAGGAAGCATCTGAATAAATTATATAAATGCATGTATTATCCTAAGTAGGACAGTAAAAGAGAAACAAGTAATTAGTTTGTACTATCATCTATTAATAGCCTCCTGACATCACTGGTTTCCTAAAATCAGCTAAGAGCATCTAAAACTCTCAATTATATTTAATGTATAACAATTATTAAATATAATTTAGCAATGTGTAGAAGGAATACTTAATTGGAAATCAAGATACCTGGCACATCATAGCTGTGTGTTGGGCAAGTCATTTAAAAGTTCTCTAGGCTTTAGTTAGCTTCCTCAATTCAAAAGGAATGGATTAGACTGGTTGACTTCTAAGCATTGAATTCAGTCCAGGACTAAGTATCAACACTTCACTGATGGTATTTCTCATTCTTAGATTTTTAAAGAAACCATGTACTGAGATATAAAATTTGAGTTTCAACCAGAAAATCAGGTTTTGAAGTTTAAAATAAGAGCTTTAAAAATCTGAAAGCAAATACATGTGATATTTATATATGTTTTTCTCAATATAAAAAATTGCAGTATAAAAAAAGTTTAACTTAATCCTTTAAAGTATAATAACACCTGTCATATATATGAATATAGCTAACGATTTCCACTGTTAAAATGATCACTTTCGGGGAGCTTACGAATGTCAACAATTGCTTGTTACAACTATTTTCTCAAGCATAGCTCCCTATACAATTACACACGACACAAATATGGTAATTCATTCGATTCTCTGTACACCAATACAAACTTCATATTTAGCATCATGCTAATATTCAAATTCATTCACCATATGTAGTATAATTGAGAGAGGAAAATCTATAAATAAAAAGACAGAGATTGAAGTCTGGTCTTTGGCTAATTCCACCTTCAATCTCTGCCCTCCTACCCACATCCCAAGGCTCCCTTCCTGAAAAAAAAGAAAATATAAAAATAATCTTGCTTAGGTTTTCCCAATCACACATATTTCTAACTCCAATCTCTCCCTAATTTGCCATTTCCTAGCTCTGTGATATTTGGCAACTTCCTTAATTTTTTAATCTTCAGTTTTCTTATCTTTAACACTTGAAGTATTAGTACTAGCTAAAGAGCAGAGTGTTGTGAAGATAAAATGAGATAATGTGGATGGCACGTTAATAATCACTCAACAAATGTTAGCTATTATGTTTAATGTCATTATTGACTTAGAAATGTTTAGTGATATTTATTTAAAAGTACTAAAAAAGACTTAAATTATGAACCGACCCATGATTTTTTCTCAAGCTTCCATTCTAAATTCTCTCTTCTGAAAAATGTAATGTGTTTTACTGATGCTGTATAGTTTAGAATTTGCTTAATATTTTGATATTTTTTTAATTATTATTATTATTATTTTTAGTCTTGTCAACTACTATGTAAACTCCTCAGGGCCAGAATCTTGTTTCATAAGCCTATGTTCATATATTGTGCTTATTACACTGTAATTATTTGTTTCTCTATCCCTCTCCCTTCCTAGGCTCTAAGAAATTTCAAGGCAGGGAGTAAGGCTTGTATTTGTAATCAGACACAAGATAGGTCTCAATAAATGTTTGTTGACTGGATAAATGAATGAATCTTTTTCCCCCCTGCAATGCCTTATACATAGTACTCTATACATAACAGGAACTCAGTAAAGTTTCTTAATGGATTCATGCAGAAATCTTTTGGACTCAACCACATGAAGCTTTATCTTGCCTCAGAAAAGCACCTTACTTTAAAGCTTAGCTATTGACATTACAAATGAAAAGTTTTAGTCTAACACATGTCAAATAAATAGGTTCAATGATTAACCACATCAAGGCCAGCTCTAGAAGGACTTAAAAGCCATTATTCTAATTAATGAATTTGTGAAACTCAACATGGAAAAATCCAGTTACATAATCAAGAGAGGTGATCCCTTGCAAATTTATACCTACAGAAGATAGTGAGAAAAAAAATATCAGAAAGCTGTATTTGTAGATTAAAGTGGATAAATTATTTTAACCCTCAATTAAAGCAATTGTTTTCACTAAAATAAGACTTAACGAGCAAAGTATACTAAACCTCTCTCCAGAAAAGTTATTGAGACTCAAACTAAATGCTTTGCCTTCTCCGCGATTTTAACTCCTGGGAGACTGACTCATTCTATTTCTAGATTAACAAAATTCAAAACTTGTTCAGTCTGCTAAAATAAAACCTCATCCATTTCTTAAAAAGCAAATAACCTGAAAAGGCACATCCTGGGAACACTAGGTTTTATATTCAAGCAACTAAAACAATCCCTAGTGTTCAGCCTGCTGCAATAAAAACACTTTTATTAGTCTTCAAGTTACATTGATAGATTTAAGTGTCGTACTGCACATTCTTTCACTGTATCATCTAAACTGATTTTACACTGCGTATATAATTTCATAAATACACCGTAAAGGAATTCTACACTTGAATTTGTCTAGACAGAAATGTGATCTTAGCACACACCCCCTTCCTCCAACTCAATACGCTCCAGAGGAAGCACATCTGCGTTTCTGTTTTTGTTCTTTCAAAAATTTCTCTCCAGCTCCCACCCCACACTTTGTTTCAGAGCAGCAATCATTCATTATCCCACTCCCAGTCTCTCCACCGAAAAAATTTTCCCAACTAATACGAGCTCACCAGGAACCTCCTTTCACATCTCAAGAGTCCGTGGGGGATTTCTTTGGAAGGGACGGGGGTGGGGGTTGCGGTGAAGGTCCGGGACGCCACCATTCCCGCCAAGCCATTTAAGAACCAAATTCTGGAACGTCAGGTCCCAGACCAGCCTTAGGCAGACCCACGGAAGCTGCGAAGGTCTCTCTCTCTCTCTCTCTCTCTCTCTCTCTCTCTCACGCGCGCGCGCACACTCACACTCACACACACACAAACACACACACCCCTATCCCACCAGTGCAACGCAAACCGGGCCCAACCTCTGTGCTCTCATTCAACACACCTCCTTCTAGCTGTACCCCATTTCTTCCCACTTATTTCTCGATGTAGTCTGGTCCTTTTATCCAGTCCTGAGTCCCGGTTACCCTCCTGCTCCCACCACACACAAGCTTCCACGCTCTGGCCCCTGCCCCTTGAACCCTGCTACACCCCGCTCCCACCCCTGGACCTTCCAGCAGCTCCAGCCCTCCCCACATGCCCTAGTGCAGACCGGCGCCCTATTCCTGTACCCACTAGACCCAGGTCCTTACCCACACGTCACACTCAAACCCATTGCTCCCGTGACCTGACCTTCCCCGCCCCTCCCTAGGCGCAACCCCCCGTACCCCTTTACCTCCAGCCCCGCCCCTCCGAGGGTGTCGCACTCACCACTCTTGCCGCCGCATCCTTAACCGCCGCGGCTGCTATAGCTACAGGGAGCCAAGGCAACCAGCTCTCGCGACACTTTCCTCAGCTACAGCGAGAACAGCTGAGAAGAACCTCTCGCAAGAAAGCAAGTGAGTCAGGCTCCAGGAGGTTTTTTATATCTCGCGATAGTGTTGTGTAAGATGGCGGCGGCAAGGCGTTGCCGTGTGGCCTGGAAAGGTCTAGAGGTGGTCGAGGGCGAGGAAGAATCTTGAGCTGGCGGGAGAGTCGGATAACTATTACAGGCAGTACGTACAGTCTGGACCGGGGGATGTTAGTATAGCGAATGTACACTGGAATAACTAGGGACGGGGCCTTCTCTTTTCCCCAGTGACCCGAACTTGGTGTCGCCTTTAGCTGAAGTTCCATTTTCCTGGCATTTTCTTTCTGCATGCTGAGTAGAGATGGAGCTAGCAAGTCAGAAATTGAGCTTTCCATCTCTTCATTACCTTCCTCCAGGAAGTTTTCATCCGTTTTTTCCCTTCAGTGCTTTGCCAGTAGCATTTGGCCCCACAGAAATGTAAGTGGTTATCCGCTGGTACCACACCCCCATCAGTTATCCCTACCAAAATAGGAAAAGTTTTTTTTAAACGAACATAAGCACAGGTGTTCGGATGTGGAAGAGGACTGCATTGGTGTGTGGTTTGAACTTTTCACTTGTTACTTTTTTTCTGGACACATCCTTACTTGGTGACTCAACACTTGGTTATAGGGCTTTCTCTCTGCTTTCAAAAAACTGTAAATGCAGGCTCATTGAGTAGCATCTGGAACAAAAGATGGACTTAGTCAACAAGGAGGAGTAAAACAGAGGGAAACGAGAATAAAAATAATAAATGAAGACTTCATTTTCTTCTCTCAAAGCCCCTGAATAGCTCTCATAGTCTAAACCAGTGCTGTCCAGTAGAAATATATTGCAAACCACACGTGCATCTTAAAATTTTTAGTAGCCACATTTTTTTTAAAGTAAATATGAAATTAATTTAGTAATTTTTAACCCAACATCTTCAAAATGCCTTTTCAACATGTATTCAATATTGTAATTTTTTAATTTTTTAATTAGACTTAATAGTCAAATTTATATTTTAGGTGTACAGCATAGTGGTTAGACATTTATATAATTTATGAAGCGATTCCCCCCCCCATAAGTCTAGTACTTCTTGGCATTATACATAGTTATTATAATATTATTCACTATATTCTCTATGCTGTACTTTACATCCCCATGACTATTTTGTAATTATTTTTTAATCCCTTCACCTTTTTCACCCAACCCCCCAACACCTCTCCCATCTAGCAACCATCAGTTTGTCTTCTATGAGTTTGTTTTCATTTTTTGTTTATTTTGTTCCTTAGATTCCACATATATGTAAAGTCATGGTATTTGTCTTATTTAACTTAACATAATACCCTCTATGTCCATCTATGTTGTTGCAAATGGTAAGATTTCATTTTTTTAATGGCTGAGTAATATTCCATTCTATATTTCTTCTTTATTCAATTGTCTATTGATGGGCACTTAAGTTACTTCTGTATCTTAGCTATTGTAAATAGTGCCACAGCAAACACAAGGGTGCATGTATTTTTTCAAAGTCATGTTTTGGTTTCCTTTGGATAAATACCCAGAAGTGGAATTGCTGGGTAATAAGGGAGTTCTATTTTTAATTTTTTGAGGAAACTCCAAACTGTTTTCCATAGTAGCTGTACTAATTTGCAGCTACATCCTCACCAAGGTTTGTTTGTTGATTTATTGATGATAGCCATTCTGACAGATGTGAGGTGATATCTCATTGTGGTTTTAATTTGCATTTCTCTGATTAGTGACGTTGAGACTCTTTTCATATATCTGTTGACCATCTGAATGTCCTCTTTCGAGAAATGCCTGTTCAGGTTCTTTGCCCAATTTTTTAATTGGGTCGTTTGTTTTTTTGGTGTTGAGTTGTACGAGTTCTCTATAAATTTTGGATATTAACTCTTTATCAGATGTATTATCGGCAAATATCTTCTTCCACTCAGTAGGTTGTCTTTTTGTTTTGTTGATGGTTTCCTTTGCTGTGCAAAAACTTTTTAGTTTGATGTAGTCCCATTTGTTTATTTTTTCTTTTGTTTCCCTTGCCTCAGGAGATATATTAGAAAAAATGTTACTAAGAACAATGTCAGAGAGTGTGTTGCCTATGTTTTCTTCTAGAAGTTTTATGGTTTCGAGTCTTATATTAAGTCTTTAATCCATTTGGAGTTTATTCTTGTATATGATAAAAGAAAGTGGTCCAGTTTCACTTTTTTATATGTATCTGTCCAGTTTTCCCAACACCATTTGTTGATGAGACTGTCTTTACCCCATTGCATATTCTTGCTTCCTTTATCATAGATTAAATGACCATATAGGCATGGATTTATTTCTGGGCTCTCTATTCTGTTCCATTGATCTATGTATATGTTTTTATGCCAGTACCATGCTGTTTTGATTACTATAGCCTTGTAGTATAGTTTGATATCAGGTAATATCTTAAAATTATCAATGAGCTATTTTATATTCTTTTTTTCATACTAAGTCTTCGAAATCCAGTGTTTATGTATAGAGAGCATCTCAATGTGGACTAGGCACATTTTAAGAGCTCAAGATCCACATATGGCTAGTGACTACAGTACTGGACAGCAAAGTTCTAGACTCTAGACTAAGGAATGAGCTATCTGGGTGATTTTAGGGCACAGTATTATGGGCATGTGGTTTATGCAAAAGAAACCCTAGAAGTTACTAATTCAAATGGCTCTAGATTCCAGGTTAGTAACAATAAAAGATGGCCTGGTGTAAAACAATAGGTAGTAGTGGGGACTATGACTGACCGGAGAGCACAAAATGCTATTTAAAAGAGAATTTGCCTGAGCTCCTAGTGTAAAGCGTTCCTGAGTTTTAAAACACAATGATGGCAAACAGAAGATGTCTATGAGCAGTATAGACAGCTAGCTCTGCTGTGACTATGTGGCACCTGTGAACTGTGGTATTCAAATGTATGAAACATTTTTAAAGAAAGGTTGTTTTAACAGAAGAATAATGTCCAGGCAAAGGAATAGCAAAGCTTGAGTATTTGACTGAATTTCTGGCTGGATCCTGTGCAAGTGTGCACTTCAGTGCATTAAACCACCATTGCAACTTCTGATAATAATTTGACTTTCGAGCAGAACTTTCTACTAAGGAAATAATTTCACAATCAGTCTGCCCTCCCTGTAAATTAGTACATGATTTTTTGTTATATTTAAGATTTCATACATTCTGAGCTTGGACAAATTAAGTTTCTAGGTTTTCAGAGCTGTTGACTAGCAGACTCTGGACTTCTTTTTTTTTTTTTTAACCCCAGCCATAAGAATAGGCATTTAATAATTAGTTTATAATTAATTGACTGCAAAAACTTTGTCACGTGAGTTACAACTTGTTTTTTGTACCTCTGATGCCCGACTTAGTACCTGATATATAGTAGGCACTCAATAAATATTTGTTAAAGAAATATAGCCCTTAACTTTTTAAGAGGGCTTACAGACTTTTAAACATGAGAATCTGAAGAAAGCTATGAACCTTTATCCAGATCTTGTCCGTGCCCTACGCATAATTCCTCAGCCCACCCCAGAGTTCACTAAAGCTTTGGTAGACAGATCCTGTACAAGCTCATAGCTTCTTACCTCAAACACCTTTGTCTGGAATTGCCAGCAGTTAACATTCCTTATTGCAATCCAAACCCAATAAGAGTTGGGATTTGGTAGCTAAATACTCCAGTTCCATATTCCCTCAGTGGGCCAATTCTACGGTATGATGTTCTGTAGTGTTTTTCAACATTTACTAACACATCAGAATCACTTAGAGAGCTTAATAAGCCAGAGATTCTTGAGTTTCTGCTTTTAACCAAGCTCCTGGAAGATAATGATGCTGCTAGTCCATGGACCACACTTTAGTATTTTTCTCAGAGTCCCCAATGGGATTCAATCCAATTGCCTAAAGCACCTTGATTGGCTTTCTTCTCCCTTAAACTGCTTGGATCCTAGGATCACCTCCCAAATTAATTACTGGCATCTAAATCTTTGTTCAGCGTCTGTTTGGGGAAAAAAATCCAAACTATGACAACACTGTCCTTAGAAAAATGCACATAGAAGTAGAGTTTTGTGCACAAATTTACAGAAAGTATGAATCCCCTGAAACTTATTTAGGTTGTAAAGGAAAGTGATCAGGGTAAATGTCATGTGATCCAAGGTCCATGAAAATTGAATGAGTCTATGCAGAATCTAGCAACGTAATATAATCTTTAATGGCTTGGGAAGTTGGCTGACTTCAACCAGCTCTCAGAATTTATTTTCCCAGAACCTATTAAGTCACCTTTTTATCCTGGTCTGCATCACCTCATACTTTGTGGAACACAGGAGTATGTCTGGGATTCTAAAGAAACCCCATGCTTGAAATCAATAAAAAAAGTAATGTTACTCATTCCTGTTGGGTTCTCATGGTTTCTTCCCAATCACAATGCTTTCTGGACACCACTGCAATACCCCTGTGACCTTTAGATCTTTTCTTGCTGTGTTCATACAGAACCAGGCATACTATAACTGCAGCTGGTTTCTCCCACTTCCTTCTGGAATCCAACATCACTCCCTATTCAATCTCATCCTTTCGGGAATCTATAACCTTTGACACATATATTCCTAAAACCACTCTGGTATCACCTAGAAACTTTATGGCATTTCTAGTTCTGTAATAATTGGATAATCCTGATTATCTCAATTTCTAATCAGCTACTTAAAGAGAGCTAACAGCAGGGTCACTAACACCTATTTCCTAACTGTAGCACACAATAGCTTCTTAGCTGTGCCCACATATGGGGGCACATGTGTTTGGGCGTGATTATTTGTCTTATGTACTATTGAATAAGTATGTCTTTGTATATACCTATGAATGCGGTTTCATGGGTGTGGTATGGGTGTGGGTGTGTAAGTAACCAGAGCTCAGGTCTGGTCTTGAAGTTTGAATAATGAATGTTTAGTATTTGACTTTAATTAGTCTCTGTGCATTGTTAGCCTCAGTTTTCATCTGCCTTCAAATATCAGAGGAAGAATGAGTTCATTTCCTTGAAGTTTATTGACTGTTACCAGTGGCAGAGCAAATTCCATAAAAGAGCAGGTTCCATACAGAGCAAGTGGAAGGGGAGCTCTGAGTTGGTGAGGAAGAAGGATGCTTGGAATGGGGACTTAGAGAGAAGGATGGAAAGGCAGATTTCTCCCACCTTTTCCCCATCTATTCCCCCAAAGAATACAGATTTACAGCGGGGGTATCTTGCTCAGCATTCCCTCTCTAAACTGGAACCTAAGAGAGGAAACTTGATGCAAAGTAGAGGAAACACCTCATAACTCCTCCGTTTCTCCATCCAAAGGGATGCCAATATCTATGTTGTAGTCTACAGGCTCCCCGGAGCTCAGCCAGGGAATAGGGGTTCGATTGAAAGAAGGCCTATTGGAGAGGTTCTGGTTGTAGAGGATCAGGGGTTCACTCAGCAGGGGTCCCAGGTCAAATTTGGGCATCTGGAAGGTCATACGTTTGGATGCCTTCTCATATCCACCATAAGGCATTGCTGTCCTGAAAAGGGGACACATTATTTCATTAAAATACAAAACGAAAGTAGCAGAGCATCTGCTTTGAAGGTGAGGAAGTCTGAATTCTAGTTTTTTATTGCTTCTGCACTCCTTATTCTTCTCCCTTAGCATTCTATCCCCCCTTGAATATTTCCTTGTTTCCCCAAAGCTAGTAATGATAAAAAGAGTCTAGCTTGTACTAGATAGCCTCATGACTAGTAGTGACCCGGACCAGCATTTTAGAGAAAGTGACCCCAAACACCATCGAGCCAAGGGTCTGAGGCCACCTTAAACTACAATGTAGAACCCCTACCCCACCTCTAGTGAAAATAATACATGGCCTATATAAGAGGAATTAACATTTCCTGGAAAATTCAAGCTCCTTAGGGCCAGATGCAAAAGTACTTCTCTAGCACTTCCGTATCCTGCTTTCACACAGATCTACTATACACAGTCTACAGAAGCCCATTTCCAAAAGAACAGATACTTAAGTTGTACTAAAGTAAGGTATAAAGGACTAGAATCATACTATAGGAATAGTAATGGAATCGTAACCTTGAAAGCAAGGCGCCTTGAGAAGCCTTTCAATGTATAATATAGTATTCTCATTTTATAGTCAAGGCAACCAAGGCTCCCTTGCCTCCTCAGCCTCCTTCTGAAATATTTGAATCAAAGTCTCCTTCTCCATTAAGGATACATTGCCACACACTGGAATGCATCTGGTGCCTTCCCAATCCCCCTACCTGTTGAAGGACTTATATTGGGGGAGTTCAGCTTTAGCCCCATAGGCCAGCAGATCAATGCCAAGTTCGACTTTTTGTTGGGGGTCAACCCCCATGGCTTTCTCCCATGGGGAAATATAGGTCTTGAACACAGTGATATGTTTTCCTTCTCCTGCCTGGTCTCCTGGCCGCCATGTGAGAGAAAAGGAAGTCAAATAATAACAGTTAGCCAATGGAAGTTAGTCTCACACCCCTGCACTAGGGAATTTCTGGGGTCAGGGACCAAAGGTATAACATCCAGGTAATTGTATAAGATTTGTGGGTTCAGATCTGCTACTGAAACTGAAAAGCCAGAAAGATGACTAGAAGATAAGGCTTCTAGGTGAAACAGACATATCTCTGTATTCTCTTGGACTCAGAGAGTCCATCAAGATGTCTCCGGCCTCTCCTCCCTACATTCAATCTAGGCCTCATTCCTGGGGATGTCACTGCTCTAGGCGCTAGACATTACTCTTAGGTGAGGATACTTGCCTGTTCCTGTATCGCCAACCCCTGCTGTGCCAGTAGTTCCTCCTTTGCCAGTCTGGCCCCCTGGACCACCTGTACCTCCAGATCCAGACCCAGGGCCCTGATGGTGCTGCTGGTCAGAGCCATACTGTCCAGCAGAGCCACTTCCCCTTGCCTGGCCTCCACCACTGCCCTTGCTGTAGAATCCCTCACCAGCTGTGCCCAGCTGTCCACCCACTGTGGGAATGAACTTCTGGAAGTGATCCTGAAAAGAAAGAATAGAGTGAGGGGAAGGTTAGCAATGGATATGGGAATATACAAAGACACAGGTATGCATAGCAATGACGATGTGATCAGAGACCATGGCCAACCAGAAGATACTGAATCTTCTAAGATTCTCCCCTCCAACAGATGGGTAGTGGATAGCTGGACTGAGAAAAATGAAACTCTCCTTAAGGGGTGGGGCCCCCTTGGCTCAGTTCCTTCAATTATACATTAGGATGGGAGCAACTCTTCTGCACACTCCCCTTTTCCATTCTTACCAAAGCAAAGAGGACCAAGACTTCTGCTCAATTAAAATTTGAGAGGATAAGTTTGGCATGGAGAACCTAAGCTTAATTTGAAGAACTAGAGAGATCTCTGCCCCCTCCTACTCCTCATCTAGTCCAACAGACAGAACTCTTTTCTCCTTCTTCTTCTCCCTCTCTCCTCTTGGTGCCTGTTGGACCAGGACTTTCTGACAGTGAAATGTAGTGGGGAGGGGAAAGGGTAGCCAAAAGGACAACACTGGATTCAGCCCCAATGCCTAAAAATAACCTCACCAACTCCTTCAAGAGGCTCTGCTGGCCACCCATCACACTCATCCCCATGCTCCACCCAGTGTAACCAGACCCAGGCAGGAAGGATGGCTTTCGGTCTCCTAAAGTTAGATATAACTTGCTCAGCATTTTTACTATGCTTTTACCTAAGGGCCAATGACTGACACTTTTGCCCCTGGCCCCATGTATTTCCACTCTCCCCCAGTTGCCCAGGGAAGGTAGAGGGGGAAGAAAGGAAATGGAGAAGATCCCTTCCTTCTCAGCTATAACATCTTGTGCCTGGAATCTCTCCAATTCCTACTTCTCTTTCTTTGAAGGATCCTGAGTAGGGAATGTAGGATCTTTAAGGATAGTTTCAGTCCCCACATCTGGATGGCTCAAGAAGGAGATGGCTGTAAAAATTCACTTAACTCTTTCTAGGGTTGCCAGTTTTAGCAAATAAAATTACAGGACACTAGTTAAATTTGAATATAAGATACACAACAAATACTTTTTTAGTATGCCACAAATATTGCATAGGACATATCTAAAATTCAAATTTAAGCATCCTGTATTTTTAAATTTAATTTAAATTTTATGTACCAAATATTTCACAGGGCATACTTAAACTAAAAAATTATTCACTGTGTACATGAACTTAAATTTAAGTGTCCTGTTTGTTTTAATTTAATTAAATTTTTAAAATTTATTTTTTATTATTTTATTTTTAAGTCTGAAATATCACATTGGACATATTTTACTGAAAAATTATTTGTGTGTATCTCAACTCTAAAATACAGGGCTAGACTTACTATATTTTTTCTGGCAACCCTATCTTTAACACTTACCCATACTGGGAAGGAATTTTCTCCCTGAAGGTGTTGTATTCCCTACCCTCCCTTCACTAATTCTAAGAGACTGAGTTTCAGAGGTGGGCTGTAACTCACCCTAGAGCTGCTGGGGGCTCATATATATGTGAGAGTTCACTGTGCCCATAAATTTGCAGAGAGGGTGTAGGTTGGTGATATTTTGGAGATTCAGGGCCTACCAAGAAGTTGTCAGAAGGGGCACTAGCCTTTGACAATAATAAAGTTCCAAACTCACCATTGAGCTGTCAGAGAAGACATCAGGGTGGTTTTCGTAGATAAATTTCTCCACCCGCATCTGCCGCAGTTTGAACATCTTGGAGCCCCGGTTAGTGAGCAGTGACAGCTCCTCCAACATCACATCCCTTGGGACACTGATCTTCTTGCCCAGGTTCAGGCCTGAGCTCTCCTGTCCACCTTTTAGGGAGGTGGGGAGAAAGAGGCAAGGGAAAGAGAAAAGTAGAGTTTTCTGGGCTCAGAATGCAGATGCCATCCACAACTAAGTGTGTGTGTCCCAGCATAGATCACTGAGGGAAGCAGATGCTGTCTGTGATATCTGATCAAATTCTGTCTAGTGTGTTAGGAATTTTGATTTTATGGTTTTGGAGTTGGAGAGAATACATGAGAAGAGGGATGCAGAGTGGGGAAGATGGGGTTATTATAGCAGAGAGGGTGAATGGGGTCACAGGGACATAGACATGGGATTACAGGGCAAAAGGAGTAAAGGATATCATAGATAGAAGCTACTAGGAAAGTTATAGCCTGGGGGAAAGCCCAAGGCCAACACTGCATGGAGCTGGCCACCTCTGAATATAGACTCCTGTCTTTTTTTTTCACCCCATGCTGTACTTTACATCTCATGACTATTATGTAACTACCAATTTCTACTTTTTAACCTCAACCCTCCCATCTAACAACCATCACGTTGTTCTTTGTATCTATGAGTCTGTTTCTGTTTTTTCGTTGTTGTTTATTTTGTTCTTTAGATTCCATACATAAGTAAAATCTATGGTATTTGTCTTTCCCTGTCTGACTTATTTAGCACAATACCCTCTAGGTCTAACTATGTTATCACAAATGGTAAGATTTCATTCTTTTTTATTGCTGAGTAATATTCCATTGTATATATGTACCACATCTTATTTATCCAATTGACTAATGATGGGCACTTAGGTTGCTTTCATATCTTGGCTTTTGTAAATAATGCTGCAGTGAACACAGAGCTACATGTATCTTTTCAAATTAGTGTTTTAAATTTCCCTTCCCTACTCTTCCCCTTAGTGAACTTTGGCTATAAACAACCTTTAGGTATTGGGAGAGCTCTTCATATACACCTACTCCTACTAGCCCCAGGAAAAATGCCTGAACAGTTTCCCATTTAAAATATTTACACAGGCTCCCTCCCTAGCTTTAGGGAAAGAAGTAAGGAAATTAACCATTTATTAAAACACTCTGTGTCAGTCTCCATCGTATATGTTTTCTTCCTTAAACACAACTCACTGACCTGTGGGCCTTATTGTCCTGGACCTGGGCTGAGTATTATTTTCTCAGATTGCAAGGTGAAAAGTGTGGAAGGGTGAGTAGTGTTGCATCTTTTCTCCCTGCACCACCACTGCCATCTTTTATCCCACCCAACCCCTGAATTCCTCGTCTCATGCATGTCTCTTTACCCTACGACATATATAACCCTGTAGTACTTCTGGGATTCTTGGGCCAGAGATGCTCTTAATGAGAAGTCCCACAGTAGTTAGGTATAAACATGCCATACCTCCGGTGAGTTCCATGATCAGCTTGCTGGATTTCCTCTTTTTGTTGGGGGCTGGGGTTCCTGAGAGCGGCATTGTGGAGGTGAATTCAGCCTGGATAGGATGGGAATTGGAAGATGGACAGCGACTGGAAAGGGTGAGTTTCTATAGAAAGGCAGTACTGCTTAACCTGGGGGTAAGAGCTTCAGGAAGCAAAATTTCATTAGATTTTCAAAGAAATATACATTCCTTCATAGGGTGAAAGCCCACTACTTTAGAGCTTCTCTTTTCCTTGGAGACAGTGCAGAACTATAGATGCATCCCCTGCCCCTGCCTTCTACCAACCTCTTTGTAGCTGTTTTACAGAGCTGGTACGCTGATTAGGAACACAGAGTGTGTTGGGAGGCAGGGAGTAAATCAAACAAATAACATACAGGCAGAGTAATACACCCAGATTTCATTGGCGTGAGCTGAAGTTTTTATTTGCATGGAGATCTCAGATTGGGACTGTCATTCTAAGCTTTGGTCTCTCCTCAGTCTTCCCCAATCTCGGGGAGGGCTGGAGGCAGAAAAGTGTTCTGCCAGGGTTGAAGAGATCCAGCCAAAAACATTCTCCTTAAGAAGGAGATGTTGCTTCTGCATTGGGCCAGCTGGAACATGGCCTGGGAGGTCATAGCAATGCTTCCTGCTCCGTTTCAGTCACTCTTGCCCCAGACCCCAGAACTGGAGTGGAGGGGGCGGGGTGTCAGGGGACATTTGAACCTTGATGTATGTCAACTCAGCAATATCATAGCAGTGGGGAACTGATGGAGGAGAAGAACATAATAGTATCTGTCAGTGGAGAGGGACAAGCTGGGAAAAGATAGACTCTAGCTCCTCAACAGAAGTTGCACTCAGCAAAAATGCTGTCTTCTGCTGAGTCCTGCCTCACAACACAGCTGCAATTTTATTAACTTAGTAGGGTCTGCTGAGGTGAGAGTACAGGAACTACTAAATGGACTTTCCCTGTACCTCTCAACCTCAACCAGGTTCTTTTTTTCCATCCAGCCTCTAAGACCCCCTTTTCATCCTCCATTGCCTCCCCCATTATCTCTATTCCCCACACCCTCCTGGTTCCCTCTCTTTCCAACTCTCTATGTCTCCCCTGAACTGGACAGATGGAAGCTGAGCAGAGATGGGGGATGGGGAAAACTACCCCAGGATCAAGGGTCACTACTGCACACACAGACACAGCAGTCAACAGATTGTGCTCCAGCCCCTCTAGTCATAGAGTTGGAGACTTACCGGCTGCCCAGGTGGTGGTCAGCTCTCCCTGGGGCCCAGCAGCTTTGGAGGACTGAGCTGATGTGACTGGAGAACCCGAGCTGTTCAGGCAGAGGCAGCACTGGCAGTGGGGGAGGGAGTGCAGTTATTAATAGAGATGATGAGTGCAAGCAGCTCAAATGGCACAGGGGGTACTGAGACCCTGGAACCAAGATCCCGCCCTCCTTACCCAGAGGCTCAGGAACAAAGGGAAGGACTTTGGGATTCTCACACTAAGCTGTCTGAGCCAGGGATCAGTCCACCCAGGGACTTCCTTTCCTTTGGCACCTAGGGTCTGAGATCCAAAGAAGCATTTAGGGGGAAATTGAAAACTGAGAGGGAGAAAGGAGGCAGACAGCAAGTGGTAGATAGGAATTCAGAGTGGGAGAATGACAACCTGAAGAACATGTCCCGAGAGCTACTCAGAGCCAATCCGGGCCACAGTTGGAGGGACATGTGGGTGCATTTTGGGGGTGGGAAGGCTTAAGGTGCTATGTTTGGAGAAGGGAAGTCTGTTCACAATGGAACTACCCTTTGAAAGTTCCTAAGTGGGTTGGTTTTTCCTTTGGGAGGGCCAAATCTTGGCAGATCAAGGGACCAAATTAACCAAACCCAGTGCTGCTTAGGCTGTAAGGGAAGATAAGGGGAAGACATTACTAATTTCTGCCTTTTCACCCTCATTTGCTGTTGGCGTGCTCAGTTCAGACTACTCTGCAGGATAGATGTCTATGTCTCCCTGAGAAGTGCATGAAGGCTTCTGACCTGCCAAAGGCTTACTCTCTGAGATTCCTACTTGGGATTTTCTTCTAAGGGAACACACATTCCATAGGATCTGGATTGTCCCATTTGCATTGTTCCAGAGAAGGCTCTGGGCAGGGGCACTAGCTTGAGAACCCCCTTGTGAGAAGGATATCATTTGCCTAGCCCCTTTTTCAGTAGCTCCATGAACACCCTGGATCCTCCTCTACCTTCTGCTCACATTCTAGAACCAGCTGCTGCTGCACGTCTGCCACTGCATGTCTACTGCAGCCACCACCACCCTGTTGTGTCTGCTTTAGTAAGGAAACAGCTTTTGTAGTTCCCAGAATACCCCTCTGTCCCTCTGTGAGTTCTCTACCCTTCTTTACCATGCCATTTTCCCATCTTGAACTTTGCAGGTTCAGGCTAGGGGCTGAAAATTCCAGGTGGCCTCTTTCCAGACCAGTTTAGCCTGCAGATTCCTCATCTTTTGTCATCCATTTCCTCCCAACGCAAAGAAGCAATTAGAAGGAAAATAGCAAATGATGACTTTGTCATCACTACCATTCTCCCCTCAAAAACAAAAACAGATCATAATTTTGGTCTCCTGTGATTGAGTACCTAAAACTACCAAGTGAGTGAAGACAGAATTAGCCTATGCTCTCTGGACCCTTCCTTTGGAATTCTGATTCTATGTACTCGAGAGCATCTGGGTTATTGGCACAACTATGCCCCCTGCTGGTAATTCTAGAGCAATGGCACATTCATTCTCAGAAGTCTAATTCCAGTCAGCATCCAGTACCTTCTCTTTATTAGCCTCAATCCACACTATCCACCCTCTCTCTCTTTCTTCCCTCTCCTACCCCATCTTCACCTCCAGCCACTGTTTTCCCATGGAAACATGGTTGCTTCCTCCAGGGAGTTAGGAAATGTTCATGGCAAAACGCTCATAAGGCCTTTCTAACTTCTCTTAGTTCTACAAGCTGAGGCCTAGTTTGGGAAGTATGAAGCAGGGGATTGAAAGGGGAAGATTCGGGATGGGAAATGTGGGGAGATGGAACAAAGGGGAGTGGTGGAAGTGGCTAAGTAGGAGTGGGACAGAATTGGCAGAGAAAAGCAAGAGACCAGGGAGTAAAGGGCAAAAGGGCGAAAAATAGGAGGGCAGAAATGGAAAAAGAGATCAGCAATTAGAAGATCAAGGGAATCAGAGAAGATCAAGGGGAGATCCAGATTTGGGTATAAACCTATAAGAGATGACAGCAATAAAAAATATGGGGGTATAAGTTTATTCTTGTGCACAAACAAAAGTACTGTGACTCACACCCAATATACAAAGGAAATGATCAATTTCCAGATCAAGCAGCAAATGTGACCTATGGTAGTTATGGTGAGAGGGGAGTCCCTACCCCTTTAGTATCAGAAATCAGGACCTGAAACTGGAAAGGAACAAGAGCTAAGGTTTGAAGGATAGGATAGGACTGAAAAGAGGTTTGGCTTTAGGTGTTTCCTTGCCCTTTCCCAGGTAGTCAGGACAAGCTGCAGAAGACAGAGGGACAGACTCAAAGAAGGTAGCACAGATACCAACTTTTCTTTCAACACTCAGCACACACTCTTACATCATCCCACCATCAGGCCCTTCACACGAACAAATACATTCTTCTCCCTCACATTTTCCCTCCAACTCCCCTCTTGTACATGGTTGGTTTCTTGTTACCTAACTTTACTCTCTGCAAACACTGCATTCTCACTCTCCCTCACCACGCTCTTCTTTATGGCTCAATCGATTTCATTCATTTTTGCTCTGTTCCTGGTTCTGCCTCACTTTCCACACTATGGCTCTTTTCTTTTTCCTTTCTGTCTTAGATTCATGAGGCAATGAAGCCAATGATTTGTTCACTCTTAGCAGAAATTTTCTTTCTTTTTCTTCACTTCCTTTGTGCTTGTTGCTCAGCATGGGCCTCTCAAGTTGCTAACTTTCTGAAATCCTGAAAAATAGAATTCTTAGTTCTATTCTTGGTCTAGCTGGTTTAACTCAGCTCATACAAACCACGCTGACCCTTCATGTCTTCTCCTACTCTGTGCGTTTGACAAGAAGCTATATACCAGCTACAGGCACTGGTCTTTAGTGAATGTTTTTCCCTGCACTAGACTATCCATGTGGGAATATCTAACCCTTTTTTGATCAGGACAAGGGTAAGACCCACATTGGATCTTTATTTAGATCTTTCCTCTTACTCTTGCCTCAGACAGAAGAGCATCTCTGTGCACATACACACATGCTTGCACATATACACTTGTACATACACACCTAGGTATATGCCAGCCAAGCTTGGGAAAGAAGAGTGAGGAGTAGGAAGCAACTTAGTGCAAATAGGGGTCAATTCAGTTCCTTTGCTGCCTGCCTGGTGGCAAGCTTCTTGCTTGAGGTCTCAGTGATAATTTCTCTGTATTCTCATTTAACATTAAAATGAGGCTCACAGAGAAAAGCACAAACATAGAAAAATAGAGACCACTGGGGGAGTATAGGTGGAGAAACCTAGAGATAAAGAACGAGATCCTGGTAAGGAACCACAGAGACAAAGAGAAGCACAAATAGCAAAGCAGAGATGTTAGGTTGGAAAGCAGCAGGGAGGTTGGGAGCCAGGAGGAAGCTGGGGGATGGTATACCAACTCCAAAACTATCTCTGGCAGGAGGGAATATAGACTCCAGATGCCTGAGAGAGAAGGTAGATTGAGTAGGAGAAGCAACTTTAGGAACTGGATGTTCCACCTCTCCTTGGTCCTGGGAGCTCAGTGGTGGCCTGCCCCAGGCCTCCACACATGAGCCTGCAATCCTGTTCTGGTGGCTGAAAACCGAGGCCTGGCTACCTGGAAGCCACAGGAGCTGGGGGAGGCCCGGAGACCCCTGGGAGACTCTGGAGGAAGGGCTGGGCTAAGGACAGGGGCTGAGGCCAGCTCTGCCCTCCAGATGGGCTCATCCAATGTAGTGGCTGCTCGAGGGGCAAGCACAGTGGTTGCCAAGGGCTCTGCAGTGGGCTGGGGTGCTGGAGTGGAAAATCTGCGGATCTCCTGAACTCGGGCAGTTTTGGTGGCCCCTGAGGAGGTGGGGTCAGGAGTCTGGGAAACCTCATCAAAACAGAACATGGCAGTTTTAAGTTGGTAAGGCTGGTGCCGCATGAAATCCAGAGCCTTGATGCCCTGCTTAGGGGTTGCCCGAGGCCCCTGGGATTGGGCCTTATTAGGGAGAGTTCGGGCAGCTTGGGGGAAAAAGGGTGATAGCAAAGGGTTGTAAGCAATAGGAGGTGGGGCACGGATGTTGGGTGAATATTTCCAGGAAGGGGGCAGTGAGGGAGTAGGAGAAGGGCTTCGGGGCCGAGGGCCAAGGCCAGGACTAGGTGTAGCTTCCACCACATACCTGTCTGCTCGGCTCTGCCGCTTGGCAAACAGCTCCCCACCCCTGCCCAGAAGCCTTGGTGGCTCAGGGATTCCAGCAGAAGGGGATGCTCCATTCACCAGCCCATCAGGGAACCCTCGAGACGGGGGCTTGGGAGCCACTGGGGGTGGAGTCTTAGGAGTCATAGGGGGCGGGGTCTTGGGAGGCATTGGAGGCGGGGTTTTAGATGTCACATGAGGCGAGGTCTTGTAACTCCTGCCCCCTGGTGGCTGCATGAAGTTGCAGGCTTCAGCCCCGAGGCTCAGAGCATCTTCCTCTGGACCAGATTCTGCACCCCCAGCTCGGGGTTTTTCATCCAGGTTCTGCACCAGCGATAGCAGCTCCGGGTTGGGCGAGTTCTTCCGCTCCTCGTTTCCCGGCCCGAACATTTGTTTCCGGGTCCCCCGACGCCGGGCCTCCTGGAGGATGCCGGTGCGAGCAGCTGGCACCGAGATGCGCTGCTCCCGAGCGCTGGGAGGCTCAGGGGCTGCGGGGCCCAGGGCGGGCGCTTCTGGGCGCGCAGCGGGTCGCAGAGGCGTGGATAGGAAGATAGAAGCGGTGGAGGTCATGGCAGCTGCGCTAGCGGGAGCGGAGGTCTCTGGGGCTCCGCCTGGCGTAACAGGACGACTGGGGGCTGGGATATACAGGGAGCTGGTGGCCGTGACGGGGCCCGAAGAGCGCGGGGTGCTGGGGGAACTGGAGTCTGGCATGTGTCTGGGAACCCCTGAGGTGAAGCTGGGCAGAGAGGTGGGCCCTTGAGGAGAGGACGAGAAAGGTGGTGGGGCTGGGCTAAGACTTCCCAAGTTTTCATTCGCTCTCTTGGGGGCCGGGGGCCGGAAAATAACCGAGGTGGTACCTGGCCGCTGACTTTGTAAGCCCGGAGTAAAGGGCCTGGCCGACCGGTTAAAGATGCTTGGAGGTGGAGTAGGGGCTCCACCGCTTGGGAGGAAAGGTCTAGGGCTGGCTATAGGGGCCGGCGAAGGGCTGGATGAGAGCACAGCCCCCTCCAGTAGAGCACTCTGGGCCTGAGGTGGAGACTGCAGTCCCTGGCCATTGAGCATGGCTACGGGACCATCCCGGGCCAGCTCCTGAGTGCTGGAGGCTGCACGCTGGCGCTGCTGTTCAAAGAGCTGGACGCCGCGCCCAGAGGCCTCGCTCAGCTGCCCTCCCAGCCCCTGGCCCTGGCCCTCTGCTACGCCTGAGCCCGGCCTGGCCAGCTCCATGTCTAGATAGGGGCTGTCCCAGTCAGACTGGTTGGTGAGGCTGCGGGCGTCAGAGAAGGCCTCCTCGTCCAGCTCAGACTCGCTCGTAGGAGGGACCCCGTCTTCTTCCTCCTCAGCACCTGCCCCAGCTGCAGCCCCAAAGCTCACTAGGGTGTATTTCTTGGCTCTCTGCCGTCGTTTTTTAAACATAAGCACCCCCTTGGAGTGGGGGTTGGGGGCTGCAGTTAGCAGGGATGCAATCGTCCGGCATTTGGTCTTGGCCTCCTTCACACTCTTCTCTTGGAGGCTCTCTGCCCGTTGCAGTTCTGAGGAGGCCAGGAGGAAGAATGGTCAGTGAGCCTCTTTTTTTCCTATTCCCCAAGTCTTTGAGCCCCACCCCAGCCAGCTCCCACAAACCTCCCACCTCCTGTCTTTTCCCTGGCCTGACTCACAATGTCTCCTGCTTGTGGCAGAGTCCTCTGACTTTGGGGAAGAGAGGAGGGTGAAAGGTGAAACCAAGGACAGTTGAAGGGAAGGCAGAGTCTAGTTGACTGCCCTGACACCACTCTGACCACAGCTATCCTATCTTCTCCCCGCTCTACTCTGCTCCTATCTTGCTGCAAATGTGTTCTTACCCACTTCACAAACATTCCTCCCCTGCCTCCCTCCATTCTTGACCAGCAATACAGGGGTAGGGTTTAGGGGGGTTATTTCTCAGGCAGAAAGATGAAGCAGGTCCCAGGGAGAGAAAAGATGAGAAGGGACACTTCTACCACAGAGACCACATTAGGGCACTTCTCAGAAAGTCTGGGACTTATCCCCTTACCCCTATGATAAGGACACAAAGGACCATTGGCAAGGAAGATCTTCATTCACAATTCCACCCCCATCATGCAGTTCGTATCATATATATTCACAGAAATAACTCCTACTACACATCATTTCAACAAGAATATGAATCTAGTAAAAGCCAGCAATGGGCATATTTTCTCATGTGCTTTTCTCTCTCATTTAGGTATACCTGAGCTTATATACACCCCAGTTCACACATGTATGTAAATATATACATGCCCACACAAAAACACATAGAAGAGTCACTTGAATATATTCACACACATGCATACTTCAGGGGCCCTTCTTCCCAGAGTTCCCCCTGCACAGACCCTTTTACTAACAGTTTGGACAAAATTTGAGAGCTGATATTGGCTTTCCAACTGCCAGGGCACTCCACTGTGCCTCACACCCCTGCTACTCACAGATAGGGATAGCCTCAGATCCCACATTCAGGAAAAGCCAGAGTGCTGCTCTTCAACACAACCCTCCAAATCTTAAGGATACCTTAAGGTCAATGGCTAAATATATTCACCTTTTCTCCCCAGTTGGGGATGGGAATGGGGTGGTCTTCAGAGGTCAGCCTTCTAGGTAGAGAGCTCAGGCAGGCACTACTGGGCAGGCAAGAAAGGACTATATACTAAGGGGAGGCAGGGCAGGACGTCTTATGCCATGTGGGGCCTGGGAGGTGGGGCCAGGAAATGGGAGAGGCTGCCCTGCTGCTGGGACCCTGCCTTGGACATGGATACTCTGATGCATGATCCCCAGTTCCTCCTGAAAAATTCTTGAAATTCCATCTACTTTCCACTCAAGATACCAAGCTCACTTCTAATTAGGGCTTGCATTCCACCCATCCCAGCATTTATATCAAAGGATAGAACCATGAACAAGCAATAGGCACTGGAGTCAGAGTTCAGTTTAGGTTTTTGGGTCTTGGGAGATATACTTCACTGAAGCTCAATTTCCTCATCTGTAAATGAGAATGAAAATAGCTACCTCAAAGGGGTGTTATGAGAATTAAATGAGATAATGCATGTAAATTTAGCATTTAATGGCAGCCCCTAAGTCCTACTGTGAGTAACCATTACTATCAAAGCTTTCTTGACACTAGCTACACATGTATACAGATACTTGTTCACACATATTTTCTCCCCCACACTTCCACATACAGGCCTTAATGTATTCTTAAATTATTCACACCTCTGTTGCATACACACTCTCTCCCTATGAGTTTTCTATAGATCATGTGGTCACAAACCCCTTTGACATGTGACCATAGCAGTAGCCCATTCTGAGAAAGGGGCCCTGAAACTTACCTTAGAAGAGAAGGAAGAAGAAGGCAGAAAGGAAGAAGAGGTAAGGGACTAAGACCTTTCCTAAAGATCTCCCTTCCTAAACTTTTGATGTATCGTCCTCCATTCTAGATCCCAGAACTCTCTTGGCTATGGGAGGGTAGTACCTGCATAGAACGGGTCCTGGAGCTCAGGAGCTGGGCCTGGGGCTTTGTCAAAGCTGGCTTGGCTGAGAGGCTCTTGGCTGATGGGCTCAAAGTTCTCCATGCCGAGAAAGGCAGTGTTGGCTGGAGCAGGACCAGCTTGAGCCACCCCTCAAGCCTTTTAAAGCCCCTTTGTCTTGTCCCCAGAGCTGGCAGCTGAATGAGCTCACTATGCTATTTTTGGAACCTGGCCCCCTCCCTTTTCTCGCCTGTTCCACAAGCCCTGATGTGATGGACGTGGGCACCTGCCTACCCCTCCCCCTTCCCTACCCACTGGACAGTGAGGTCTGCTTGGCTAAAAATATCCCTAAGCCACTAACTACAGTCTCACCCAGCATAATGGGGAGGGAGAGGGTGCTAAAATGAGAATTGAGGATAAGCATAGGATCCTGGGCATGCATCTGGAATTTCTTTGTTTTATATTGGACACTCTCAGGGATGTCAGACTAAACTTTCACATCCTTAGCCTCTAATCCAGACTTAGAGACATGAAATTCTATGAATCAGGAGTCAGAATGGTGGAGGGCAGAAACAAGAGATGAGAACTAGAGGGGTAATCCTGAGATTTCTCAGGTGACAAGAAAGGTCTCTGGGGGAGAAGCTTGGGAAACAGAGAGCAGGGAGAAAGTTCACTCTTAGACCTTGTTCTGTAGCTCATATCAAAAATAGAGAGCTTGAGATAAGTGGAACTGGCTTTTTCTGCCCATGCCTGTATTCTTGCCTGAGATAAGGAACTGAAGATCCCTGAAAACTAAATTCTGAATGGAGGCCTCTGCAAAGGATACACAAAAATTTTTTTTAATTTTTTTTTTTTTTTTAAAAAGCATTTAAACACTGAGTATGGCACCGAACTCAAACTCAGATGGCTCCTTCATCAGGAGCCTCATTCAAACTGGCATCAGTCCTTCCTCTACCATTTCCTAGGGACTCATGACTATCTCATAGCCTCCCAAGAATCCTAACTGAACTTAAAAATGTCACAGGCAGTTCTGATTTTATCCCTGCAACAAACACTGAAGAGCCCCTGTAGCCATAATCTGCTTCCAAATACTCCCCTGCCCCTATGTCTGACACCTAGCAAAATCATAGCAATGACAACAAGTAAACTCTTCATTGATTCATGTCCCTTTCCAACTTCCCTACTTTCCCTGTTCCTGGGTTAGTTTGAACCACCTGTACCTTTTTGCCATACTAATTCAAACAGCAGAAATAATGGGGACCACAAAATTATTTTTCCCTCCTACTCATCACTCTTCTCCACTTATCCCCACGACTACATCCAAGGGAAGCATAAGGTCTGGTTGTGAAGGGATAGATTTAGGGCTCGGGTTGAAAGATCCTGGCTAGGGAAAAAGGGTTCAGGCACTCACTGGCTTGCTTGGCTTTCTGAGTATAGGTGATAGTAAGATCTTCTGCCACCGGGTGGGGTACAGGCCCCACCATAGGGATGAGATGAGGGCCAGGCCGGAGGGGGCCATGGGGCAACAGCAGGGCTTCGGCTGGGGGTGGCTGAAGGGTTGCCCCATCCTCCCAAGATGGGGAGCTCACACGGCTGTCACCCTGGCTGGAAGGGCCAGTGACAGCAGGTGCTGGCTCTGCAGGGCTATCAGACAGGTAGACCTCATCAGGTGGGGCTCCTGGAGGGGTGGGCCTTGTGGGGCCTCGGCGGCGGGGTCGGCGGGGTTTCTCCTGGGTGGCCGGGCCATCGGCATCACTGTCTGTCTCTCCGTAGTAAGCTTCACTGTCAGGAGGTGAGAGGAGGCTCCCAGGCTGAAGAGGCTGGGGAACTGGAGCACCAGGGGGCTCAGGACTCAGTGGAGATAAGGGTGATAGCACCTGAAGCTCACCAGGGGATGGAGCTCGCAAAGGCCCTTCGTCCTCTACCCTGGATGGGAAAGATGACAGAACTTGAGAAATGGGCTGGATGACTGACAGCTAGAAAGATATAGAGGTGATGGGAGAAGGGAGAAGGAGGTAAGGGGAGAGGACACTGGCATATAGGTGGAATGGATAGGCTGGGGAGAGTAGAGATCTGAAGACAAACTGGTATAGGCAAATGTGCTTGGAGGGCTGTGAGTGGAAATGGGCTTACAGGGAGATGTGATGAGACACACAAGGGTTTGAAGGAGTGCCACATACTCAAGCACCCATTTGACACCCCCATCCCTTACAGATAATTACAGATACATTCAAGCCCTTTGGGAGGACTACATTAACATCTATACTCCAGCACTAATGCACAAGCAGAAATGGGTACTTGTTAGTTGCTGAAGCCAAGCCAGTGAGACACAAAGCTGAGACACTAGGGGGATGGGAGTGGGGGTGAGTGGGAGGGGGCCATACCTTCGTACAGTGAGGACAAGCTGATTCCCTGAGGCATCAATGAGGCTCATGGCACTGGCATGAGAGAGGCTGGTACAGGAGACTCCATTGATGGCCAAAAGATGGTCCCTCTCTCGGAGTCCTCCTCTGCCAGCCTGGCTCCGTCTTCGGATCTGAGAAGGTGTTGGAGGAGAGACTGTAGGTGAGGGAGGGCTCCAAGGGGTAATAGAATGAAAGGAGTTAGGACAGGAAGGACCCAGGTGTGGAAGGGATTTTACTTTGCAGTCTAAGAAAGGGTGGAGAGGGGCGTGGGGCTGCAGTTAAGGGGACCTATCTAGAGGGAAGAAGGTACAGAGTGAAAGGAGTAATACATTATATGAGGAGAAGTAGGGCAATCACTGAATAAGAGGCTTGGGAAGAACTGTAGTGGGTAGGTACTAGAAATGGTGATTTTTCCAAGATTTTTCTCCAAGAGCAATCTCTACACTAGTCAATAGTTCTCTCCTAGGCCTTGGAATTCCAGGCACTATTACCTACATAGTCAAGATTTTAGAACAGTATTCAAGGTTGGAGGGAGTCTAGCAGGTCCTGTGAGACTGTAATTGTGTGTGTATATGTGTGCCATGGTGGCTATCATTTATTGAGTCCTTACTAAATGTTAGACATGGTGCTCAGCATTCTACATGTATACTTGCATTTAACCCTTAGAATGGTTCTATAAAGTAGGTACCCACATTTTATAGTTGAGAAAATTAAGCCTATATGGTGAAACCAAAAGGGTAACAACTTCACCTAACAGACAGATCTTGCCATAACTCTCCTAGCACCAAAAAAAAGAGTCTTGCTTAGTGAGAAAGGATCTGGCATAGGAAAAGAGGAACACTGAAGGCATGGGCAGGGCAGGGCAGGGCTGGGCTGGGCTGGGTTAGGCGAGACAGCCTCAGCTCATCACATATCACTTTAGTTAGAGAGAAATTAGAACCTTCCCTATATTCCTGGAATTTGGAGTGGAGGCACAGTCCCAGGAGATCAAAGACTGGATGGCCAGACCTGGGCCCCTGGTACTATGGTGCCACAGGGAACTGAGACAGTCTTTCTTTTTCCCTTTTACCAGAAACCAGGACTTCTCTTTTCTGATAGCAGCTCCCACACATAAGAAGCCTGTGCTCACACTACTCCCCCCACCAAACAGCATGCTTCCCTGCCCACCTGCCCACCCCCACTTCTCTTCTCCACACCCTCCCACTTCTCCCCCATAGGCCACCACACGATTCTCCCCAAGATCCTCTGGGTTCCCCCTTTCCCTGAAACCTTAGTATAGGGGCTCTCCCTTACCTTGGACACCTGTAAGGGCTTCCTCTGCTCGGCCCCCCCTTGAAGTCGGAAGCCCCAGGGGGCTCCCCCTGACAGTGTGACCAGCATCTCCTCCTCAGCACCCATCACTCAGTTTGGCCTGTGGCCCTCAGAGTTTGGACAGTGTCCCAGGGAGAGAAGTCGAGGTGCTGGTACCCCGTCCGGCCTGTCTGTCTGGCTGTCCTGCTCCTGCTGCCCCAGGCCTTCCCCCCCCACCACACACCATGGGCAGGCAACTTGGCCCCGGGATCAGTACAGTCCAGCACACGTGTCCTGTCAATCGGAGTTGTGCTCAAAATAGTTGCCGGCTGTACTCTTCTCCCTCCCCCAGCTGTATTACTCCCAGAGCTAATTATAGTAAACACTTCTGCCCTCTCTTGTCCCCCATTCTCCTGCATGGGCCTTTGACTTAGGACTCGGAGTACTAACTCTCTGGGCTCTATAACGTGTGTACACTCTTTTAAGGAATGTGCCTTCCCTTATAGGCTCATAGACCAATTCCAACTGCTTTTCTCCAAAGCTCATTTCAAAGTGACAGCATCAGGGGCTTTATTTCCAGAGTGAGAAATGGCTGGGTTTGTCCCACAAGTTTGCAAGCTACCTCCAAAAGAGTACTCCTTTTGTGCATGAATTTACCTATTAATCAAAATGGAGATTTATATCCCATTGCAGTGCTGGGTACAGAGTAAAGGAATTCTGATTAGCTCTGCCCCAGCTGAACTGTCCTCTCTTTCAGAAGCCTTTCCAGCCCATCTCCTGACTCCCTACCTATACAATAGGCCTTCCTATAGGCAATAGATGGATCAACACATATCTATTGTTATAGTTCTCAGCCAATATTATAGTTTGTTTATATGCTCGTCTCCCTCCTAGACTGTGAGAAACTTGAAGGCAAGGACTGTGCAACAACCAATCAACAACCCACAGAGCAATGACTGATGTAAATAGCACTCAATAAATGTTTGAATTAAGTTCTCTCTTAATTATAAGCCCGAAGAATAGGTGGTCACGGAAAGATGAACAACAGATATGTATAAACATGTCAACCCATGTTAAAAATAAAATCCCTACTTAGTTTTAAGTTTCCATTACAGGAATGTGCCCTATGTTGAGATCTAATAAATGATGGAACAAGAATCCAAGTCCAATTCTGACTCTATTTCCCATGCGTTTGCTATGACTACTTCCTTCATACACTAAGGCAACAGCATTTGACACACTAGCAGAATAGTTATTCCATTTACTATAAAGCATGCTTAATGCCTACTGTAGGTTCCAGCACAGGCTACAAGCGCAATTTTTTTTTCAATGAACCACTCTGTGCCTCAAAATATTTACTGTCAACAATGTGAGAGTAAGTTTTGTTCACTGCTGTATTACCAAAACCAAGAATATAACTTGGCACATACAGTGTTCTAACATAATTATTTTAAATGAATATTTTAAAAGAGTAAAGGAAGTCATGTTTATTTTTAAAATGCTATAAATATTAGCTATAATTTTTGTTATTCATTGGGGTAATAATCATTACTCCAGAAACTGTAACTCTTCCACATTCTGGGGGCATTCTGAGAGCAGAGATCATCTGCATTTGGATAGTTCTGTATTTAAACCAAGGCACTGTATAAAAGTGCTTAATAACAGCTGACTTTCACTGAGTGCTTACTATAGTGCCACGCAATTTAACTTGACATCCATCCTTTCAACAAGCTATTATTATAAGGGCATTTAGTATTCTCTCCATTTTACAGATGAAAGAAACTGAGGCAAAGATTAAGTTGCCCTAGCTAGAGAACTGCAGAGCCAGAATGGGAACACAAGAAGCCCGAAAGCAGTTAGTGCCCTTTACCATCACACGTTCCGCAAATCTAATAATCCATAAAGGTCATTGGTGAGAACAACCTCGAAAACGGAAATCAGTGCAGCCCGGGGTCAGCAGGAAGTGGCTACGGGACTCTAGGTCAGAGGTGACTAACATGTCATAGGCTGATGGAAGGGTCGTTACTAAAGATAGTCTGACCTAGCCCTCTCAATCGCATTTCCGCCGATGGGACCATAAAACGGTTAGGACACCAAGGAAAAGAAAAAGACGCAGGAAGGGTTAAGACTCTACGGGGATTTGCAGGAACCAGCTCTGACGGGAGAAGAAAGGGGCGCATGCGCGGCATCCGGGTTCCTGGGCGCGTGTCTATCGCAGACGTGGCAGAAGGAGTGGCCCGGCGCTGGAATGTGGGGGTGGAACTTCCGGGGGCGACGCGCCAGCCCACTCGGAACCGGAAGTGGAGCTTGGGAGCCTTGACGTTAGGGACGAAGTCGAACCTGGATCTGGAGCCGGGTGAGGAGTGGCATCGGGAGGTTGGTGAGCAGGAAAGAAGAGAGGCCGGGGTGTCACTGGCCAGATGGGGGATCGGTCTGAGAAGGAAGGGAGGAGCCCAGGGGCGGGGTCTGGTAAGAGACCCTCACCGCACGGATCCACAATCAGTCTTAGATCCTACTACTCTCCCATTTCTCCTCCTGGCCCAGAGTCGGGCTCCCGCTTCCTGTCCCGAGCCTGTTGAAGGGCGCTAGACGCCCGATCTCCATGCTTAGTGGATCAGCCCTCTTGCTCATCGTGGCCCGAGAAGCTGACTTAGCTTCTCGGTCTTGATACCCGGCACTCCCAGCTTCCACAATTCGACTACTTTCAGAGTTCTAGGAATCTTGTCCCGCCCCCTGGATTGCCCCCCTCGACTTTCCGCACAGAATGGAGTGAAAAGTTGAGCTTGCTCCAAACTTCCTGAAGAAGAAGCTACTTTCCTCCCACTTCACCCCCCCCCCCCCGACTTTAGGAAGATGAAAGGAAGGGGAACATCGGTCAAGCTTAGTGTTGTGACCTGTTTAAGGCTTAAGATTTGAAAAAACAATGCCTGAGATGGCTTTGAGTCTAAAGAGATCTAGTCCAGGACTCAGCTTTTCTCTAGTCAAGATAAAAGGGGAGAGCTCATTGTTCCACGCCCCTTCTGCCAATAGGATAGTTGGGATGATAAGGCTGTTTAGAGTGGATGTGAGCAGGTAGTCCTTTTTTTGGAAGGACCCAGGAAAGGCCCCCTAATTCACTCCTTTGTTGCTGGGCCAGATTATAATAATTTTGGTGGTGGTCTAGATTCATGACAGGCATATGAGGAGAACAGAAACAGGAGAGTTGGAGGAGTGCATTGGGATTTGGAATACATATAGTCCCTCTGTTTGATGGATAAGGTGAACGATTTTTTTTCTCCATGAAATCTAATTTTGCTGCTGATCCTGGAACTCTTTCTCTAGGTTTTTGAGAGAAGTTTTTGTGCTTGGCCTGCTCTCAGTTCTAATCTGGTACCTTGTTAGAGTTTTCAAGTGTCCTGTACATTTATTTAGTGATTTTTATGCTTCAGTGCTAAGGCCCATACATTCTTTTGGTGGGAAAACTGGAGATGGAGTAGCATTTTGATTATTGCAGTTTAGCCAAAGAATGTTATTTCTTTAAATAGTTACTCTAAAATTTGTCTTTTGAGGGGGAGGGAATTTACCTGGTATGTTTTAGACATGTATCCTGAGTGATTAAAAATGACTAGCACACTAGAGGGTATTCAGTGTTTGTTGAATGAATGGATGTTAGAGTGAATGAATGGAAAGTGGGAACATTGTTTCATTTACCTCTAATGTCACAGTAGTTCATCAGTGGCAAGACTCTGTGTCATTCCATTCCACTGGGGAGTAGAGGCTGCTGTTCATTCCAGTGGGCCTATCAGAATTTGAAATTTATACCCTCTTGGCAATAACAAAGCATGGGGTTCACAGTAACAAAATCCTTACTCTGAGGATATAATCTGGCTACTGGCTGGGGCAGAAAATTACAAAGATCCTGTGGTAGTGTGGGAATGATTAGGCTGATCATCGCCTGATAAGGTCAGTTCTTTTTTATCTCTACTTCCTACCCTGAATAGTTGTTCTTTAGAAAGTTGATTTTGACTAATTTCTCTCTTCTTTCTCATCCAACAGGTGAGACAAAGTCGGGGATGCTCTCATAATGAACGTCAACCAGTCAGCTCCACCTGTGCCGCCATATGGGCAGCCACAGCCTGTCTACGCAGGGTATCATCAAACCAGCTATGGTGGGCAACCGGGGTCCACAGCCCCTCCCACCCCCTATGGAGCCTACAATGGGCCAGTACCAGGCTATCAGCAAACACCTCCCCCAGGTATGTTTCCAAGTTTCCTTTGAGCTAAGGAGGGTAGTCAGTGGTTAGATTGTATTGCCCTACCTAGGTTGCCTAGAGAATTGGAGTGTTTGGGATTGGAGAACAAGAATCTGGCTCTTGGTCACTGAGAGGTCTGTGCGCGGTCTGCTCTTCATTGTTTTTATGTAAGGTGACGATATTTCTGCCTTAATACATCTAGTAGTAGCACATCTTCCATGTTCAATGGAAGTTTATTTCCTGTGGGTGTCACCCTGTGCAGCCTTATCTGAATGCATTGTTCAGAGATGGATGAAAGGGTTGTGGTCACAGGTCCTCCAGAGCCTCTGACCAGGATTGAATATTTCCTGTTGACCGAAAGTCTCCCTGAAATTACTTGTTCCTCATGTATATTGATAATGCCTCTTATTAGACTAATGGTTTTATCCATAAATGACTTTGGGACCTAGGAGAGCTAGTTCATCGCTGAAAAGTGTTGTTTGTGTGCCTGATTTTTGGTGCTCTCATATCTTTCTGCTGATATCATTCTTTTCCCTTTGCTTGGGTTTCCTTTGCTTCTTAAAGGCTCTGTAATACCAGGGCAATAAGAGAAGACTTAATTTGGCGCTGCCTTAAAATCAGTGTCTGGACTTTACGTTACTTTCTCAAGAGCAGCTGGTACTCTACAGACTATCCACAAGGACTTTTTAGAAAATGGTTAGCAATCAATCTTTGGTTAGGCAACCTGAGGGCTTAGGGTATGCCAGATGCTTTATGCTTTTTAAGAGAGTAAATTCTATGGAATATGGGAAAGGGATATGGGGAAAAGAAGGCACCAAGGAGGCATAGGCGAGATTTAAGGAATGAACCATTATCATTTTAATTATAACTTTGAAAAAAAATTCATGGAGGGGTAAGATTAGGTCTCAGGTCTCTGGAAGAGATTTACTCTGGGTTGGGACTTTGGCTGGACAGAGTCCACCTCTGATCTGTCAAGTGCTGGCTTATCAAAATGGAGTTTGGCATTGCTTCAAGAGGAAGCTTTGTTATTGAGAGGAAAACAAATCTGGTTCTATAATAGCTAGTGAGTAGGTTCAGATTAATTATGTTTCTATAGGCAGGTTCTATAGTGTCTAATCTCTACTGAGGACAGAGCAAAAGAAAACAAATGTTTGAACAGGAGTAAGCAACATTTCCAAAGTGATGTTCCAAGTAACTGATTGCTTTTTCCTACATTTCATATGGTAAGAATGGCTGGGTATAGCAGAAGTAGCTTTGATGGCAGCTCTGATGAGCGGAAAGGATGGGGTTCAGCTTTTGTGAAGACATAGGTTGCAACACTAATGGGAAGGCAGGCCAACTGTCCTGACTGAACTGTTGGGGGAAACAAAGTCTCCTACCTATGGGAACACTTTCCTGAGCCATGTGCTTTTTGGAGAGTCACCACTTAGAAGTGGATGAAAAGAAGATGGTTAGGATAAGTAGAATATATGAAGAGAAGGTTGGCAGAATAGTATCCTCAAGAGGTGCCTTTCTTTACAACCTAGTGCAGTATGTTATTTGGTCTTCTATGCCACCTTTCTCACATAAGCTCTAAGTTTCTAATTTCTGGACTAGGACCCTTTCCTTAAAATAAATGACTTTGTCTAGCATAAGAACATTAGACTGTCCTGGACTGAGTCAGAGTGTATGGTGATCATAGGAAGGGCCTATGTTCTTATGGCTCTGGCTATAGCATCACTTGTAGTTTACCTGTCTAGGAGAGTGGAGGTTCTCTGGCTGGGCATCAGTGTTCAGAATCTGCTGTAAGCAGATTTGCATGTTGATGGTGTCCTTTTCATTACAAAGCTGTGGTATTGGGCCAGTGAAGGTCTGAGCCTGTTGATTTCTTGCTTTACAGTCCTTGCTTAGGGTAGGGGAGAAAGTTATTTCCCAATCACTTAATTTTTGTCCTTTACACTCAGGTGTGTCAAGAGCCCCACCTTCTTCAGGAGCATCTCCAGCCTCGACAGCACAAGCCCCTTGTGTCCAGGGTGCATATGGCCAGTTTGGCCAAGGAGATATACAGAATGGGCCTAGCTCCACTGTTCAGATGCAGAGGTATGTACTTGGGTCAACCTAAAATTGGTCTGATGAAACTGGAAGGATTAAGATTTGAATAAGGATCCTATTCCTTATCTTTTTTTTCTTTCTCTTGTATTCCCTTTTCTCTTCCCTCCATCTTTTTGTATCTTTTCATTTTTCTAGGTGACAGGTGCTGCTAATGCCCACTCTGGATCATTGACCTATTTTAGTACTTGGGTTCTTTTGCATATTCTTTTTCTTTTTGTGAACTTGTTTTTTTCCTTAACTGAACATGTATCTTCGATAATTATTTTAATCCTACTGAACCTACCATAAGGGGGTAATGGGAAGAAGAGATTTCAGAATTATTTATCTCCTTCGACTTCCCTTTTTCTCTAGATTGAGCACTTAATAGGACTTACTGGTTAAGTTTGGGTGTGACCAGTTATAAAAGGAAAGATGCTCACATTAGTGATGAAAACTTTGGTGATGTGTGATCCAGTAAACCCCTGTCTTTGAATAGAAGTCCATTAAAGGAGAGCAGTAATCTCCATTAGAGTGTTGTTTGTTTTTTGATAAACAATGAATAAAGTATAACTGTGTTTAGGGTGTGTGGTAATGGAAGAGTCACTTTCTGACTTTTTTTGGGGAGGCGTTCAGAGTGTACATTTTTAACATTGAATATAAGCCTGGAAAAGAGCCTGAGAAGCTCTCCCTAACCCTGTGTGTGGGAATACTCTGAGAAGCAGTAGAGGGAATTCATTCATTCATTCACTCATTGATCCACTCAAAAAATATTTATTTTGTACTGTTATGTGTCAGACATTCTAGAGGTTGGAGATGAAGCATTAAACAAACGGACCAAGTCTCTGCCCCCACGAAGCTTATAATCTAATGGAGTACACAGAAAATAACAAGTAAATAAATATAAATAAAAAATAAAACAGAATAAGGATATAGATAATGACAGTGAGGAGGTCGGGAGCTGTTTTAAATATATTGGTCAAGGAAAGCCTCTTTGAAGTGATATTTGAAACCTCAGTGAATTGATGAAGGGCACAATCCAAAGATCTAGGGGAAAAGTGTCTTAGAGGGCACAAGTGCAAAAGTCCTAATGGAGAAATTAATTTTGTGTATGTGAGGAAGATCAGGGAGACCAGAATGACTTGCAGAGTGGAGAGTGGAGGAGATAAAGTAGAAACATAGGCAGGAGCCATATCATGCAGTGCTTTGTAGGCAATAGTAAGAAGTTTAAATTTGATTTTTGTTGCAATGAGAAGCCATTGGAGGTTTTAAGCTGGGGAATAATGTTTTCATTTATTTGTTTATTTATGCAATGGATATTTTCATTGTAATATGAAACACATACAAAAAAAATATACAAGACAAATGTATAGCTTAGTAAATTATTATAAAGTGAACCCCCATATAACTACAACCCAGATCAAGGAGTAGAACTCTGCTATACATCCCAAAAGCCCCTTCCATGTGCCCCAATTCAGTCACAACTCTCTGCCTCCTCCCATAATAACCATTATCCTAACTTTTATAGTAACCATTATTTTTGTGTATTTTTCCCCCTCTTTAATTTCACCCCCACTTCCACCCCTGACCTATGGATGTTGCTGTTTCCCCTTAAGAAATGGATCTCTGAAGGTGGGGTGTCTCCTCCCACACGCTCGGGGTGTGCATCCGGGGCCTGGCGTACCCGGAGTGTGGTCCATGGCTCCACCTGGGGCACGAACCCAGGACCTTCTGCGTGTAAAGCAGAACACTATGGAGCCACCCCTTTTTTGTGTTTACACTTAAAGGTATATCCCTAGACACCACAGTTTAGTTTTGCCTATTGAAAAAAAAAACTTGATGTATATTTTAAGTCTGTAGGTTCCCTCTCTTTTTTTTCTTAATATTTATCATTGAAGAACCCAAGTCAGTTGACCTACAGAATTTCCCACAGTCTGGATTCTCCTGGTTGTATATTCATGTTACAGTTTAATGTGTTCCTCTTTTCTCCGTATTTCCTGAAAATTAGTTACTGGATCTAGAGACTGGATCCAGGTTTGATCCCTTTGGGTAGTGTGGGGTAAGACCATAAGAGGCACATAATATCTTATGCTCTCTGTTTTTGATGTTAGCAGTTGTTGATCCCTAATGCATACACACACACACACACACACACACACACACACACACACACATTAATTTGTTGAGTCTACAGTATGATGATCTCTGATTCTTTTTTTTTTTTTCATCTATTCCTTTTGAATACCATTTTTGATAGTTCTCGTCATCTGTTATTTGGTTACCAGTTGTGCAATTAGTGTAGAATAAATGCTTGATTCTTTACTTTTATTTACTAGTTTACGAGGGAATGAATTGGTCCTCTGATATCTACTTAAGGATGACCACTGCTTTTTAATATCATCATGAATTTATGGATTTAAACATATTTGATGAATTTCAATCCACTGTAATTATCATCATTAGTGAAGTTGAAAATGTTCCACCTTTGAACAATGGGAGCTTCTTTGTTGACTTGAGTCTTTTTGACATGATTCTAGTAATCTTTAGGTATGATAATATATTCAGGCTTATCTTATACATTTTATGCCCCAGACTAGGAATTAGCTATTTTTTTCCAAGAAATCCTTTATATTGTTGGTGAGAAATGATATTTTTTGACTAATCTGGACACTAGGATTGTTTATTGCTACCTAATTGGTCACTTTCTAGGCCTTTTCAGTGGACATAGCTGAGAAATACATATTTACATACATTAAATATAAAACATCCTGTTAGTTTAAATTTGTACTTCCAATTCAAATTCAAGACTACAGAGCCTTTACTTGACCTCTGTATTATATCTATATCTCTTCTTCAACACCAGCATTCTTGGTTCTTAAGGCCATGGGGATGATGGTATTAGAATATTGGAATATGCCACAATTTGTCATTTATTTTATCCCTTATTATATGTAGTACTCACAGTACAACAATACTAACACTATCACAAATGTGACTACTAAATATATTACTTTAAAAAATTTCACATATACTCTCCCCAATTCTCTAATTTTTAAAAAAATATCTTATTTTGTCTATGGCCATGCCACCCTGAACATGCCCAATCTCGTCTGATCTCGGAAGCTAAGCAGGGTCGGGCCTGGTTAGTACTTGGATGGGAGATCACCTAGGAAGACCAGGTGCTGTAAGCATTTTAAAAAAAAAAATCTTATTTTAAAAAGGAAGTCACTTTGCTGGATTTAAGAGTAGAATCACTTATGAATTGTGGATTAGGGAGTGTGGAGGTTAGGAGGTGGTTGCAGTAGTTCAGGTAAGAGATAATCTTGGTTTGGTTTAGGATGGTAGTGGTAGAGGTGTGAGAAATAGTCAGATTTGGGATATATTTTGAAAGTAGAGTCAATAGGATTGGATATGAGTTAAGAGAAAGGAATTTTGGATGTCTCTTAATATGTAGGCTTAAGAAACTGGGTGTTATTGATTAGATGAGAAATATTTGAGAAGAAGCAGATTTTCGGGGTGAAAATGAAGAGTTTTATTTTGTATCTTACAGGTTTAAGAAAGCTGCCAGTAGAAGGACTTCCAGTGACAATAGCAGAGCACATTTTGAAATATATAGAAATAAAAAGCTACTAGCTACCAAATAGAGATGTTGAGCAGGCAGTTATATACACATATATGTAGCTGAGGAATGATGTTGAGACTGGAGATACAAGTTGGAGGGTCTTCAATATAGAATTGTTATTTAAAGCCATGGGCCTAGATAAAATCACTTAGAAAGTGAGCATTGATAGTAAAGAATAGAATTGAAGACTGAATGTTGGAGCTTAGCAACACTTAAAAGGAAATCAGAAGAGAAGCCATCAAAACACAATGAGAAAGAGCAGTAGTGAGGTGGGAGATGAGCCAGGAGAGTGTGGCATCCTGAAGCTAGATGAAAGAATTTAAGGAAAGCAAGAGTAAGTAATCAGCTTTGTCATTTGCTGCTGAAAGGTAAGATGTGGACTGAGAATTGTTGCGACTAATGATTGTTGGGTTTGGCCAGGTTCGGCATCACTGACAAATGTAGTTTCAGTAAAGACAACTGTTTAGTTGTAATGGGTCAAAGAGTTTCAGCCGAGTAATAGATTAATATAACCCGAAAATCCTTTTGCAGTGAACATCTAGAAAGGAGAGAGGAAATAGAAAAAATTTTCTAAATGCGTAATCAAGCTTAAAAGAAAGAAAGTGAATCTTCAAGTGCTAGAGACCAAAAGGGAACTGAAAATGAGAGTGGTAAGCTGACACTGTGACTGCATGTGGAGAAGGGTAGGAATTATCATTTTGAGAATCTGGGGACTTAAGTTTAAACAGGTACTGGGGATAGGGATGAATCTTGGGGCTTTTCTGAGCTGAAGTTTGGCATGGAGACCTTGTTTATGAAGTCTGGACGTAGGCTGCACCTTTAGTGAACAAATAGACTGAAAAAAAAAAGTCTTCACACTGACAGAGGTAGATAATAAGGAATCCTGTTTCTTCTGGGCTGGCTGTGGGTAAGTGAAAGAAAAAAAAGGTCTTGGGACTGCAAATGGATATAAGGGATCTTTTTGAGAAGATGAAAATGTGCTAAAGTTGGATTCTGGTGATGGTTGCACAACTATAAATTACTAAAAATTGTTGAATTGTACACTTAGAGGAAGTGAATTTGATGATATGAAAATTATATCTCAAAGCTTTTTAAAAAAACTTGATCTTGGGTGGCAGTATCATTGGAATATCTTCCAGAAACAAATATGCAATAACCATACTCCCTCAACCCTGTCCTTAAGAGATTCTCAGAAGAAAAACAATATTGATTAGAATAAATAGAGACTATTAGAGGAGAGCAGACAGTAGAATAGTACCTTGAAAGCATTAGGGAATATAAGTGTCAATGTAGAATTATGTACCTAGCTGAGAGAGAGAACAAATAAAGACATTTTCAGAAGACTGAGAGTTTACCATGTAAAGGCCCTGGTTGAGAAAACTAAGGGATAGAAAGAAAGAGCTTAAGATAGAGAAATAGTAAATAAGTAGAGACAAAGATTGTGGACCAATTCTTTTGTAATGTTTGGCTAAAAAGAGCAAAAGCTTGAGGGGAATGTGAAGTTTTAGGGCAATTTTATTTGATTGGATTTTTTTAAAAAAAACTTCATTGAAGTTTAATTCACATAACATGTGAATTTAAAGTGTACAATTCAGTGGTTTTTAATGCATTCATAGATATATGCAACCATTACCACCATCAATTTTAGAACATTTTGTCACAAGAAAAAACACCATATCCTTTAGCTAAGTAGCTACCCTTATGTAGCTATTCCTTTAATCCCCTACTCCCCCAGCCCTAAGCAACCACTAATCTATTTTCTGTCTCTATAATTTCCCTATTTCGGACTTTCATACTAGTGGAATCACATACCACGTGTTATTTTGTAACTGACTTCTTTCATGTAGCATAGTGTTTTCAATGTTTATATTGTAGCATGTCAGCATTTCTTTACTTTTTATGGCCAAGTAATATTTCATTGTATGGATATGTTACTGCATTTATCCAGTGATGGACATAGTCGATAATTTAGATGTTTTTATGTTTTTGTGCTGATGGGAATGAACAGAGAAGGAGACATTGAATGAAAAGTACATTGGAAAGACAAGTTCCAGAATGGAAAATGATATTTACACATCAAATAGACAAAAACACATAAAATAGTATTCAGACTATGTAAAGAACTTCTACTTCTTAATTAGAAAAAGTCAATCCAGTTGAAAAAATAATGGACAAAAACCAGAGTAGGTATTTTACAAAAGAAAAGATACTGTTGGCAAAAGAACATATTGAAAAGTTATTCATTGATAGTAGCCAGATGGGAGTGGGGTTAGGAGGATGGGTGAAAAAGGTGAAAGAGATTAAGACGTACAAACTGCCAGTTATAAAAAAATCATGGGATCTATGGCCATGCCACCCTGAACAAGCCCAATTCCGTCTGGTCTCAGAAGCTAAGCAGGGTCGGGCCTGGTTAGTACTTAGATGGGAGACCACCTAGGAAGACCAGGTGCTGTAGGCATAAAAAATAAAAAATAAGAAGGGATTGTAAACTGACAAGGTCCTTGCAATCTGTGAGGTCAACCAAGGGTTGCCTCGCCTAAAAAAATTAAAAAAAAAAAAAATCATGGGGAATAAAAAAGTATAGCATAGGTAATATAGTCAGTAATATTGTAATAACTATGTATGGTGTCATATAAGGACTAGACTTATTGGGGATCACTTTGTAAGATATATAAATATCTAATTATTTTGTTGTACACCTGAAACTAATTTATTGTATGGCAACTGTAACTGAAAAACATTTTTAAAAAGCTGTTAACCTCATAAGTAATGAAAAAAAAAAAAAACAAATTAAAAACCACAACAAGATTCTCCTATGTATCAGATTGGCAAAATTAAAAAGTCTGACAATACTAAATATTGCTAAGGATATGGAGTAACAGGAACTCTTATTCACTGGTGGTCAGATGCAAGTTAGTATAACTAACTACTTTGGGAAGATAATTTGGAATTGTATGTTACAATTGAATCCAGTAATTTCACTCATAGATATATGCCTTGGAAAAACTCATGTATATATAAACAAGTTAAATGTATGTGTGTTTGTAACAACATTGTTTTTAAAATCCAAAAATCAGAAAAACCCAAATATCTATCTACATTAAAATGCTTAAGTAAATCATAACATGTTTTTTTAGTGGAATAATATTTAGTGATGAAAGGGAATGCTATGTGCAACAGAATAGATGAATTTCATAAACATATGTTTGAACAAAAGAAGCAAAACCCAAACAGAATGGCTGATGAGATTGTTTACAAAAGTTTAAAAACTGACAAAACTGAACCATATTGTTTTAAAGACAAGAGAGTGATTATTAGGAAGTTAGGAAAGTAGTTACCTCTGGGAGAAGGAAGAGAGTTGTATAGAGGAGTGGCACACAGGGCTTTGGAGTGCTAGTTTATTCCATTTCTTGATTTGGTTTTGGTTATATGGGTATTTGTATTATAATTATTCAACAGTACACATATATTTTATGTATTTTTTATATGTGTTATATTTCACAATTTAATTAATTTTTTTTAGGCGAGGCAACCCTTGGTTGACCTCACAGATTGCAAGGACCTTGTCAGCTTACAATCCCTTATTTTTTATTTTTTATGCCTACAGCACCTGGTCTTTCTAGGTGGTCTCCCATCCAAGTACTAGCCAGGTCCCACCCTGCTGAGCTTCTGAGATCAGATGGGTTCAGTCTTGTTCAGGGTAACATGGCTGTAGACTATTTCACAGTTTTAAAGTAAAGTACATTGGACTAAGAATCAGGTCTGGGCTCTAGTTGTAGGTTGGTCTGCCACTTACACTCTTAATGTCTTAGTTTTTATCCACTCTGTCTTCCTCATTATTTTGCTGTGAAGATTTCTTTAAAGCACTTAGAGATGTTTTATAAGTTGTGAAGCTATATACAGATACATATACAGATGGTGGTTTATCGTTAGTAGGGCATGTGACAGAATATCATTGGATAGTTGAGCGTATTACCCATATTAATGGAGTAAGACCATGGAATATAATTATTCTATCAAGGATTTATATGCATCTGCTATGGGGCCAACGGTGTGTTTGGTGCTGTGGAACACAAAAACTGCAAAGCCCAACAAAGAGCTTGGGGAGCTAAGGTTCAATAGCCCAACACTCAGAAAATACAAGTCGAATGAATGAATGAAAAATGTTAAACTACAGGACTAATAGAAGCTGACCAAATATAATAAAGTACCAGTTATTCAGTAGAGACAAAATAAACAGGAAGCATATGTCAGAATTTCAATGTAACAAACTACTGTTGTGAAGAATTTGATTCATTCTTGAAATCCCAGAAAGAGCTTGTTATGTATAGTAATCTATGTCATAGATTTCTGCAGTAATATCACTGTCAAACACCAGTTCAGTTGCTAATTGGTATGCAGTGTTTTGGAATGATTTTGTATTTATATTTTAATGTGGCATCCGATACCATGGGACTGTCCAAAATAGATAATGTAACCAAGTAAGGAGGCTTTGCTAGTTAGACTCAGCTAGAAAGCTACCTGGTTTATGTCCTGTTTCTCTAGTCCTTTTTGGTAGAGTTAGCATCATCTTTCTGATTAGTACAGAATGCTAAACTTACCTGACCTGCTCCTCTTATCTTACAGATCTGATACCTTTCCCAGGATAAATTAATAAGTACTTTGGTTTAAAAATGAAACAGTCAAACCACATTTGTTTGATCCCACATTTATTAGGGCCTATTTGTTAATGCTTCTGTGTACCTTCCCCTTCAATTCCTTCAGGGCTTCTGATTATAAAACTGAGGTAGTTTGTTAACAAAGGATTGAGGCAGAGGAGGTGGTAATCTAAATAGCAGAGTAAATAATATTTGATCTGAGGGTGCTTGGTTTGTGGAGTGAACCACAAACAAGATTTGTCATGAATAATCACAGTGTAGATCACCAGAAATGTAATTTATCTGCAAATATACGAAAGTATGAAGCCATAAAAGAGTCCAGGATGAAAATAAGATATTGTAAACCAATATAGTTTCCTGTATGATACAGAGTTCTTGTTAACTTTGAAGGGTGTCCCAGCCCACTAGTCATTACTGCCTTCCTTCTGTTCACAGGCTCCCTGGGTCTCAGCCATTTGGGTCAGCCCCATTGGCCCCTGTGGTCAGCCAGCCAACTGTGCTTCAGCCCTATGGCCCTCCCCCTACAAGTGCACAGGTGACTGCCCAGCTGGCTGGAATGCAGATCAGTGGCGCTGTGGCCCCAGCCCCTCCCCCTTCAGGGCTGGGCTATGGTGAGTAGCTGTGACCACAGGAATGTCACTGTTTTCATTTTTTTTAGAAGCATCAGGCTGTGAGGGTATACCTCAGTCCCTCTTATTTCTTGTGCCTCTGAGCCATAGCAGATGGGACAGTCATTCCTGCCTCTCTTATGTGGAAAGGGAAGTGATTTGCTGAACAAGGAGGCAGAATATTGGGATTCTGACTCTACCTCTTCTACTTCTCAGGCCCACCAACGTCACTGGCCTCAGGAAGTTTCCCCAACTCTGGTCTGTATGGCTCCTATCCTCAGGGCCAGGCTGCTCCCCTTAGCCAGGCCCAGGGTCATTCTGGAGCCCAGCCTCCCCAACGATCTGCCCCACTACAGGCTTCCAGCTTCACACCCCCAGCTTCAGGGGGTACTCGGATGCCTTCAATGACTGGTCCACTCCTGCCTGGACAGGGTTTTGGGGGACCCCCAGTGAACCAGCCCAACCATGTATCCTCACCTCCTCCTCAAGCCCTGCATCCTGGCACCCAAATGACTGGGCCCCCAGGACCACCACCACCTATGCACTCCTCCCAGCAGCCAGGCTATCAGCTGCAACAAAATGGTGAGTTTTCCCTAAGGTCTATCTAGGAGCCAAAGACTTCAGCTATTCAGATGTTTGTTTGTTTGTTTGTTTGTTTGTTTGTTTTGCTTTTAGTATTGCTTGCTAAGTGGTGAACTAGATGGAGAGCTTCGGAGTATTATTACTAGGATGTAGAGTTTGTAAGATATTCTTTATTCCCATAGTTCAGGTAGTGTTGTCTTTTTCTGAATAGTCATTACCCTCCCTCGTAATCCTATATTTATAGGAGTCTAGTCATTTCCCTGAGGCCATAAGAAGGGATAGGGAGGGCATTTTGAGTTCATCAACCTTGTGTCCTTGTCTCTCAGGTTCCTTTGGACCATCCCGGGGTCCTCAGCCCAATTATGGAAGTCCCTACCCAGTAGCACCCACTTTTGGCAGTCAGCCTGGGCCTCCTCAGCCACTGCCTCCTAAGCGCCTGGATCCTGATGCCATCCCAAGCCCTGTAAGTAGATACTTACATGGTCTTGGGGAAGGAGTTTGTGACTGCCAAATAAGTGAATCAGCCTAGATGAGATGTTTGCTTAGCATTTTCTGATTTTCCCTTTTCATTCATCTTCTTATAGGTGTAGAACCTAAATGTAATTTTTGACTATTTGAACTGGAACTCGAGGCTCCAGAAGTCTTTTGGGGCACTTTCACTCCATAGCTGGGCAGGAAAGAGCTCTGGGTTGATTGCTGTGTTCTGTCAGCTATTGGGCATAGCATGGTAACCTCAGCCCTTCCATGGAGTAGTGGCTGGGTCCAGGTCTTATCCTCTTAGATCTGGTAGCACAGCAGTTGTCTTAATGGGTGAGCTGGTGGGAATTCTCTGGTGTGAGGTGTTAAGAGAAGGAAAGCCTCACTGGTTTCTCTCTGCCCCTACTTGGACAGTATTTTAGGAAGAAGTCTTTAGTACTTTTGTTTGCTAGGCTCCCGCTGTGTGGTTGGGGAAGAGTGATCTACAGCTTAAAAGGGCAATTTGGGGAAGCTGCTTCTCCCAGGAAGAGGGTGAATCTCACCCTTAGGGCCATCAGCATCCTCAGGCCTTCCTTCTCATACTTGGAATAGAGGCTAGGACTGCACTCCCAACTGAGGGCCACTTTATAGTGCCGTCTGCAACATTTGCTTTGTCAGTTATCTCACCACGCTTAGCCATTGTCATATTTCATTCTGTTCTCTTCCCTATTCCTTTGGGTAACTACCAGGGTGAGGGACTTTGTTGGCTCAGGGAGACCTGAAAGGATTAAGTAGCCCCTCCTTCCTTTCCCCTCCTTCAGTGTAGAGAGTCTAGTTGGATGTGAGGGGAGGCTTCTTTCATCATAAGCATAGTTCTTAGATGGGAGGTTTGACCTTTAAGAGGGTACAACCCTCTTCCTTAAGAATTCTCCCATTCAGCCCCTCCTTGTATAACCCCTGCTTGCTTTCTATATGCCCCTCTCCTTATTTTTCTGTATCTTAGTCTGAGCCATAAAGGCCTCTATGTTGGGCCAGAAAGATTTGGAATTTTTGATCTAGAAGGAGCCTGATTTCAGCAGTATGACCTGGGCTCCAGCTGTTCATGTCTAACTCATCAGGGTTGAGAGTAGTAACATCTGCTTCTTGTTCTTTTGTCTCCCTCCTTGTATTCCCCTGCTGCCTTTATTATTAAAACATTAAAAGCAACTCAATGAGCTGCCTCCTCAGCAGAAAACGAGGCACAGAATAGACCCTGATGCCATTCCTAGTCCAGTAAGTGCAGAGGGTGGGTGTGTGTGTGTGTGTCATCCACATGTTAGTGCCATCCCTGTGTCATCCCCATGCATGCCTGTGACCTCGTCTTTACCTCATCTACCATGTACATCCTTCTCCATCTTTTTCCCTTAGTCCTTCTAGACCTCACTTTTATAAACTAGAAGGACGTGCATGCCTCAAGTCACCATGTAATGAAGAAATAGCAAGCTGTCAGCAATGCTTTAAGTATGGGGTGGTAATAGAAGGTCAGGCCCTAAGGGTGGGATCAGGTGGCATGTTAAGCCTTGGCATTAGTCCTGCTGGCTCCTCCAGGAGCCTGCATGTGACATTTGATGGAACGGGACAAAGGTGAGTGATAGATCTCTCCCTTTTGGTTTGATTTGTCTATGGCTTATTGTGCAGAAACATTTGGGTAGGTGGCTGTGAATGTACAGATTTGGGGTACTGACATTTCTTACAGGGGAAGGGACTACTGGTTTGGAATAGTGTGGGCCACTTCTCATCTGGAGGGTCTGTTTGACTCTGATATATTTCTAAGTTTCAACTCCTTCTGCTTTGGGATATGGAATCTTATTCTCTATTTTTTCTGGTTTTACCAAACTCATCTTGAAGTAACTGCCCAAAGGTCATCAGCCTGCACAAAGATTTGATTACCAGCTTTGCAAAATCATTTTTTTCCCTTCGTTTGGTTGTCAAAATGTAGGGGACTGAGGAGTGGGCTATAAGGATTAGATATTTAACCTCTTCTCTCATTTTTATACACTGATGCTTACCTGAATATAAGGCAGCATCTGCTTCCTCACTTTACCTGATCATTTCTGGCAGTTTAATCCTCTCCTCACCCTGTCTGTTCTATTTTCATTGAGTTTAGAGTCATTCCAGGTAGATTCATTTTTACATGGTTATTGTTGTCTGTGTTCCTGCTCTGACTCAGAATGTGTCTTGTGGGGAGAGGGTATGGGGTAGGCTTGTTGGGGGAGGGAAGTGGAATCTGATCAGGTTTGAAGGTTTCTGATTAGAGCTGGAACTGTCCTGGAGTTGGGGGATATTGATTGAGAGTCTGGGCAATTCATAAAGAAGCCCATTCTTGGTGTTGCCTGCCTAGCATTTTGCTGCTGATTGTAGAGCAGAAGATTGGCATTATAGCATTCTGTATGATCTCCAGAAGGAGAACAGGCCTGGTGCATGAGTTGTTCCTTGGCAAATTATTAGTTTCTGTGCTGCAGCTTCAGCCTTTCTTTCTTCTGGCTCTCTGAAACCTGGTACTATCTTTTTTTCTGTCATCTCACTCATTTCACTTTTCCCCACAGATTCAGGTTATTGAGGATGACAGGAACAACCGGGGTTCAGAGCCATTTGTTACTGGAGTACGGGGCCAGGTGCCACCTTTAGTCACCACCAACTTCCTGGTGAAAGATCAAGGTGAGAAGGGCATTAACTCTTCCTTGTAGGGGCTTTTACTCTAAGATTATCAACTTATGGATGGGGCTTTTGTCAGTCTTTAATCAGAGACCAGCCCCTCATTGGTCTTTAGGGGAAAAAAGCCACCGTTAGCTCTAGCATTTGTGGGGTGATGGGGTGGATCAGCAATGGAGAGCTGGTTGTGTGGAAGGATTCTGTGTTCTGACTCAGGTTTTCTACCTCCTCTTTTAGGGAATGCAAGTCCCCGATACATCCGATGCACATCCTATAATATCCCTTGTACATCTGACATGGCTAAGCAGGCTCAGGTGCCCCTGGCAGCTGTCATCAAGCCACTGGCAAAGCTGCCACCAGAAGAGGTAAGACAGAGAAGGGACTAGAATATAATGAAAGGGAGGGAGGGGGAATAAGACTTCTTCGTAAATGTGATTCTGGCAGTCACAATGGAAGGAGTCTTGGTTGGGTAGGAGGGGATAGTATCTTCAGTAGCCTTCTATCTCAGGGCCCATACCTGAAGGAAGTGGTAGAGATGAGAACAAAAGTCAAAGAAATTGCTGGATTTGGGAGCAGGGTCCATAGGGGAAACAAACAGTATGAAAAGAGGCAGGGCCAACTAGTAGGAGAGGAGACAGCTAGATTGAGGAGACAGCTGGATCCGGGAACCTCTCATAGTATAATCATTTCCTGATGATTAGAAGCACATCATTCTGTTTTTTCTTGTATGCTATCCTATCATTCCAAGTAGGCTAGGGATGTTAGATTAGGATCCAGTAGTCCTCTTTCCTGGCTTGGGCCCTAATCTGAAATCAGCAAAAAAAGAGAGCTTGGCAGCTGTTAGGATACCCTCACGTTCATGCCTAGCCTATCGAACTTCGGGTGGATTTTTCTATAACTGGAACCTCAAGGCTCACTTTATATCCAGCTTCTCTGTCTTGCTCTGTTTTTCTCTCTTTCTCTTCCTGGGTCTCAGTGGGGATGCTTGGATTCTTGGCTACTGGTCTCATCTGTAGTGTGACATCTGCCTGGGGCATCAGTAGGTGTCACAGAAACCCAGGGATGGGGAGGACAAGTGTCATAGATATTTGGTTGGGGAAGGAAGCAGGAGTCAAGATCCCTAGGGCAAGATTGAAGGGGATTGAAGATAGGACCAGAAATGAGAATCCTAGTTAATTTTTGGCTTTCTACTCTTATGTCGATGGCAGCTCTGCCTTGGTAGGGCCAGTTTTAGACTATTCTCTTTCCAGAAGAAGTGAAATTCTGGAGATGGAGAATATGGAAAGAGAACTATGGAATTGAAACTTTTAGGGACAGTCCTGTGACCAGTATCCTCATCATCTGTCTTCATTCCCCTTCACTGGACTCCCTCCCCAGGCAAAATATCTGAGCCACAGCTTCTCCTTCCAGGTTGTTCCTCCTCATCTATTGCCACATCTTAACCCACTGTATCTTCCTTCTATGTCTGAGCCCCTCCCCTTTGCTCCTTAGGCTTCACCGTATGTTGTCGACCATGGGGAATCTGGTCCTTTGCGCTGCAATCGCTGCAAAGCATACATGTGCCCTTACATGCAGTTCATTGAGGGAGGGAGGCGCTTCCAGTGCTGCTTTTGCAGCTGTATCAATGATGGTATGTTCACAGTGGCTGGTACTGGGGGGAAGATCTGGATTACATCTTCAGTATTCTCTTTCTAGTTAGATAGACGAGGGTCCATTATCTAGGAACTGGGAAGTAGGGCACATATGGGGATGTGGGACAGTGGAGTGAGTTCAGCCAGGGCCAGACTTAACTAGGATTGAGAGTGGACCTTTGAGTAACACTCTGCCATACTCCCCACAGTTCCCCCCCAGTATTTTCAACATCTGGATCATACCGGCAAACGTGTGGATGCTTATGACCGTCCTGAGCTATCTCTGGGCTCTTATGAATTCTTGGCCACTGTAGATTACTGCAAGGTGAGGGAAGGTAGCATGGGGAGGAGCGGTGGGTGGAGGACAATGAGACAGCTAAGAATTGCTGTGATCATTTCCCTTACCCCTTCGTTATCCTATTTGATGTTAGCTTTTCTCTAGTCAACTAGCCTGTTTACCAACACCGCACCCCCCTCCCCCACATTTCCTTCCTTTGCAGAACAATAAGTTCCCCAGCCCTCCTGCCTTCATCTTCATGATTGATGTTTCATACAATGCCATCAGGAGTGGTCTTGTCGGACTCCTCTGTGAGGAACTCAAGTCACTGTTAGACTTTCTACCTAGGTGAGAGGGAGCTGAAGTGCTTCTTTTGCATGCTGGGGGTGGCAGTAGTATCTGGGTTGACTCAGCAGATGGAGCCTGATGTGATGGAGCTGGGTGGTGAGAGGGAGCTGAAGTGCTTCTTTTGCATGCTGGGGGTGGCAGTAGTATCTGGGTTGACTCAGCAGATGGAGCCTGATGTGATGGAGCTGGGTGGTGGAGAAAGTGGCAGGTTTGGGTAACAATGTCACATTCTACAGGGAGGGCGGAGCAGAAGAGTCAGCAATCCGCGTTGGCTTTGTCACCTATAATAAGGTGCTCCACTTCTACAATGTGAAGAGCTCATTGGCCCAGCCACAGATGATGGTTGTATCTGATGTGGCTGACATGTTTGTGCCACTGCTGGATGGCTTCTTGGTCAATGTTAATGAGTCTCGGGCAGTCATCACCAGGTAAGAGCCAGATTGTGGGGTAAAGTGGGATGGGCACAACCACACAAAGCCAGAGTGTTGAACAGAGGGCTCAGCAGTTGGATAGGGGCTGTGTCTCAGGAGTTTTCAGAGTCTGGGGGCCAGATGACTCCTCATGGAATTGAGGACTCTGGAATCTGGATAGCGATTTTGATTGCTTCCCATCACCTATCTCTTCAGCTTACTGGATCAGATTCCTGAAATGTTTGCAGACACAAGAGAGACAGAGACAGTATTTGCCCCAGTTATCCAGGCTGGGATGGAGGCACTGAAGGTAAGGCTATAGTCCCCAGCAACCTCCTCTGCCTCACTTTCCTCTGACCATCTTATCCCCTAGGATACAGCTCCTGTTTCTTCAGTGATTGATGACTCACTGGTGAGTCAGCCTGTCTGACATATTTGACACTGAATAAATGACGAGTTGGGGGGAGATGAATGAATAATGGATGTACAAAGGAAAGAATAAACAAGTAGTCCTCTCTTTCCTAGGCTGCTGAATGTGCAGGGAAGCTGTTTCTATTCCATACCTCCCTGCCTATTGCAGAGGCCCCAGGGAAACTGAAGAACAGAGATGACAGGAAGTTGATTAACACAGACAAGGAGAAGGTATGGGATTAGGAGATGGAGGGAGGACTTTCCATTAGAGGGGAAGGTGGTGACTTTTCACAATGCAATACAGTACTCCTAATTTTCTTGAGGGGGACTGGGACTAGATACTCTACCTTTCACATCACATCTGTGATTACCAACCCTCTCTGCTACTCCCTACCTCTCTATCCCATCTCATCTCAAAGCCTTTGGTAGATTTTTATTTTTAGAGAATGTTCTACTATTACAAACTCCTATGAGGTAGATCTGAAGTCTTTCATGTCTTCGAATATCCTATATTACATATACAGTTCTCAAGTAGGGTGGAGCTGAGATATTTAAACATTTTCTTTTCTTCCGCAGACTCTGTTCCAGCCTCAGACAGGTACCTATCAGAGCCTGGCCAAAGAGTGTGTGGCCCAAGGTTGCTGTGTAGACCTCTTTCTCTTCCCTAACCAGTATGTGGATGTGGCCACGCTCTCAGTTGTACCCCAGCTTACTGGTGGCTCTGTCTACAAATATACTTGTTTTCAGGTATGGTATGGAACACTGGGAAAGTATGCTTACATGTGAAGTGGTTCTTTAGCTGCTGACATATTAATAGGAATAGTGTTAGAGAAGAAGACCACATAGTATAAGGAAGAGGGCCATGAATGTAGTGGTTAGGAGCATGTGGCTTAGAATCAACCACTTACTAGCTATATGACCCTGGGAAAATTACTTATTGTCTCTTTGTTTCTTCATCTGTAAAATGGGATTTTAATACTTATTAAAGTATTTGTCATCAGGATTAAGGAATTACATGTAAAGTATTTGGTGTGGTACCTAGCAGGTAATAAGTGCTTAAAATCTATCATTACCATCAACATCATTATCATTATCTTCACTGTTATTATTACAGTTCAGCAGCTTGTAGAGCGGAGGGGGGTAGTGCAAGGGGATCTTATCTGCAGGATGATATATAGTCAATGATGTGACTCTGGGCTGGGGGTGCTGCAGGTGGAGAATGACCAGGAACGGTTCCTGAGTGACCTGCGTTGGGATGTACAGAAGGTTGTTGGCTTTGATGCTGTGATGCGGGTCCGGACGAGTACTGGTCAGTCCTGGTTGGAGAAAAGCAGGTGGGGGGCTAAATCTGGGAGGGAGGCAAGTGGCACTTGTTAGACTTTTAGCTCTGACCCTGTCCATGTGGCCTCAGGTATCCGTGCTGTAGATTTCTTTGGGGCTTTCTACATGAGCAACACAACAGATGTGGAGCTGGCTGGGCTGGATGGAGACAAGACGGTGACTGTGGAATTCAAGCATGATGATCGGCTCAGTGAAGAGAGTGGAGCCCTCCTGCAGGTGGCAGGCGGGAGGCAGGGGCTGGAGAGGAAGTGTCATTTCACTGGATATAAATAGGCTGTAGGGAAGAGGATGAGGGGTGGGTAGAGAGGACTAGAAAAGGCTGGGGAAGGGATGGCTTATGTCTTTTATCTAGTTTAATAATATAGCAAAGGGGCAGTTTTTCAGAGGGCTTTGGTGAGGGAGGAGTGTGAGTTGGCCCTTTCTCCCTTCCCCTAGTGTGCCCTGCTGTATACGAGCTGTGCAGGGCAGCGACGGCTCCGCATCCACAACCTGGCCCTGAACTGCTGCACCCAACTGGCTGATCTGTACCGAAACTGTGAAACTGACACGCTCATCAACTACATGGCCAAGTTTGGTGAGGGTAGAGACTGGGCAGGTTGGGATTGGGGCTGGGAAAGGTGACAGTCAACAATTCAGCATTCCCGGGTAAGTGTAGTTGGAAGGCACATGTGATGGGGTGGCTGACCAGTGACTGTGCTCTCTCTCTTTTCCATCCAGCATACCGGGGGGTTCTGAACAGCCCTGTGAAGATGGTTCGTGACACTCTTATCTCTCAGTGTGCCCAGATCCTGGCCTGTTACAGAAAGAATTGTGCTAGCCCCTCCTCTGCAGGACAGGTGGGGAAAGCACGTTGATGGAGTTGTTGGGATGAATTTTCGCATTTGGAAGGGTTTTCTCATGATCATTGACTTTATCTTGGTAATACCCCTCAGTTGATCCTTCCTGAATGCATGAAGCTACTCCCAGTTTACCTGAACTGTGTATTGAAGAGTGATGTCCTGCAGCCTGGAGCTGAAGTCACTACAGATGACCGTGCCTACGTCCGACAGCTGGTTACTTCCATGGACGTGGCTGAGACCAATGTCTTCTTCTATCCTCGTCTCCTACCACTGGTGTGACTGAGGGCTGGAGTATGAGACATTGCACTGACAAAGGGACATCATAGGAGGAGGAAGGGAAAGATTAATATTATCTGTGTCTAACACTAATGAATTTGTTTTTATATGCATTATCTGATGTAATTTTCACAGAAGAGTTACTGAGGGACTTAGCTTTCTGAATTAGTATGTGGGGTGGGTAAACATGTCTTACGTTCCTTAGTAACATTTTTCCCCCTTCCTTTTGTTTAGACAAAGTCTCCCATTGATAGTACCACTGAACCACTAGCAGTTCGAGCATCTGAAGAGCGTCTGAGCAACGGGGATATATATTTACTGGAGAATGGGCTCAATCTCTTCCTCTGGGTGGGAGCAAGTGTCCAGCAGGGTGTTGTCCAGAGCCTCTTCAGCGTCTCCTCCTTCAGTCAGATCACCAGTGGCATGGTGAGGGCAGGGCATCAAGGAGAATATGGGTGTGGAAACATACTTTGTGATATGGCAGGAACCAATAAAGTCAGTGTGCTAATCTCTTTAAATAGCAGGGAACACTTGGGGGGGCAGAGAGGATGCTGTTTTTCCTCCCAGGCTTCCTTGTTTCATGTAATACCCTATCTTAATTGGACTCAGAGTACCTTACCATAAGGATAAATTAATTTTGTGTTCCAGAGTATTCTTCCAGTTCTGGATAATCCGCTGTCCAAGAAGGTGCAAGGCCTCATTGATAGCTTAAGGGCACAGAGATCACGGTACATGAAGGTAACACTGATATGAACCTTGGATTTCTTACCTTGTAAAGTCCTCACCTGGAATGGGGGCAGGAAGTGAATAAGTGACTAGATAGTGGGATTTCTGGGTATGATTAATTCCCGTTGGCTCTGCCTCATGACCTTGTGTTCTGGCCATAGCTTATTGTGGTGAAACAGGAAGACAAACTGGAGATGCTGTTCAAGCACTTCTTGGTGGAAGACAAGAGCCTGAGCGGGGGAGCATCCTATGTGGACTTTCTGTGTCATATGCACAAGGAGATTCGGCAGCTACTGAGCTAGAATGAGTGGGTAAATGGCATAGGGTCCTAGGCCAGCTTCCAGAAAGTACTCCAGGGTGGCAGAAAAACCAGGACAGTTCCATATCTTATAATAAGTCATGTAAGCTGACCTCAGTCTCTTTGGGGGGAGGGGGAGGTAAAGGAGACACCTTCTTTCTGGGCTCAAGTATCCTACCACTGTCATGTCCTGCTGATGGAAGGTGCCCCATCCCCTCACTTTATCCTCCTTTTCCTGCTAATCCTGTCGTAATGAATGTAGTTTCTCAGTTCACTGTATATGATTAGGTATTGGGGGATTTGGGGGCACCCAGACCCTGGCAATATTATGTGTCCCTTTGGACCAACCTCCAAGAAGAGAAGGGCAGGCAGGAATGAATGGGGATCCCAGGGTTACTATGGGGGAGGGGCTAATTCAGCTCAGTGTCATCGACAACTTCCTATATTAGGGATAAAACATATAGGTGCACAAGAGCTGGGCTATAGACATAGGAGATGGAGAGAAAAGTGGTCGGTCCTTCTTGAGCTTGAAAATCAGCAGCCAAGTCAGAGGTACAGAGGGTGGTTGATTAGTTTTCTCTTTCTGCTTCCACTGCTTTCTCTCTTCTGCATTGACTGGTGATCACTTCGTGGATAGAGGCACATTGTCAGAGGTGAATGAGCCTCGGAAATGAGTTGCAAAGTATATTAAGATCTGGGACAGGTACCCTTCCAGCTGGAGATGCCTCAACACTGAATGGTTCTGTAGGGAACCTGGTCATCAATTTGCAATACCTCACAGAGCCAGCCCACATCCCGCTCTGAGCTCCCACTGGAAACACTACTTCTCCAAATAAGGATTGTTGCGGAGAGAGGCAGAGGTAGCCTGAGGTCTATTCTATCCTGCCGGGACACCACTTGGGCTTTGGTATTGACCGAGTGGCTGACAATTACCTTCCAACCCGAACTGGCTGGAGCAGGATAAGGGCTAGAGTTGATGGTGGCCAGACTTGCCTGCTCCCAGCCTGGGACTCCCCTGCTCTGGACCTCTCATTTCTCTTCATTGGTTTATTTTTCAATGCATCTTTAATTTGTAAAGAAATAAAATAAATTAAGATGTAACCAGTAGACTCATTTTTACCCGTGACGTATCACTTCCCCTCCAGTCCCTCCAGGCAGGAGTAAGCTCCTGGGAAGAGGCCAGTTGAGCGGAGCTGCGCAGGCGCAATATTCCGGTGGCGTAAGACCTCGTTCCGCTGCAACTCACCCCAGGGCGGGGTCTGGTACTATGTGAAGGGGTCTGGCTGCCAGTGGACATGGCGGCCGGCGGTACCAGGGCTGTCCTTACCGCCCTGGGAGTGCTTAGTGTCTGTGCAGGTAGCGGCTCTGGGCCCGTGGCAGAGGGAGCGACTGGTGAGGAAGCGGAGTGGGCGGAGCCGTGGGATGGTGCGGTTTTCCGGCCGCCTTCAGCTCTGGGCGCAGTCGGGGTGGTGCGCAGTCCACGGACTCAACTGCTAAGGAAGGAGGAAGCAGTGGATTTGCCGGTGCTGTTGTGGTGGAGCCCAGGGCTGTTTCCCCACTTCCCCGGGGACTCGGAACGCATCGAGTGTGCGCGCGGCGCGTGTGTGGCGTCCCAGGACCGACGGGTGCTGGGGGACTCGCGCACGCGCGCGGTGCTTTTCTATGGCACCGACTTTCGTGCATCTGAGGCGCCCCTGCCGCGTCTGGCGCACCAGAGTTGGGCGCTTCTGCACGAGGAGTCGCCCCTCAACAACTTCTTGCTGAGCCACGGTCCAGGTATCCGCCTCTTCAATCTTACCGCCACCTTCAGCCGTCACTCGGACTACCCGCTGCCGCTGCAGTGGCTGCCCGGGACTGCCTACCTACGCCACTCGGCGCCTCCGCTCCAGGAGCGCACGGAGTGGCGCCGCCGCGGTTATGCGCCGCTGCTTTATCTGCAATCCCACTGCGACGTGCCGGCGGACCGGGACCGCTACGTGCGCGAACTCATGCGCTACATCCCGGTGGGTGCAGGCGTGGCGGGGCTGGGAGGGCAGGGGACGCGCCGAGCTGAGGCCCGGACCCCTGGTGTCCAGGCCTACTTGCTCTATCCTCTTGACGACTCTTTTCTGCTCCGCTCAGGTGGACTCCTACGGGAAATGCCTGCAAAACCGGGAGCTGCCCACTCTGCGGTTACAGGACACAGCCACAGCCACCACCGAAGATCCAGAGCTCTTCACCTTTTTGTCCCGCTATAAGTTCCATTTGGCCCTCGAAAATGCCATCTGCAACGACTACATGACAGAAAAACTGTGGCGCCCCATGCATCTCGGTGCTGTGCCTGTGTACCGCGGTTCTCCCTCTGTGAGGGACTGGATGCCCAACAATCATTCCATCATCCTTATTGATGACTTCGAGTCACCTCAGAAGCTGGCAGAGTTTATTGACTTTCTGGACAAGAATGATGAGGAATATATGAAATATCTGGCATACAAGCAACCTGGGGGCATCACCAACCAGTTCCTTCTGGATAGTCTGAAGCATCGGGAGTGGGGAGTGAATGATCCTTTACTGCCTAACTACCTCAATGGTTTTGAGTGTTTTGTCTGTGACCATGAACTGGCTCGGCTGGCTGCTAAGAAAGCCCACGTAGCATCTCCTGGGGACATTCCTGTCCCTGAGCCTCACATTGCCCAGCCCTCACACATGGACTGCCCAGTGCCAAAACCTGGCTTTGGCAGTGTGGAAGAGATACCTGAGAATGACAGGTAAGGTTAGCTGGTTCCCCCCCCCCCCCGGCGCAGCCATCAGATTAAATGATTTACTTACTTGCTTACTTTGGGCAATGAATTAGCACTAGGTGCTGAAGGGATGTTGGATAAAGGAAACAATGATATAGGCTCACTCTGCCTTTAAGGTGTTAAGAGTCTATTTGGGGAGATAAGAGAAACCAGAAAAGCTCAGTAAAGATGTGAAATAAAATTGAAGGCAACAACATGAAAATCAGTTTATGTGGACAATTTGCAATAGTAATTCAAAAAATCAACCAGAGCAGAGGGCCTGTTCAGAGAAGTAATGAGGGAGAGACAACATTGGGCAGATAAAGTGGGCCCAGGCTATATACAGCCTGAATACCAGGCTCAGGAGTTGGACTGTCTTGAAAATCAACTTAGCTATTTATTATTGAGCACCTTTAACATGGTGGGGGTGGGGGTGAGGAATACAAAGATGTTTTGTTTTGTTTTTTAAAAGAGTGTTCTGAGGGAGGTTTGTCTGCAGTACTCAGGTTTTACACCTGTTAACCTGGCATTATTAATAGTACCACTCTTCACTCTTAAAAGTACCTTGATTTGGAAGGTAAATTTTACGTTCACCCTAGAGAGAATAGAGGGAATGCTTTCAAAAGATAATAAACAGTGGTGGGCAGTGTAGATTAGAAGGGAAATGAAGAAGCTACTGCAATAGATGGCAGAATGTGGTGGCACAGAGGGACATGGTCAGCGTGGGAGGTGGAGAGGGAAATTGTTGAAGCCACTTGAAGCAAACCACACCTGTTAGGAGAGGAAATAAAAGATGATTAAGCTTGAGAAAGAGGCTGCTAGAATGGTCTGCAGAGACAGACTTGGACAGTGGATGGCAGCAGAGGGCTATTTATATATGCCACTGGCACAGTTTAGTCCTGGGAATGGAGTCCTCCATCCAGTTAATTTTTATTTGTTTATGCTGCACATAATGATTTACTAGAGGAAAAGTGTAAAACGATGTAAACGTTTTTAAAAATTTAGGTTATGTCTTAATCTAGACACTGGATGCCACTGCACCTTCATTTTGATTATTGAAAAAAAGGTGCAATTTAAGAGGTAACCATCTAAATATGTTCCCTTGTTCTCCCTAGGGAGACAGCTGCTTCCCTAATCTGGCCCCTGCCTTGCCTGCCTCTGAGGAACAAGTAGCAGGCAAGTCAGGAAGTTTAACTCATTGGTTGGGCTGTGTGATATATTTGTGGCTTACTGCCTGTCACATGGACTAGTACTGGATTTACTTCATATTTACTTTTCTTTGAAGCAGAGCCCTGTACTAGCCAGAGACCACTGGATCTGCTTAAGAGTTCTTTGGCCCTATTCAGAGAAAAGCAGGACTCAGCTGTGCTGAAGTTCCATAACCCAATCCCCATTTTGATATTTCAGCTGGAAGGAGATGTGGCTGCAAGATTATTGGCAAGGTCTGGACCAAGGAGAAGCTCTCACTGCCATGATCCACAACAATGAGACACAGCAGAGGAAATTTTGGGATTACCTATATGAGATCTTCATGAAAAGGAACCAAAATTTCTAATTACCCTTGCAAGAGCCTTAACTTGGTAGAGCTAAGGAGATGGGAGTCCTTATTTCTATTATGGGAAATGAGGGACATCCACTGTGCAAATCCTTAATAAACATTGTCTTATCATGCATTCAAGGAATTCGTTATACCCACTGATATTTTATCCTAATGATGTGTAGCTAGGGTCTCAGCCTATGGTAATAGGGCCTCTCTCAGGAGATGAAGGCATCCAGTTTTTGGTTTAGTAAAAAAAAAAGCCTGAAACACTTATTTAATTCAAGGTGCTGATCCAACAGAATTTTTCAGTTACTACTTATTTCTCTAGCCATTTCATCCTCTCAATTATGATTGGAAAAACACCTTAGTGCTACCCATGAGGTAAGATGGGCCAAGTTTAGGGTCTTAAAACTTCTCCTTTGCTATCCTCAAACCCTTCATTCAGTACCTTCCCTAACCTCTTTTCCCCATCTTCTGCTTTATAAACTGTTATGTTGGTGAAACAAAACTCCTGGTGGGTTGTATTCTGGTTCCCTGGAATTGTATTTTTGATATCATTTACCTTGCTTTTCATGTCAGACTTTTTATTTTAAATGGCTTTTCCTTTCCTAGTTTTCCACAATTTCTGATGAAGATGCAGCAGCTTTGCCACTATTCCCACATTCATTTTCCCTTGCATTAAACTGACTTATAAATTTGACAACTTTTCTTACTGCTGGTTTGCTTATCTAGGACATAGCTGGAATTCCTTCTCACTTCATGAAGAGAAGAATTCAGTAGTTAATATATGCCATGTCAATTTAATGAATTTCCCTGCTTTCTTTTAGGTTAGAGATGGAGAGTAAGGCAGAAAATATATATAAAATTATTTTGAAATGTTAAAATAGGCCAGTGTGAATCAAAGTGAAAATATTTTATAGGTCTTTGTTCTTTTCTGTCTAATGAACTCTTCCCTCTTACTATTTTTATATGCTACAGAAGTCTGATTACGCCCCCCCCCCACACACACACCAAAGTCATAAAAATTATGGTGGAAAAAACAGCCCAGCAATATAGCTCCAGTAATTATTTCATATTCTGTAGGACTTTTTACTTTAAGTGGGATGAATATTCTAACTTCATTCTATTACTGATACCCTTTTTTACACCTTTACAGTACTTACGGAGACTTTATTTTGATAAAGCCCACCCAAGGCCCTAAGCTCAAGAGGATGAGAGGTGAGGCAAGAGATTTAAGCCACCACAAGTGTGTAGCTAAATAAAAAGCTGTTAGTCAGATTTGGGGATGTAGCCACACCCTTCTATTGCTGTGGTTCGAACATACAGCTTAATAGACAGGGAGACTATTAGATTTTTCTAGGGCAGTGGAATAGGGAAGAATGCCTTGGTCCTTAGAGCTACCCTGGTTGTAATGTTGTATTAATGAATTATTACAGAGAAGTTCCATAGCTTAATATATCTGGTGGCAAATTAGTGTATATATGTGTATATACACACACACAAATCTATCACCAGATAGAAAAAATAAATATGTAGATGCTTCAACAACTAGGGTTCCACACTTAATATGACTTCTAAGGATGTGGCCAAGGAACGCTGTAATTGAAGCTGAATTTCACTAGCAGGGTGTTCTTTAATAAAAAATCCCCTTTATAACAGCATGGAAAGTTTGCTTAACCTATTTGGGTTTTTGCAGAAAAGTAAAAGAGGTAAAGACAGACTTCAAAAATAACAGGTTATAATCTGTTACAGAAGCAACCCACAAAAGTTAAATTCAGGACTGATTTTTTAGCTTCTATTTAAGTGAAAATGCTGATTTATAATGCAAAATATTAGTACCCAAGTGCAAACTAAGGTTAGGACTTAAATTTCATTATGTGCAGTAAAAAGGATAAGTGATGGTTACATAAGGTGTAGAATCATCCTTCCTTCTCCTGTCAGTTCACGTTGGCATTCCTTTAGCACTTTTATATACAAAATGGACCAGTTGTTTATGTGTGGCAGGAGGCTCATGCCTGCTTTGTGGTCAGTACTTTCCACTTTTTTCTTTTTTCCCATGGCCGTAAAAGTATTCATAAAGAGCAAGGTGTAAACCAGGTGCTACACTTTCATAAGGGAAAGCAGAACCAGGAGTAGTCATGTGGCACCTATCAACTAAAGACTTCAGTTTCCCTCTGGAAAAAGCAAGCAAGGTGAATTTTCTCTGGTTTGGGACCCAGCCTACTCTATGTACAGCAACAGGCTTGGGTGGTAGAGGGTTTTGATAGGAATCCAGTTTTTTTTTTTTTTTTTTTTTTTTGGTGCTGCTGGAGAGAGGGTGGAGCATGGGGTTGATGCCTTTATTACTCCAAGCATTGCTATTTTCTATTAGGTTTCATTTTGTATAATAAATGGCTTATTTTTAAACAGTTTCTTCTGCTTGGTTATATTTCTGGGCGTATATGATAAAGTTGGATACTTGTAAAAATATTTCAAACATTTGTTCACTTAACAAGTATTTGATACAACTCTAGGCACTGGGGATTCAGCAATTAACAAAATAGACAAGGCTCCTTCTCTCATGGTGCTTACATTTTAAATGGGTGTTGGTGGTAATTAAGGCCATAAGAGATAAATGAACAAGATAATTTGGACTGTGATAGATGTTATGAAGAAAATAGGTTGTGGTGGGTTGTGAGAAGTTAAGGAAGGCCTCTGATATGAACTGAGACTCAACAGAAGAAAAAACCAGAGGTAAATGGTTTTAGCACACTAAATTTACACAAGCAAATAAATATTGGTCCTCCCAAATAGTCACCTTGTGAACTACAAGATTGTTCAAGTTACGCTTCCATTACCAGAAACTTTTCTTGGGAGTTTATTTGTAAATGCCTTGAAAATCAATGGTACAGCTTTGGTCTGAGTTTTGTAACCAGTTAAATCATTTAGAACCAAGTCTGATGAAGTCAGGCATCACAACTGAAGGGCCAAGTCTATAAATAGGAATGATACTATCAAGTACCTTCACAGGATTGGCAAAAGGATTAAGTTAAGACGAGGATTAAGGGAATGCGAAAGTGCTTAAAGTTCACCCTGTAACAAAGGAGGAAACAATAGTAGCAGCTATTTAAATAAATGAGCCTATTTTTCTTCGCGGCTTTGGGGTGGTTCTAAAGGCAGTCAAAACCAAGTTATTGAAAGCGTATCAAAACAAAAATCTTTCCCAACCTAACATTTTAAAGTCTCATAATTTTGATTCGCTCCTATTTCCTCTGGCCTTGCTTCTGCCAATCACCCTCTAGTCCAGCAGGGTAGCACAAAAAATGGGTGTTCATTTACCGGGCCCCTTTCCTGGGTGTTCCCGGCCCAGTACTGCCCCGAGACGTCAGGGCCCGAAGCCCACAAAGGAGAATCGGCGTACAAGCCCCAAAGATTCTCCTAACCTGCACACTGGTCTGGATCGGCCGCTGTCCGAGTCCAGCAACCGAGGTGCAAGAAAACAGACCAAGCTTTCCGCAGGCTGCGCACCCAGCCTTGTACAGCTTGTAGGGGTCACGCAGGGTCACGCACGGCGCCGCGGAGCCTGCCGGGATTCCGGCGTGCAATGGCTACTCCCAGCCTGCGGGGTCGGCTAGCACGGCTTGGAAACCCGCGGAAACCTATACTGAAACCCAACAAGCCGCTCATCCTAGCTAACCGTGTTGGAGAAAGGCGCCGGGAGAGGGGTGGTGAGCAGTTGGATCCGAGGAGGCTCCAGAGTGGAAGCTGGAAGGAAGCAGGGAGGCGGCTGGGTGGAAGGGCTGGAAGTTAAGGGTCTCCTAGTGATTGAGGATCCTCACATTCTTCTTTTCCAGAGGCGACCTGTATTACGGAAATGTCAGTGATGATGGCTTGTTGGAAGCAGAATGAATTCCGCGACGAAACGTGCAGAAAAGAAATCCAGGACTTCTTCGATTGTGCCTCGAAGGCTGAGGTGACAGAAGGCTCCTGGGGTGCCCTTTGGGAGGAGAGTGGGGTGCGGGCGATAAAGTAATGATTTTCCCCGCCTCTTGCTAGGTGATAAGGAAGTCCCTCTCATTCTAAAAGAGCGAGGAAAGTTTTAGGAGCTATTTCACTCAAGCCAAAGTGGGAAAGGTTATGACTTGAAGGCTTTGTGATCTTGAGCCTTAGCTTTACCAGATGTAAAACGAGGTTAATTATTAATGCCCACCTTACAGAATTTTGTGTCAAATGAAGGAAGGAATGGGAAACCACTGTATAAAATTTAAATGGCTGCTCAAATAGAAATTATTTTCTGATATAGAACTAAAAGACAGATTGTTTGGTTTCTAGCCTAGGTTTAGTTGCTGGCTGGCATGGTGGCTTCAGGACCTACAATCATTTACAAGTCCCACCTCCCTTTTGTTGAAAGTGGACTGAGAAGATGACACAGATCTGGTTAATATCTTAGTGCGCTTTGGGGCATAGTGAGAATTATTGGCTTAGGTCAAGACAGACTTTAGAGTTGTCATTTTGTTTTTGTTCTGTGTTTTCAGGCAGCCCGAAAGATGAGATCAATCCAGGGAGAGTCTGGGAATTTACCCCCCAAGAAGTTGAATATGTTGTTACAGAGGTTTCCTAACAAATCTCATGTCAGCTGAAAATGGAGAAACATTTTCAATGACTGTAGCTTCTGAGAACTATGCAGAAGTGTTTTAGAGAAGTTTGCACTGCTGTGCTCTATTTGAAGGGTAAAAAGCAAAACACTTTTTTCATTCTTTGGCGTTATTGTCTGGGTAGCAGTTGTGCTTTATCTTTAAATAAAATCCTCTGAAGAGAACTTGGCCTTTTGTTGTGGATTAGGTACTCCATCCATACTTGAACACTGTAACCTGCTCCAGACTCTGGAAGTACTTTGCTCCCTGAGCAGGCCAAAAACCTTCGACTTATCCTGCATTTGAAGTCCTTTACATCATTTAGTGCCCTTGCCTTTGGATGCGCTAAGGATATTAAAGCCTGCCTATAAGCAGAGGTTCCCTGCCCTCCTATCATCTGTAAGTATTTAGTGACTACCTACTTTGTGCATAGCCCTTGCGAGTTACTCCCAGAGTAATCAGAACTTCTCAAACTAGTGATTCAGAGGTATTGCAGATGCATTTTATTTGGTCCACACAGTTAAAAATTTGTTTTTAAGTTAGCCAACCACATTAAAAAATATAGAAAATGTAATAAAAATTTCACTTTTTAAGCTTAAAAAAAAATCGGGTAATCCTAGTTTCTTACTCTCACATGGCAGTAATCAAGTGTAGCTGATTATCATTTGTCTCCATTCTTCAGGGACTTGGCTACTGGACTCTCCCAAATGGTGAAACTTAATTGACAGTTACCATTATGTGTCAACTGTCCACGTCTCATTAAGCTGCTAAAGGCATTTACTTTTTGACCTAATATTAGAAACAATTGTATAGCATTTTATGTATACTCTCCCCTTTTAGTCATAACTGAGTTAACCTTTTCTTTGTACCTTACAGCATTAAACTATCAGTGGGTTTTTTTAAGCTCTAGTGGCATAATTATTAAGATAAAGAAGGGATCTTGCCTCCCAGATCCCCCACAGCTTCCTTTTCCTACAGTCCTCATACCCATGGGTAGAACACTAGGCAATTGTCTGGTTCTGCATGTTGAGGTTTTTAGCTATAGGAAGAATTTGGTGCTTAGGCACTTTGGACTGGACTTAGGAGTTTTTAACTTAAGGTCTATAGATGCCCAGTAAGAGACTTGTGAACATGGCTGGGAAAAGATTTTATCTTAAACCACAACTGATTTAGCATTTCAATTAAGACTGGGAAACAAACCACAGTATCATTAGCAATACCTATATGAAATCGCAATGGTTCCATATATTGCAGTTTGTTACAGATATCTCAATATCATTTGTACTTAACACTAGCTTCAAAATTATGGTAGTTATTACACTTGCTGCTAGATCTTATTTAATGTGTAAATAAAGAAGTGTTACTACGTTACAAATTTGTTTTAATATTTTTATAATTGTATTTTAACATGATTGGTTTCCTTTATATTTCTTGTATTTCATTTTGTGCATTTATAAACAATCCAAGAAGGGGATACGGGGACTTCACCAGGCCGCTAAAGCGTCCATGGCACACAAAAAGGCTAAGGACCCCTTAACTCACAGGCCCCAATGACAGACAGTACAACCATCTCCTGAAATCAAACGCCTTTTCTGGTGCTTTCCCAATTAGACGCTATGAAGTCTTCTGGAATGCAGGCTTTTGGACTACAACTCCCAGCAGGTGAAGCGGCCCCGGGGCCTACCGGAGTTAGGACAATAACTACCCAATGGTTCCTGAGGTGTTGCTTGACAGCCTACGATTCCCGGCATGCCTGGCGAATGTTTATTCCTTGGGGACATGGACGCCGAGTTATTGCTGGGATCTGTAGTCGTTTTGTATACCTTCGGGGGTTGACTTTCTCTTGTGGTGTCTGAGGGTGACTTTGAGCAAAAAATCAGGAAACGCAGCAATAAAATACACAGGTCCCCAGCATCCGCCCGTACTCGGTCTAGTCCCAGAGCACGCGAGGGCGGAAGTGGTGGTGGCCGGCGCGGCCGGAAGTTCAGATCAGCTGATGGGGGAGGCGGTGCCGCAGCCCTGGAGAGGCCCGGGCTGCCCAGCGCTTCGTCCGGGCCCTGAGTCTCGGAGACTGGGTGCGATCCCCGTTTGCACCTCGCTTTGGGGCCAGGCCCTGTCCCGTATCTCTCCTAGGCCTGAGATCCTCGCCCGGCACGGCCGCCCTGAGCGCCCCGGCCACCCCCAGCCCCGGCTCGCCCCTCAGGCCCCGGGCCTCCCCTCAGTCCCCGGCCGGCGGCCCAGGCCCCGGTTCCGCGGGGGGGGACCCGGCCCCGGGGGGTGCGGGCCCCATGGAGCTGATGTTCGCAGAGTGGGAGGATGGAGAGCGCTTCTCATTCGAGGATTCGGACCGCTTTGAGGAGGATTCGCTCTGTTCCTTCATCTCTGAGGCCGAGAGCCTCTGCCAGAACTGGCGGGGATGGCGCAAACAGTCAGCGGGGCCCAATTCCCCCACTGGCGGCGGTGGCGGAGGTGGCAGTGGCGGTACCAGAATGCGAGGTAAGGGTGAGCGGGGAGACGGAGTGGGGAAGCGGGCAGGCCTTGCTCCGGCCTTGCTGTGGCCTTGCTCGAGAGCTGTCCCTGCTCGGGAGCTGTCCCCGCTTGGGAGCTGTCCCGGACCCGCGAGCTGTACCAAGCTTTGAACAGACTTAAAGACTCGCTGTTCTGGTCTTTCTGGGGTTGGCTTCTCCACACCAGCGTGCGTGCGTGCGTGTGTGTGTGTGTGTAAGAGAAAGATTTGGGTGATGGCTGGGAAATTCTGAGTTGGATAGGATTAGCGACAGAAAGTAGATCTTTTGTCGTTCATTTGCCTTAGAGATGGGATAAGACTTCTCTGGGACTTGGGAATACTTACGGAGTTCAGCCTGAGGCAAGTTAGAAAGTAGAGGAGAATGTGGGTAGAGGGTGGATTGTGAAGAAGTGACCATTCCCATTGCAAAGTACATTGGGAGCTTCTTGATTCAGGGTGATGATCTCTGATCCCAGCTGCACCAAAAAGGGATTCCACCCAGGAGAAAGTGGAGGTGAACTGGCCTGTGAGAGAAGATTCCATAGTTCCATAGATTTAAATCAGAGGTTTGGTTTCTGGCCATATTGAACATCTGTCAGAAGCCAAGGTTGGGACCACTGGATTAGAGCCTTAAATTTCCATCATCTGGTGCCTAGGGAAGGGTGTGGATGCTTGTCTCTGGAGTCTCCTTATGAAGCGTTCTCTCTGCTTTTTGCTGTGAGTTTCTTTCATCCTTGGGTCTTTCAGTGAATTAGCTGATTATTGCCATGAAGAATTTTGCTTTAAAGGGGATGGAGAGGAGAGTACTGGTAAGAGAAGCTCCAAAGGCTCAGGACTCACCACATCATTTCCCTCCTTTCCTCTTGGCACAGTTTTTGTCATGGGCCTCAGTGGAAGCTGACTTTTTTTCAGCAGCTGAGGGGGTTACTTTGTGATTCTCCTCTGGCCATTCCAAGAGTTCTGTTTTTCAAACTGCCCCACAGAGATTTCTAGCACCCCTTTGGGACAAAGAGAAATTTACATGTGTTACTTTTTAGGAGTGATAGTATTCAACTTTAGTTGGTGAGAAAGCATGTGCTTTGTGTAGACACACACACACACACACACACACACAGATCATAGACATTTTCACTGTCAGTCTTCTCTGGCTTCTCTACTTTTATATTTGCATGTGTGGGTGGCCTGGGGATTTAGAGCTCCCCCACTTTGAGGGAAGTATGAAATCATGGAGTGAAGATTTTTAATTTACAGATCATCTTCCTGAACAGGTTAAAATCTGCAAAATGTCATTTCCCCACCCCACCCACTCCCATCCCAGGCTGCCCTCAGTCGATCATTTGTAAAATAAAGAGATTAACTTTTTTTTTTTTTTTTAAAAAGGTTCTTTTCTGCTCCATGATTTTCTGATTTGTCTTCTGATCTGAGTAGGTCTTGGTGAGATGTGCAGTCTGTTGTGTTTCATTGCTTTTTGATTGAAACTTTGAGTAGTAACTCCATCCTACCCCAGGGGATTTCAAGAACAGCAGCTGGGTTCCCTTGGGATAGCCTGTCTCTCCTCCCTTGACCCAGGGCTTCTATAGTTGGAAGCTGGGTCCAGGTGTGCCAAAGGAAATGTAGCTTCTCTTACTTTTGGAGGTCCCACTTTTAACTCTTCTGGGCTCTTGTCTATCTTTCATCCTTAGATTGAGGCCTGAAGTCATCTAAAGAAAAAGGGTTAGTTAAAAAAGCAATTAGAGAAAAGAATGCCAGAGGGAGACATTTACAATGTAATATGAATCTTAAAGTGCTAGGTATATGGGAAGTAAGATGCTGAGCCTTGTGAAAGGCATTACCCATTAGGATCCTGGAACACACCTGTTTGCTCCCAGGAGTTTCTGGGATATCCCTGGTATCTTCTGTTCTAAACCTTAGGTAGCAGGCTGTGGGTTGGGGTTGTTTACCTCGCCTCCCCCAGATGGCATCTTAAGGGTTGGTGTTTCCTGACAGGAGGATCCTTTGGTTTTTCATAGAGATCTCTCCTTTCATAGTGAAGGTGGGGTCCAAAATGTGGCACTGGTATTGTTTGCCAAATGATCATAACCCTTTTCCTTTTCCCTTTTCTTTCTCCTTACCTCAACTTTTGTTTCCAAAGATGGACTGGTGATCCCATTAGTGGAGCTGTCAGCAAAGCAGGTGGCATTTCATATTCCATTTGAAGTGGTGGAGAAAGTTTACCCCCCAGTGCCTGAGCAGCTGCAGCTCCGAATTGCTTTTTGGAGCTTTCCTGAGAATGAAGAGGATATTCGGTGAGGCTAAAGGACTGATGGTGGGAGTAGGGTCCTGATATGTCACAGCATGCTGGGCTTACCATGGAACAAAGGGGATATTGTATTGGGGGCTACAGTAAGAAGACAAGGGGATGAGGAAATGCCTTGGATTTTTCCCAAAAGGGATTGACACTGGGGAGAGAGTGCCCAGGGCATTGTGTTCTCTGACAGGATGTATAGAGGTTATTTGCTTAGTTGTGGCTATGTCCTCTTCTTCACCCTCAGGCTATATTCATGCCTGGCCAATGGCAGTGCAGATGAGTTCCAGCGAGGAGATCAGCTATTCCGCATGAGGGCTGTGAAAGACCCACTGCAGATAGGTAAGGGTCCCATCATGCCTTTTGGCACAGCCTGCTCCTCTCATGCCTTGTGTTATGAGTTAAGGACCTACTGCAAGCAAGTGGAGCAGGTTGTCTGAATAACTGCAGGGCAGAGACCTGTGTCTTGATGGCTCTTCCTGACCATACCCATGTTTCTCCCCAGGGTTCCACCTGAGTGCTACAGTGGTGCCACCTCAGATGGTCCCCCCTAAAGGGGCCTACAATGTGGCTGTGATGTTTGACCGCTGCCGGGTCACTTCCTGCAGCTGCACCTGTGGGGCTGGGGCCAAATGGTGCACCCATGTCGTGGCACTCTGTCTCTTCCGCATCCACAACGTGAGGCCCTCCCAATTTATCCCGGCCCTATCCTACGCTCCATCCCCCCCTTCTCTGCTGCATGCCTGGCCATAATGTGAGCCCCCTCGCCTCCCCTACTCTGCCTTTCTATCTCCAGTCCCAGCATCAGCAAGCCTTTTCTCAGATTGTTCTGTTTCTCTCTCTGTCCCCTTCAGGCTTCTGCAGTCTGCCTGCGGGCCCCAGTCTCAGAGTCCCTATCTCGGCTACAGAGGGACCAGCTACAGAAGTTTGCTCAGTACCTCATCAGTGAGCTCCCTCAGCAGGTGAGTGAGATTGGCACACCCCTCTCCAACTAGCACTAGGGCTGCATTATCAGCCTTCCTATTAGACCCTGTCCTCCTTGGGTCACCTATGCCTTTGTCCCTTTTCTACTCAGATCCTCCCCACAGCCCAGCGTCTCCTGGATGAACTCCTCTCTTCCCAGTCAACAGCCATCAATACAGTGTGTGGTGCCCCAGGTGAGTGTGGTAAGAAAGGGCAGTAAGAAGAAAGAAAGTTGGTAGTACAGAGTACCACTTACTAAAGGCTTGATGTTGTCAGGCAAATCCAGGCCCCTATCTCTAGGTGACTGACTGCCTATCACCCCCAGACCCCACAGCAGGGCCCTCAGCCTCTGACCAGAGTACTTGGTATTTGGATGAATCGACACTCACTGACAACATCAAGAAGACATTGCACAAGTTCTGTGGACCCTCTCCTGTGGTCTTCAGGTAAATTGGATCTCTTCATGCCTGTGTGTCGGAAGGAGATCATACCTCAGACTGTTGACAGATCCTTTGCTCTATTAATGCTTGTGCCTCCCACCTTTGATTCCTTGCACTTGTACAGTGCCTGTTACACAGTAGATGTCCCTAATGAATCAATGGATGATGATAGTTTTATCATCCATAGTCACAGAGTGATCTGTTCTTAGCTAAGTAGAGCAGAAGTTATTTTTCTCCCTTTCAGAAGTTGGAAAACTGAGGTAGAGAGAGATTAAGAATTTTGTCATGGACATCTTTTTTCCCTACACTCTATATTGGGTCAAGGCCCCTTTTGTGTCAAAGCCCTGTTGTACTCTCACCTGCTTTATTCATCATCATCTTAGGGTCATCATTTTTCACTTTACTACTTTCACAGTGATGTGAACTCCATGTATTTGTCTTCCACGGAGCCTCCGGCTGCCGCTGAATGGGCATGTCTACTGCGCCCTCTGAGGGGCCGCGAGCCAGAGGGTGTCTGGAATCTGCTTAGCATCGTGCGGGAGATGTTCAAACGGAGGGACAGCAATGCTGCTCCCTTGTTGGAAATCCTCACTGACCAGTGTCTCACCTATGAACAGGTAATCTGCCAGAGTTGGGTAGGCCCATGGTGGTTCATCTTCTCCTTCCCTTAACCTCTTAACCCTCTTGCAGACAAGGACATTCGGGAGGGCTACTCTTTCTCCAAGCTCTTAGGAGCGTCTCAGAGCTTTCTTTGTTTCCAGATAACAGGTTGGTGGTACAGCGTACGCACCTCAGCCTCACACAGCAGTGCCAGTGGGCACACGGGCCGTAGCAATGGGCAGTCAGAGGTGGCAGCCCATGCATGTGCCAGCATGTGTGATGAGATGGTCACACTGTGGAGGCTGGCTGTGCTGGACCCTGCACTCAGCCCTCAGCGGTGAGTCTCCCCTTATGCTTACCACAGCTTAGAGACTGAGCTAGCCCAGAACAGGCCAAGCCCTTATCTTTTTTTTTTTTTTTAACACAAATGTTTATGGCTGCTTTATTTGAAATCACCAAAAACTGTCCTTCAACTTGGAAATGGATTAACAAACTATGATATATTCATACAACAGACTAGTTTTGTGTCTCAGTCTGGTCACTGTCAATAAATGTGTCAGCAGAATCTTGTTGATTGACCTCCTCTAACCTTCCATTCCTTGTATCTCTGCAGGAATGGGTTATTAGTCTAGGAAGCCCTCATCTTCTTGTATACATACAGATGTACCATTCTTCTAGTCTCTGAGTACTGGGGTGATGTCCGTGGGGCTAGCTCAAGAAATACTCCCTGGGTGCTTCCCTGTGCCCCCTTCCAGGGGTATATACCTACTCCACCCACTTCTATCCCTTCTTGGTGCAGAATGTAGCCCCTAACAGCCTCACCCTTTTGTTCCTACAGTCGCCGGGAACTGTGTGCACAGCTCCGCCAGTGGCAACTGAAGGTGATTGAGAATGTGAAGCGGGGACAGCACAAGAAGACCCTGGAGCGGCTCTTCCCTGGCTTCCGGCCAGCGGTGGAGGCCTGCTACTTCAACTGGGAAGAGGCCTACCCACTTCCTGGTGTCACCTATAGTGGCACTGACCGGAAGCTGGCACTGTGCTGGGCCCGAGCCCTGCCCCCTCGGCCAGGCGCCTCCAAATCTGGGGGCCTGGAAGAATCCCGGGAGCGCCCCCGCTCTCTTCCTGCTGAGCCAGCTGTGCGGCCCAAGGAGCCTGGGGCCAAACGCAAGGGGTTGGGTGAGGGGGTCCCCTCGTCACAGAGGGGTCCCCGCCGCCTCTCAGCTGAGGGGGGAGATAAGGCTCTGCATAAGATGGGTCCAGGTGGGGGCAAAGCCAAGGCACTGGGTGGGGCTGGCAGTGGGGGTAAGGGCTCAGCAGGCGGCGGGAGCAAGCGAAGGCTGAGCAGTGAAGACAGCTCCTTGGAGCCGGATCTGGCTGAAATGAGCCTGGATGACAGCAGCCTGGCTCTGGGTGCAGAGGCCAGCACCTTTGGTGGATTCCCTGAAAGCCTGCCACCCTGCCCTCCCTCTGGTGGCTCCCGAGGCCATTCCACCTTCCTTCCTGAACCCCCAGATACTTATGAAGAAGATGGTGGCGTGTACTTCTCAGAAGGGCCTGAGCCTCCCACAGCCTCTGCTGGCCCCCCTGGCCTACTACCCGGGGAGGTCTGTACCAGGGACTACCTCCCTTCCACAGATGAGAGTGGCAATGGGCTCCCCAAAACCAAAGAGGCAGCCCCTACAGTTGGAGAGGAGGATGATGACTACCAGGCATATTATCTGAATGCCCAGGACGGGGCTGGGGGCGAGGAAGAGAAGGCCGAGGGCGGGGTTGGGGAGGAGCACGACCTGTTTGCTGGACTGAAGCCACTGGAACAGGAGAGTCGCATGGAGGTGAGGGGACTCTGAGCGTACACCTTAGCCACAACTGGGAGAGGGGCCATTTGGCTCTAGTTGGGATTGTCAGGACCATAGCATGACTGTTAGAATCCTGTAACAGCCTCTTAACTGGCCTCCCTGCCGATAGCCCATTCTTGACATTGCTTCCATGTTAGTTTTTCTGAAATGTCTGATTGTGTCACTCTGCTGCTTACAACTCTTCAGTGTTTTCCCATTGCCCTTAGTTTAGAAAATGAAAGTCCTTGGCATGACCTATGAGGCTTCACTTGGTCTGATATTTGCATGCTTCTACAGCCACATCTAGCTACTCTGTCTCTTACACTGTAGTCATTGGAACCATTCCTGTAGCTTGCCATGCTCTCTCTTGCATTTATGCTTTTGCATGGATTGGCCTTTCTTCATAGAATAGTCTTCCCTTATCTTACTGGTTAGCTCCTGTTCATTTTTTAGGTCACAGAGATCTTATAGATCATCAGTTCCTCTAGGAAGTCTTTTCTGAGTTTGCCCCTCTGCCCCAAGTCCCAGTGAGGTATTCTACCCACCTGTTCCTCTCTTGACCTTTACCAATAGTAGCCAACTTCACAATGGTTTGTGTGTTTCTGTAACCAGACTGAGTTCTTGTGGTATACTCAGGAAAAGCATAAGGCCCAGCATATATAGCAAGTGCTCACAGGATGTTTGCTGCATGAGTGTGTATGGTGTTCTGCCCTTGGACTTCAACCTATCTGGTGCCCATGTCCTCTCTCCAGGTATTATTTGCCTGTGCTGAGGCCTTGCATGCTCATGGCTACAGCAGTGAGGCCTCCCGTCTCACTGTGGAGCTTGCCCAGGACCTGCTAGCCAACCCACCCGACCTCAAGGTAGAGCCGCCCCCTGCCAAGGTGAGAGAGATCCCCTTCCCTTTCCCTCCCCTCCTACCCCTAATCCTTTCCTATTTCCCACCCCAAGTGAGAGCCTCTTTCTCTCTCCACCAAGGTGTGTCAGACTCATCTTCCTACCTCCTCGTGCTTCTCTCTTTAGGGCAAGAAAAACAAGGTATCTACTAGCCGTCAGACCTGGGTGGCTACCAACACCCTGACTAAGGCGGCCTTCCTGTTGACAGTGCTAAGTGAGCGCCCAGAGCACCACAACCTGGCCTTCCGAGTTGGCATGTTTGCCTTGGAGCTACAGCGGCCCCCAGCTTCTACCAAGGCCTTAGAGGTTAGAGGTTCTATCTGAGCCTTGTATTGTAATCTCAGAACCTTGTACCTTGATCTACATTGAAATATTAGAGGTCTGAGCCTCTTCCTCTACCCTCAGGTAAAGCTGGCATACCAGGAGTCTGAGGTGGCTGCCTTGCTCAAGAAGATTCCTCTGGGTCCTAGTGAGATGAGTACCATGCGTTGCCGGGCAGAGGAGCTTCGGGAGGGGACTCTCTGTGACTATCGGCCTGTTTTGCCTCTTATGTTGGCCAGTTTCATCTTTGATGTCCTCTGTGCTCCAGGTATGGTGTTGACTCTACAGCAAGTGGGAAACTGGGGCAGGGGTAGCTTTTTTTTGGAAAAACCAAGAGCTCCAAGGCTCTGAATTGCCTAAGACCCATCAGGCATCTTCATGGGAGGGTCTGAAATGATGAGGGTCTTGGGTTCCCTCTCTTTCATTCTTTCTTTTGATAGTTCTATCTGCCTGACTTACCCCAACTTTCATCCAGTGGTTTCTCCCACGGGTTCCCGCCCTCCAAGTCGCAACTGGAACAATGAGATGCCTGGGGATGAGGAGCTGGGATTTGAAGCAGCAGTTGCTGCCTTGGGTGAGTATGACAGTGTCTTGAGCATGTCTGTGAGTTAAGTGTGTCTCAAACCTCGAATGACATGAAACATGGACCTTGTTCCAAAGGGGCTCTGTGGTAATGGGGAAGCCAGGATGACATGTATGAGCCAAGTAGTGCCTATAAGACAGTTAAGTATTTAGGGCAAAGATGTGTGTTGTGGGTGTTGGGTGTTATAAGGGCAACAAATCAAAAATCTAGGGAAAGGCTGCAAGGAAGAGGTAGAACATGGAATGTAGGTTAAAAAATCAAGTCTTAAATAGGGGGACAAAAAACCATGAATAAAGACAGGGGCAATCAAGTCTTCATGAGAGTGAGGAGCCCAACTTCCTTAAAGTGAAGGTCTTAAAAAGCAGACCAGAGCTTAGCAAAGGCTGGGTGTAATAGGTGATGGGGACCTTTGTATAGGGGATGTGGTCTGGACCAATAGAACTCCTTACATTGCATGCTGGTGGCTGGAGCCCTGGCTTGTTTACCTTTGCTTTCTTGGGAGTTAAGGCCATTCTCAATTCCTGTGAACCTCTCCTTCTCACAGGCATGAAGACGACAGTGAGTGAGGCAGAGCATCCCCTCCTGTGTGAAGGCACACGTCGGGAGAAGGGTGACTTGGCATTGGCACTAATGATCACTTACAAGGATGACCAGGCCAAGCTCAAAAAGGTAAGGGACTGAGGTACTGGGATTTTGACAGGCAAAGCAAACAAATTCCCCCATGTTTCTCAGGGGTTCCCAGTAAAGTGAGAAAAGGGCTATTCTGCCAATGGGAGATAAGTGGGGAATCATGGTAACACCTCATAAAGAACAGGAGAGACCAGTGCTTGGGCAGAGGTGGAAGAAGAGAAATAGATGGCATAAAGTTGGTCATTCATTCATTCCTTTCCATATTAATATCAATATACTCATCCCAGTGGTATGTGTTATAGAAGATACTAGGATATTAAAGCTAGCCCCTATCTTCCAGTAGGTTCTCCTACAGTTACAACTGGGGAAGGCTTACTGAGGAGGTAGTATTAACCTGTTTCAAGGAGATAAGGTAATAAAAGTCAGGAGATAAAGAGCATTCTGTCACCACTTTTCTGTCCTTCAGATCTTAGACAAACTCTTGGATCGAGAGAGCCAGACGCATAAACCACAGACATTGAGTTCATTTTACTCATCTAGCCGCCCAGCTACAGCCAGCCAGAGGTCTCCTTCAAAGCATGGGGGCCCATCTGCTCCTGGGGCCCTGCAGCCACTGACCTCAGGCTCCGCAGGGCCTGCTCAACCAGGGAGTGTGGCAGGGGCTGGGCCAGGCCCCACTGAGGGCTTCACAGAGAAGAATGTGCCTGGTGAGGTGGGGGCACTGGGCAGGGGGATGAATGGTATGGAACCATATTGGTTCCCCTTTCTTGAGTTCATCCCACTGTCCTATTTTCCCCACCTAGAGAGTTCCCCACATTCCCCCTGTGAGAGTCTCCCATCTGAGGCGGCTTTGACCCCAAGACCAGAGGGGAAGGTTCCCAGCCGCCTAGCACTTGGCAGTCGTGGAGGCTACAACGGACGGGGCTGGGGCTCTCCGGGGCGGCCTAAGAAGAAACACACAGGTATGACAGCCCATGGAATAACACGGAGGGAAGAATATTCTTGGAGTCTGACTTCTGGAACTTCTGAGACTGACTTGTCTTTTGGGGGGGTTAGGCATGGCCAGCATTGACAGCAGTGCCCCTGAAACAACATCGGATAGCTCTCCCACCTTAAGCCGGAGGCCACTTCGAGGGGGCTGGGCCCCCACCTCTTGGGGTCGAGGACAGGACAGTGACAGCATTAGCAGCTCTTCCTCAGATTCCCTGGGCTCCTCATCTTCTAGTGGAAGTCGGCGGGCCAGTGCCAGTGGAGGGGCCCGGGCGAAGACAGTTGAAGTTGGAAGGTCAGTGGGAAGAAATATCTGTCCTCTCTGATCTGGCCCACCCTCAGAGCCACATTCCTAGTGTAATCCAATTATTGTCCCTTTAACGTCCTCACCTACCCTGGTCTTTCCCAACCTACCTGGACACCCATTTCAGAGAAACCCCAATCCCTGTCCCTACCCCATTGTCCCTTTAGGTACAAGGGCCGCCGTCCTGAGAGTCATGCCCCTCATGTACCCAATCAGCCATCAGAGGCAGCTGCACACTTCTACTTCGAGCTGGCGAAGACGGTGCTGATCAAAGCAGGGGGCAACAGCAGCACTTCCATTTTCACACATCCATCTTCCTCAGGGGGCCACCAGGGTCCTCACCGCAACTTGCACCTTTGCGCCTTTGAAATTGGGCTTTATGCCCTTGGCCTGCACAACTTTGTTTCTCCCAACTGGCTTTCACGTACCTATTCTTCCCACGTTTCTTGGATTACAGGTAAATCCAGTGTTTTGATTTGGATATGGAAAGGGGATTAATTGATGGAGAAAAAGCCTTGTTACTGATCTCAGAGGAGAGATACCATTCCCACTCCCCAGTGGTGCCCATGCTAACCCCACTCTGCTCTTCTCTCTTTTCCTCAAAGGCCAGGCAATGGAGATTGGCAGTGCTGCTCTGACTATATTGGTAGAATGCTGGGATGGGCACCTGACGCCTCCTGAAGTTGCATCCCTGGCTGACAGGGCATCACGGGCACGAGATTCCAATATGGTGAGGGCAGCAGCAGAGCTAGCCCTAAGCTGCCTGCCTCATGCCCATGCACTGAACCCTAATGAGATCCAGCGGGCCCTGGTGCAGTGCAAGGAGCAGGTATTTCTATAGGCAATCTGGGGCCCTGCTTTGGGGCATCTGGGCAGGGAAGGTGGGCATGGGGAAATCTTGACAGTCCAGCTCTTGATTCCCATATGCTGGAGTCCACAAACTATCCAGTTTGTCCTCTCATGGTGACATTTGACATATTAATGTGCTGTCACATCCATTAGTTTTTTTAGCTTGTATCTCTGAGGTTAGGATTGTTCATATTTTACAGATAAGGAAATAGAGGCCTATAGTTTAGGCACGAAGATGATCGCTAGGATGGAATGCTTAAGGAAGGCCTTGGGGATATGATAGGACTTAGATGGGATGGAGTGGCTAAATTAGTTTGAAACTGGGTCTGTACTTCTACTGGTCAGCAAGTATTTTTTCAGTGTCTGTGAAGCTCTCACTGACAGACTGTGAGTATTGATTGGCTCTACTTTTCATGCGTCCCCGGAAACCAGCCAGTTCTGGGGGAGATGTTGGAATGCCATCCCTAAGTAAAGCCATTCCCTCTTAACCTTCTGTGTTCCTCTCTTCCAGGATAACCTCATGTTGGAGAAGGCCTGCATGGCAGTGGAAGAGGCGGCTAAGGGTGGGGGCGTATACCCCGAAGTGTTGTTTGAGGTTGCTCACCAGTGGTTCTGGCTATATGAGCAAACAGCAGGTGGCTCATCCACAGCCCGTGAAGGGGCTACAAGCTGTAGTACCAGTGGGATCAGGACAGCTGGGGAGGCTGGGCGGGGGCTGCCTGAGGGCAGGGGAGGCCCAGGGACTGAGCCCGTTACAGTGGCAGCAGCAGCAGTGACAGCAGCAGCCACAGTGGTGCCAGTCATCTCGGTGGGGTCCAGTTTATATCCGGGTCCAGGACTGGGGCATGGACATTCCCCTGGCCTGCACCCCTACACTGCTCTACAGCCCCACCTGCCCTGCAGCCCTCAATACCTCACCCACCCAGCTCATCCTGCCCACCCCATGCCTCATATGCCCCGGCCTGCCGTCTTCCCTGTGCCCAGCTCTGCATACCCACAGGTGAGACCAGTGTTCTACTGGGGGGTTGGGAATATGGGAGAATATTAGGAGTTCATTGGGGGTTGGAGTGGGGTACTCTGGGAGAATAGGGCTGTCTGAGTACTGGGTGAAGTGGTGGGAGTCTGGGGGACCCAGCCCAACTGAGAAATGTAGGGATACCCAGTTGTGGGACGAAGGGGAAGAGCTACATCCTAATATAATTTGGTATCTTCCTTCTCTTCCTCTTTTTGCTTCTAGGGTGTGCATCCTGCATTCCTGGGGGCTCAGTACCCTTACTCGGTGACTCCCCCCTCACTTGCTGCCACTGCTGTGTCTTTCCCCGTCCCTTCCATGGCACCCATCACAGTACATCCCTATCACACAGAGCCAGGGCTCCCACTGCCCGCTAGTGTGGCCTGTGAGTTGTGGGGACAGGGAACAGGTGAATGGAGGGGAGGTACACTGGGCAGGGGAGGTAGGGAGGGAATCCTCTCTGCCCCTCTTGGATCTGAGTTCCTCACTGGCTTTCATCCCACCCTCAGTGAGCAGTGTCCATCCAGCATCCACATTTCCAGCCATCCAGGGTGCCTCATTGCCTGCCCTGACCACACAGCCCAGCCCTCTGGTGAGCGGGGGTTTTCCACCACCGGAGGAGGAGACACACAGTCAGCCTGTCAACCCACACAGCCTTCACCACCTGCATGCTGCCTACCGTGTTGGTAAGAGGAGGTTCCTTTCTGTACCCCCACACCTTCAGTTGTGCCAGAGTCTCTTCAGTGACAGCCACCTCCCAGAGCTCTTTAATTTTTTTACTGTGGGGTCAGATACCAGGTTGGGAGAGAGGGTGAAGAGGATGTACCCCCACTATGTATCCACTCTTTTTTCCCAGGAATGTTGGCACTGGAGATGCTAGGTCGCCGAGCACACAACGATCACCCCAACAACTTCTCCCGCTCCCCCCCCTACACAGATGATGTCAAATGGTTGCTGGGGCTGGCAGCAAAGCTGGGTAACACCTCCCCTCCCCAGGACCATTGTCCGCCCCCACCTGCTTCCCCCACCTTCCTATCCCAGACCTCCTTCCTAGCTCTTGCTCAGAGTTGAGGCCTTGGTCGGGTATGTGTGCGTGCGCGGGGGGCGGGGGGCTACCTCAGCTGCTGGGGTGGAGGGAGGTTCTCTGCCAGGCCAGAGCTGAGAAACAAAAGTTGGGTCCCTAGGGCAGAGGTGGCCACCCCCGTCTTATGCCCCTCCCCCTGCCCCCCAGGAGTGAACTACGTGCACCAGTTCTGTGTGGGGGCAGCCAAGGGGGTGCTGAGCCCGTTTGTGCTGCAGGAGATCGTCATGGAGACGCTGCAGCGGCTGAGCCCTGCTCATGCCCACAACCACCTGCGTGCCCCGGCCTTCCACCAACTGGTGCAGCGCTGTCAGCAGGCATACATGCAGGTGACAACCCAGGAAATACGCAGCAGGGTGGAACACCTCTTGGGCAGGCATGGAACAGATCACCCAGCATGCAAGGGTAGAGGCCTAGTTCCACGCACTAGTAGTGGCTCATCTGCCACCCATTCTCTTCCAGTACATCCACCACCGCTTGATTCACCTGACCCCTGCCGACTACGACGACTTTGTAAATGCGATTCGCAGTGCCCGCAGCGCCTTCTGCCTGACACCCATGGGCATGATGCAGTTCAACGACATCCTTCAGAACCTCAAGCGCAGCAAACAGACCAAGGAGTTGTGGCAGCAGGTCTCACTCGAGATGACCACCTTCTCCCCCTGAGTCTGACCCCACTAGGGCCCTACACAGGGACACAAGCCTATGGCTATGGGGGCTTCTCACACAGTGGGAGTGAATCTTGGCTGGACAGATCATCCCTACCTAGTTCCCTGGTAGCCCAGACTGGCAGCTGCTCTTGGGCTGTAGCTTGGGGCCAAGATGTCTCAGACCCTAGAAGCCTAGGGTTGGGGGAGATATCCCTGTCTGGGAGGGGGCATTGGGTGGCCTCTGGTATTTATTTGGCATTTATAAATATATAAACTCCTTTTTTACTCTAGTCTGCCTGGACCTTTCCCTTCTTTCCCTCCATGTATAGATGAACCTTGAACCAGGGGAAAAGTCTGATACTTGCTTTATTTTAGATTTCTCCCACTCCAGTGAGGCAGACAAAGCAGAAAAATAAGGATATTTATTAAGGACATTTCAAGCCCATAGCTAGGGCTCATATTCAGCTCTATGAGCCACTGTCCGACCTCATCTCCATTCAATGTGAATGACATTAGGGAGGTCAGGCCACAGGTATATCTCATTAATCCCACAGTAAGGGATCCCCCCATAGCCAGGTATACTTCTCCAGGGATGAACAAGAAACTCATTTGATTAATACTTCCCTCTATACCCTGCCTGTACTCTCTCATTCCTCCCCACCTTCCAAGACTGTGGGTCAAAGGTGACTAGTACCATAATGTGGGGTATCAAGGAAAGCCCCTTTATCAGACATCAGAGCTGGGAAAGGGATACCTTTCCCTTCTCAGACATCCCAGGTCTGAGGGCCACTGAGGTAGAAGGGGGTGGGGCCAAGCCACTCAAATCCCCCTTGTGGGCCCTGCTCTGGGCTTGCCCTTTAGAGAAACGGGGGGCTTTTTGTTGGTACAGGAGGCTGGGATATCAGCCCAGACTGGAATGCTGCAGTTCTTCCCGAAGCCATGAGGGCACTGGCTGTCCAAGCCGGCTGAGTAGCTTTGATAGGTCCAAATTGTGGTTCCGGAAAAAATCCGTAAGAAAAAGGCGGGACTGATAGAGAAAAATGAAGGTAAAAATGGTAAGAAGTGGGACATAGAAACAGATCTTAGGGGTAGAGAGAGATAACAATGCCCCAGAATTTACTTACCTCACTGTCCATGTCTGGGTACCTCCGGCCTTTGCTCTTGCCTAGACAGCGAGTCTTACCACTTTCAAGTCCCTGGCACCAGAATCCCTTATCTTCATCAAACCTGCTCAACAGGAAGAGGCCATTAGGTGGCAGGGAGAAAAATCCAAGCCCATAAAGGTACACTCTCACTCTCTCCCAGCCCAAAGGACACAGGTCTCCTTGTGAGACAGGGTAAATCCATTTCGTCCAAACAGACATGGTCAGCCTGCTTCCCCATTTTCCCCATAGTCCTCTCCTGGGTCATGCTCTCCCACCTGAGGGTCCGTGTGTAGTTCAGAAAGGGTGTGATACCCAAGAACTTCTGGATGCTCTCCATTGAAGCAGCTGGATTGGTACGCAGCTCTTGCCCATCCACAATCAGCAACTAGGGACAGGGATGTGGTTACTACTGTACTCCTTAGAAGCCTCTCGACTTAAGGGGAAGGTGGACCCCAGTGAGGGATATCAGGGGAGTGTACCTGTCCAGATGGGTAGTAAGTTAGCCAGCGTTGCAGATGGGTGGAATAGTAGCCGGGGACAAGACAGCGGTTTTGCAAGGAACGAAGTGCCAGAGGGGCCTGGGAGGAGGCTGAAATCACCTGGTAGAAGGTATAGTTCAGGGCAGCTGGGTCACCATGTGCTCGCTGGTGCTGAAGGACAGGAGTAGGAAGAGAAGGGATTGGTGATTTGACAGAATCATTTTGCCCCACTCTTGGCAACCCCCTCCAAGGCACTAGTTTAATTTTCCTACCCTTATCCCTTTCTGTCTCTCTAGCAGTGACCACCTCCCTCCCCCAAGCCTTAATATGTCCCTAGCTTCAGGCTCACTTGGTACCAAGAGTAGGCCCTGTCAGTAGGGTTGGTGAGCACAGTGATGATCTTGGCTCGTGGTAGGAGGGCAGCCCCGCGCTGTGGTACAACTTCTGAGTCAAAGTAGGTGGCACTTTTTTCAAATAAAAAGTCAGTGCTGGCATTGGAAGGGATAGGAAAGAAGTCCATGTACCTAAAAAGTAGCACAGAGGAGGCAGAGAATTTGCAGTGTGAAAAGGGCCCAACATCAGTGTAGTGGAAGCTGGAATGGGGTATTTTGGGGGAAGGGAGTGCTCCTCTGAGAAGCATTCCAAAGCATCCCAGTCTCACCAGTCAATGCCCTTGTGGTAATTAGGGCCGTTGAAGAACTGAATCTCCTCAAAGGTGCTTGGGCTAGGAAAGCTGCTAGTCACAGCTGGGTGCAGGCTCAGGAAGAAGTGAATAGCTGTGGTCCCTAAACAGGAGAGAAAGTCTAAGGAAGTCCATGGAAGAGAAGCCAGCTCAACAACATGCTCTTGAAGTAAGAAAACAATCACTCTGGGTAGTAAAACCCCCTTTGGCCAAACTAGAGTAAGAGAAGGAAAGTCTGAGTGAGGCCCAGGGAAGGAGTGAAATAGTGGTTCTCAGCCATAACTGCATCAGAATCACCTGTGGATCTTAAAAAACTCTAGAGATGATTCTGATATATAACCAAGGTTGAGTAAGAATCACTATCTCAAGAGACTGGATTAATGAGGGATCGGTATGAGAAGGGAATTCTTGGCCAAAGATTCTTGTGTTTAAGGCAGGGCAAGAACAATTGTCTAAGGATGATTAACCTGTCTTCTGGGGTCCCACAATGAGGAACTTCGGGAGCCGATCACAGGTTTTCTCCTTGGACCAGATGTCTTTGTGCCTCTTGTCATCACAAGGATTCTGAAGGTGAGGCCAGGAATCAGATAAGGCCTAATCTTTTCTTCATTCCCCACCATCATGTCTGGTCAGCCTGACTTCCACCCATACCTGCCAAAGAGGGCTTTGCTCTTGAGGGAAGAGTTCAAAGTACTTTCGTGCTAGAGGGACAGGAGGAAGAGTTTGCAGGCGTAGCCGTGTCCAACACTGGAGGAAGCGTACCAGGCTTTCAAAGGTGTACAGGCCCAGACGATCATTTCCATAATTGGACAGATGAGTCATAAATATGCTGATCTGCAAGGGGGTGCCTGCATGTCAGAGTTGGAGAGCCTACCCCACCTCAGAAGCAAGCTTGGTAAGCAAAGGTCCCAGCCTGCAAGCACTCTGGCTTTCCATTCCTTCTAGCTCTTCTTCTCAGCACCTTACCGGATTAAGCAGCACTGTCATAAAGAGCTCTCCACCACGGATGCTCTGGTCTAGTTCACGGGAGCCTCCAGGATACTCATTATAGAAGATTGTGTGAGTGAAGAGGCCACATGTCTGCCGTGGCAGCACCTGGAGGGAAAAAAAGAATAGGGATAGATGAGATTTAAAAAGGAGAATGAGATGAAGGACAAAAGTCCTGAAGCATTAGGATTCCCTGGGTTTGTGGAGGACTCTGTCTGAATGAAGTTAATAGTAATAAAACTCTTGCTATGTGCACCATGACTTTTCACCCCTCAACCCTTATCTGACAGGACATAGGTCAAATTGAAAGTTGTCAAAATGTGGGAGTTTGATTCAAATTTGTATTAGGAGTCCCTCACCATAATGCCATTGTGAATGAATCCACGGCGGTAGCGGGCAGGGCGGAGATGGGGATACTCCTCAGTGCTGGTCACCTGGATGCCCCATACAGATTTCCAGGCCTCATAGAGCTGCGTGTGGATGGGATACACGCCCGAGTGGTGGGGGGCCACAGCATACCCCAGATCCGTGGGAATCCCATGCTCCTGGGAATGGCATAGATTCTCACCAGGACCTGGTGAGGTTTGGGGAATAGAGGGTAAAGAGGGTGGGGATGCCTCCACAGAAAGAAATATAAAGGGCAGGGAAACAGTACTCCATTAGGGGAAGGCTGAAAAGAAACCATTATCTCTGGGAAAATGTATAGGGAAGAGATCCAAGGGTCTCACCAGAGCAAACTGTTTGTTGAGCCTCATCTGGTCAGCCAGCACAGAGCGATTGTGGAACAGGTGTGGCTGCATGTGGCTCCACATATGAGGGAACCACCAGAACTCTCTGCGGTGCTTCAGCAGCATGTCGTCCCCTGCATCCTCCTCCTCTGTCCCTATGACCACACAATGACCACTGACCACAGCCAGTTAGCCCATCTGCCCTCCTTTGTTCTGTAACAACACTGACCACTTTCCATCCTTGGAACATCTGCTCATGTTAAGACTAATTACCCCCGCTAGCCAACTTGCCCTCCAGCCACCCATGCTCAACTAAATTCATACCCACCATTAGCTTCTCACAGTGTTGTGACTCCAAATCTTGCCCCTTCTCTCCAACTTGTCTACCCAGAAAGACGGACAGTGATGGGAAAGATCAAATTAAGACTGATATGCTTGAAGACACAGGGGAATGAGCTCACCAGTATGATAGAACTTGCCCGAGAAGCCCAAGTTGAAGGTGAAGTTGGGGACTAAGGTCCTGAGTTTGTTCTGGGTGGTCAACAGAGCCTGGGAAGAGTAGCAGGAACATGAGAAATCAGGAGAGAGCAGACTGAGCAGGAGAAAAATGAGAAGTACTCCTATGACAAGCTCAGAATCAAGGAAGGGAGTCTGACAGGTAAGAGCTTGAAATAGCTTCTAAGGAAAAAAGACTGACCTCAACATCAGCCACCTTCATGCGGGTACCTTCCTTGCCCACAAAGATGTCATCAATGTCTACCAAGATGTAGCGGTCAACGTCCAGGCAGAGACGCTTGCCAGTGAGGTATGAAACAGCATCAACAAAAACAAGTTTGTGGAGCCAGAAGGAAAGGCCATGACCAAAGAGCACCCGCTGGATGCCATCATGAAGCCCCAGGTCCTGTACCACAGTGGGAAGCCGGGCCCGGCGAGACACTGGTCCTGGCACAGGAAGCTCAGCTGGCTGAAGGCTGGCGAGAAGCACTGGTTCATATGTGCTATGATTGGATTGGAAGATGGTCCAGTCATCACCAGGCAGTGGCCCAGCCTCCAGGCGGCTGGGGCGTGTGAGATGCAGCAGGGGGGCAGAAGGATTTACTTGGTAGTCTCGCAGCCCCAAGTTTGAATGTAGAAAAAGGGGAAATCCCTTGAGCTGGGCACTCAGTAGGCTATGCTCATGGGCTCGGAAAAAGCCAATGATGCCCACGCCATACTCCACACAATACCGATCTAGCAGTTCCCGACTCCAGGCGTCCAAGTTGACATACTTGAGCAGGTTTTCATAAATGACCAAGACATAGCGGCCCCGGGTGTGATCAGTCAGTGTGGGCATGTCTCCTCGGCCAGGTGCCAGCTCAGTGCTATAACGAAAACGACTAGACTCCAAGATGGCCACAATCTCCTGCCCTAGCTGTGAGTATGCACTCTCTATAAACACAAGGACCACAGGTTCGGTTTGAGCTGTCTCTGGAGGTCTGGGAGGCTGAGGTGGGACTGGAGGCCGTACAGGGCCAGGGCCAGCTGCCCCACCACTGCTGCAGTCTCCCAAGGGCAGGGGCAAGGGTTCTTTGGCCTTGGGGCTGGTGGATATGTAGTAAGCCAGAAAACCCATGGAGCCCAGACTAAAAGCAATCAGCAACAGTATGAGACGGTGCAGTTCCAGCTGCCGAGCTGGGCGTACCACCTTCCACAGCTTGAGCATGGCGAGGGAGGGGATGCAGGGATGGGGACCACCTCAAGGGATGGGAAGTAAGAGTTTTATAGGCTGGGGCTCTCTTGGGAGGGTGGAAGGATAGGAAAAGAGGGGAAAGGGATTTCCTCAGGGTCGGTTCCCTGAAGAGGTGGAGACAAGTCCCCTTAGTATAGTGTAGGGGAGGTAGAAAGGGCAACAGGGGACAACTGGACAGAGTCCATTGGTGTCAGGTCACCATGGCCCCCTGGCCCATAGCTTGAGGATGTAAATCTAGCCAGGCTCCACCCTTGGCTTGAGGTTCTCACATCAGAGGTCAGCAAAGTTCACAATTTCTTCCCTTCCTATCTGTAAGACAGAGAAATCAATGGATTGTTTCTCCCTTTCAAACTGTGTCATTAATCTATTACCCTCTTCACACATCTCTTACCTTCTGCTCACAGGATTTGTTCTCCAAAAAAAATCTCCTGTAGAAGAACAACACAGTCTGAGTCTCATACCTTAGCTTCAGAGATTGTTCCCCTTCTTAGAATACTGTCTAAAGTCTCCTCCCTGAGCTAAGCTCAGAGCTGGAGCAGTATATTCAAGGGCTGGAAAGGAACAAATCTCCCATGAATGAGAGGCCAAACAGCCCAACAGGCTAAAAATGAACCTGCTCTGAAAGGAGTTACCATCTCATGACCAAGCAGTTGGCCAGCCAGCAGGAGTTCTGGTCTTCCTGTGAAGAAGGGACAGAGAGCCCCGTGCTCCAACGAGATATCAGTTAAGAGGAAACTCATGAGTCTGTTAATCTTCTTCATCAATCAAACCCAACTTCACAGGCTAACAGCACTAACGAACATGCAGTCAGGTGGACACTATGGTGGGGGAATTCAGGAGCGAAGAGAAACGGTGCTAGCTAATTATTCTATTAGCTTCCAAACCCAGAACTTGTGGACTCTCCTTTTCATTGCTTATGAAAAATTACTCATCTCTGCCTTTCACCTCACTTGTGCTAGTGTCAGGAGAGATGATAAAAATGTAACCCCAGAGCAGGCCACATCACTGGGACCTGAGAAAAGCCAGAGAGCTGAGTCCAGCATCTCTCTCCCTATCCACTCCAGTTCTCCTTCCTAACTTAGCCTAAGTAGTACTATTCTCTCATCCATAAACAGCTCAGTAGAGTCCTGAGCTAGCCTGGAGAGACATGAGGAATTGAGTTCTGTTACAAAAACAGAGCAAATCGAATGGGGCTGGATGACAGAAAACAAAAGGAGTTTAAGTCATACCCAAACAATAAAAGAGAGAAGGAATAAGGTCAGTGTGATCAGAAAATAGTTTTATTGAGACCTAATTTTCGAGCCTTTTTTTCTTATATAGACTGCTTCTAGAAGCTTTATTATTGCTCTCCCCACCTTAGCCACTCCTAGTAAGGCCAGTGGCTGGCAATTCCTCTCTACCACCCACCTCCAGACATACACATCTTAGGGGTGATTAGGCAGAGACAGGGTCCTTCAGAATTGAGATGATTTAAGAACAGTTTAGCTTTGGCCTAGGCAAAACTAATTGACATGAAAAGAGAACTGGGAAAGAACCAAAATGGTGAAAGAGGTGAATCCTAAGAATTAGAGGAAACTCTCTGGTGAAAACACAGTGGTGAGAAGTTACTGAAGGGGAAGTGGATATTGGGGATGTATTAAGTATAATAGTTAACATTTATTGAGAGCTTACTCTTTGCCATTCTTCTAAGAGCTTTCCATATATTTAATGCTCACACTAGCCCTCAGAGGTCGGTAAGTAGTAGGTACTATTATTATCTCCATTTTCCATGAGTCATGTGAGGTCCAGAGAAGGTTAGTAACTTGCTCTTAACCACTGCATTTTAGCTTCATACCTAGAAGCAGCAGCAGTATTTTGAGAAGGGGTGCTGGGGATGCTATCTGGAAGTAGGAACACAGGTGAGGTGGGCTGCTGTATGTGTGTGCAGCAGTGGGAAGTTTCTGAGGGAGAAACCAAAGGAGTCATCCAGGCCTGGGCTGGAACAAAGTGATAGAGACTGGGGGAGACATGGGGTGTGGGCTCCGCGCTGGGAGATAAGCAGATGCTGTGAGAGGAGGAGGTATCGAGTGGCGACATCGGAATGCGGGGCTGGCACACCAACTTACAGATGAAGGGACGCTGCTGAGGGGGAATATGAAGTCACAGGTGGATATGGAAAGAGCACTGGATGTGGAGCATTTAAAGGGAAGGGGCAAGGGGAGCTCTAAGGAGAGTCTGGGGTGACATCGAGACGGGCATTGGGCTAGAAGAGCCCACAGGAGAGGAGAAGTCCCGTGATGAGGGGGCGAGCTGAGGCGAGTGAGACCACTACGAGGGAGGCAAGAAGAAGGGACGCGGGGCGAGGGGAGCGCAGGGCCGCGCTGAGGAGCCGCCCGGGACGACCCCGCGGATGGTATGGTGCCAACAGAGGGGAGGAACTGCAGGCGACCCTGTGTGTGGGGTATCCTCAGGGGCAGCTCACCCGGCGGACTGGGCGGCGTCCCCGCTGTCCCCGGACTCCGCCTTGTCCCGGGGCCGCCCGGCTTCCCTGCTCTCCGGGCCTCGGGCCTCGTCGCGGCAGCTCCGCCATCTCCCAGCGAACGCTCTGCCGCAGCCGGGCCCCACCACCGCTCCCAAGGGGGGGAGGCGGCGCGCTGCCGCTCGCGGCGTCTGCTCCGTCCCCGCCGCCTCCGGGCAGGGCAGCCGTGCCGCCCAACTGCCAGGCAGCCGGACTATCTTCTGCAGCGCTCAGCCGAGCCTCGGCCTCAGAGACGGCGGGCTCTGCGGCCCAGCCGCAGAGGCGCACCCCTTCCTCTCTGCAGCGTGGCACAGTCTGAAGAGCGTCGCGCGCCGCAGCTCCCGAAGGGGCGGGGCAAGGGTACGGGTTCGTCCACTCAGCACCGCGGGGGGGGGGGTGGGAGCTGGGCCGGCCCACTGAGAGGTGGAGGGGGCGGCCTTTGGCGCGGGCGGGGACCTGGGGCTAGGCGATAACCCTAAAAGCCCACCACCTAAGCGCCCCAAATCCTTCCTCCCCACCCCCAACTCGCCTTAGCAGCCCGGTGGACTGGTTGGAGATTAATGAGTTGATGAGGAAGTTTCATTCCAAAATGAGCCCAAAGGGAATTGGAGAAGGTACATCTATCTCTCCATCCGAATCCTTGCAACCCAGGCTGCTAAAATCTAAGTCTCTGGCCACAATCCTCCAACAGCAGTAACACAATGGACGGTTTAAAGGTTATTTTATTAAATATCTTCAGTTCAAGGTTTCATTGTAACAAAGCTATGAAGGATCTACCAACATTCAGAACAAACACTATTTTTAAATTATTTCTATGTCATCATGCAAAAATTCTGCATCAAATGCCTTCCATTTCCTGGTTAAAAGGTGATTGTTTTTGTTTTTGTTTTTTAATAGTCTACTGTCTATAGATGCTGACATTAGCCCCAGAAGAGAAATAAGAATGCTAAGAAGTGGAGCTGGAGCAGCCATATGAAGCTATGGGTCTTAATGAACTCTAAGACCATTTGTCTCCAAGCCAGCAAAACCAAACCCTGTGGTGATGGTGTCTGTGTGCTGGTACTGCAGGCTTCAGGGCAGGAAAGGGCTAGGGCCCAGGGGCTGGGGCATGCATGAAAGTGCTCCCAGGAGCCTGGCTAAACCCCAAGCACCAGCACCTGTGAGTCTGCTCTCCTCAGCTGGCTCCAAGGTGAACCTGTAGCTTTGCCTCCTGAAGGTAGTCCAGGGAGCTGGGATCTACCCACCTTTCTCCCTAATAGTGCAGATATTTGTGCAGATAAGCTTGCACAGTTGTTTTGGGGAAACCAAGACAATGACCAATCGCTCCTCCATTATCTTCTCTGCCATCTGCTTATAGATCTTTCCCCTCTGAAATGGAATTCCTTGAGCACAGAGAGAGACAATGAATACAAGGAGCTTTGGCTCTGGACACCTCTATTGGGTACATGCAGGTGATGGTGGGGGTGATGCCCATGCAGATTGTCCAGCAGTAAGTCTATACTTCAGTTGGTCAGTAAAGAGGCCTCTTTAAAGAGGACACTTCTTGCCAAAGCAGTCAGGTCAATCTCAAAGACAGGAAAAGAGATGGATGTGCAGCAAGGGAATAGTAAGAAGGGAGGCAGCCCTGAGGGCAGCCTGAATGCATAGAGACAACCATCAGCTCAATCCCGCTGCCTCACTCCTCCCATCCCACAGGGGCACTTGGCAGAGGGCCCAGGCCCAGATGAGGGTCAGCATGGGGACCACCACCATGAAAAGGCAAGACAAAGATGGTCCAAATCAGCACAGAAACAGAACTGCCAAAGGCAGCAAGGGGAGTCCTGACCAAGGTCTGGCTCTCTCCTTGCTAAGTAATAAGAAAACAAACACAAAGCAAAGCGGCAACCCCTACCCCTTCCCCACTGCAGGGATTGGGCCTTAATATCAGGGCCCACGTGCATTGTGCATCCTATAGAAATGGATGAGTAAGTGAGTACATGTCAGACTAACGCGAGGTTTCTCATCGGCTTCGTAGCGGACACACTTCTGCAGCACCAATTCTCTTCCCTTCTACACTAAATGGAACAGTACAGCAACATCTGGGCCCTCGATCCTCAGGCCACTGCTTCTCAGCTGCCTCCACAGCAGGCTGGGAGCTCTGTGTTCTCTCCCAAGTAGGTCTGATGGCCACGATGTTCTCATCAGCCTTATTCTAGGCGCCTATGCAAATTCTGAAGAAGTCCATTCCTAGACCTGGGACAGGCAGGCCACTCAAGGGCTGCAATCGCATCACAGCCCTAAAGCTCTGTCAGAGTTCTTGCCTGGTCCACCGAGTCTGTGGAGGCCAGAGGCCAAGTTCACCTCTTCAGGGCTGGTCGGTGAGCCCGCTGCTCATGCCAGAATAGGCATCACACAAACTCCTCCTGCCTTCTTGCCAGCCCAAGGGCTATTGGTGGTTTTAAAACGCATCATGGTATGGATTCCATTTTTTTAAACAATCCTTTTTTCTTTTTTTTTTTCCTTAAATGTAAAAAACACCTCGGTACAGCAGAGACAGACACGAAGGGCGGGCGGGAGGGCTGCATGCAGGGGCGTGCATTGGCTGCTGCCGCTTTGTAATTTAATTGTTTTAAACCTCAAACGAACAGGACTGCCGCTGTCACTCAGGCCCTCCAGAGCCACTGGCTGCGAAGGTTCGACCTCCAGCTGGGATCTCCTAATGCCCCTGTCAAACAGGATAGATGTGGTAACAGAACAGAGAACAATAAACACACAGATGAGTTCCAGGGACTTAAACACACTACACACATGGCCAAGTCTGCCCGAGAAGGCGGAGGATGGGGAAGAAGCTAGTTATTTAAATACAACGCCTCACATTTGCTGAACACTTACTAAATGCTTTACTTATAAATATCTTATTTAATTCTGACAACTTAATGAGATAGGTACCACTCTTTCCCTCTTTTTGACAACTGAGAAAATTGAGGCTTAGGGAAAAGATGTAACCTTCCACCCAATTTGGAATCCTAGCACTTGACCCAAGTCTGTCTGATTTCAAAGCTTAAGTTATTATAACCACATTGTCCAGCCCTTGGCATTCCTCTGGGATGACCCATAGCTCCTCCCGCGCAATGCCACCTCTCAACCACCTGTCCTAGCCCATTCCCACCCCCCCACCATGTGCACCTGTGGCTGAGCTCACTGCAGCGGTGCAGCAGGGGCCCCTGAGCAGTGATAGTGGACATTGAGCCACTTGCCATCCCGGCGGTGCCAGACCCGAGTCTCCTCCGACTGGCTGGTGCGAGGCCGGCCCTGCCCATCGATGTACTGAGTGAGGCGGATGTAGGCGATGCAAGCTGCGTCCTCTCCGATCACATGGACATGTGGGTTCAGGATGGTGGTGTGAATGGGCTTGCTGTTCTTGGATAAGACTGCAGGGGGCAGGGCAGGGTGGGGTAGGTAGGAGGGCATCAGGCCTGGGCACCAGCATTTTCCTCCCAGCCTGCATTTCTAAGTCTCACCCTCTCTCCAGGAACCATTCTGGGAGTCTCAAAGTCCCCCATGCACCTTTCAGAGGTCAGGAAACCCCATCACATTAGTCTTGGTTATCCAAAAGGAAGAGAAAGGTGGGGAACAATGGAAATAGCAACTACTATTTTAATCAGACATTGTGCTGGGGTTTTACATGCATTCCTTGGTCGATATTATTTTCTTCATTATAAGGAGATAGGCTCAAGGAAGTTAAGTTTTGCCCAAATCATGTAACATTTGAACTCAGGACCATCTGATTCTCAACTATGATCTTTTTACTTGGTCGGGCTGATGTTTAGATTTCATTCATAAAGGTTAGCTTGTCCTTAATTAGGGCTCCAGAGCAAAATCAAGAACTTAAAATAGTCAAAATTGATTTGTGATTAAAAAAAAAATCCAAAGTTAAAATAGAATCATTAAACAAGCTCAGGGTATTCCTAGCGTTTCCAGGGTCCTCTGTGGGAAAGCCAAAAGAAGTTAGATTGCTATTATCAGCAAAAACTGAATTGTGTTATTTTTATTGAGATTCACATCTTAGTTCAATTCAAATATTAGACAAGGGTTACATGAAACCTTTCCTAGAGCTTCCATAAACTCTGGAATTGCTTCTGACTACAAGAATTACTCAGCCTAGGGTTTACATTTGCAGCTGAGACATGGGGAGGATGGTAGTAAGAAAACAGTGACAAAATTCAGGGCAAGATGGGGAAGATCCAGGATAAAGTGGGAAGGAAGAGAAAAAAAATAAGACGGCAAGGGTCTTAGAGAGTAGAGAGGAAGATGGGAAGAGGTAGTGATTCAGCTTATCTCCTGGGTCTTTCACAAACTGTCCAGTGTACAATCCCCAGCCAGGACTCCTGTCTCCCTCAATATTTAGGAGGACCCCTAGCCACAACTTCTGATTTCACAAATCACCAACAGTGCCCTGTTACTGGCTTGCACATTCTTATCCTGGTATTAATTTCCTCTATTGTGAAATTTGCAGACACAGAGCTTCATTATTATTTGTTGATATCATCTCAACCTCATTTCAAGTGGTTTCCAATTATCTTGGAAAGAAGTGAGGCTTAAGGAAATACACTGATCCTGATTATGGCAACTGGCACTGCAATGAAACAGCTGTGGAAAGAAGGGGCACACAGGGCTCTGCAGCAAGGCCTTCAACGGTGCCATTTAAGAACATCCTTAGGGCGCAAGGAGGGTGCAGACCATCACACAGACCAGAGTGCAGCAGGTAGGTTGAATAAAGGAAAAGCAGGTAACTAGGAAGAGAGGGTGAGTGGGGACAGAGGCAAAGGGGTTGAAGGGGCAGGCAGGAGTATATCAGCAGCACGAACCCACTCACGATTCTCAAAGTAAAACTTATGGAAATCCATTCCCTCCACGAGGTTACCAAGGGCCTCAGGCTCAAAGGAAGTGAGGCCTGGATCGCAAATCTTCCTGCAAGAAAAGAAAAAGTAGCTTGTCAGTCTTCTACGGGAATTACTTGTATTTCTTCCTCATCAGCTGTGTCTGTCCTGCAGCAGGTTAGCTGTGGACTAGGCCTGACAACATGGCTAAGATCCTAGGGGCCTGCCTGCTGAGCTTAGCCCTGCCCTTTCAGACCTATGGGCTGAATCAATCAGTGGGGTCTCTACCTAGAAGGGCTCCCAAACTAGGAGCCTGGTGTTTTACTCAGACACTGTGCCCAAGGCTCAGCCTTCCCTTTTCCCAGGGTCCCAGCTGCTTTCTGTGAGGAAGGAAATGCCTTGAGAGACTTGGGTCTCAAGGAAATAGGTCTCTACTCACGTGTAAGCCTCAAAGTCCCCATTGTTGATGGCCTCAATCAGTTGTTCTGTGATCTTAATGATCTCCTGTTTTCGCACTGTGGGGGAAAAAATCCAGCAATTTACCTGAGTGGGACTGGGAAGCTTCCAAGTGACACAGAACCCTCCCCTATCCTTCGAGAATCCCCTGTGATCTCTTTGACAAAGGCATCCCTCTTCTCTGTCTTTAAGGCCCTTTCTAGGAAGAGTGAGCCCACCTTTCTTTCCATCCCCCCTTTTCCAACTCCCTTTTCCTGAAGCCCACCTTTTAGTTATGGTTCTCTGGCCTTTGTCTCCCTTTCATCAACAACCACGATACAGAAACACTCTTGTCTTTAACAGCTGAGGAGCCTCACACATCATAAATGCCCTGCCCAGAGTCTGTGTATCCCATTCCCAGCAGGTTCAGCTTCTCTAAGAAGCATCTCCCAATAAGGCTGTTTCCACCACCCACTTATGTTTCTCACCTGAAGGGGCTCAGTCAGGTCTCAATTACCACCCTCCCTTCTCTCCACCCAGCTCCCACTCAGTGGTCCAGAACCTAACCCTGGGCAGCAGCCAGCCTGGGAGCAGAATCTAGCCAGGGATGAGGACTTCAAAAGGATGAACAGAGTCCTATGATGGATGCTTAATTCTCTTCACCCTGCTCATGTCCTCCACAGGGCTTTTCTGAGTTAGAGGATCTTGGAACTATAAACACTCTTTTTAAACAGATCCCTCACCAGAGAGACGGCTCTGTTTACCCTGGACAAGATTTGGAGAAGCTCTAAATCTCATTCCAGTTATCATGCCAGGATGTGTCCCTCAAAAAAACTAAGACAAGGCTCAGACCAACAGGCAGGCAGAATTGGTGCCTCAGAGCCCCCCACCTCCACCCCATCCCAAGCCAAGGGACAGCTGGTGACAACCTGCACTCATGGGCAGCTCACTTACAGGGAGCACCACTATTTGCAGAGGGTGCTGCCAGGGTAAGGGTGGGCTCGGGCTAACACTGACCAGAACCTGGGCTGGCCTGGGCCACAAGCCTTTCCTCACGGGAGTGAGAGGCTGTGAGACAAATGCGAGCATTAGAACAACACAGCCCAGAGGCACAGCTGGGAGAGGGCAGCATGGCCAAAAGTACAGCCAGGAGAGGGCCCCATAGCCATCAGCACCTTGGAGGGGCAGCCCCAGGTGGGTAAGTAGCAGGTTAGGGGAACCAACGAGCTCTATCCACTTTCTGGAGGCAAACAGGTATGTGTACACACACACACCCTCTCCAACCCCATCAAATCCATTTGCAGGACCTGACTGGGGCCCTATGGGTGAAGAAGATTGTGTTTAGAAATTCCAAAAGGATTAGATGGTAAGAGGAAAAGCAACAAAGGCATAATCTACACAGACACAACAAAAAATAGAAATATGAACTAACATTAACTCAGCAAGGCATCATATCAAAACATTCTACTATCTCATTTATTTTTCATAGCAATGCGCTAAAGTATGGGCCATTTTATTGCCACTTTACAGCTTAGGAAACTGAAGCTGTGGGAGGTTTAATACTTCACACATTTTTTAAGGTAGTATAGCTGAGATTCAAATTCAGGTCTGTCTCACCCAAGCCCCATGTTCTTAAAATGATATGCTGAGCCTCAGGAAACACATCCCAACACGGTTTCTGGGCTACTGCACTTTTGCTATCAGCCCGGCTCCCACCACCTGTGACCTGACTTCTGACTTGGCGGTTCTTCCTAGCTTGGTGTTGAGGCAAGGCCCACTGCACATCTCAGTGGCTTTCTACTTCTTCCCACCATGCCTGTTCTTCCACCCACTCTTCTTTATGTCTTTGGGTCCTGGTCTCAGGACCCCCTGCCTGGTTAACAGCACCTCCAATCAGCTTCCCCACCCAGCAGAGGCCGAGCTCCCAAAGCTTACTCAGATGGACAGCTGGGTTGGGCTGACAGCTCTGGGGGCATCCCTGAGGGGCTTCAGGACGAGCCGGGGAGACAGAAGCCAGACTGTGCCTCCCTCACACTTACTGGCTGAGGAGCAGAGAGAAGGCTGGGGCTGCATGCCTGCAGAGGGAGCTGTTCTGTCCCGGGAGCTCCGTCCTTCAGGCACCGAGCTGCCATTCCCAGTGCGGAGCGGGGCAGCTAGCCAGCCAGGGCAGGGCAGGGCAAGGCAGAGCAGCCAAAACAAACAGAACAAGGCAGGTGAGCGAGCAAGCCGGACAGGACCCGAGCCCGTGGCCCTGCAGAGCCGGGGCAAGGCAACGCCTCGGGCTGCTGTGGACACTGGACCACATCCCACGCCGCCACCTCTGTCAGAGAGGCCTCCCAGCCAAGAGCCCAAGGGAGATGCATGGACCTAGGCTTGTGGCTTCTAGAGGAGCCTTCAAATAGCCTGTACAAGGACTCCTCCTGGGAAAGATGTTCTAGGGGGCTAGGCTACAAGGTCAAGAGCCCAGCAGTGAAGGCTCCACGTCCTCTGCCAGCATCAACAGAACTGAACTGATCTGACCTTAATCCCAACAGCCCTGAGCGACTGTTCTTTACTGCCTTACACATTCATGGTATTTTGGGGGTTCTCAAAAGTTTGATGCCCCCTTATTGCGCCTGGGCATGTTCTCTCAGCTCTGTCCTGCAACACTCCTCCATCTTTTCTGAGTGCCTGCCCTAAAGTCACTTAACTGAAGGTAAAGGGAGTAATTCCAGGAGGCCAAACCAAAGAGCAGCACAGTCTGCCTGGCTGTCTTGTTCCCATTGTTTAGTTCGAATACCACCCTCTGGGGAAGGCCCTTTTCTGAGCTCTTAATTAAAGGCCTATTCACGCTCTCTCTTTTACTTTGTGCCAGTTTCTCCACAGCACTTATCACTACTGGATTTTATCTTATTTATTTGGTTTTTGGTTTTATTATCTGCCTCCCTGACACCTGTGGAGAGGGATTTTAGTCTTGTCACTTCTGTAAACCAGAGCCATGGATGGTTTAGGGTTTGATAAATATTTGCTATTGGTAGTGAAAAGGAGACAAGGTTATTGAGGGAATAAAGGGTGAGGCCATGGAGAATGCTCTCTGGGGTCTGACAATGCTCTTGCCTGCTTTTCTAGCCACCATTTTAGACTTTATAAGTCATGAAGGAAAATTTTATTATTATAATCCCCAATTTACAGATAAGGAAACTGAGATGCAGAGCAGTAGAGTGTCATGCCTTCCCACACCCCCGGGCACTGTGGCCAGGCCCAAGCTTAGGCTGGTGGTCCTCACAGGATCACTGGGACACAGCCAAACGTGACTCAGGCTCCATCATTCATGCCAAGGCTTTGTGACGAAAGTGAACAACTCATCCCAATGTGCCTAGGAATGATCCAGTTTTAAAACTGAAAGTTCCACATCCTAGCAATCACTTCAATCCTGGGAAAATTGAGATAATTGGTTACTCTACTAATGACTTATGACATATGTGGGCTACTTCTACAGGGACTCAAGATGACCCTGTTCTAGGATGTCACATCATTATTAGAAACAGTTTTCTGAGCCTTGGCCCCAGACAGGTTCAGGAAAAGTTCTAGTTTAGCTATTCCAGTCTTGGGGTCAAAGAAGAGACACCTCTTGCCCAGCCTGGTAACAACAGACAAGAGTCTTGTGTCTTGGCCCATGTAAAGTAGTTTTATGCCAAGCCCTCTCTTGGGGTATAGGGAGCCATCGATCTCAGTTCTGGGGGCAGACAAGGCAGGTGTTCCATTGGCCAAGGTACTTGGGACACTGCTGGGTCCCTTCCCCACCAAGGGCCAGCACCTACCTTTGAGGTCCTCATCTTCTGTGGTGGTGTTACAGCTCTCCGTGGAACCCTGTAGTCCAAAAAGAACATGTTTTTATATAATTAGGTCCTTGGAAACCAGAGGAGCCATGCAGAAAAGCAGAGTATGTGCTCCTACAAGAGGTTCAAGGAGGAATCATGGAAAGTTCTATTTTCACCCTTGCCATCTTACTCTTAAAATACTCTGGATTCCCAAATGTTCTCCCTAATCTTCCTCATCTCAGTAAATGGTACCATCAATGCCATTATTTGGGCAAAAACCTAGAGTCTTCTAGGTTTGATCCTAGGTTGATTCTACTCTTTCTCTCTTTCCCTCAAAAATCTATGCAATCTAAAATCAAATCTGTCAGTTCTACCTCCAAAATAAATACCATTTTACCCCTTCTCTTCAAATACATAGCTACAACCTAAGTCCAAGCTACCAACATCTGCACCTGAACTGCTACAATCACTTCCTGATCTCCCTGCTTCTGCACTGTCTACTTCCTAAAATTCTTGCCTATAACATGGCCAGAGTGGTTTTTCAAAGAATAATCAGACTATATTACTTCCCAGTTGAGAACTTCCAATAGCTTCTTATTGTTGCTGGAATAAAATGCAAACTCCTAAAAGTCCTATATAGCAGTCCCTGACTGCTTCTCCAATTTCATTACCCTCCTGCCACCCCGGACCCCTGCTCTCCGCCCTTGCTCATCTCACTCTTAAGTGTTTGATTTCTTCTATTTTTTCATTCCAGATACATATCCAGCCCCTGCCCTTGCAGTTACCTCTGTGTAGAGCACTCTGCCCCAGAGTCTGCCTAGCTCTTGTTCTCATTATTTAGTTTGAATACCACCCCCTGGGGAAGGCCCTTCTCTGACCCCGTAACTAAAGGCCCTGTTCACGTTCTCTTTACTTTGTGCCATTTTCTCCATAGCGCTTAGCACTACTGGATTTTATCTTATTTATTTGGTTTTTGGTTTTATTATCTGTCTCCCACCACACTTGTGGGGAGAGATTTTAGTATTGTCACTTCTGTAAACCAGAGCCATGGATGTTTTGGGGCTCAATAAATATTTGCTACTGGTAGTAAAAAGGAGACAAGGTTACTGAGGGCATAAAGGGTGAGGCCATGGAGAATACTCTCTGGGGTCTGACAATATTCTTGACTCTGTTTTTCTATCTGTTTACTCTCATTTAAACTTCCTAAGTTATGAAAGATAATTTTATTATTATTAACTCCAATTAGAGTGTCTTGTCTAGTGGCCCAGGGCCAAAATTAAAACCCAGGCCTGTCTGAAAACAGGCCTGAGCTCAGAATCACTAAGGTACAGTGAGTGCCCTTCCTGGGAATGGAGCAACAAGCGGGCATACACTACCCCGAGCCTAGACTCTGCAAACACCTTGGTCTCAAGGTGCAGCCTGTAGGCTGCCAATGTCAGGACCCTCAGACCCTGTGACCCAGCCTGCCTGTTTCCTGCTGCTATGGAAAGCAGGAGACAGGCTCAGGATCTACTCACCTTGATCCCATCTGTAGCGTTGTGTACCACGGTGGTTTGTGGCTCCTGTGAGAGAGGATGAAAATTACTTTCCTGACATGGGGACAGAACATATAGCTCTTCCCTGAGGGACCCCACTCCTACCCTAGTACCTTCAGAGACCCTATGATGACCACTGAGGCTGACCCACCAGCCATTCTCAAAAGTCAAAATGTTTTAAATCAGCTGGGTCCCAGGTAGCTGGGGAAGCCCCAGACTTAGGGGACAGCACTGGCTGGTGAGAAGCCTGGCACTTAATAGAAGCAGGTACCAGGGAAGCTGAGAGGATGAGGGCCTCTGTCCCTTATTCCTGCTAGTTCTGAGTTTTCCTTCCCCACAAGACAAGTACACTGAAGAAGCTACGGGGCCGCGGGCACAGGCTGGGGCCCACCAGCAGTGTTCATCAAGGGGCATACAGGAAGCAGGAACACAAGGAGAGTGGACTAAGGTCTCCTAGAAAGACCCAGGATGCCTCCTCAGTAAGCTGAGCCCAGAGAGGTGCCTGCTTCACCCACCTCTGCCTTCTCCAGAGTTCCTGTCCCTATATCACCATGTCAGGCAGCATGAGGGTCCACAGGAAGTAGAAGGGGTAGCAGATAAAATTACCTCTCCTTCTTTCCTATTCATCCCCACTGCTAACTCTCTCATTAGCCGTCACTAGCAGGAGGAGCTCTGAGAGTGCATAGCACCCTTTGGACAAGCCCAGAGAGAACTCAGACAGCACGAAGAGCACGGGGTTCTCCAGAAACCCAGAGATCAGCACTGTCCAGAGGTGAGGGACCCCAGCCCTCTTTCTTGTTTATGGCTTTGCAGAGGAAAGGCTGAGGCAGGTTTCACAAGGAGGCCTCCAAGAACTGATGTACAGATTCCAAGAAAGCTCCTACTCTCTCCTTTTATAAGAAACTCACCTTCCCGGCCCCCACAGCAGACTCACTGGGGGCCCAGCCTGGGGCTGAGCACCCTGATCACTCTTCCCCCCAATAGCGAAAGGAGCAGGAGCAGCAGTTCTGCCATGCAGGAAGAAGCATGGTCAAGCGGGCAATGAGGGGGAAGGGGCCTACGGGGCAGTACACAAAGCAGCCTGCTCTATAGGGATAGAGAAAGGAAAAGGGCCAAGGAGGCCTGGGAAGGAGGGCAAGAAGAGGAAACGGGAAGGAGCAGGAAGCAGCCAGGGGCAGGGGCGGAGAAGCTGTTGTCAGGAGGTACCATGGCCGTCTGCAAGGGCGCGGGATCTTGGGCTGGGCTTACGAGACTGTTTTTGTTGTTGCTCTGTGGCTGAGACAAGAAAACAGATGGTTTAGTTCCTCTAGAGTCACCAAAGCAGCTCAGGTTCGACTCCCAGACCTCCCTTGTCCCCTGGCCTGGCCTGGCCTGGAGGAGCGAGGCCTAAGGTGGCCTCCATAACACTACGCGGATGGGAGCAATGGTTGGAGAGATGACTACAGGAGGGGACTATTTGGAGGGGTCCAGAGACTAGCTCTGGAGGTATCCTCAAGGTGGGACCAGCCCAAAGACTTTTTTTAAAGCATCTCTCCAGAAATCTCTGCTTATGCCAGATGCCACATCACTGCATAATCATACTTCACCCAAAGAAATTCAAGATCTTCTTATTTTACAAAAGAAAAGAAGGGTAGTTTTTAGGGAAGCACAACAAAATTAAAAATCTCTGGGTTCCCTGTCTGGGAGCAGTCTCCTGTTGCCCTTTCAATTTGCCACCTGCATTTCCTTTCCCCTAAAACACCAATTTGAAGACTAATTTGAAAAGAAGAAGAACAAGAAGAGAAATAAAACCTAGTCTAGGAGATGGTGTCTACAGAAGAAAGGGGTGGAATCCGGCTTTGGATACAAAATGCATCTACTGATCCCAAGGAGCAGAGACAGGGCTGTGTTGTTGGCCTTCCTGCCTGATAACTCTTAGACTTGGTCAGCTGGGAGAAAGGGCAGAAGTGCCGGGGGGGGGGTGGGGGAAGAGGGCAGGTGACTCCAGGTGGGGGCTATGGCTACAGTCCCAGAACCCAGCCCCCGGGAAAGAGTAGGCTGCCCAGCAGGCCAACATTCCTAACAGCAGAGACCACCAGGATATCTCCTCTTTCAAAATGTTACAGAGTGGCACAGCAAGGGAGGCTGAGGGGAGGATGGCAAGGAAGGAAGGAGGCCGACCGATTTCTAGGGCAGGGAGTCATATCAGTGCGTTCTGCCTCCTACGATCCCCTAACCAATGAACTCAGTCTCACCGGGAGTCCCAGTTGAGCTGGTGGCCACCGAGAAGCAGCCTAATGCCTGAGAGTTCTTCAACAGGCGCAGAGAAAAATGTGTGGTTATCATCTCTGCACGAATCACAAATGAGAATACATACGGAATACTATCCAGACTGTCCTCTTCTAGCCTGGAGGCCTCTTTTATAGCCCCTTGGACCTGACCTGAGGCCATCCACCCCGAGCTTACTGTCAATGGCTAAGATATCTCCAAACCCAGGGGTAGGCATGAAACCTCAAGCTAGGAATCAAGTGCTTTGAGAGTCCATTTGACTCTGCAAGCTGGAGAAAAGAGGTCTCAGCAGTCAGGATGTGGGTCTAAACTCACGTGAGCTCTGTTCTCTTCCATTCCCAACAGGAAGGAACTCTTAACTCAGTTGCTGATACTGACCTCCTCTTTGGGGCTAATTGCATAAGGTTGTCTTGCCTGCAAAGCCCAGCTGAGATAAAGACCCTGGCATGGTGCAAGGACTCCAGGGTGTTCGTAAAACCTGCCATATCTGCGGAGGGCTGGGATCTCACCCAGGTGGCCCGATCTCTGGCTTTAACAGATGATTTCAAAACGATTCAGGCCGTTGTGTTCCTCTTGGTGCCCTGTGTCCCACGAGAAAGAAGATGCATTCTCTATTATCTTTTAGCTGTTCCCCCTGAGGGCTGGGTGGGAAGGAGGAAACAGTGGCGCACAACCTGCTAATGGGCACTTGCACAGGGGAAACGACCAGGAGAGCAAAGCTCAGAGCTATGGGCCTACAAACAGCTCTCCTGCCCATCATGAAGATGCCCATCCGCTGCCAGTCTGTAGGAAGTGGCTGTTTGTGCCCAGTGAGCAGGGCCTCTCCTCCTGAGCAACAATGAGGGTCTCTTTCTGTGCTGGCCACCTGGCCCTGAGTCCCTGCCAGTTTCACTTCCTGCCTGGGGCTGCTAGAGGCAGTCCAGGCTCTGAAGCAGGTAATGCCAGACCACAAATTCCAATGTCCACTTTTCAGGCCACTGGGGGACCATGGACAATGGTCCCCACCTGGCAGGACAGGCCACACCTGCCCACACAGCACAGACATGCAGTGAGGATGAGTGAAGCACACGCACATGGCAGAATGGGTTTGCGTGGCTGGCAGGCGAGCACAGGCAGCATGGAGTGGGCAGATGGGTGGGCAGGCAAAGCTCACCATTAGGTGCACGCTGGAACTCGACTTCCTTTTCTGGACACACCACAGCAAAAGGGAAAGAGAAGGGGAAAGAGGAAGTAAGAAGAGAAGCACAGAGACGCTATAGGTTAGTGCATCAGCGTGGGCTCTGCCTCAGGAGAAAAGGGCAGAAGATCTATAGTCCAGCACCTGAAGGGTTAAAACAGCACCTAGACCACCAGGCACAGACCCTGGGAGAGGAAGAACTCCTCTGCTGTCAGGTTCACAGCACAGATTTAGTATATTCTGAGAGGTCCTGGTCTTGCTCAGAGAAAGTTTCTTGAGGAGATTAAGTCACAAGTCTATGAGGATAAGTAACATTTTGCTGCAAATTTATAGGTTTGGGCTTATAAGGCCAGCTCACCTCTGTTAACTCTTTTCTCTCATTACTAAGTCTGCCTGAAATTTGAGTGAGCAGCTACCAGGTAAACAGCAAAAGGTACTCTAGCTCGTCCTCAGATTAATAACATTTGACTTTTGAACCTAGACTTTTTTTGCTGCTCCCTTAAATTGCTTTTCAGATAAAGACGCTGAGCTTTTGAAAATCACCTGACAGTTAAATGTTGGCATTCCTTTTTTTGTTGCTATAGCCATGCTCATTTATAAGATTTCAGCATTTTATTGCATTTTGCAATTAGTGGGAAATGGAAAAATAGGAGTGCTAGTGATTAAAGTGCAGTGATCACAAAGACACAGAGATGTAAACTATGGGGAATGTTGAAAGCAGTGATTCCTCGGCCTTAACCAGATGCTCATAGACTTTATTTTATGTTCAGATGTGAAACAAGAGCATAAAAATAAAGACCACATGGAATACTGAAAATACATCTCAGAAGACTGTGTCTAAAAGGTGAAAGATAATTCAGAATTTTACAATTAGCTCACTGGGAAACAGAAGTCCCATGGACCCTATGTCTGCTGTCTGACTATTGCAGTCATTTAACAATATCCAACAAGTACTTACTGATGGCTGTTCCAGGCACAGTAAACATGTCAGATAAATGCTCCTGCCCTCGAGAGGCTGACACTACTTTAGAAGACATTTTCAGAAATGTCTTATATTCAAAATGAGGGGACTACAAGTACTGCCTTACATTCATATACACTTTTCCCTTTATCCAACTACAGTGTTAACACTTTGAAGGAAGGTCCCCATCTAATTTATTTTGGTAATCTTTATGGTGTCTAACCATATCGACAAATGTTTGCTGAGTTGTATTGGGTTTGCTGACTAGCTTTTCCCCAGGTAAAAGCAGAGCACAGGTTTCTAACTTGCCCAGAATCAGATCAGTAGAAACTCTGCAGGGCACGGACCAGGCCATTTTGGTTCTTGTGATTTTCAGGGTCTTGTTATCAAAGGCCACTGCAGGTCACTTTTACCTGGATCTCGCCTTAGGCATAGCACTTTCAGCTGTCTGCATCACCTAATGAGGAATAAGTTACCAACTTTCTCCTAGCTGGCTTTTTCCTAAACTGTCCTGCATGAAAACCCAAGATAATCCTTTTCTACTCAAGGGTTAGTTTCTACTGGGAGAGTGGACTTTTTTCAATTCCTCCCTTCATCCTTCCAGGGTTTTGCCATCAGCCATGAACAGCTGGGATCCTTCTCAACCAGCACACTGTAGCACTATTTAAATACCAGATCACTGCTAAAGAACCATTATCTCACTTACATTTAACAATTAAATATTTAAAATTTTAAACCAGAAAAGGGTTCAACTCCTTTCCATACTTAAACAAATATTCAAACAGTATTAAGAAAATAACTATATCCTTTTTTTCTTTCTTTCCTTTTTATTATTTTGAATATTGGATGGCCATTCTGGCCTTGGACTAGCAGGACACACGTTTCCCTCAACTAGGGAGCTCTCAGGATCTGAGAGTTTATGGCCCCACAAGTGACTCTGACTCTTCCATAGACACTGGGTCACTGGCATCCACATTCAAAGAAACCTAATGAAAATCTGAAGTCCCCAAATTCAAGAGCTCGGATTGATGCTGATATTTGAGCACCCTGTGACAGCTTCTGTTCAGTGTGAAGAAAACCACCCACCCTGTGGACTGCAAGCAGTAGGAGCTGGAGAGGGAGATGCGGTCCGAAAGATCCAAGATGCTGACAGCTCAGGATCTTCTGAGTCATTTCACAGGCCTCCCTCATAACATAGGTTATCACCTTAACTTTCAAGAGGGCCCAGAAAAGGCAAACCCCGTCCATACACCTTGCTTTGCTTTCCTGTTTTGCTGCATTTTTATCCAGCTACACCATTAATTGTTGTGTACTTGTGCCTGATTATAAAAGGATTGTAGCCACATTACAAGCAATTTGGAAATCAGAAGAAGGCAAAAGTACCCAAAATTCTATCACTCTTGCCAGTTTTTTTCTAACACAATTAAAATATATCATTATAAACCATATACAAGCTTACACTTAAAATAAACAGTATTTTGATTTTTATTCTATCAAAATCTAGGTGAAAAACATAACAAAATACAGAAAAAAAGTATAAAAGTTTCCCAAATTCTCATCGCTCAGTGAAGTTATTAACACTTAGTGGGTTTCCTTCCAGTTCATTTTTTATCCATATATTAAATACTGAATATAAGCTACACATTTTTTTAAAATACAAAATTTAGATGATAGTAATAATATATACTGCTTTATGACCTACTGTTTCCGCTTAATATAAAACATTTCCATCCATTTCCTATATTGATTTAGTCATTATCTTATTGGCTTTTGAGATTGTCTCCAATATTTTCATAGTTATAAATAACATCATTTTGATCATCTTCCTGCTTTCAGTTTTTCCATATTTTGAGTTATTTCTTTGGGATAAATTCCCAGGAGAATTAAAGAATAAAAAAGGTAGGAACATTTTTACGGCTTTTGACATACAAGCTGTTTTACAAATTCGTCATTCTGATTTATGCTACTATCATGAATGTAAGAGTCAAAGGCGGCCCTTCATTTCAATGTGCATTTCTCTGACACTAGTGGGGCTAAACACCCACATTTGTCAACCAGTTTTACTTCTTTTTAGATAAGACTCTCTGTCAGTTCATACTCTTTGACCATCATCAACTGGGTTTTAGGGGAGATTCTTATTTATTAAAGAAAGCTCTTTTGTATAAAAACAATACTAAATGCTCCCACCACACCTGCTCTGAATACTTTCCCCAACCTGTCTGTTTTTGGCCTTTTAATTGTGGTTGGTCATTCTCTTCTTAAACAACTTGCATCTTAGCCTCTGGTCCAACTATATTCAAAATCTTTTCTCAAGAATCAAACTCATTTACTGAGCACATATTATGTCAGACACTAGGCTAAGTTCCTCACATGTTTCCATTTAAAGTAATTTATCTAATGATTCTGTTCACCTAGACCTCATCCCTCTTAGTGTCCCTGGAAGGTCCAACACTGTGGTATACCTCTGTTCTTCCTTTACTCTTTGTTCTTTCTCCATTTCCTTTGCTGATTTCTCTTCTTTTCCAGCCCCTTAACAACAAATAACCCCAACGTTTTGCCTTTACCGGACTCTTAAACCTTCATGTGCTTTGGATTCATATAGGGGAAGGAGAGTATTATTAAAATTCAGATTCTGCCTCCCACCCAGGGCTTTATAAATCTGAATTCCAGGCTAAACCCTGAAATGTGGATATTTTTAATTAGCTCCTTAGGCTAATCTTACATGGCTGCACCTGACACTTATCTATGGGGCCAATATCTGGAAAACTCTACTAGAAACATGTTCCTCCTTAATGGCTCCTTCACTCATCACTCACTACCATCTCGGCTATCGCTGCTTTACTGCAGGTACTATTTTGTGCAATTGCTCTTTGTTTCAGCCATGCAGAAGATACTGAAGTTCCCAGAATCATCACGCTGTGTCAAACTTGCATGTCTTCACATGTGCTGTTCTCTCTGCCTGGAACATCCTTCTTCCTTTCCCCTACTTAACCTGACGAAATCCAACCTGTCCTTCAAACTCAGTTCATGGGCCATCTTCTTCAGAGAAATTTCCTGTCCTGGTTCAGAGGCTCACCTCTCTGCACCCCCAGCGCCTGCCCTGAGCATACCTCCCTACAAGACCTTAGCAGACAATACCAGAACTGGTGGTTTGCCTGTCTCCCTTCCACTGTGAATGCTTAAAGAGTGGTTCATGTCTCTGCCTTTGCAGCTGCTGAGGTACAGAACTGGCTGAGTGAACGGACTCAAGGGATTTAGTCATGCGAGTCTCCACCTGCACGTCCAATGCTGACCTCCTCCCTGGGCCATACCAGGTACTTCCCAGCATCTTTAAAAAAAACCTTTCCACCTGCCTCTCAAACTCAATGTGGTCAAAACAAAACTTCCTCTTCCCACCAAGCCAGGCATTCCTTCACAACGACTCCTGTTTCTAGCAGAGGCACCACCAATATACAAGGAATTTTGACATTATCTTTGATGGATACTTTTAATCCCCCATATCCAATGTGAACTTCCTTTGGCATAACTCTAATCAGAGCTAACATGTAATCAGAGCCCAGCATCCACGGGTATGGACAGCTGGATCAAATTACCCACAGGCAGCACCTCGTCTGTCTGACTGGTTGGTGCCTACACTCTTCTGGTGATTAAGTATTCTGAACATTAACCCTTTCTGTTTCTAATCACCTTTCCATCACCTTACACTCAGATTATAAAAAATCCTAATTGATACCTCCGTGTCTAATTTCTATCCTCTTCTATTCACTCATACACACTTAGCCAAATCTTTCAAAAATGTCACTTACGATAGCTTCCCTGTCCAGTGGCCTACAGAGTTTCCTGTGGCCTAACATACAAAAATCCAATTCCTCTGCCCAGACAGACCAATTCAGCTGTATTTCTGACATCCCTCTACCACATACTCCAGTTGGGCAGAAAACATCTATATGTATAATAGAACCCATAAAAATATTTTGTTTTGATTTTACATTATAGAATATATTCACATTTTAAAGAAAACACCTGTGTACAAAGTAAAAAACAAAAGGTATGTCTCTCTATCCTCACCTCCAATCCCATTCCCTAGAGGCAATTACTGACTTGGTTCCAATCTTCCTACAGCCTTTAAGCTTTCTCCAATAAGCTTTTTCCTAGAAGTTTCTTGACTGAACCATCTGACATAGGGTCCAGTACCATATACCAGTCAGTGCTTATCTGATTCCAGGTATATCCATTTTCCACTTCAATTAACTTTGCAACTTCTTAAAGGTAGACGAATACTGCATCACCTTTTATACCTCCTGTGTGTCTCTAGAACTGAGTGTAGCACTGGGCCTGATAGGTACTTATTAAATACTTTGTAAAGGTTGATTGATTTTAGCTTCTTCCCTAGAGAGGAATATGCAAAATCTCTCCCCAACTACACCTGCCACCTTTTGCTAACTGGCTCCACCCATCTAGCTCATGTCCTTGTAATGGGCGTGGTGGGGGGGGCGCGGTACTGCCGATCAACCCCAGCTCCATGTCAGGAGGTATGTGTGAAGCTCAAGCTCCCCTCGGGGCAGAAGTACATAGAAGCAGGCATGCAGAGAACAAGAGAAAGAAGAAGGGGTGGGGAGGAGGAAATGGGGCACACATGTATATCTCAGCTGGGGACATAAGATCATGAGGAAAGGCACAATTTAAACTTTGGCTGGAATTAAAAAATTTGAACAATTTCATAATTTGAAATCCTCTATGGTGTAAATTGGGAGACTTCAAGATAGCATGAACTCCTCTTTAATACCCCAGCCCCAGGACCCTTTCTGTCTCCAGAATACCTTGGGCCCTGTAAGGACCCCCAACCACCTCTCCTCTACTTTGGCCAAGCAGCCAGTCCCACTAAGGCTTCCTGTTGGTCCCTGAAGGCTCCTGTTCCCACCTCTTGCCCTGACCCCACAGGAAAAGCTCCTTCACCAAATGGGAATGAGCTGTGAGATACGCCATGTCCCTCGCCTGTTTCTATGCAGCTTAGGCCCAGAGAAAGTTTAAGATACTTCACTTAGTGGTAGCTGAGCTGAGTTCTAGAAGTGCTTTGAGATAAGGAAAGACCAAAAAGATAGTGGCTTCAGGTTTCAAGCCCTGTACCCTGAGTCAACCAGGCAAACTCTGCTTTCATTTGAAAAAGGGTTTGTGCTTTAAAAAAGGTGGGGAGCGGGGCAGGGGGAGAGATTAACCAAATGACTAAAAAGCCCAGGGAGTCAAGTTCTGGAAATGAAGTACCTATCTGGAAGTCAAGTTCAGAACTGAGCGCTACTAAACTATAATTTGGATCACTTTCCCGAGTCTTTCCGATCAAGCTAAGGTCAGGAGAAACATCTCCCTCTGCCCTCTCAGGCCAGTGGAACCTGCTGCTCTAAGCACAAAGGTTTCTGGTTTAAAGCAGAAAAGCAAGGATAGGAAGGTTCCTGGGAGAAGGGAGACTAAGGAGACAACAATTCCCCAGAGTGACTGTTAGGACAGAGAGGCCAGTCTCGGGCTAAAGGGGTGGAGACACATACCTTGACACCACCATCTGACTTCTTGTTCAATAGACTTTTGGCGGCTGTGAAAACAAGAAAAAAAATCAAGACTCCTGCACTGTACTCTTTCCTCAACCTGAAGTCTGGCAGCTGGATCCGCAAGAAACTGCTGTGTCTGAAAAGGGAGCCAGGAGTCTCCTGAAACCCGTAGAAGCAACACCCTTCCTGGTAGCCCCAAAGCATGAAGGGCATCTCAAGCAGTGTCAGACCCTCAGGGTGGTACCCCAGGATCTCCTCTGCCATGAAGAGGGCTCAGCAGAAACAGGGACACACTGTGCTTAAGAGAAACGATATTCAGTATTGGAGCTGCCTGGGGCACTGGGGACGCTGCCCTCAACAGCTTCCACCCAGGCCTGAAAGAAGAGTGCTAGGGTGAAAGGTGAGGGCTCTGTCCCTAGATGCCATGGAGATCCTCAGAACAGCCAAGCTGGAAGGATGCAAGACATCTCCTGAGTGTTCTCAAGAAACAAGAAGTGTCACAGTTCACGAAGGAGACCAGACAGGCACAGACACAGAGACCAGGACCACCTACAGGAGGGTTTTGCCAGGGGGTTGAAGCCTTGACTGGGCAGGTCCTCACCAGGTTTACTGGGTCCTATCTGCCACCCTTTCTTCAGAGTCCACTCTCTGGTCCTACTGAGCAGGAGGACTGGGCAAAATAACGAGTTATTAAATAGAGTCTAGCCAGCACGAGGTAATGTTCAAGGCTGATGAGCTTCTTGCAGGAAAGCTGGTGATGCCTGCTGGCCATAAAGGCCACAGGGAACAGACAGTGAATGGGAGTGTCTGGGAGGCATGGGGCAATGGAATCAGCTCAACTGTGTGATCCACTGGACTTTGCTGGGTTTTTGCACCTTGGTTCTACCACTTGCTAGCTGTGTGACCTTGAGTGAGTTACTTAACTCTCTGAACCTCAGTTTATCTAGAAAATGGGATAAAACAGGGCCTAGGTCATAAGACAGTGGGGATCCAATGGGATCACGCATGAAAGGCACTAAGCAGAGTGCTTGGCGCATAGCAAGTACTAAGTGTTAACTACTGTCACTGCTACTGCTGCCATTCTTGCCTTCAGGTGGTCATTTGAACCCAAAATAGGTCTCATCTCTCTAAAGAGAGAATAGGGGTCCTTCTATCACAAGAATTCTGACCCCCCTTTTGTCCTATCTCCAGTCATGTTGGGGTGATTAGAAAGTTTTTGTGTTTTTTTTAAATGTATTTACTACTATGCCTGACTACCTATTAAGTGCTTTAAATACATCAGAGTTCTCAACTCTCACTGCCCATCAGAATCACTTGTGGAGCTTAAAAAAATGCTTATGCTTACCCTATGCCCTAGGGATTCTGATTTTGTCTGGGGTGGGGTCCCAGCATCAGGATTTTTTACAAGCTGTCCTGTACAGGCAGGGTTGAGAGCCTTTGAAATGCATGATCTTAATCATAGCCATGTTATTTATTAACCCCACTGGAGGGATGAGAAACTAAGGCTGGGGAGCTGACATGACTTGCTCAGGGAGTGGCAGGGCTAGGATCCAAACCCAAGGATGGCTGTCTCCACAGCTTCTGTATTCTATAGCCTTTCAGACCTGAAGGCCTGAAAGGTCACACTTCACAATTTTGAGGGGCGTGGCTTCCTCTGTGGGGTCTCCAACAGTGCCACTGAAGCCTAATCCTAGCACGTCCAGAACTGTCTCTGGGCCCACCTTTGGCCCAAGCCCTCATGGGCAGGCGAGGCTCTCGGGCTGTCTGGAGGAAAACCTCCTGCTGCCCAGCTCCATGTCCCCAGGCTATTGCCTCCTGAGAGTTGGCAAGCGCCCAGCATGCATGGCTGGTTAGGGGGTTCTGTGACACCAATGTGCTCGCAGATGCCAAGTTAGGTGGTCCGTCCGGCATGCCCATCTCAGCCCGCAAGCATGGGACTCGCCTCCCTGGTGAGTGGGCCTGGCATGCTGGCCCTCCTGGTGGGGTGGCAGGGAGCCGAGGCAGGCGGTCAGGGAGGACTCATGCCACGTACCTTGCCCGGCCAGGCTGGCGGCGCTCGCGGCAGGCGAGGCGGGGGCGGAGCTCTGCCTGCCAACTGAGGGGATACAATCTCTCAGTGCACAGAGCTGCCGCAAAGCCACAGTGGCCAGTCAGCAGCGAGCATGTCCCAGCGCGAGGCACGGGAACCCGCTGGCCGCTCACGCACAGCAGGGTCCAGGCGGCTTGGCCAAGCCAGCTGAGCTGGGGGAGCGAAGGCGCTGGGGGCAGGCTGAGGAGCAGGTGCGGCCAGTCCTGCAGCAGTCTGGGGACCTGAGAGGACTGGGCTTGGATGGCAGTAGGGCTCTACTTCATGGAAATGGCTTTGGCACCTGTCCTGTGACCATCTTAGGTGAGGGTCTACAGGGAAAAGCCTGACTAGGTGAGAGGCAGTGTCCTTTCTGAGGTAGCCCAGTCTTAGCTTAAGGCTGTGAGGAAACTGAGCCCCACTTTCAAACCTTCCTCCCTTGGGGACCTAAATGAAGACATTTTCAGAGAGTCCAGAGCAGAGGGTAGCTCTTTCCTCTGGCCACATTCCAAACAGTAGTGAGACTGGCACTGAGGGCCCAGGGAGCTCCATGGCCCACGGGAAGCTAAGTTCACTGTTGTTCCATGTCCCCTGGCTCCTCAGAGGCACAGGTTGCTTTTTCTCTTCAAGGTAGGAAGCCAGGAGAGGCAGCTTTTCTCAACCCATATCTCAGTGTTCCAAGGGTTAAAGATGACCAAGAAACAAGCCCCAGAAAGAAAACAAAAGCTACTAAAACAGTACATTCTAGAAGCCTTGATTTCACCATTAACCAACCTGCTAGAGTCCAGGACTAAGCTATCCCTGTCTAGGTTCAACTCAGAAAACAGCCTAGCTCCTGCCTAAAGAAACACACAGGTGACCTTCCTTGTTGATTATACGTGTAGATATCTTTCTGCAGAAGCTTCTGGAGACTGGCTCTATCCTCATCTGTCCCAGAGTCAGGACAGAAGAAGTCATCCTGGAATGCTAGCAGCATTTTATTTTTTGGGGGGAGTCTCCTCTGACCCAGGGCTAAGTGAGTACAAAGGCCAGATGGAGTCTAGGCAGCAAGGACAGGAGACTCTTTAGGGATTAGTGAAGGTGCTTTGTCGTAACAGATACCGGATAGGGAGAGGCTGATGTGAAGGCCTGAGGCCAGGGGTGGGGCACATGCTACTGACTTCCCAGTAGCCTGTCTCACACTTCTGCCAGGCAGAGAGAACAGATCGCCATTCGAGGGTCAGCACAGAAATGCCCTTGAGCATCCTAAAGAAAGGTTCTAAATCAAGAAAAAGGAGAAGCTGCAAGTATTAGAGACAAGAAGCAGGTGTGGGACTATAGCTTCATTCCTGCTGGAAGCAGCCGGCTGTGCACTCCCATTCCTACTTGTGAGAGGTGAATCCAGGGACACAGACTTCCTCTCATGGGTAACCACAACACAAGAATGAGCCCCAAACCAGGGCTGAGGGGCTGGCCTGAGGTGAGACACTCCTCTGGCTTGCTCTCCAGTCCTGATCTTCCGAGACCTGTGGCTCTTGCTCAGGCCAGGACTCATGAAGCCCCACATCTTCTCACCTGTGGCTTCCTCAGAGCCAGGGCTTCAGGTAACCCAAAACCAACACAGCCGACTCCAGCTCCAGGAGCAACCTCTGCCCAGAGTGGCTGCCTACCTGAGCCTCCCACACAACTCCTTCTTCATGGCAGTGCAGAGGGAAAACAGTTATGAGAACGAGAGAAGGGGGGTCTTGAACCAAAACAGGGGGACTGGGGGTCAGGGGAAGGGGAGACTAGGGGGAAAAGCAAGCTGAGAAGAGACCTTCTGTCTTCATTTAACTCCTGGCTTTAATCTTTTTCTCATAGAAAAGCCACTGTGCTTCCTAACTGAGGGCAAACAATGATGGGGATGGAGATAAAGGTGGGGGTAGGGGAGAAGGTGGAATGTCTTGCATCTTAAAAAGAAATGTCAAGTGTGATTTATAAATTATGGGTCCCAACTTTCCCAATTTCTCATGCAAATTTAAGCAAGCTCCTTTCCCTCCATCCTGCTAGTCTCTATTTTTTCACTTTTATAGCTAGCTACTATCACAGGAAATATTTTAAGCACAGTTGCTTTAAAAGGTTTAAACATCTGGAATAATTTCTATTAGTCATCTCTACTTGGACACAATGAAGCAGAGATCATCCCAGTCTACAAATTACTGGTGGCGACTGAGAAGATTCACTACGCCTCATCTCTTTCTTTTCCCCAGGATAGCCTCCAACACCCCAGAGATGGGCTAAAATCTTAAAGTGCTGAGAGTTATTCAGAGAATTAAATAAGAATCCCCAGGGATAAGATAAATGGGAGGCTGGCAGGCTACCCCTGGGGAGGTCCTAGGGAATAGAGCTCATAAATTTGAACCCAATAAAGCCCCCCAGAATCTCAGGTTGCAGGACCTAGCAGCAAGCAGTCCCTCAAAACAGGATCCTCATCATCTTGGTGGAGATGCTGCCTGAGACTCCCAGTGCTGGGATGGTCTGGTATGGCAACATCCATTCTGACCCACTCACCTCAGTAGAATTAATGTGCATGGCTGAGAAAACATACCTGAAAAGTTCCTGGAGACAAGCATGGTCGTGAGGATGGCACCCTGCAGAAAGAAAAGGCTCCTATGAATTCAACTGGCCTCTAGAAAAGCATGGCCTGGTCTCAGGCAGAGGGTAGCTGCTGGCTACAGCCTGAAGACATCAGGTCTCTGGGGCCCCCCAACATGTATAACCTTCATTGCTCAGTTCTAGCCAGGGAGGGAAGCTTCCTCTGTGATGGGGCAAGGGGGGCACTGTCAAAAGGTACGATTTCAGGATACTGGCAGCCCAGACGGGAAAACTCACCTTCAGTTTTCTCCGGGCATTGAACTTGCGCAAGCACTCCACAGTCTCTTGACGATGCATCATGGACGCCACCGTGGATCGTTGCTAGAAGCCAGACAGACAGGCCTGTGAGCCCCCAGCCGGGTCCTCTGCCCCTCGCCATAGTCCTAGGACCGATGGCTGCACGCTCAGCCACCCCAGAGTTGCTCCAAAGATAAAATGAGGTCAATGATATGAAAATGCTTTTAGAATAAAAGCACTACCCAAAACTTAAGATTATGTAAAGATTAAGAATCTGAACATGAAAGCACCACAATATTTGATGCTAGAAGAGGGTGCCTGAGAGAGCACTCTCGTCTTCCTTGGGAAACAAAGGCTATGGACTGAGAGTATCTGCATGTTGTGATCCTCCTGCAGTCACTCCTTCAGTAAATGTTTACTAAGTACCTACTGTGTTCCAGACGTTGAACAGTGAGAACAGGCGAAGTTCCTGCTCTCTAGATTGGACATTCGTTCACGCCTTCCCAGAGCTCCTCTCAACACACCCCGACAAAGTCCTAAATGAAGCTGTGAGCTGAGAAGCTAAGGATCTTTTAACTTGAAGCATTAATTCTTTTCCTCATTTTGGATGGGAATTTTTCTTCACTGTATGACTGCTAACTTCCTTCCTCTTTAAACAGAGGCTGCTGGGCATGATCTACATCTCCTTGATGACTCAGGGTCATCAAAACAAGCATCAGTTATTCTGTAGCATTGTAACACACTGATGTCCTCCGAGGCTACTGAGATATACGCAATGGTGGAGGGTAGAGCCCACAAAATGCCCCCTATGAACATGATAGTTACCCAATTCGTGAATGCCCATTTTAAGTTTCTTACCCCCACCCACCCTTTGCTGTTGCTGTCTTAGCCAGCCTGATAGAAAAAGAAATCGTACAACATGCAGCCTGGTGCCCACAACCCCATGGGGCCACCCCACAATCTTTTCCCTCATCCTGGGCCCACTCCCCTTCTTGGGTCCCAAAGCAGCTCTCCCAACTTTCTCTCTTATTTCACCTCCTCCTCCAGAATGTAAACTTCTCCACAAAAAAGAGAGCTCATCAAGAATTTCAACTTCAGCACCCCCACCCTCAAGCTGATTTCCACCAGCCTACAACCTACCCCAGTCTCAGCAGCGTCATCCCCTCAAACCAGTGCTGACCCCTCAATCTGGGCTCAGGAACCCCTCTCTCTTTTTGCTATCCAAACCTTTGCTTCCTCGATCAGCCAATATTGTTAACCCCTTATTCCAGACTACATTCTTCTCTGCCGTCTATACATCATAGTCAAGCCTCTCCTTAAACAAATCTTAAAAACTTAAAAACTCCCCTAACCTATTGATCTCAGTGTATCATTTCTTTCTCCCTTCACTCCTACTCCTTCTTCATCTCACTGAAAACAGTTTTCCATCTCTCTTACTTCACTGCCTCTATTGGTGAAATAAAAAAAACAGTGGCTTCTAAATGGTCAGAGCCAATGTATTCTTTTCCATCTTTATCATGGCCTCCCTCAAGCATCTGTTTACAGACACTCCTTTACTGATACCTCCTGTTTCTTGGGATCTCCTGCTCCTCCTTCCTACAATGAAAGTTCTCATCTCAGCCTCCTTTGCTGGCTCCTCTAACTCTCCATCATGAAATACTGGTTTTTTGTGGCCATCTCTTTTCCTATACAAGCCCACAGTAAGAATCTGATAGGCAGAGAAGCAATCCCATCTATTTTTATAACCTTAACACTTCCTATAGAGAAATGACTACAACCTGCATTTCAAATTTTTAACTTCTTTTCTAACTCTAGAACCATATTTCCAACTACCTACTGGATGTCTCCAGCTAGAGGTCCTCAGACACCACACTCAATATGTATGAAACTAAAATCATCTTTTCTCACAAACTGGCTCGTTCTCTGGGTTTCTTCTGGGTCAGTGAATAGTGCAACCCTCCACTCAGTTACCAACTCACAGATCCCTCTCTCTCCTTCACTCCCCAAATCCAAATTCGGTTGATCACGAAATTCTGATTCTATCTCCCAAAGATTTTGAATTTGTCCACTTCTTGCCACACCACCCACTCTCCTATCATCACCCTTAGCTGACACCTCATCTCGTTTTGCTTGGACAATTACGATCATTTCCTGAGCTCTCTGCCCTCAGCCTCTTCCCTCTGCAACTGTATTTCTTACATAGCTTCTAAAGTGACCTTTCTAATTACAAATTTCATTCCCTCTTTAAAACTCTTAAATGGTTCCCTATGTTTTCAGAATAAAATCCAAACTCCTAAGGCAGAAACTTGTATGCCATGGAATCTTTTTGCCTTCATTCTCTTGCATTCCTGTAGTCATATCTTCGTCTACAACCAAACTACTAACATTTCTTAATTCCACAATTCCGCATGGCTTCTTATCCTGGAACAAGCTAACCTCTGTCTGCAGGTTATCATCCTGGGAAACTCCTAGTCATCTGCTAAGAACCATGACAGAGGTCACCTCCTCCATGCAGCCTTGAGTAATTCCACTGCCTACCAGGTACATGGGGAGCGGAGCACCTGCACATTCATTAGATTCTTTTACGTACTTGCCACATTGCAGGGTGGTTGTCTGAGTGCCTGTTTTCCCCAGATAATCTTTGAGATCTTTGGGGAAAGGGCTCATGCCTCAATTCATCTTTGTATCTCTAGCACCCACATGGTGACCAGCGCCGAAGAGGCATTCAGTAAACATGGGAAAGGACAAATAAATAAATGTATCATCGTTGTCAGGACGCCTAACTGTAGTAGACCCTCTTCTTGCTTGAAAACAGATATTTCAGCTGGACAGAACTGTATATGGAAACAGAGTATGTCGACTCACATTGATAGCCTAGAAGGCTCTCGTAGGTGAGCTTTATGAGTGAACTTCAGGGTGTTCTTTTTAATTGCTCAAAGGCTCCTTTTGTTCATTTGTTGAGTCTTGGTCACATTTCCATTAGAGTTGAGTTCTGACTATGCACACTAAGCTTGGCAGTTCAGTTTGGGTTCTGCTGACTACTTTCTACCACCTACCTCGAGTCTGCAAAGGTCAGAACTAAATCACACCTGACGAGTGAGTGGGAGAGAGACAGAAGCTGGTTAGCTCTATCTGCCTCCCTGAATCCCTCCTGGTGACATTTACTGATCCATCTGGGCCCCCTCCCTCTCTGCTGAGTCCTTGCTCAGGGTGCAAAATAATTATTCTCTGGTCATACAAAGGAGGATGAGGAGAGTACTTAAGGGCATAAGGAGGGCTGACATCTCTGTTTTCCTCAATCTCGGGTAAAGACACTTACGCAGACCCATGGATGCTTGAGAGCCTGGTCAGCTGTGATACGTTTTGCAGGGTTTATGGTTAGCATCTGATTGATCAAATTCTTGGCTTCAGGAGTCACCGTGTCCCACTCTGGTGACGGGAACTGAGGAGCAGAAACGGGGAGGAGTGATATGAAAGGTAGGCTCTGTCTGCATCCCAGCTTCTATCACTGGGATACTGTGTTACCTACAGCTATTTGGCAGAGCTGGAGAAGCCCTAGTGTATCCCAGCACCTGTGTCAACTTAAAGACTGTGTAAGGAAGACAGAGATCATGGTTAGAATGTCAGAATATGAGATCAGAGCAGGAAGTGGACTCCAACATCTTCTGGTTCAACCCTGTCTCTCTACTAGGAGGGAGCAGTGGCTCAGCCATGTGCTCAAGGCCCCACTGCCGTGGAGAGACCCGTCAGACTTTCTGCCCCTATGTTATGCAGCATACCACACCTCCAGGCCCAACGGTTTCTCAGTGGGCTCCTGATTTCACAGCTCTCAAGAGCAGTTGTGCAAAAAAATTGCTCCCTGGGACAGTGGGTAGCAGGAATTGAGACCTGTATGCCCATCCTTGGGTTTTCAAAGTCCCCTAACCCTTCATGTATCCTGCCCCCTCCCTTGGACAGAGCCCAAGGAGTGGGAACAAACCGGTCCTTACATCATAGGCTCCGGCCTTGATCTGCTGATATAGCTTGTGTTGATCCTCATCCCAGAAGGGAGGGTATCCCACCAGGAGAATATACAGGATAACCCCTACGAGACAGAACACAAGTCACTGGGGTCAGTCCCCTACTCTGCTAAGGAACTGAGAAAAGCCACAGAGCTCAGAGCCACCCAGAGGGTCAAGGGCCATACCAAAGATAGAAGTAGATACCAGCCAATAATGCTGTGTCACTAGCCCTTCCTGCTATGCTTCACTCCCCATGACCCCAAGCCACATCAAACATTTCTTTAGGCACAACTCATCCTCAAAGGCGTGGGTGATTCCTTCTTCAAGGATACAGAGAATTCAGAAAGTACTTGGGGAGGAGGGTGTGATGGGAGCAGCCATCCCAGGGGCACTAGAGCAAACATTGTAATTTCACATATACCAAACACTTGTGGGACCCACAAGGACTAGCGATGCCTCTTTCTTGCCATCGCTCAAAGTCAAGGGCCCCTAACACCGATAAGTTGAGAGTGTGGAATGGGCTTACCGCAGGCCCAGATATCCACAGGTTTTCCATAGGGATCTTTTCTCAAGACCTCAGGGGACAAGTAACCTGGGGTGCCAGCAAAACCTGTAGCAGAAAAGAGGGCAGAGGCACACTGAACCCACTTTCTCTCTCATTAAATCCACATCAGCAATTTTTCCCAAGCCTGTTCTCACTCCTGGTATTTTTGCTACATAAACTCTCAGCACATGGCAACAAGAGATGATGGCAGGCTCGGCTTCTTGTAGTGCCTGGAATCCAAATGAGAGGGCAAGTCCATGTGCCTACCAGGAACTCCCAGCCCTCCCCAGAGGCAGCAAGAACACAGTGCTGACAACCGCTAGACTCACGGTATTGAGTCACGGAAAGCCAGGGGGAGCTCGGCATCCTCCCTCTCCTCTAGTCTCTGAGGAGGCCAGGACCATTAAGGGTCTGGGTTCTAGTTCTGAGAGAGGAAGGCAGATCAGGAAGAGGAGGAAGGGTGGGGGCTGCATTCCAGGAAGACAGGGTCACTCTTACCAAACCAAGCCTGCTGCTCGCCCTGTACTTCAATGGCTAGTCCAAAATCAGCCAGCTTGACTGCAGCACCCTTGCATTTACTTGCCAGCAGCAGGTTCTCAGGCTGGATGAGGAAAAGAGAGAATCTTATGAGGCACCCACCCGTCTTCCCAAAGGGAGTCTAGTTTGGGTGGGCCCTCGCAGTACCACCATCTAGCACCACCAGGTGGCGCCAACACTTTACAAGCAGAAGGCAAAGAGGGAGCCTGCCCAGTACCTTCAGGTCCCGGTGGACGATGTCATGCTGGTGGATGTGGTTAACACTCTCCAGAATCTGATGTATACAGTGGCTGCAAAAGCAGAAAGAAGAGAAATGTCAGTGCAGGGTTAAAACATCTCATTTATAGTCATATGCTGTGGACTAAAACATGACCTAACTCTGGGTTGCAGATTCACAGAAAATCAGTGAATGACAAGTTAGAACCTCGGCCTTTGCACATCATCTAGTTTTACAAAATATTTTAAAAAAGAAGAAACTGAGGCCCAGGCTGATTAAATGGCTTGTCCATGGTCTCCCACTAGATAACAGCAGGGGAGCGACTGGCACAGGGTCCACCAGTGCCTCCTTAGGCTATAAAGGTCCAACACAACCACAGTGTGTTTCCAAGATATTGGGGACACTCCAGACTCCTAAGAAGGGGAAACCATCCAAACCCTTACTTCTCTTTCCCCCTATAGTAACTCTATTCTTGGAAAAGAGGCTTGTGGTGGCAACTTAAGAGAGTCCAACTAAACCTAAATTGTTTGGGGGTGGGTGTACTCATGTTTATTTAGACATGTATTGAGTGCCTACGACCCTTGTGCTTGGTACTAAACAGGCTATAGAGACAAATAAGACTCGATACCTGTCCTGAGGTTTATCACCTAGTAGGAGAGATACAATAAGTACCAGATACTTTTAAGAAATGATGCACTTATGAATGGTCCAAACAGGGCATCTAAGGAGCATTTCTGATAGTGACTTTGCATAGAAAAAGACAAACTAAGATTCACATTTATGCTGATTCTTGCATCAGGCTGTCCACCTTCCAAACCATCCTGCTCCACTTGCAGTCAAAATCTTGGCAGAGTGATTGTCAGCCTAGAGCAGTGGTGAAAACTGGGAGACAATTTTGCCTCCCAAGGAACATTTGGCAATGCCTGGAGACATTTCTGGTTTTCACAACTGAGGGGCCGAGTGCTGCAGGCCTCTAGTGGGTAAAGGCCAGAGATGCTTCCAAACCTCTACGATGCACAGAATGGGGCCTCACGACAAAAACTTATGGGGCCTCCAATGTCAGTAATGCTGGGGGTTGAAAAACCCTGCCCTAGAGCATGGAGTCCAGCCAGCAGGTACTACCAAGTATGTGCAGCAGGCTTGTCATGCCTGGGGGTGCTGGGCTGGTAATCTGGACTTATTATTCCTTCCTTAAAATCTGATGTTGGGGCTTCCATAGAAGCCAAAGGGTCTTCTTATCAGGCTCCTGGAGGCTGAGGTTCAGCCTTCCTACACAACACAGCCCAAAGAGTAGGCCAAAGAGACTTTAAGACTGAGCTGAGGAGGCAAGTCTCCACAGAAAAGTATAATTAGAACAGAGCCAGGCTAGCAGGGAGAGCATTCTGGCCAAAAATGGCAAAAGTGCGAAGTGTCCCAGAGAGCCAGGCCAAGCCCACTGGTATAGTCACCCCCCGCCCCCAGCTATCCCTCCTCCTCACCAGGCTCCCTGAGCTATCACCGCCTCCTCCCGCCCCACAGCCTGGTCCTCCCCTGCTGGCACTGGAATTCATCTCCCCACTTGAGAATTTTCCTGAGGTTGAAGCATCTGAAGTTGATCAGCAAACACTGGCCTCTCAGAGTTGAGAAATTTGTGAGGAAGCTGTGCTCCCCCACTCTCCGGAGGCAGCGAGAGCTGCCACATATGCCAGATAAGCTGCAGGGAGAATGATCAAATCCAGGTTGTAAGGACATCACCCTCAGAGAAAACTCGGGGCTGTGGGAGGAGCCAAGGCGAGAAAGGCAGGCCAAACAAGAGCCCAGAGCTGTGGTGTGGGAGGAATTCTGCTGTGTCACAGAAAGGAGCTGCCAGGGCTTCCATGGAGGGCTGGGGGCTGAGCGGTGTGGCAGAGCAATGGTCCTCTGGCCTGAGGAGCCCCACACTGGGGCTGGTCATGTGGTCCAGAGACAACGTGATGAAGGCTAAAATCTCCCAAGAAGGCTCCTGACTGAATTATTAACCCAGAAGTTTACACTCCTTTGGGACATACACCATGTTTTCTCCATCTCTGGATTGTCCCCAGGATGCCCTATACACGGTAGAATTTGTCAAAGGAAAGAAAGGGGGTGGGGAGGGCCCTCAGGCATGCTCACAAGGACACAGTTGTACAAAGTAAACGTATTTCTGGGGTGATGGGGTAAAGGAGACTTGCAAGAGCTTTGCAAAAAAATTGATCTGGAAGTGTTGAATTTTTAACTTTTTGTATTGCCCACAGAATGCAACCCGAGTCCAACTGTACAGAATCTTTGTCCAGACAAGACCTCTTCTGATCTTCCTCAAAGACTATTCAGTAGGCACAATGCCTGGCCCCTTAAGGAGGCCAAGACTCACACTTGAACTATAGGGCCCTCATTTCACCTGGCATCAGCTTCGCTGTAGTATTCTCTGGCCACGATGTCTTCAAACAGCTCTCCACCGGTAACACTGCAACCAACAGACGAAGGTCAGAGGAGGCAGGCCAGCAGGCCAATGTCAGCACCCAACAGGTGAACAGGTCATACTGTAGAATAGCTTTTAAAAAAACCTCAACTCTACATGCATTTCATCTGAGAGTCCAGACCACTTTCAATCTTTCAATGACATAGGGCTCCTCCTTGGGCTAACATGGGTCTTCCCTTACTCCTGCACATTTCTGTTTCTATAACCTACAGGTTAGCTAATACTCAGGCAAAGATGAATACACAGGATCTGAGAAAAAATAACTGACCTACTCAGAAAGTCATAGTTTTATAAGAGACGATCACGAATACTAAGAAACAGCTGCCTGAGAAGGAGAGATCTACTACCGAAGGTGAAGAATATTGAGACCAAGGACAGATACCCAACCCTGAAAATACCAGAGAGGCATTTCCAGGTGAAGAGCCCCTTTTAAGATATTGAACCACAACCAAAGTGGAGGAGAGACCAATTAGAGCCCAGTTTACAATAAAAGCTACCTTTCATTTCTCAGAATGTTTTTAAGGTCATGCAACGAGCAGTATTGTATTTCTCCACTAATGACAACACACCAAGAAACAAGAAAAAAGCATCTGCACAGGTATGCTGCTGAAGAGAAACTCGACAGCAATGCCATCCTGGGGTTCGGAGCCCTGGGGAGATACTGAGTGAGTAATGAGACCCCCTCAGCAACCTTCCCATTACCAGAGGAAGTTCAAAATCAAATTCTTTCCCTCAGGCAAAGGAGAGGGACCCTTGGCAGAGGCCGAAGACCCAGGTTAGGCCTCTGTCTGAATCTTCATCTTGAGCCAGCTAGAGGGAAAGGCCCCACACCCTCAGAAAGTAGCACTTACAGGTCAAACACGAGGTAGTGAAACCCTTCTTCAGAAATACTGTCATGGAGACGCACTGCAAGAGAGGAGACGGGACAGACATTAACAGAGTGAAAACTTGGAAGTCCTACTCTGCTCCTCCTTGGCAGCCCCACCCGTGCCCCATCCTGTCAGCCTCGCTGGACTCTCTCCTGAAGGAGCGGCAGTGGCAAGTGGCAGCGTGCCCAGCACTCCCCATTTCAAGGTTATGTGGCCCCGGGGGCAGAGAGACTCTCAGACCCCGGGGCCAGCATTCTGGTCACCACCTCAGACTGCTTCAAACATAGGCAAAAAAGAGAAGCTTCGTGGCTAAGAAGACAGAGAAGCAGCAACCTTCCCAGAGGGGCTAGTCCCAGAGATGTTGGTCCTGGGATATGATGCATGACAGTGAAACAATGAGAAGTACCTAGTGACGCTTACCACAGGGGACAGAGTGACAAGGTGGAAGAGCTCAAGAGCTCTTTCAGAGGAGTGAAAGGGAACAAGAATTAAGGGGAGGTGAAGAAGTGGGAGAGGCAGAGCCCAAGAGGAAGGCTTGTGGATCGAGGATGATGGATGGTGAGCACGGGAGGCAACACAGATTCAGGCAATGACAACAATAACTGCTTGTTAAGTGCTTATTATGTGCTAGGCCTTGCATACATTACTTATTCTACAAGCATTTATTAAATGCCTACTGTGTGTCAGACCCTGTGCTAGACGGTTTAGATTTAAGAAGGATATAGTGCCTGCCTTCAAGGAGTTAATTATTCCTAATGACCACCATGAGATGAGTATTTCTCCCACTCTACAAATGAGGACACAGGAGGCCAGGGACACAGAGTATTTTGCCAAAGGCCAAAGGCTAAAGGCTAAAGATATAGTGGGTCAAGAGGTAAACCCAGCTCTTTTAGACTCCCAAGACTGGTCTATGCCACTGCTCCCTATAAGAAATGTAGAGTAGTACACATACCCAGGCAACAAAATAATGGAACCCAGGAGAAAGACCACTCACAAATATAACTACAACAGCATCAAAGATGGGTCCAGGAGGCCACTGCATGGAGCGACTGTGGCAACTCACCAACTGCGAGAAGGCTGGCGAGCAGAATCCCTTCCTACTCCCTGCCTCCAGAACACTTGGGCAAAAAACCAACCTGGTGTCTTCTGAGGTCTCCTCTTCAAGCTTCTGCCCACAAAGCCACCTCTGGGTTAAATGCCAAGCCCTGAGCATCAACTAATGCAAACACAACTCAATGCTTTGGCTGACAGTCCGGCTGTTCCTGTCCCTTCCCTCACCTGAACTCTCTTGATGGGGAACCTCTGTTCCAAAGGGCTCCCTCTGTTTGACCTTTGCTCCAATCCTCAGCAGTTTCAGGAGCACCTCACAGAGCACTTCAGGAATGTCCTGACATCAAACCAACCAGTGAAGTTCTTGGATACAAAGGAATCACCACATCTCTTCCTTGGCAGGGGCCAGGCTGCCAACCACTCCAAATGACAGCTTCCATTTCCAGTAGCAGAGCGTTTCATCGGGGCTGAGGCGCTCCCCTGCATCCTCTCCCCACCAAAGCAAGATCAGCCAGAATGTAAAATACAGGCACTGAGCCGTCACTAGAGCCCCGTGGTTCTTCTGACTTGACGAATGAGGACTCAGGCCCACCAGGGTTTGAACCAGAGCCTAATGACTGTTTATACTTCCCTTTATTTCATGTGATCCAGTTACTCAACCCAAAATCCCACCCTGAACTCATTATTTCTGTGATTTACCAATGAGATCAAAGGCAAGTGGTACTTCTAAGATCCCTCTTCCACACACCACTCTCTCCTGTCCTCAGGCAAACAAGTTCCTGCGTCTCTAGGCCTGCAGATGACAGAGGAGCTGTAGCCAGACCCTGCCTCCCTCCCACCCTAACTGACCCAGGCGTGTTCACATGGGCTGACCCAAAGCCCCGCCACCTTCCTCCTCACTTGCACTTCTCTGGTCTAAGTCAGTGCTGCTCCCTCGCTTCCAAAAGGACTTTCCATTTAATTAAAAATTTGCTATTAAAAAGCATTAAAGTGTGTAATACAAATAATCCCCTGGAAATCAGCTGTCCCAGAAGCTAGAGACCAGCTTCATTAGGGAGGTGACTAACAGCAGCAGAATGGTGAGCTAACAGGACAGCAGGTACAATGCTAACAACCACTCCTAGAGAGTTCCTGCCACTTGCCCTGCCTTCCCCGGACCCCCGTCCCCAACCCACCCCGAGACCAAGACAGCAGGGCTGAGAAAAGGGTGGAAGGTGCAGGCACCCATGCCCACGCCTGGACAGGGAGTCATTGGCACTCACCCTTCTCCAGGAAGGCCACACACAAAGCTCAGGGGAGAGGAAGCCAGGAGGGGAATCAGGGGAGAAGCAGCAAAGGAGACTCACCCTCCCAGGCCCCTCAGGTCCTCTAGCCCAGAGAACAGCTTTGGTGTGGGCCCCCAGAACAAGGCTCCACCAAGACAAGGAGGGGCAGGTGCGGAAGGCCCATATCTGAATAAGACTGCTACCATTTTTTTTTCATTTGTAGAGAAAATTAACAGGGAACTGAGAACGAGAGGAGAAGCTTGACTGCACCACTCTAAGTGCCTACCTAGCAGATTCTTAATAATAATGATCCAAATGATGATAACTAACACTTAATTGAGCTGTTTCTATGGGCTAGACATTGTGTCAAGTGCTTTACACACAGTATTTTATTGAGCTCTCACATTATTAATTCTGTGGGGCAGGTATTCTATTAGCCCCAACTAACAGGAGAGGAAACTGAGGCTCCAGAGAGACTCACCCAAGGCCATATCAAATGGCAGAACTGAGACTGGAAGCCAAAACAAACTGACATCAAGATCCTTGATACTGCAGAACTGCCTGTTAGGGAGTCACTTTCTCCATCATCTTAGGCAAAAAAGCTCTAACCTGTCCCCACTAGCCCTGGCCATTCTGATTCGCTCATCAACGTCCATTTGGCACCTTTCCTGAAGCAGGCATGGCTGTATGTGTCATGGACATGGCCATGAAGATAAGAAACCCGGTCCTGCCACTGCAGAGCTTCCAGGTGAAAGGGGAAGACAGGCTTTAAACTAACACTTAAATAAGTAACTAAGCACTACTGTTCCGAGGGATGTGACGTAGAAGTAAAGGATGCTACAGATGTGTGCAACAAAATAATCTGACACCCAGCTCACTCCACAGTAACGAGAGGGCATGAAGGCCAAGGAGGGCCAGACCGGGTCTATAGACAGGAAGATCTGGGGAAAGGAGTATAAAACCTTCATTGCATTATAGAGATAAACCTAATTATTGTTCTTTACTAACTGTGGAAGAAAGAACAGGGAAAAAACACCTAAATACTTTTACTTGATGTTTCATACCTTCAAGGACTGACAAAGCTACAACCCAAATATTGTGGCTGTTTCTAATTCTCTAGAAACTGCCCAATGACCCAAAATGCGTCTGATTTCATCTGATCTCAGAAACCACCCAACAATATGCCACATTTTAACTAACAAACCATGGTCAGAAAAGCACTGAAAAAGCGTGACTGTTAATGTCTGCAGCAAAAACACAGTGGGAAGGAGGTCCTGTTGGGGGGGCGGGTGGAGGCTAAGAGGGGACTGAGGATGCCCCCCAGGGGCAGGTGCCGGCATCCAAGAACTGCTCAGTCATGACCCAGCGTTTCTTTCTTTTTCTTTGCAACTGTTTTAGCTACACTTACTGTTAGCTGAATGAACCCTGGGCCCAAAGTAAATGCAGCCTGGCTCAAATACCTTGTGAACCGAGTTGGGGTTAGGAGTCTAAGAGAGATCACTTCCGTGAGCTGGAATCTCTGTTTTTATCATCTCCATTTATTTCCTGGGCCCCCTCTGCTTGCTGAACCCTCTCAGAACTCCACAAAGAGGCACAGGCTGCAGAAATAATGTGTCATAGGTCATAGCCACTAACCAGCAAAGCCCAGATTGAAGCCTAGAAGACTTGATGCCAAAGCCACAGACCTTTGCTTCTTCACATACGGTCCATGGACCAAAAGCATGAGCATCACCTGGAGACATGAGGCAGTTCAGGTCCACCCCAGACTTACTGAATCAGAATCTGAATTTTAACACAATCCCTAGGTGATCCATGAGCACATAAAAGTTTGAGAAGTGCTGTTCTAAACCACAAGGCTAGACTGTGATTGAAACTGCTGGGGCAGCTCAGCACGCAGGAAGACAGAGTCTATTCATCAGAGGAATTTAGAGCAGGGAGCAAGCAGATCATAGGTGGAACACACTCCCTTCAAACTTTAGATGATTAGCACTCCTGCTGTCTCCTCTCAACTCCACACCTCGGGACACTCTCCCAGGGCTCTTTAAGGTTTTATAGCACACCTCATAACCAAAAGCCTTTTTTTTTTTTTTAATTAATAGACTTTATTTTTTAGAGCAATTTGGGTTCATAGCAAAACTGAGCAGAAAGCACAGAGAGCTCCAACATATCCCATCTCCAAACATGCACAACTACTCTCCACAACCCCCACCAGAGTGGCATATTTGTTACAATCGAGGAACCTACGCTGACACATTGTTATCACCCAGGGTTCATAGTTTACCTTAGGGTTCACTCTTCTAATGGCCTTTTAACTCCTGGGACAAATTATCTACAAGGGAAAAAAACTAGGGATGCCTGGCTCCTTGCACCAAATACCCTTATGAATTCAAGTGCCTCAGTCTGACAGCAACCAGAGGTTGACTGTAAGCTCTTTGCTCTCAGCTTCCTCAACTCTGTGCCACTCTTGGCTGGTCCACCTGTATTCCTGCGGGATGAAGTTAAAGAAGCTGGAGCTAAAAGGGATGCTCTAAAGGATGGAGCAGTGGAGAGATGAAAGGAATAGTGAATTAGGGGGACAAAACTGCCTCCTCTCCTGCCACAAGCCAGTTAGGATCCATGGCAACCTCTGCCTCCTGGACCTTTAGCTCTGCCACATCTCCAGGAGCCCTGGTTCCCACTGGAAGCCAGACAGCTTGACCAGCCAGATCTCCCAGGACACAGTCCTGACTCACCCTTCCCTCTCCTTGCCTTGAACCCAGAAGAGGGCCTCAGACCAACATCCCTCAGGATCAGGGAGTAGTCATGAAATGGAAGAATAGTTCTAGGTGATCAGATGTTGACAAAGTGAGTGTACCTTGCTTGGCATTTCCTGGGTCTTGCTGTCTCCCTAAAAGAGCAGATGGCTGGTGTAGATGGTTCTTCCATCTGTCTTAATTCTGAGTTGAGGACAGGTGGTAAAAAGAAAGGGCTACCAAACCAAGTAAAGTCTAAAAGGTTAAAAAGTACACATTTAATTTCTAGAAATACATTAAAAAGGACGCTAGGACTTTTTCCAGCTAGAATCCCATTTCTGTCCTTCTCGGTAGTTTCTCAGTTGTCTTCACCCCACCACAATCCTTCTGTGGTCAACCATGCCCGTGTTGCAGGTGAGGCAGACCTGGTTCTGCCTCCTGCCTCATCCATCCCACCTATTATTCTCCTTCCTCCATGAAAATAATTCATCACTGTTCTACAACGTGGTCACAAGGAGCACGAGGAAAGGAAGTTGCTGTCCTCAGACCCTGAGACCCAAGACTAGAACATCAAAATACTTCTGCGCTTGTGGATGGCTTGCTTTAGTTACCCATATGCTTTTCCTTCTTATCCTAGAACTTCTAGGTCAGAAGTCACAAGCTCACAAAGCCTACAGGCACCACAGAGGCCAAGCAAACATGAGATAACAGGGAGTGGCAAGGACAGTGGCCAGTGGGCTAAGGGGGCAGCCACTGCCCAGCTCCAGCTGACTCTGGCCATGTATGAATGTGGGCTCAGCAGATTCAAGCTTTCTGAATCAAAAGACTGGGAAATGAAATTTTTTTCCAAAAATGTGAAATCTCGTTTTTAAATACTGACTGGCAAATAAAAATATTTTTAGACCACTGAGCTGGCCAAACGAAATAGGCCTGAATCCGTGACTGCTGTTCTAGGTGTTCCGCTCCATTATCTCTCTCCTACATAAGGCAACACATTGGTTCCCGTCATGCTGTTTTCAGGTGTGAGTCTAACTTCAGAGATCACAGAGGAGTCCAGTAATTCCAGGCCTGGGACCCGCCAGCTGAGAAGAGTTGTCTCCATGGCACATACTGCACCAGACAGAGCTGAGCTCTGGTTATGCCAATCTGCTTCGGGTGTAACACAAGCTGCTGATTGTGATCTATAAAGCCCTGCACGGTTGAAGTTCTGGTTACCTCAGAGCTGCTCCTCTCCCCTTGGGCTGGAGTGTGGCCTCGGCTCTCCTACATAACAGCTCATGTTGAGCATTCTAGCCCAAGATCTGGGAAGCCAGAGGCTGAATAGCTCTGGAGGAAGCATCAAGCTTCAGCAAGTCGCCTCACAGTCCTGGCTGCCAACACGGGAGAGCAAGGGGTAGCCTCCAGGGCACTGTGGGAGCCCCAATATTTAGGCCATGCCTGAGGAGCACAGAACATGTGTTGTTTTTTGTGATGACTCAGGGCTTTCAGGGAGAATCTAGGAGATGCTCCCTGCTCTGCCTCCAGTCGAGACTGGGATTTCTGCTCAGACACTACAGCCAGCCCAGTTTCTGTCCTCTGCGAGAAGCACCAAATCAGGGCCAATGCTTTTGGCAAAGACTATTTCAGCTGAACAATGTAAAGCTGAGCTGGAGTGGGTTGTGGCAGGCAAACCTCCTCAGGCTTTAGAACAACCAACAATGTGCTCTTGTCCCCCAAGCCGGGGTGGGAGCAGGGAGAAATCCTCTTCATTTTTTCTCCTTCCCCATCTGACTGGCTCCTGCCATCCCTTCTCCAGAGAAGCCAGGCGAGTGGGCAGCTTGCTTTCCTAGCTCTGGGGAATACAAACAAGAACACCATGGAAACCCCCAGAGTGTGCACGACACTGCAACAGGAACAAAACTCTTTCAAGTCCAGAAACAAAATCCGGACCCTTTTATGATGGCCATGGGGGGCCCCTGGTAAGGGACGCTGGCAGGCTCCTAGCCCAGAGCCTCACATGCTGAAGACCTTGGACCTAGGCCCAAAGACAGAAGGCGAGGGGAAGAAAGAAAGTCTAAAACCTATTTCAATACTTCACAACCCAGCCCGGAGATAGCACTGTGGGGATGGAAACACCCAGGTCTCTAAACTAGAATGCCCCTGCATTCTGAACAAGACATAGCTGCTTTTTCACTTGGGCAAGAAAGGACACCAGGCAAAAGTCCAAGGACAGACATAGTTCCATACATAAAAGCAGTGAATCTCTGTTCTCCCCGCTGCTACAAAACATTCAAGAAATGCTCTATACAAGTGCACTTACCAATGTTTGGATGTTTCAAAAGTCGGCATATCCGGGCCTCACGTTCTAGCTTCTGGTGATCTAAAAGCAGAGGAGAGAAACCAAAATCTATCAACCATCCATTCTACTTGTGGCTACCTGGTTATTCATACTCCTTCAATTCTTAGGCACCAACTATACACTTTTTATAATTTGCTGAATTAATGAGGCAGTCATGGCAACTCTGGAGACAGATATTATGACCACCTTTGCCTTAGCTAGTGAGTGGCAGAGCCATGATTTGAAGCCAGGGCTTCAGCCAAACTCTGGTGCTGTTTCTACTATAGCAGGGATTTCACTGGGCCAGGGTGTCCAGAATCTCTTTCTTGGAAATGCTAATAGTTAAGTTTTATTGAGCACCTACTATATGACCAGGCACTGTGCTAGGAGTTTTGCACATATTCTCCACTTCAGTCTTCATAGGAAGCCTGAAACATAATGATGTTGATAATAAAGATGAAGACGATTTGAAAAAAATAATAATAGCTCACATCGAGAGCTTACTTCTATATCAGGCAGATATATCTTTTAATTTATCTTTATAACAACTCTAATGAGGTTGGTATTATTATAATGCCCATTTGACAGAAATCTTACTTTTCCCCAGGGTCCTCTTGGCCACCCACTGCTGTGGCACTTGGGCTCTGGTTACTCTACTTGGTGAAACGACCAGAATCCAAGAGTCCACAGATCCAAGCGAGCTGCATTGGTCAATTTCTTCCACAAGAAGGCAGAGCTCCAGGAAGTAGAGAGGATGCTGCAACTCAAAGCCAGGTGGCCTCGCCACTCCATTTCCCTAGCTCTACTTGCTGGAACTCTGCCAAAACTAACCCTTCACAAAGTTGTCCCCATCCTCTGGGTAAACATGCTTTTTCTCCTCTATGACCACCTCCCCATCTCCCACTGCTCCTCTCATAATTCTTACTTCATATATCAGTTATCTTTCAGTCACAAGCTCTTCAAAGGGTGGGACCTTTCTGAGTGGTGTTTCCTAGAGTTCCTTCCATAACAGAGGCTTAATAAGGTTTTATTAATAACATTAACATTAGCAGTAATAACTATTATTTACTAAGCATTTACTATATGGACTCTAGACTCAGACCACCTGCATCCACTGTCTGTGTGACCTTGGGCAGTTTTTGGCAGAGGTATGCATTATCTTATTTCATTCTCACAGAAACCCTGTGAAGTAGGGGATCTGATTAGCTCCATTACATTACAAATGAGAAAACTAAGGCTTAAACGGTTAAAGTAACTGCCCAAGGACAGGCAGACAGCAGATGCAGGCAGTCTGAGCCTGGAGTCCTCTTTCTCCATCGCTATATGACGACAGGATAAAGAAAAGTGAGAGCATCAAGTAAAGACTCCAGGCTTTGTGGGGCATAGTCCAGTTCACTTCAACATCTCTAGCCCAGGCAGATGCCTTCACATCCACACGTGCCAAGAATTTCCTGCCTCCTGTGCTAGGGGCTTCTGCCCACCCCACCTCTACCTAAACAGCAAAGAGCCTTCCATGACCCTCACAACCATACCAGTAAGTGCTATGATTATCCCCATGTCACAGATGATGCAACTGAGATCCAGAGAAATTAAATAATTTGCCTAAGGTCCTACACAGAAAAGGGATAGAACTGGGATACAAACCCAGGCCTATCTGAGATAATGCAGTCTGAGATAAGGTAGGGCTTACAAACTAGAAGGAATTCATATTTATTGTTTCACCAACCACCCCTAGCTTTGTGCTAAACCTTCCCTCTAGAGACAGCTCTGCTCTGTGGAAGAAGGAAGTAGGGACAGGCAGAGATTAGTTCCTGCTGCCCAGCTAATCCATCCCAGCTGCCCATAGATCTGGGTCAGGCCTTCCTTCCCATCCTCAGGTTCAGCATGACTACTGGCTAAGATGCAGTCAGGAGAACCCCAGGTAACCCTGCACTCCCACATTGCCTGGGATCCCTTGGTCCTGAGAATCTTCAGAAGGGGTGTTAGTTGAGAAAGCAGCAGTAGCCCTGCCTGGTGCAGGGGGGTTCACTTCTTCCATATCTGGCTGGGAAGATGTCAGAGCCAACTCACCTTCCTCCTGCCCCCAGACTTGGGATTGGAAGTACCAAGTTAGCCAGCTCCAAAGCTGCAGACCCATCGGCCCTCTCTCTGACCACTCGCCTCACCACCTCCAACCCACAACCCTTGGGCTTGGCTGCCTGGGCAGGTGCAGAACAGCGTCTTGCTATGTGGAGGTGGCAGCTGAGGGGAAGGGCGAGAAGATTAATGTTTATCTCCTCCCTTAAGTCTCTTACTGGCTAATGGTTACAGTCCCACAACAGCAACAGCACTAAAAATAAGGGTGCTCTGGCTTTACCAATGACTCAGAGTGGGAAGAGGAGAGACACAGATTCACACTCCCAGCTCCTCGAAGGAGCTGCCCAGGGTCCAAAGTGCATGTTAATCACTTAGTTTGACCCTAAATCTAAGGAGCCGGGCCCCACATTGTGAGCGAGGTCTGTGTCTTTTCTGAACCCCAGGCTGTGCCTTGGTGCTTGCTCTGATCCTCAGCCATGGAGCTCCACCATTAACACATCAGTTTTGGAGTCAAACTGCTGCGACTGAGTCCCAGTGCTGCCACTCAGGTGAGTTATTAAACCCATCTGAGCCTCATTCATTCATTCAAAAAATATTTACTGAGACCTACTATGTGACATGCACTGTTCTAGATGCTGGGACTACAGCAGTGAACAAAACAGACAAAAAAAAATACCTGCCCTCATGGGGCTGATATTCTAGTGGGGCTGGGTTGGGGGAAAGAACAGACAATAAGAAGAGGTTGGCATTGTTGATGCTGTGGCAAGTGCAATTTAGAAAAATAAATCAAGGAAGGGGAGAGTGTATATTTAAATAGGGTGGTCAGGGAAAGCCTCAGTAAGGAGGTGACATTTGATTAGGACCTGCAGAAGGCGAGAGGGTGAGCCAGGCACATTATCTTGGGAAAGGTGTCTTCACTGCTAAAATGAAGGCAGCAATATCTGTGAATTAAATGAGGTAATTGAGTAAATGCAGGTAAGTGCTTAGCATAGTGCCTGGCATACAGGGAGAGCTTCCTTTCCAAGGATCCAGGGATAAGATGGACAAAACCTCCCAGGCTGGGTTTTGTGGCCATAGCTATAAGCAGAGTCGAACCCACTCTCCCTTAGCCTGGGCAGTCACAGGGTCCCCAAAACACCAACAGAGCCCTCTGACCTGGCTCCATCAGCCTTCTTGGGGGTGGAGGGGTATTCTTCCACCTGTCGTGTCTACAGCCTGCAGGTGAAGGTTAGCAACAGGGGCTCCTTAGAGAGAGAACAGCCCAGGAAGTTCCACTGCATGTGCGATCCCTCCTCTTCCTCAGCCTCAGCCTTGCTGGCTGTGGCACCCTGCCATTCAGCTCTGTTCAATGAGCCATGTGGTTTCTGCCTACCACACTCTCCCTGCCTCTCCCACCACACACAGCCGGCTAGCATCCCAGCCTCTCCAGCTGTTGTCTCCTGACCCTTTTCTATACAATTCCTGTCCTGTAGTCCCCTCTAGGGCTGGTCCATGTTTGGGCAAAAGCAGAGGGCTCTACCACAGCAGCAGTGGGATTCAGGAACAAGTATGGTTTATACAGCATCCTTCCCAACGGCAAGGGCTGTCCCAGCTAAACAAAGAATCCTCAACCCCAAAAAGGGTGACACCACTGAACTGGTTTGGTCCACAGTGGAAGGTCCAGGCACTGACTCAACAACCCAAGGTGATAACACATGAATCAGTGCTCTTGTCAGAAAGGCGACCTTCACTCTGAGACACACCTCCTTCCAGTCACCACTGAGCTCACTGTTACTAGGGAACAGCTCAGACCTGCCAAGCAAGGCTGACCCTCTTCCCACCCACCTCTCCACTGGGTTTGTCCCCGCCTCCCCCCACCCCACAGCCCAGCCCCCCCTTCCTGTTTGACAACAGTCACTTCCCGCTTTTGCACAGGGCCACTTCCTGCCTGCCTGTGTGCTACTGCCATGGAGAGACCCACCCCTGCCGGCCTTCAGGCCAGCTCCAACCACAGCCCTCTGCAAGGTTTTCCCCCTCAAGAGCAGAGGTGGCAACAGGAGAAGAAAGCAGAAATAGTTGTTATCAGGGACCCGCTTCCGGCCTTCCCCAGCAGCCCACCTAGGGCAGAGCCAGGCCCTGATACAAAAGGGTCCCTGAAGGCCTTGCCTCTCCCGCCTTCTGCCCAAGCACTTCAAGACTTGGTCCAGGGTGCCATGAGGACAGGTATCCTTCACAGGAAGGGCAGCAAGAAGTGACCATACGTACCAAGGGAGGCAAAAGAGAGAAAGTGCACAGAGAGGAAACAGCATGCAGCAAAAGGAAGTACAGAGCCCTAGAACACCTCTCCCCTAGGACCCCAGAATCAGAGGCCAGGGCGGATCAGCCATTGATTCTCCACAGCCCTGCAGGGACGTGCCTTATTTAGTGACATTTCTCTAAAACCACAAATGTCAACACTAGCTTCAAATAAGATTCTGCTGCCACCTAAACATACAACCTTCTGTAAGTGGGAAAGAACACATAGCCCTAATTCTGGTTGTGGGGACCCTCCTCAATTCCAATCTCAATGACACACTTAACTTTTCAAAGGGTATTTCGAACTTCTGTGCCTGTGGCCTTAACACGCATCATGAGAAGCTTCCTACAGCCCCATCAATTTCAGATGCTCTACGTGGGACATCCCCTCTTGCTGCCTTCCTGCGTGCCCCACTCTGGTCTGGCCCCAAGGCATCACTCTGAGGAGTCCAAACAAGGGCAGTGTAGGGATTTGGTGTCATAATCCGGGTTCTCCAGCTACTTATAAACAGCCCCTGGCCTTGGGCACTATGACCAGAAGGAATCACAAGCCACAATCCCACTGACCTCACCCTGACACTGTGATGCCACACCCCTTCCTCTTTGAATCTCACTCTAAAGGTGCAAAGAGTCTCCAATTAAGAGCAAAGTCCATCTACTGCGTAAGAGCAGGGGCCATGGCTTCGATTTCCTTCACATCTACACACCCTGGGACTAGCTGAGGGCTAGTAAGACAAGTCTGATACATGCCTGTGTGAACCCCAAGACTCTGTCCTTTAACCTGGCATCCTCCCCTTCTCTTCAGTCTAAACTCCGGCAGTTTTAAGCAAGAAACACAAATATCCGAGCTCCACTCTGGCCTCTGGATCTTAAGAGAAGCTTTAACTAAAGAGGGAAAAAAGAGAAGTGCCAAGAAGTGCCCCATAGCAAAAATCTCTCAAACCAACTTGGACGGAGAAAATCCCCATGGGGTCACCAGCAAGCCCCAAGAAGGCAAGGTTCTGCCTCTGGACATTCTGGGCACTCTTATGGGCCAGAATAGGGTCAGTCACTCAGTTCTCCGTGCCCCCGGCAAGGCTCTGGGTGCCTGCAGCCTTTGCCCACTGTTTTGGTGACATTTCCTTCATGGTAACCAGCCCCAAGTAAAACATCCCAGGAAGCAGCCCCTAAAAATAGCTCCTCCCAGGGCAGCAGCAAGGGGGGGGGGAGGGGAAAGAGAGGGAGGAGAAAAGAGGGGAGCAGATGGGAAGCTGCTGCTGCTGCGGCTGCTAGGGCCCAGGAAGTAGAAATGGTGTTGTGGGGAGAGGCTGGAAATCTCCCCACTAGAAGGGTCTGTACCCAAAAGTGGGTACAGACAAGAATGAGGCCTTATCCATCAGAAAAGAGGGATTTGCTCCACTGGGCTTAGAGCTCTGGGTCTAGATGGCGAGGTCTGGGAGTGATATATCAGGATTCATCACAGGAACAAAATACCCAGAACCTGTGTTTTACATAAAGGAGTGAAGGGGTAAGTAAAGACCACACTGATTGAGGATGCCGGGGTCTGAATACTAGCAAGATTCACTGGCACACCTATGGCTCAAAACAAACAAACCTTTTGTGCCTTGATTTCCCCATTGGCCTTACAGCAGACCTGTCTGGCCATGGGCAGATGACAAAGGGCCTCTGCCAAGAGGCACTCAAGAAGTGCAAAGTGCCCATCTCTTCCTGTCACCACCCTTTTGGAGCCCATGGGATCAGGCCCTTGTCAGCCTGCCAAGGCTGTCCAGAAAGCAGCAAGCACAGAGATGGGGGCTGAAACCTTTCAGACCCACTCCTCTCCTTCTCTGCCTCAAGCCTCAGTAGAGAATGGGGTCAGCCGCTCACCTCTAGGGTTTCAGCACAGACTCAAAGCTTGGAGCACAGCTTCTGACATGGGACCAGAGCAAGCAGCTGAAAGAAAGCAGGGGATGGGGCCACTTTTCTACTTCCATCCCCACCCCATGATGACAGTGCCCAAAGTCACTCTGGGAAGGTGGGAGGAAGGGCTGGGTGACAGGCTGGTGTTGTACGAGCGAAGTCACACAACTCACAGCATGACTATATGACGAAACAGGCCCAGCATAAGCCTTGGCACAGAGAAGGGACCTCTAGGCTGCTTCCTCATTCACTTGGGGAAAGAGTCAGATAAGCTCAGTTACTTATATACAGGATGCCCATTTCTCTGTCAACAAAAATTGGCCTGCTTTATCCTTAGGAGGAAATCATGGTTTTTCATACAACCTCCTTAAATGCTTCCTCAAGTCCCAGAGTCCCAGTGCTGCATTGATTTCTCTTTCTTCTCCCCCTCCCTCATTGCTGCTTCACCCTCCCCTCATTTCACCCAGATCCTTAACAGGAAAGTCTCACTTGGAGATACCACAGGGGACACAAATGTCATGGGGGCTACTCAGGCCAACACCAAGGGGGCGGGGATTCTAAGCTGGCACCACCCAGAGGGATCCTATTTCAGTCCCTAGGGCCAGCTGGACCCAGAAAGGGGCAGCTTTTGCCCTTCTGGTGGCCAACATACCACAATCCCAGCCACTCAGCTTGCCACAGCCTTGAACATGAACTGACACCCCAATCTGGGCGCTTAGAAGGAGGCCCCAAATCACAGAGCAGTCCATGTGCACAGATGGCCACATACCAGCAGAGATGCCACCTGGAGAAGGCTGGGTTAAGGTGTGTCTGGTAAATCTCAGAGAGCATGGGGCAAGAGCAACTGTCACTGCTGTTGCTGATTTTAGATGGCGTTTCTTAATGCATGGCTCAGGGACCACCTGCATGAAATTCACTACGGTAGCTGTTAAAAACATAGATTCTGAAATCCCACCTAGACCTCCAGGAGCCAAATCTCTGTGGATAGAGCCCAGGAATCTGCATTTTTAATGAGTACTCGAGGTGATCCTTATGCACACTAAAATTGAAAATCGCTTCCTCAGAAAGTCCCAAAGTTGCCTTAGGTGGCCAATAATGAGAGAAAACCATAGCTATACTGCTTTCCTACATTTTCCACCTGCATTACGTCCCAAGTACACATCTTTAACTTCATCTATCCTCTCCAACAACCGTGTCAGGCCTACAGCCTGGCTCCATGGAGCAGAAAAGGGGAACCCAAGCCAGTACCAGGGTATAAGGGTTCCAGCAACTTAGTTCTCGGGGTTTCTGAGAGTCAAAGCCAAAAGGCAACCATGATGGGTTACTTAGTCCTCTTAATCTATTTATTCGACATGTATATGCTCAGTACATATCAGGCACTTGGCAAGGCCCTGCCCACACAGAAGTAAGGAAACAGGTATGGTTCCTACCCTCACCTCCCAGGTCCTCAGGAAGAGGAAAGCTTTTGCTCACATTTAGCTTCGATAGAAATTTCTTCACATGGGGTATACAGATTAAATAAATATAGCGAGTCCTGTAACAGATTTCATGATATTGTTTCTGGTAGCATCTCTTAGTAAGGACAAGTATCTGTCATAGCAAAAGCAAACTGGAATCCAGATAAATGGTACAAATACAGAGGTTTCTTAAGATGCTAACTGTTCCAAGAATAAATCTTAAACTATGTAGAAGGACCATTTACCCTTTAACTGTAGCAAAATGGGAAAACGTTTTGGATGTAAGCAAGAGAGCAGGATATAAAATGTTATGCTCCATGAGGTGAAAATCTATATGCATATGAATAAAGATAAGAAGGGAATATGAAGATTTAAAAATAAAAAAAAAGACATAAGGGCTCAGGCTCCTTGGGTGGGGGTGCTCTCAAATCTTAAAATAACGACTTATCATTGCCATCACCTGGCCCACCAGCTCCTGCATCCAAGCCTATTTTAAATGCCTCCTTCAGCCTAGTGGAGAGCTAAGCTTGGAACCATGAGCTCCCTTAAGAGTTCCAACTCCACACCTATTGCTGTTCTCAAGTAAGTGAAATGATATTATGTGACTTTCAGCGACTATGTGTAGATAGACCTGCAGACAAAGAAAGTGCTCAGTGCACAGCCACGTGAACTTCCTACCTTGCAGCCCAGCCACCAATGTGGGTCTGAGTCCATAACGACAGAAACAATAGAGTAAAAGAAGAATTCCATCCAGAACCCATCCCCCAGAAGACCAGATCTCTCCCCCTGCCTCCTAGGCCACCTCACCATGGATGCCAAGGAGAAGCAGCTCGATACCCTCTTTCTTTCCTTTCGGTTTACAGCACAGAGAATCACAAACAAGAAAAAAAAAAAGCAGAGACTCAGCAAACAGCAGGCCCCTTCGGACCCTCATGGATGACCCTGGTGGGCCTACCACATTCCCAGACACAGAAATCCAACACCTGTGGAGCCTTAGACAGACAGACAGCAACGAGTGAAACCCAGCCCCAGTTGCTGCACCTTTATAAAATATACAGTGTAAACTGAGAGGCTGTAGGAAGCCACGGCCTTCACTCCCTAACCCCATGGGCACCAATCTAGTGGGCCTCTTGGCCCAACTCTCTCCAGGAGCTCACATCTCCCACACCCACACCTATAACACAGCCACTGTCTTGCTCCCTTCATCTCCAAGACAACACCCTCCCACTCTCCCACCTCCAAACAGTATTGGCACTTACTTACATATTCCTGACCCTTCTTATAGGCATCTGTGCCTATCATCCAGGACCAGGCTGTCTCAAAGTTAACCTGGCACGCAAGCCACACAACAGAGCCCCAGTCTTGGCAGAACCATCTCAAAAGAGGGGAAGTTGTTGTCTGAAGCATATGATCTTACATTGAATTTTCTACTTGAGGAAAAAAAAAACAAAGAGAAATCAAACCTCACCCAGTTTGGGCAGGGAAAGAATGGTATTAGTTGGGAAAGACAGGACAAGGTTGAGAGGAAGTGAAGACGGGAAAGCTACATGATCACACAGGTCAGAGAAGTTCAGGTGGGTAGGGAAGGAGTAAAAAATGACAGCCCAAGACAGGTAGCTCCACAAAGTCACACCAGCTATCCCCATATCCTAGAGTTCAGCTCCCAATTGTTTTCCCTCCCTCACCCTTGGGTGAGAGGACACTTGTGAGATGAAGAAAGCAAAGCATTGCATGATTAACTGGAGACACTAGACATCAGCCCCATCTCTGATGTACCAGGGCTATGTTGTGTGGGCTTGAGGAAGTAAGCACTCTCAGACTGTCTTCCCCGCCAGCACCCTGCATCCTTGGCCAGAGGATGTCTGCCAAAGAGCCTAGCCCACCACGTTACTCCCCCACCCCCAACTCGGGGGAGAAGTACATCTGAGTGCCCACATATCTCTATGGCAACCATAGCCTCCAACTCAAGGTACCCAGAGAGAATGAAAACAAACAAATAAGTCAACTTTATAGCCAATGTAGAGGAACAGCAAGAGATGGGAACTGCGAGGGAGAAAGCAAAACAAGCTCTGCTTGTGGGGATAGAGAAGCCCTTCCAGCCAGGAGGCAGACACCCTGCTAAACAGGTCTCAGAACAATTGTCAACATGACAGAAGCCCACCTTCAATCTCAGTGGAATTTTATAGCTTCTCCAATGCTTGGGGACATATATTACATCTCTTATCCCAGAGATGCCTGGGGTCATTAACAGCCATAGCCCATGTCTTCTCCAGGGCATCTGCCCTGGCTCTTAATATATTCAGGACATCCTATTGCCCAGCCGTAATTCCTTTCTCTGAATCTCATAAAATTTGTCCCCCTGCTGCACCCTGCAGCCCTGGATGACCCGACCCAACCACATACCTCTGTACTCACCAGACCTGTTCAGGGAGCACTTTACACATTGCTAGGTCTATACCTATTAGATGAGTTGAGTTTGGCAAGCACCCAACACAAGGTTCAGGGAGTGTAGGTTCAAGGAGTGAAAGACAGGGCCTGACCCTCCTGGCCTTAGGTACTCAGGAGGATCACACAAGTCAGGCTCCAAGGCCTGGCCCTTCATAATCCTCAGACCCTGAGGCAATGCTGCTCCCACCCAGACCATGCCATTGAGAATTCCAAACCATGAGGCATCACTCTCCATCCAGGACAGACTGCATCTGCTGCTGCTGCTGCACCACCAACTTTGTAATTTGATCAAAAAAGCAATCAAGTTCATCTGGCAGGATTTGTTCCCAGAAGCCCTCACCACTAGCAGCCTCCCCTGATGTTTACAGATTCCTTTCCCTTGGTAGTCTGTTCTGCCGCCTGGTGGGCAGGGGGGAGGCTGGATTTGTCAGAGCTGTTCACTTACTGCATTTCCATCCTAAGTCACTACTGGGGCACAGGGACTAGGACAGGCCTAGAGTGGCTACCACTGCCCCAAAGAGAGACTACAAATGCCCTAAATTAAGAGCTCTCCATTCCATGCCACTCGCCACTCACCACTCCCCATACCCTCCCCTTCCCTAAAACCCAAACTCCCTTTAGCTTTCAAGGACCTCTCCTCCCTGCAGCTACCTATATATACATCTTCTTTACTCTTTTCTATCTGAACACTTCTGGCTCCCCATGCAACTCCGTGCCTGGCTTCAAAGTCCATCCACCCTAAAATCCTAACTCTTCTCCAAGTGTTAAAACAAAATGCATAACTCCCAACTTCTGAAGCATCTTCAGAAGCCATAGCTCTGGAGGCATCCCAGGGAGAGGCCAAGCTGGGGAACACTCACCCCGCGCAGACAACTTCTTGGTATTGATGATTTTTGCTGCATACTCCTGTGTGGAGGTTTTCTTCACACACCTGCGGACCACAGAGAAAGCACCCCTGGAGGGAGAAGGGGGAAAGAACTGGGACACCGAGCAGAGTGGAGTGACACAGAAGCTTCAGGTCTGAAGACAGACTTACTCCCTCCCATCAATCTTTAGTCAAAAAATCACACACACACACACACACACACACACACACACACACACACACACACACTAGCACAGTGACCATCACCATTCAACACCGGACAGAAGGATGTGGCCACTTCATGACACTGAACAGATAGATATGGGTGGAGGACTGCCCCACTCCCACTCCCACATCTAGTCGCTGGGCAAAGCAACAGCCCAACCTCTGGCTGTACATCAGGAGCTGGTGGGTGATGCTTAAAACACACACCTGCTGCACCACACAAACAGACCTGCAGTCCCAGCCAACAGAACCAGAAAAGAACAGAGACGCTGCCCTTCTCTCAGAAGGAACAGTTGAAGGCAGGGGAAGGAGAGATTAGAAAGAGGGTATAATCCTCCGAGGGAGAGAAATCTTCCTCAACCATGGGGGAAGGTGAAGAAAGTGAGGCTCAAATCATCCAGAAGTGGTTTCAGCCCACTTCATCCCACTGCATCCCGGTTCAACTGACAGCAGGGAAAGAGAGGATCCAGTTGTGGGTCTCAGAAATCAATAGCTCTTCTTCTCTATGCTATTTCCCTCTACGTCCCCCTCATCCCCAAACTGGAGTTCGCACTCTCCAGCTCTGGAAACATCTAGGGGGCGGGCAGGGCGGGGGCTGCAGTGGCCGGGCTCCGCGCCGCAGGTGGGGGGGTGGCCCGGGCTTCTGCAGCGGCCAGCTCAGTGCGGAGGGGAGGGGGATGCTGCGGCTGCGGCGCGCGGCTCCTGGGACCACTGCAGGGATGGGGGGAGGGGACTGGGGGTGCTGCAGCAAAGCCCGGCAGCGGGGCTGGGATCCTAGAGGCGGCACTAGCGGGGGGCGGGGCCGGGCACTAAACATCCCCCCACACCCGGGCACCGCAGCAGGGTAGGAGCTGCAGGGCCGGGGAGGGTCCGGACTGCTAGGCGCGTGGGACATGGAACGGGGTGCTGAGTGAGCTCCTGAGCAGAGTGGGGAAGGGGCCGCGAGCTGGTAGGGTCAGGATGAGGGGCGCCTGAAGGGTGCGCGAGGGGCGGGGCTGGAGGACGCCCAGGAGCGGTCCCGGGGCTGCAGTCCCCACGGTAGTGCGGGGTGCAGCAGCCCAGGCAGCCACTGCAGGGCGAGGAAGGGGCTGCTGCGGAGCAGGGAGCTGAGGATGAGGGGGCCTGGAGGAAGCTGGCGGGAAAGGCTGGGGGTGGGGCGGGCCAAGGGGGCGCCGCAGCGACCGGTGCAGGGCCAGGGGGCGGGGCGAAGAACCGCATAGCGCCCGGGCGTTGGGGGCAGGGTGGGGGTCGCGGTGGGAGGCGGGCGGCCGTACTTGCCAAGCTCCTCGAAAAGCTGGTAGTCGTCGGTGAAGCGGGTGCAGGTGGCGGTGGTGGCCATGCTGGCGGGCGGACGCGGCGGTGCAGCCCGCGCCGACGTCGGTGCACAGTCACCGCCGCCCGGCCGAGGGAGCAAGAGGAGGAGACGGGGCTGAGCCCGGCAGCACCGCGAGACTTTACCGGGGAGAGCGAGGGAGGGAGGGACACCCCCGCGCCCGCCCGCCCGCCCCGCCCCCAGCCCCGCCGGCCCCCCGCCCGGCCCCCGGACCGCCCCTGGGGAGGGGCCTCCCGCCGGCGGCCCCGCCCCGCCCCGGGAGCCGGCGGGGTCGGGCTGAGAGCGCACAGGGAAGCTGAAAGGAAGGGGTCCCAGCCCCCGGCCACCCGCAGGGAGCTGAAAGGTTTGCGACCTGTGGGCTCCTCCCGGGGCGGACCCTGCAAGGGCTCGGATGTGCATGCGAGTGAGTGAGTGTGCGTGTGTGTGTGTGTGTGTGTGTGTGTCTGTGTTTGTGTTGGGAGTGTGTAGGGATCCGGATCACCGAGTTTTCTACTGGGGGCCCCCAACACGGGACCTAAGCCCCCAACTAGTTCACAACGATGTGGCGAGAAGGCCAAGATCAAAAAGCCGGTGTCAGACCGCACGCTCGGGAGGCGCCCCCAGCCTGTACCGAGTCAGTTTTTAGCAGCCTTCCCTCGGGAAGCTGACAGTCTAGACTTGTGTGAGCATCAGAGCCATTATTAGATAAAACCTTCAGGCACAGTTTGTTCAGGGAGACCAGGGCCAAGGATGCAGGTGGAACCGTGCCTTCCTGCACTCCAACTTTAGAGAAAAGAAAACGTTCTCTCTCAGGCCAGTAAAGAAAGGCATGAGGTAGGAACGATTAGAAAAGGTAATGTGTGGTGTGGGCTACAAGAGTAAGTGGAAGGAAGGAGAAAATATCTCCATTTTCCTTCAGGACACCCTATATTTTGATCTTACAACACATCACATTTTTTAACGGTAGAGCATAATTATCTGAAGAGTGAACTTTGGAGTCAGACTGCCTGGCTTGGATTTCTGGGCAACTCACTGACCAGCTGTGTGATGTTTGGCAAGTCATTAATATTTCTGTGCTTCTATTACATTATCTGAAAACTAGGAAGAATAATAGTATCTACCTCACAGGGTTGTGAGTATTAAGTGGGCCTAGTACCAGGAACCTAATTAGAACAGTGTTAGCTGTTATTATTTGTTTAATATTTGCCTTCCCTCTAAATTGTAGGCTCCAATAGGACAGGATCTCTGCTTCCTTTGTTCACTGTTGTATGTAAACTCAGCTCCAAACCCTCAGTAAATATTTGTGGAATGGACTCCTTGGGGCCCTGGCAGAGGGATATACTATCCCTTCCTCTGTCTCCACTGTAAGAAGATGATAGGACCCAGGCACATAACTGTCTTGGTGGAGGAGAAACGGGCTGAGCAGGTTCCTGACCAGCTCAGGCCTCTGTATCCCAAGCAGGGACTAACCCCAACTGGGCAGAGTGAGCTCAGCCAAGTGCTGCAGCTCAGTCTTGATTACAGCAGGACACCCACTGGGAGTCAGGCCTCCATTGTCAGCAGGCTGGCTCACCTGGAGAAGGCAGCTAGGAGGTTGAGAGGCATCCCCGCCCTCCAGGCCGCCTCCCTGAGGGGGTGGGTAGAGCAAAGCTCCTTGAGAGTGCTCCCCTCTTTTCCTTACCCAACAGCTCTGGGAGCTGGCCCAAGAACCAGACTGCCCAGTAAGGGCGATTAAGGGAATAGAAGACGAAAAGCATTAACAGATTGCCTGAGAGGAGGGCAAAGAGAGCCAAGAAGGAAAAAGTCGAGGTGGCAGAACACCATGCCCCACCCCTCCCCAGGGCAACAGGAAGTAAGGTGCTGGGGAGCAAGGCCACTTCCTATCTTGAAGCACCCGGTAAGAACCTGGTTACAACTCCCAGCATGGGTCAGGGCAGAGAGATTGTACACATCGGGATAATAGTAAGTCTAGAGTTTCCGTCATCCACCTTAAAGGCAGAGTAACAGCTAATCTGCACTCCAGAAGTAAGGGCTGCATATTAATTAATCATCACTATGCCCTTCCCAGTCCTCAAGGCAACGTGGTTCCTGACCTTCAGATGCTGAAACTTATATTCATTATCATAGGGTAGAACGGGAGAGAGGTCAGAACAAGCACAGGCACAGACAAGGGCTGTCATGGAGTCCCCTGGGGTGTCCCAGGAGAAATGCAAAAACAGGACTATTTCCCTGACTTTTTTCATGTGCCCACTGTGGGAGGGGATATCTTCCCAGCTGGGGGTGAGGGCTTTATACTAGATATTTTAGGGTAACCATAAGCACTTCGCATTGAGTTTCTGAGTAAAAGGATGAGAGATGAGAAAAATATTGGGGAGAAGCCTCGGGGATGACTCAGAGTACTGTGTAAGTGGAGCTAGCCTCCTTTCAGCAAATATTTATCACCTACCTACTATGTGCCTGGCACCAACCCTTTGTGAAACATCCAAATAAAGTGGAAAATTAGAATTTACACAATTTGAAGGAAACTCAAATAATTCTCACCTTTTTCCTTTCTATGTCTACCTTACTCTCTCCCTCCCTCACTTCCTCTCTACAGCTCAGACTGATGTGGCTGCAGTAGTAATTTGGGGTCTATAGACACCTCTGTGTGCACACAAAAACACACAACCCACACAACCTCCAGCTACCCTACAGCAATTAGAGGGAAGATATATTTAAATAATAAGGGAGTTCACTAGCTCCCTGAGCATCAGTATCCATGGCAACCTCATGGGGTCTGGGAGCTGTGCTGTTCCGGTTGCAGCCAGTCCCTTGGGCAGCATCAGCACTCAGGCTGTGCCCATGGAGCAGGGGAACAGGGAAGTACACAGGAAATAGATGCCCTGATAATCACCAGAGAGCCCCACTGGGTGGGATCCTCCATCATTTCGCTGATCTTTCTTTTTGACGGCTCTGAAAATTACACCATGGGATCGCCCCCTGAACGAAAGAAGTTTTCCTCCCTAATTTTGGAACACAATTTTAGAGTATAAAGGTAAACTTATTCTTCAGACCTGAGGAAAATGGAGCAGTTGAAAGTGAGGTATTTAAATGCAGGGGGGTGATGCTCTTGGAAACAAAGAATAGATACCTGTTTGTTAGGGGGTGTTGTAAAATGAATTTGAAGAGAATTCGATCTTGTGCCCATGAAGGGTTTTCAATCCATAGTGCACAGAACTCTACAAGTTAAATTGTCATGCCTCAGCAGCTGCTCAACATATATATTTATTGGGTTCCACATACGGTTTTGTTGAAGAAAAGAGTCCCTGGCTTAAAAAGATCCCCGAGAGAAGTTTGAAACCCATTGGACCAGTGGCTTCTGAAGTCCCCTCCAACTCTGATTCTGTGACTAGTTTTGGAGGATTCAGGATGATGAAGTCATGGCCTCCAAGGACTCTGAGAAAATTATTTTTGGTGAGGCATTTGAAACTAGTGAGAAGATATAATAAGGGGGTAGGAAAGAGAGGGAAAGACAAATGAAAACATTTAAATAAGCTATTCCCAAACTAGGAGGGGGTGAGGGATGTCCCCCTCTTCCGTAGAAGACACATCAAGTCACAACCATGCACAGAAAAATTGATATGCCCCATCCGCAGTGAGAATGACTCCTGTTGTCCTTACCGGGAGTGTTTCCCCATCCCTCCTGTGTCTAAGAGCTAAAAAAAGTGGGAGTGGGGAGGAGGGATGGGGCGGTATTAAGAACTACAGATTAAATCAATGACTGTGGTATTTCTTGAAAAAGAAGTTGAGATATTAAGGTGAGGAGCTGAGGTCCTGAAGGACTGGGCATAGGGGACAAGATTTGGGGGTGAGAGGCTAAAGATATGTGGGGTGAGGGCTAAAACATTTGATGTGAGGAACTAAGGTGTTTGAATAGATTAGTATGTTTGAAAATATTAGTCCCTCATGGAATTTACATTCTTAGAACTTCAGGTGATTTGTAGGAGTATATACGAATGTGAGGAGAATGTGAGGAGCCGAGGCATTTGGAGTGAGGAGCTAGAGGCAGGGAGGAACTCCCTTCCATTTTCTAGGTGGAGGGCTGGTTCCAAAGGGGCAGAGTGATTCCCATCTTCCCGCCTCTAACTAAATACAAGTCAAGGCTCCCTCTGCCTCTGGACCTCTCCACCATGCCCCTGTGTACTGTGCATTCCCTGAAGACAAAGGGTACCTGATCTTTTTAGTTTCTTCAATACCTACCATAAAGCCTGACATATAGTAGGTGCTCAATAAATATTTGTAGAATGAATGAAGAATTGAGGGCAAGAGGCTGAGATATTTGGGGTGAAGAGTGGGCACTGGTGGAGAGGTGACAGTTGTCAGAGGAAAAAGGGAAGTACTGAGGTGAAGGGCGGGCTGCTTGCGATAGCAGGAATGACCAGGGCAAGAAGAGCAGTGTGTGAGGCCCCCTGCTGGGCAGACCAGAAGCGCGCTGGGTGTTGTGAGGCAGCAAGGGGAAAGTAAGATGTGAATGACAGAGAGGTGTGGTGAAGATAAAACAGGGCTGTAGCTAAAGTTTAGGGAGCACTTGCTATATGCAAGACACAGGCACTAAGGATCTTACCTCGGCTATTCCATTTAGCCCTCACCACCACCTGGTGAGTATAGGAGCCTCAGCTCCATTTTATGGAAGAGGAAACTGAAGTTTAGAAAGGTGAAGTAGCTTTCCTAAGGGCAAATAGCTAATGTGTAGTAGAGATAAGATGAGATAATTGAAGGGAAGTGAATAGAAAGAAATAAGGGAAGAAGGATTAAGTGGCATGGGAGTTCAAGTCAGATCTGTTCCTACCACCAATGGGATCTAGATTGAAATCTTAATTAAACCCATTGTGTATTTATCCCAATCTAGTTCCAGTCCTGAATCTAGGCACTTAATGAATGAGCGAGTCAGAGGGGACACTCATTCATTCATTCATTCATTCATTGCATTTTATTGAGCACTCCCTTACTCTAGTCACTTAAGAAACAGAAGAGAACAATCTGACAAAATTCCTGCCTTCATGGAACTTAACATTCTTGTAGGCAGGCAATGGACCTAGAAAGAGGCCATTTTAGACTAGAGTAGGTTCTACAGAGAAAATAAAATAGAGCAATCGGATAGAGAGCGAAGGAGACGTGTGACAATAGAGAAGTCCTTTAACTGAATTCTCAGACAGGGCTGCTTTCAGAAAGTGACTTTTAGAGGAGACCTCAGGGATGATAAGGAGGTAGTCATTTGAAGATCTGGGATGAATTCCTGGTTGAAGAAATGGCGGCAAAGGCCTGAGATGAAAATGGTCACAGTATATTTAAGGGGTGGAAATAAGTTTGGTGTAGCAGGAGCCAAGTGGGCAAGGGGGAAAGCAGGAGGAAAATAGGATCTAGAGGCCCTAGTAAACCCAATTGTTCTGGTACAACCACTCTAGTGCCCCTTCCAAGCTCTATAGGTCACAGGGAGTCCACGAGGGCAGGCTGTCTCCATGCTCACAAAGGTATGAGACCTGAAACCTCAGCTCAATGCCAGAAGAGACCATTATCAAAGGCAGACATAAATCTGGGCCTGGAGCCAGAAGTGATGCTGTTCTTTGGCTACCACAAAGGAGTGTGGTGGAGATAGGCTCAGGATGACCTCTCAGCTCTCCTGGAGCTCTGGGGGCGGTGTGCTGAGAGATCCCACGGACACAGCTAATGTCCCTTCAGTCCCTTTAGATGACTACCTCCCTGCTCTGGGTAAGCTTCAGTCCTAACTCCTATAGGGGATCTTTGTGCAAATGACTGCCTCCCTTCTGCGTATCCTCCAGTTCTCTCCTCAGGTGTCACTTACTCATAGTAGCTCTCCCTGACTTCTTGACCAGATTGGATCCTGGTAAAGATCGCCCTGAAAGTTCCATCCACCACTTCTTCAAAGCACTTGTCCTAAGAGTAATTATACGTGTGTTTCTGTGGCTATAGACTTCATGAGGGTAGGGGTCTGTGTCTATTTATGTTCATCCTGGTATTACCCTAAAGTGCTTGGGTTGCGGTAGGTACCATAGAGATTCAAAACAGATCACTCCCAGATGTGCCTCTCTGGTATGCGCATTATTTTGAGCTAAAGGCAACTGAGATCCTGGGGGCTCAAGAGAAACTTCTGCCCCACCCCTTAACTACCTACAAGAATCTGAATTAGAGGCTTTGCTCATAATAAGATATTATCAGAGATAACCTGTTTTGACCTATCTTTAGGGCAGGGCAAACTACTAATTACTGAACATCTGGACATCCGGTCTCCTGCAATGACCCTTTGAAGCCCCAAGGCACTTTACCTCATCCTTAGCTCACAATGTCATACGTACCTCATTTTAACTTTCTGTCCCTGAATCTCTCATTTACATGGGTGGGGTTTCTGACTCATTTTTTTGTGGGGTTCTCATATGTATGTATATAATTAAATTTGGTCATTTTCTCTTGTTAATGTCTTTTTAAATTTTAATTATTAGATCAGCAGAAAGAACTTTGAAGGTAGAGGAAAACTTCTTCCTCCCCCACAGTACTCAGTAAATGGTGGACAGTAAAAGCAAAGTACTATGGGAATTTTAAAAGGGAAGCAATCAGATAAGCTAGAACAATCAGAAAAGACTTAAAGGAGGATATGGACGGAGTGAAGGACATTAGCAGATGGAGGTGAAGGTGAGCAGGCATTGCTGGTAGAGAAGAGAGTGTGAATCAGGCCCTGAAATACTGAGGACTTGGCGGGTATTTGGGAAACAGTGGTCAGGGGAGCTGGAAGGCAGGGTATGGAGAAGGGAGACACAGGACATAAAGCTGAGAACCAGCCAAACGTAAATAATGTTTGGCTGTGAGAGGGCTTATAGGCCAGGCAGAGAGGCCTCAGGAAGGACCAATGTCCAAATTTCTGGTTTGAAGAGCAGGTCCAGAGGCTCCTAGGTCCCAGACACAGATTAAAGGCGATTACCTACCAGATATTACCACTTGAATGTCATGTTGTTCCTGAAATTCAACACGATCCAAATCCAAATTGATCAAACTGAGAGGCAGTATAACATGGTGGTTAAGAATACCGCAGCCAATCTTGGCTCTGCCTCTTACTAACTGGGAAACTGCAAGTTTCATAACTTCTTTGTGTTTCAGTTTCCTCATCTGCAAAATAGTGGTAATAATAGCATTCATCTCACAGGGTTTTATGAGGAGTAAATTATTAGTACATACGAAGAGTAAAACAGTGCCGTCCATAATAAGGGCTCAATCAATATTAACCATTATAATTATTCCCCTTGCTCCCCTTGACTAGTTTTCTTCTTCAGTTATTTGGTTCTGATGGTGACATGGCTACTCTGCCAATGACCCAGGTTCAGAATCTTGCAGTCAACTTTGACTCATCCCTTATCTCACTTACAGGGCAAAGCTAGGCTTGAATTCTGCTGCTTATTAGTTGTGTGACCTAGGGTAAGTTACTTAAACTCCCTGAGCTTCATGTTCCTCAACAGTAAAATAAAGATGCCATAACTTTCACTATAGGACTATTATAATAATTTAATGATAACATTTGTAGGTGAATGCCTCCATGCCTGATGCTAAATAAATAATAGTTATTATTATTATCATCCTGTATATCATTAGGAACCAATACCAGGATATTTTCCCCTTTAAATGTCTTTGTATTCATTCCATCTTTTCCACTTCCCTTCCAGCATCCTAGACTAGGCTTACCTTGCCCTCCAGAGTTACTACAGTAGCCCTCCTAACTTTGTCAACTCCATTTTATGTTCCCCTTCTTTCCTTCCTTCCTTCCTTCCTTCCTTCCTTCCTTCCTTCCTTCCTTCCTTCCTTCCTTCCTTCCTCTCAAGTAATATTATTTGAACACCTACTTTTTTCAGGGTACTGTCTCAATGCTGGAGGTAGAGCAGTGGACAAAATAGATGCTATCCTTGCCCTCAGGAAGCCACCTTCTGGTGAAAGGGACAAACTATAAGCAAATAAATACTTCATATGTAAGGTGGTGATAAGTGCTATGAAGAAAATTAAATCAGGAGAAGGGGATGGAGGTATTATTTAATATAGGGTAGTCATGGAAGGTTCTTCTGCTAGGGTGAATATATCTGCAGGAAATAATATCACTTTCAATAGGTCACATCTTTGCTGAAATACTGTTTCCTACAGAATTGAGTATAAATGCTCATGTACAACTTTCTAGATCCTCCCCAATTTTAGTCAATCTTGTGATTTTGTTCCTCTCCCAGAATGCTTCTGTTTCTGCAGTCATCCTCAATGTGCTTAAGGATGTACATTGTTAGATTAATATTACTTATGTCTAATAGTGGTATTAGTGTGAACTTTTTTCTCTTCCTCAAATATGCTTTCTAAATTTTTTTATCATGAACATAGACTGCTTGAATAACAAAAACTATAATAGCATATTTTTCCCCATCATCCTATTTTAATCTGTATTTATATAACCCTGAAAGGTATATTTTATTAACCCCATTTTACAGATGAGAAAACTGAGGCACAAACAGGTTGTGCTGATTCACTGAACTCAGCTCTTCAAATGTTTGGCAACTGATGATGAGCTTGCTGTTTGATTTTTTTTTAATTTTAGTTTTGTCTTCTCAATTAGATCATAGATTTCTTAAGGACAGAGCTCTTGTCTTATTCTTTTTTAAAAAAATTAAAATTTGTTTATGGTGACATTGGTTAATAAAATCCAGTAAGTTTCAGCTGAACGTTTTAACAGTAAGGCATACATACATATATTTACATTGTTAGATCCCATAGTTAGATTTCTTTCTGTCACCACATATTTGACCGCCTTTACCCTGTCTATCTGCCCCACCCCACCCTCTGGTAACCATGATATATAAGTGATATCATGTGATTTTCAATTTTTTCTGTCTGATTTATTTCACTTATCATGATTATCTCGTGGTCCATCCATGTTGTTGCAAATGGTAGTATTTCATCTCTTCTTATGGCTGAGTAATATTCCATTATATATATGTACCACAGCTTCTTTAACCAATTATCTATTGTAGGACATTTTGGTTGCTTACATGTCCTGGCCACTGTGAATAATGCTGCTATGAACACTGGTGTGCAAATATCTTTTCAGATATGAGTTTTCAAGTCTTTGGGGTAAATACCCAAGAGAGGGATTGCTGGATCATATGGTAGATCAATTCTTAGTTTTTTGAGGAACCTGCATACTGTTTTCCGTGTCTCACCAGCAGTGTATGAGGGTTCCTTTTTCTCCACATCTTCTCCAACATTTGTTATCACTTGTCCTATTGATTATAGCTATTCTAACACGTGTGAGATGATATCTTGTTGTGCTTTTGATTTGCATTTCCCTAATAGCTAGTGATGTTGAGCATCTTTTCATATGTTTGTTGGCCATTTATATGTCTTCTTGGGAGAAGTGTCTATTCAGGACCTCTGCCCATTTTTTGATTGGATCATTTGTTTTTTGGTGTTATTGAGTTGTATGAGTTCTTTGTATGTTTTGGATATTAGGCCCTTATTAGAGGGGTTGCTTGCAAATATATTTTCCCATTTGGATGGTTGTCTCTACCTTGTTGACAGTTTCTTTTGCTGTGCAGAAGCTTTTTAATTTGCTGTAGTCCCATTCATTTATTTTTGCTTTTGCTTCCCTTGCCTTTGAGGTCAAATTCATAAAATCCTCTTTAAGTCCAAGGTCCTTGAGTTTAGTTCCTATGTTTTCTTCTATGCATTTTATTGTTTCAGGTCTTATATTCAGGACCTTAATCCATTTTGAGTTAATTTTGGCATGTGGTGATAGATCTTGTCTTATTCTTTTTTTAAATAAATAATTCCTGTGTTTTTTTAATTTTTAAAATTTTTAAAATGTTATTATTTGTTTGTTTGTTTATTTTGAACACCTACAGCACCTGGTATTCCTAGGTCGTCTTCCATCTGAGTACTAATCAGGCCCGACCCTGCTTAGCTTCCGAGATCAGATAAGATCGGGCGCGTTCAGGGTGTCATGGCCGTAGACTTGTCTTATTCTTATATCTCTGTCTCCCCCCTCCTCATAGCTTTCATCAGAGTACTAAGTACTGTATATAATGGATGCTTTTTAATGGGTTGGTCTATTGTATGGCTGATCTATTGTTCTGATGGCCTATTATCTTGCTGATGGTGCCATCTTGTATGCTCTTGACCCTGGGCCCAAGGATGGAGACCCTGGGAGCAAAGAGTTAAGGAAGTGGGACCTCCAACCCTAAAGGGCAGTGATTCTGCTTGGCCACTAGAGGCCGCAGTAGGCCCGGTTTTAGAGAGCCAACAGGGTTGTGGATTACTCAGGGGACCCCACCCCAGGAGTCATTCCAGTGCCAAGTCTGTCCTAGACCCCAAGGCTCCAGAGTCAGCTTATCACTGTTCTTGGCTTCAGTTTCTTCCAATAGATCATCAGACTCCCAGACTTGGAATGAGTTAGCTCCAGAATAAAAGTTGCTGATAGCAGTTAGATAGCAGGAGTATACTGGCAGGTTCCAGATGCCCCTTAATTAGCCAAATCCACAAATGTGCATGGAGCACCCTTCTGAGAGCCTGCTATGTATAATGCAATGTGTTAGACTCTAGGACTAACTAGGTGAACAAGGCAGGCTCTGTTCCTGCCTACTCAGCTCTTATGATCTAAGGAAGTATTGTATTGTGTGATAAGTGGCTGACATGATTTCTGTTCCAGAGTTAGTTCTCCTTGGGTCTCATTTCACTGGGAATTATCCCATGGGATAGCTACCTGCTTTGGAGAAATGCAATAAAGGAGAGAGTCAGGAAAAAGAACTTTGCCCACATTTGGGGAATCATTGCAGAGTCCCCTGCTCTCTTGAAGTAGAAGAATTCCCAAAGGCTCCTGGAAGATTTGAGGGCATCTGGGGTTGGGATGGGTGCCAGAAGAAAGGAAGTGCCAGGTCACCTCACCACAGCTTTTCTGCTTTCCTTTCTCCAAGCAGTCGGGAGCTTTGCTTGGGAAGGAAAGCAGATTCCTCAGATTTGGAGATGTAACCCAGACTGCTGGCTTTCTCACTGTTTCTCTTTTCTTTGCTCTTTTTTGTTTCTCAGATTATCAGTCAGTCAATATATTTATCAAATGTAGTTCAAGGTAACCTTTTTTTTTACCCAGAAGCATGAGGTTAAGGTAGTTACAACAGTTCAGGAAATAAAATAGAGAGGTATAGAGACAGACTGGAGCAATGCAGCATTTTAAGTGCAAACGGATTGCTGCACAGTCATTGCTGGGGTGGACCCCTCGGGGCTGAGGTGGTCTGGGAAGCCTTCCTTCCTGGAGGAGGTAACCAGGGCCTTCCAGGATGAGCCTTCCATGTGCCCCATGGAGTGTTTCTCTGGAAGAGGTATCTTCAGAGATGAAAGTGGAGAGTAAAACACCTCCCAGCTGTTCATTCCACTGTGCCTGGACAAGGGGCTCAGAGGCCCATGTGCTCAACATTCCTGAGAAGCAGCTTCTGAGTCAGAGCCCCAGAAACAGCTGAGGCAGCTTCAGGCTGGAGTCTTGGCTCTTTTTTCCCCTTTTCTATCCAAAAGCAACTCCCTCCCCAGCTATTTGGATGTGACCAGAAACCCAAGCAGGGCTCTTGGGGTGGGAGCCTGACTCAGCCAGCCTATAAAATGGATTTGGTCCCTGCATCCCCCTCCTGGGGTGCAGCCTTCAGGTGAAGATGTGTACCCCATATCGTTGGACCAGGAAGTCCAAGGAGTGAGGGAGACTCACCTGTGCTTGCAGCTCCCCAAACAGCCATTATTGGGCTGCCTCCAGGAAGGGGGTCTTAACTAGGACTTGGCTTGAGTTGACAGGAGCATTCCTCAGGCAGTCTGCCAGCACCTCCTCATTGCCTGGGCGTGGGGCCCAGGACATGCCAGGGCAATGCCAGAGAGCTGACTCAGGGGGCGGCATGAGGGGAACAGAAAAACTCTTTGCACCCACCAGCTAAGAGAGGAGATAAAGCTGCCCTAAGGTCTGCTGTGATCGCCCTGTAGTGCTAGACCACCAACAGGATCTGTGGATGGGCCTTTCCACATATTTTTTGGAGCCACCTGCAGAAAGCCAAGGCTCCCCCTCAGGTCTCCCTGAGTTCCCCTCTGCCAACAAAGACTCTAGGTATGCAAGTCTAGGCTTGCAAACCTATGTCTGTAATCGATTCAGTCCCTGCCATTGGCACTGTCTTAAGATTGTGACCTTGGGCAAGTCACTTACTTGGGTATATCTTAAATTCCTTACATTTAAAGTGCGATGAATAATACCTGCCTGCCTCATAGGACTGCGGTAAGGATCAAATGAGATCATGTCTATAAAGGTATCTTGTATATTATAGAGCACATTTATTATAAGGTATTATTATTGTCATAGTTATTCCTGAGACAGGAATTATAGCCGCTGGCCCCTGAACCTCAAAGTCCTCCTCTTTGTCTCTTTGTCTGAGAAATTGCTCTGAAGCCAGTGCTAGAGTCCTAACTCAAACCTGAGCCTCACGAGCACTGACACCAGGCCCTTCTGCCTGGAGCTACATTGCCAACTCAGGGAAGCAATTCCCCACACCCCAGCTCTGTTAAACCAGTTCTTTCCCTTCTAATCAGATTCCTCCAGTCCAGTTTGCCTGCAGTGATGACAAAGGAACCTAAAATAGCACAGGCTCTGCAAACACTGCTGGAGAAAGCTTGGGGCATACGGTGCTGCCTGTCTCCCATGGGCCTGTCTGGGCACCTCAGTCAGGTGCAGCCCTCCATCCTCCAGGGCCTACTATGTCTTCCTCTCTGTAGCACCAGGATGACAATACCTCCTGTCAGCACTTTGGGTGGTTGAATTGGATGACTACCTAGAAAGCTGGCTTGGCTAGAGGTGTGGCAGGGTACTCATGGCATCCCCCACCAGCTCCTCACATTCATGATATTGGGACCTTTCCTGGCACTATGAGGCTAAGCAAGCTGGCCTAAGATCATGCAGAAGAGCAGGTGTCTCATGGCCCCAGGAAGGGTTGTGGACTGGGAACCAGGAAAGTCTGATTCTGAGGACCCTGCAGCTTGCAGGCCTTGGCTTGTCATTCTTGCTGCAGAACCAGTTTGCTGTGGGTGGCTGCTAGTTCTGTCTGGTTCTGAGACTTCCCATGGGTTTTTCATGTGACTTACCCTGGTGGGAGTGGTGGCTGCTGAGGTCAGACTCAAAGGAAGAGGCTTGCAGCAAGGAGCATTTGGTAGGGCTGTCGTTCTTGCAGCAGCGTTCATCATTGTTCCGCTTCTCTAATTCCTGTATTTTAAGCAGTGATTTCCATGTGGCATGAGTCTCGACCCTTAGAACTTTCTCATTTAACTCCTTTAGCAAATATATTGCTAAGAAAGAGATGAAGTCTTAAACTATGTCAGGAATCCCAAACTGATGGTCTGTTGGCCAAACCAGCCTTTAAACCAGTTTCTGTTGACATATACCATTTTAATTGGGAAGTTTTAACATAAAAATAAATCTAGAGTTCAAACACTTCTTAACTTTTTTTTTTTGTCCATCTGGAGCTTAAGTCCCCTGGGGGATATCAGGGAAACAGTGTAACACACTTGCCTCAAAGTTATCTCAACTGAAAGGCAAAGGCATTCACATATTTATGCACCAAACCCATCAGTCATTGGTTAGGAGTTGCTGCAACGTGGGAAAGGAGGGGTAAGAGTGGTGTTAATTCCTGAGGAACATCCTGCCTGCTGCATAGTAGGGAAGAATGGGCTCCAAAGGCCAGAGGAAGCTAGAACTGACAGCATCTGCTACAATATGGAAGACCTAGCAAAACTGGTCCTTGGTTTTCACTTGGCAACAATTAGTGAGAGCTGAATAGCAGTTGCCCCTTTAAACAAGATAAGAGCTCTCCAGTCTGGCTAGGTCCCTACTCCCTATTGTCCTGCATTCAGCCTACTTTAGTCTTTACATTACCTGCTTAGCCTCTAGGTTATTTGCATTCATGACCCTTGATTTATGTTTATATTTATGTGTAGGCTACTCTACTATAGCTGTGAATCCCATTGTCTCTGTTTCCAGTAACTAGTTTCTACTGTTTTTTGCATCCCACAGGGCAGCTAGCCCTGTGATTCCAAAAGATGTTGATTGATTACCTGTTTCTCTAGCCCTGTCCTCTGAATTATTTAATTCCCTTAGTCTCAGACCACCTTACCTCCATGTTGTTACATACAAGGTGTCAGAACACGTGGAATAGGTCCTCAATTTGGGGACTGACTTGGAGAGCTCCTTTGTCTATATCTTCGACATCCCCAACCTGATTGGCTTTCAGTTCCCGAGATGTACTGAGTTCCTTTCTGCCTCATGTTAACTCCTTTGCCTAGAAAGTTCTTTTCCCCTTTATGAAAGCCTACCTCATATTCACCCTTTAGGACTCAGCTTAAATGTCACCTCCTCAGTGAAGCCTTCCAAATCATTTACTCCTCCACTCCTTCCTAGGTTATGTCCCTCCGTTGTATGTTCTCATAGTATACTCTATTCCTCTTTAAAGTATTTTTTAAAGATTTTTATTAAAATATAACTAACATACAATATTATATTAGTTTCAGGTATACGCCATAGTTATTCAACATTCATATACCTAAATAAGTGATCACCATGCAAATCAAGTGGTCTAGCAACCATTTGACACTGTACAATGCTATCACAATATTATTGGCTACATTCTCTATGCTATACATTGCATCCCCATGACTTACTTGTTTTATACTTGGAAATTTGAACCTCTTAGTCCCCTTCACTTTCCCCACCCCACTTTTTGATGTCACAATTACAGTTGACAGTCAATATTATTTCATATTAGTTTCAGGTGTACAGCATAATGGTTAGATACTTATATAATTTTTGAAGTGATCTCCCTGACTAGTCTAGTACCCACCTAGCACTATACATAGTTATCACCATATGATTGACTATATTCTCTATACTTTACATCCCTGTGACTATTTCATAACTACCAATTTTCCCTTAATATTGGTATAATTTGCATTTACATTGGACTTCCATCATTAATGCAGTTAACTTATGCAAATCCAACTATACACAGTCAGTTAAAAGAGCAAGAAACAAAAAAAAATCCCTTTATTTAAAGTCACATTCTACCATGAAAGCCAGATCTTGACATCTACTGTCCTAAGATCACACCCAAAGTACCAAGAGAATGATGTTATTTCTTGGCTTTTGTGTTTCTAAATTCCAAGGTCCTGGTGACTTAAGGGATTTTCAAGAATATTTTTGTAATCTTTGCCTTGTGAACTGATTTTAGAATCTACTACCACTCCCATGAATACACACACATGCAGAAGATAGAAACTTACTGTATTATCTGCCTCTTGGATTGAATGAAGACCAATGAGGACAAACAACATGCTTACCTACATTATTGCTGGACCCTCAGGGACTAGCAAAGTGCTGGGCACATAATAAATACTCAATAAACCTTTGTTGAATGGATGATGATAGATGATGGGTGATAGAGGAGGGATGAGGAGAGCTGTGAGAACCAGTGCTGTGCAGGATGCACTTGGAGATAGGCTGATACTTAATGTGACTTAGCTACCTACCAGGTTGGAGCAGGGGGTGAGGTGGAGTAGGGTGGAAGGATGAAGGAAATGAGGTGGCTGAACTACTGCAGTTGGACTGTCTCCCTAAAAGACTGCACCTCTACACGTCTCTCAGGACTTTGTTAAGTCTCAATTCTACTTTCTCCAAAGCAAGAGCTCTGGATTGGAGCCGTAAGCCAGGCAATGCTGCTGCCTCTGAGTCACTGCACAGCACAGTTGTATCCCTCAGGGCTCAGACAGTGCACACTATCCTCTTGGATTCCTAGCCCAAACCAAAACCCCACCCAAACCCCTACTGTGATCCTGCTCATAACTCCCTCCCTATATTGGCCAAAACTTTGCTTTAACCCCGATGCCAACCCCGATCTTGATCACAATCTTTTTTACAGCCCTGGTGCTAATCCCAGCCTTGATTCCCATCTTGACCCTAACCTTGGCCCAGATACATCCATGCTTCTGATCCTGACTATGTTATTCATCTGTACTTGTGTTGTTATTATTATTTGTAAAGCTTTTATACATATTATTTAATTTGACATTTACAACTCTATGTATCATATCCATTTTACAAATGAGAAAACTAAGACTCAGTGTGAAAAATGCCCAAGGTCACACTGCTAAACTGGGGAGCCCCAATCAGATTCAGGTCTTCCTGTTCTAAATCCAGGGCTACAGGAGTCCGGGTTACTGAAGCTCCATATATAGGTCTCCATTGCCTTTGTGGCAAAGCAATCCTAGGTAATCAAAAGATCTAAGGGTACAAATAATAGTGGTGATAATAAGAACCTTAACTTACTGTGCAATTTTTTTTTGTAACAAACAAAAGTGCTAAGAAGCATTTTAATACATTATCTCTCTAATCTCCCCACAAGGCTACAGAGCTCTGTAGCCCCATTTTACAAATGAGGAAACCATGGCTTATCTGGAGGTTAAGTAACTTGCCCAAGGTCACACAGCTTGTAAGAGGCAAGCCAGAATTTGAACCCAAGTATCTTTAACTTTAAATGCAATTCACTTCAACCTTTACAGAGAAATGTGATGGTGACAGGAAGCAGCTAGGATCCTGGGTCTTGCAACCATGTTCCCACCATACCTTTTGAGCTGTAGTGCCAAATTCCAGGGTATTGTGTTTAATTACCAAAACTGGGTCAAAAATGAGTCAAGCCTTCATAGGACTGACTCACTGTGGTGTCTCTCAGCTCTAAAAGGAGACAGGAAGACTCAGAGGGCAACAGCTAGCTGACCACTGCAAAATGGATGAAGGTCCCAGAAACATTCACCACAAGCACTGTGGAAGTTAAACACGGAAACCCACATGCCTGCCAAAGCAAAGACCCAGACTTAGGACTCATTTTTAAAATCGGACCTGCCAATCCTCATTTCCTTCTCCATGCTTAGCCCTACTCCCTAACAGGGTTCCATTTGGGTCTTGACTTTTCTGTGTCTCATCTCTGACTCTCACACTTTAACCTTTTCCTTCATGGACAGATTTCTTTGTCTCTATCTCAGTCCCCCATCCCAGTCTCAGCTCAAGACTGAATATTTTTGCTTCTACCTTCTCATGGCCTATGTTTCTGCGTCTTTTTTATTTGATTTTTTTCTGAGTCTTATTCTCAGTGCCTGGTAGATCCCTTTGTCATGGGATTCCTCCCCTTTTTTGGCAATTTTTTAAAATAAAATTTACATAACATAACAGAGACCATTTTAATCATTAAATTTTTTTTTTTAATTTATTTTTCATTGTGGTAAAGTACACATAACATAAAAACTATCTTTTTATATATAAAAAAAAGCTTTTATTGGGAAAAAAAGACCACTTATTTGTTTTGTAGTGATGGCATCATTGTGGAGAAGGACAAAAGGGGACTAGAATCAAATCCTTTTGGGTGGAAGGTTCAAGCTGCCCAGAATCCTTTGTCCCTCCCCACTTTGGGCACTTGGAGGTGGGGGTGGAGGAGGGAAAAGGAGGAGGCATGGCCATGACTGATAAAGCTGATGAGTAACAAAAGGCACTGGTGGGTTTCACCTTGGGCCTGCAGGAGGGTGAGCGTGGCCAGGGGTTCTTTGATATTCAGGCCTGGCTGCTTGTCCTTTCCCTTCCCTTTCTTGGTTTTCGCCTTGGCTTTGGACTTGGGGGTGCTGGGGTTAGTCATACAAGATCTCCTGGCACTGGGCATTTACCAAGCCTTTGTCAGGGTGCCTTGGCGAGCGTTGGTGCCTGAGCCTCCATCACACATCCCCAGTTCTCAAACTTGTACTTGCATTCAGCTCCAAACTCTTCCCAGTGGCACAGGCACCCTGCACCAGATGCTCTGAGTCTGGGCCCCACAGGCAACTGCATGGAAGCCCATATGAAGACCTCGATGCTGGGGGTGTGGGGCCCCCAGGTCTACTCTGGGCTCTCGCTCCCCGGACAGCCTTTCTTCACTCTATCTTTCTTTTTGGCCACTGCGGAGGTGAGCTCCCGCTGGGTGAGGAGGGCAAGAAGGGCGAGGAGGAGGAAACTTCCATGCTACATCTCGCTTGCTGCCCCTGTTGCTCCACTTGCGCCTGCTCCAGGGCCCCAAACCCACTTTTTAAAGGTACAGTTCGGTAGCATTAAGTACATTCACATTGTTATGCAAACATCACTGTTATTCATTTCCAGAACTTTTTCATCATTCCAGACAGAAACTCTGTACCCATTAAACAATAATCCCCCCATCCTCAACCCCTAGTAACCTCTATTCTACTTTCTGTCTGTATGAATTTGCCTATTTTAGGTATCTCATATAAGTGGAATCATACAGTATGTGGCATTTTGTGTCTGATTTATTTCATTAAACATATTGTTTTTAAGGTCCATCCATGTTGGAGCATGTATCAGACTTTTTTATTCCTTTTTAAGGCTGAATTATATTCCACGGTATGTGTATGACATATTTTGTTTGTCCATTCGTCTGTCCATGGACAGTTGGGTTGCTTTACCTTTTGACTATTGTGAATAATGCTGTTATGAATATGGGTGTACAATATCTGTTTGAGTCCCTGCTTTCAATTGTTTGGGGTCTATATCTAGGAGTGGCATTGCTCAATCATATGATAATTTGATGTTTAACTTTTTGAACAACTGCCCAACTATTTTCCACAGTGGCTGCACCATTTACATTCCCATCAGCAGGGCACAAGTGTTCTAACTTCTCCACATCCTCACCAACACTTGTTATTTTCCACATTTTTGACGATAGCCACCTTAGTAGGCATGAAGTGGTATGTGAGAACCCTTTGGAACACAGCGTTTCACAAGCCCAGCTGTTCCAGGTCTGCGGGGTCTGCTCTGCCCTCTGGGCAGGAGCCTTCCTTGGCTCTGAGAATTGTCATTTCCCTGTGACAGAGAAATCACCATGGCTGGTGAGCAGCCAACACGCTTCTTTCTCCTGTACCGTCTGGTCTCCCGTCCAAGCTCTGAAGAGCTGCTGCCATTGCTCTGCCATTTGTTTACGGAGAATTGGACTAAGAAATAATACAGACTCTGGGAAGAATACAAATTCAATTATTTTAGGTCCACAATATCTTCTGAGCTCCTTTTTCCATGTAGTCTTCCAGACCAGAGACAACTGTGCTGACTCTATGGGGACCAACTTTATGGCTTTGACCTGCCGCTGACCCTAGAACTAGAATAGCACCCAGAGCCTAGGGGAAAATTGTTTCTTGGTCTCATCGAGACCCAGGGGAACAGTTTATATGCTAGCTATGACCCCCAAGCTATTTGAATCAAGCCTCCCTCTAGCCCCTTTCTTTGGTGAGGTTCATATTTGGTGGTTTAGGTCTCCGAGACAGATCCTGGGTGTGGTGATTCACCTCCTTCAGGAACCTCATGACTCTTCGAGGGGAACTTGGAAATCTGGAATTTTGGTCAGGATTCCCTGTTCATATTCCCAGAACCCAGGCTCTCTGGGGCAACATTTGTTTATCTTGTTTAATACTTACATCCTTTCCATGAATTTCTGATGTCAAAAGCAGGGCGAGTCAAACTTGGCCCCCATGTCCTCAGACATTCTGGGCTTTGCTTCAGCCTAGACCTCATTCCTTTGCTAAAAGGTGCCTGATGTAAATTTCTTTTTTCTTCAGCCACTTTTGTCTTCTGCAAAAGCAGGTGGAAAAAAAGCCTTCTGCATTCTACAAAAGAGAAAACAGAGGCCGACAGAAGGAAGTGACTCACCCAGGATCATAGATGGAGTCAGTGACCAAACCGAGAATGGGGCTCTATTCTCTGACTCCAAAACCATAGCTCTCACCACAGGCAGTCACCTCTTCCTCAAGAAAAAGCTCTCAGTTCATGCTCAGAGATGTGGCCTTTGTACTTGACAGGTGCTACTGGGATTGGGCAGTGGGGCTCTCTACCTTTAGTGTTCCCATTCTAATCCAAGAGATTATTGGCCTTCAAATATGGATTTCATGGTACAGCCCCTTAATGGAACTTTCTAAGGCTCTTTGTAAAGCAGAACACATGACCCTGAAAGTTTGGAAAAACAAAAGCCCCTAAAATCATGAACAAAGACAGCTGTAGGAGCCTTTATCTATTCCCTTGTATTGCCACTTCCCCTCTGGTGTCCTCTTATTTCAATTCTCACCCCCACTAATGTACCCAGCCCCAGGGGTTTATCATTTCCTCATTCCCTCCAGCCCAAGCTTTACTCACTCTTCTTGTGATGATGTGAGATGTGATGATGTGAAATAATACAATGCCCGCAAGATGAGATGAAGCAAGGTAAATGACATAGGCATTGTGATATAGGTTTAGGCTGCCACCAACCTGATGATAAGGGTTGCTTGAGTGTAAGCACTGTGATGCCTTGATAATCAATCTGATAACCAAGATGGCTACTAAGTGACTAATGGAGGGTAGCATATGCAGCATGGAGACAAAGGGATGATTTCCGACCCAGGTGGGACAGAGTGGGACTGCTTGAGATTTCGTCATGCTACTTGGAATGGCACAGAACTTAAATCTTATGAATTGTTTATTTCAGGAATTTTCCATTTAATATTTTTGGACCATGTTTGACCCCAGGTAACCAAAACTGCAGAAAGTGAAACTGTGGATAGCAGGGGGACTACTCTACTTTGTATACCTCTCTATATAAAGGTATATATGGAATTATACGGTATTTGTCTTTTTGTGCCTGGCTTATTCATTTAGCACAATGTCCTTGAGTTTCGCCCATGTTGTAGCATGTGACAAGATTTCCTTTTTTTAAGACAGAATAATTTTCCATTGTATGTATAGACCACATTTTGCTTATCTATTCATCTGTCAATGGAACTTGGGTTGCTTCCTCTTGGCTATTGTGAATAATGCTGCTATGACAGGAGTGTGCAAATATTTCATCAAGACCTTGCTTTCGATTCTTTTGAATATATACCCAGAAGTGGGATTGCTGGGTCATTTGGTAGTTCTATGTTTAATTTTAAGGAACTGCTGTACTGTTTTCCATAGCAGTTTGAACTATTTTACATTTCCACCAACGGTGCATGAGGGTTCCAGTTTCTCCACATCCTTGCCAACACTAGTTATTTTCTGTTTTTGTGTGTGTGTGTGTGTGTGTGTTTGTTGTTTTTGTTTGTTCATTTTTTATAGTAGCCATCCTACTTAATGGAGTCTTAATTGTTTCGTGTCCATTTTTTTTTTGTCTTTTTATCAGATTTTAAACTTCTTTTGGGCAGGGATTGTGTCTGTTTTGTGTGCCCTTCGGGCCTAGCTAGGCATGCCTTAGGTATTTGAAAGTAATTTTTAGTTGATTGACTAAAATTAACAGTTTGTGTTGAGCTCAATTCTTTTACTTTTAGAATTTGGGGTAGAATTTTCTTTACAAATGGAAGAAGCTGACTGCCAAGATACAGAATGAATAAATCTTAGGACTCTATGTCATGGAACATAGAATCTGCATGGGGAGAATGTCACTGCTGCTTTCTACTTGACAAGAAATGCAAACATTGTTGTTACTCCACAGGCTGCTGAGTCCCTTATTGTTGGGGGCAGTTTCCATCCTCCCTGCAAAGGGGAAATGCTCTGTAAACTCAGATCTATTCAGGTGGAACCAGAAGATCCTAGGGAAAAAATTAAGAAGCTTGGGAAGAGCTTTTTGAAGCTCAGAAGGGGGCCAGTACAGGAACTGTGAGGAAGTATCCCAGATAGAAAGGTACTAGTAAGTACAGGTATTCTCAATTCTTCTTTGTTCTCGTCTCTACTCAGCTTCTTCCAATTTGCCTGAGGTCTTGAGAAGCCAATTCCTTGTTCACTGCCCTAACTTTGAGGGTTATCTGATTCTCTAAGCTCTTCTAGTCTCTTTATGGAAAATTCCCTCTATTAGCCATCCATTTGGAATTTTAAGAATGAAACTATCACTAGGATCTAAAAAAGAAACAACTCTAAAAGTGTTGAAGCAATTAATTTGGAGAACGGAGTCTTTAGAAAAGTTGCCTCGGGGTGGCTGGGTTGGCACAAGGCTCTCAGGTGTACATCCCCTCCTTGATTCATCCCTGTCTGGGAAACTCTGCCCAAAAGTTGGCCTTCCAGCCCTGGACTTTTTCCACTCTATGTTCTCCTCTGGCCCCTATCCCAAAGATGGGGTTGGAGTAGAAGCCCCATCTTCAGTGAATAGAAAGTTTATAATTTCATCGGGCATTCCCAGGTGAAAAAATAAACGAACACTCTCTAGATATGCATTGGCTGACATTTCTCCCAAATTTGTTTTGTGGTAAGAATCCTCTGTGATGCATCTAAAGGATCAGATTCCTAGGTCCTATCCTGGACCTAATGAATCAGAATTTCCAAGGAAGTAATCTGAAATTCTGTATTTTTTAAACCTTCAAACTAGGTGATTCTTATCATCAGACAAGGCTGGAAAAAATAACATCCATGAGTACTTATTGGAACAGATTCTGGGACCTAATCAACAGGGTACTTCCCTTCCCACTCCCCATCAGGAGTGAGTAAAGGGAAAACACTATCATAGTGATTATCAACCCAGGGTTTGGGGTCAGAAACTTGGCTTTGACCAACTGTGTATTGGCTTGACTGTGTGACCTTAACCTCTCAGAGCCCTGATTTCCTTACCCATAAAGGGAGATGATTGATATTTTACCTCCCTCAGTGAGGGTTAAATGAGATAATGCATACAGAACTTTTACCCAATGCCTACCAAATAAAATGCATGCTCAACAAATGGACACTATTGTTATTATCCCACAGAAGAGCCCTAGGGTATCCTAATCATATAAATATGTGTGAATAATGGTTGTGAAAAAGGAAGATTGGCCATTGATGATTTGAAGGATCCACAGAGATAATAAAAGTATGACCAGAAAACCACTTCTCTGACTAGACCCAGCAGACAGAACATTTTTATCAAAATCTGGCTTGAGCAGGGTAGGCAGGAACTAACACAGACATAACTTGGGGTTACCCTGGGATGGCACCATGGGTTAGAAGTAGGATGATTCCTAGATATAAGAACAAGCACCGCCATCTTCCTGACTGAATGCAATACTGCCTCAGAGACAGTTCTCCAAACCCTGAAATCAATTAGACCTGGTTGATTTCTAACTCTGTCATTTACCTATAGTGTGACCTTGGGCAAACTGCTAAAATTCTGTGAGCATCAATTTTCTCATCTGTAAAATGGCAATATTAATAATACCTTCCTTAAGTTTGTTGGTAAGATTGGAAAAGAAAATGAATGTAAAGCAAATAAAAGTTGGCTATTATTATCTATCTTTAACAAAGGATAGATTATAATAAGACTTCTTCTACTTTAATTCCTGTCACACTTCCCACCACCACTGTTCTCAAAGCAAACAGGATCCTCCTGGTTAGATTACCTACATATTGTTCCTCCTACTCACTCTGCATATATACCTATCTCAGGGGCTCCCTGCTGTGTCCCTGTTCCCTGTTCCTACAGACTTCCATCTATTTCGTCCTAGGCTACCTTTGAAAAGGAGACTGACCTCTCCCTAGGGCTTCATCACACTGCTATCAATCTCAGCTTGGAGAAAGGAAGTACCTTCTGCAGGTGGGTAGGAAGTAGGAAGACAAAGAGACTGAGGGTGGAGATTGAGGGTGGTCAGGAAGGGAGGAGTGAGGATTCAGAATAGGAGGAGAGAAGGTGGAAATGTGTCATGAGGTTCCTCAAAATCGGTGAATTCTGAATCTCATCATTTTCAGTGAATGAACACAGATGATTCACTTCCCTTTATTAGCCCTCTATTTTCCTGTCTGTGTAATGGAAAGGGAAGTGCTTGCACTTGCTTTAAAGACAGAGAAGCAAACAGAATCCAGCTTGGGAGAGCCATGAGCACATGAAATAACATCATATTGGCTATGGATGTTATGTTGGTTTTCTTCTGAACAAATTTTTGAGACTACTGGCTCTTGGTTGATCATATTTCCTTAAATGTCCTTGATTTCTTAGTAGTTTTCAGCAAACCCATCAATTTCTGGTTTCCCATCCAGCCCTCTGTTTGGGGTATCCCCTTCAGCTTCCAGTTAAACAGCCATTGTCATCCAACATGGTAACCTGGGCTCTAGCAGCGGTTCTAGGGTCTGGTCTTAGCTTTGGTTCCTAGTGGAGGACTCAGAATCCAGAAGGTCTGGAAAGCTGTGACCAACACTTCTTTCAGGTAATAAGTTCTTGACTTAGTAAGTAACTGGGTTTAGGCTAGGAACAAAGAAAAATTTGGCCAAGCTTAAAATATTCATGCAGAGGTCTGAGCTGATCCGCCCGGGTGGGGTTAGGAACTGGGCCAGAGATGGTGAGGCAGGAAAGGAAGAGAATGGGTGGGGGATGGAGAGCATGGTTAAAGCTGTAGGGACCAACTTGGCCCCTCTGTTCACACTGCTACTGACGACAGAGTATAACCTCAGGATGCAGCCCCTGGGCTCTTTGCTTTCCATGAGTAAGGAAGCAAGTATGTGGCTTCCCCCGCCCCACTCTTTCCACAGGCCACTGGGGGCCTAGCAGCTCAGGCAGCTCCCTATCCTATTACAGGCCCAAGATATGGCTTTCAGTGCCTGCTGTGACAACAGCATCTTCTCCCTCTGCACTAAACATGCAGGGAGGAGTCCTCAGATCTAAAGAAGCCTCCTTTTCAGAACTACAGAGGAGTCTGCCTGCCCCAGGTGTAGGAGGGAAAGAGAAGAGCTGCTGGCCACAGACAAGGGAGAGGAGAGGGAGGGAGAGAGTAGGAGTGTGTGTGTGTGGGGAGGGGGGGGCGGTTTAGCACATGCAGCTGGCTAGTTGCTGGGAACTGTTTGCTAAGGACATAGCATCCCTGCTTAACTGGAATCCTGGGATGGATTCCAGAGAATGCCCTGGTCTTCTGGGCCAGTACAGCCACAGTAAGGAAGGCAAGGCAGGCATTTTAGGTAGGAATTATAGTTTATGAAGTTCATCCTTCCATCTCTAGCATCTAGAACTGTGCCTGGCACATAGTAGGCCCATAATAAATATTAAATGAATAAAGGAAGAAAGAAATGCTTTCATAAGCATGATCTCATTCAATCTGCAAAGCGAGGCACAGGCAAGGCAGGCTTTGCCTCGTCTTGCAGATGGGGAACTGAGATCAAGAGAGTAAGTATCTTGCCTAAGCTCATTCAATTTAGATGTGACAGACCCGAAGCTAGGTCCTGTGGCGCTCTCCGTAGTACCATGCTGAACAGTCTTGGTATGGCAACCCAGTAATACATCCTGTGACTGGCCGTGAACTTCCTTTTGAGTCGTGCTGGTCAGAAAATAGCCTTTCAGGGGCCCAGTTTCCTGGACATGGTCTCAGGACCAAGTTCTGACATCCTGGTTCTCCTTGCACACCTGGTATCTGCTTGTTATTTTGTGAGCAGCTCTAGGGAAGGGGTCCCCTCCCTTAGTCTCTGTTGCCACATCTGACTTAGGAGGTCTAGACACAGAGGCAGGGGGCTTGTGGCTTTACTCTGGGAGTGAGGAATAGAATGAAATCACATATATTTAGTTCCTTATTCTCTCCCTCTTGATAGAAACTTCAGATAGTCTAGGCCATTGAGTTAGTTTCTGGAACTCAGGCAAGCAACTAACTCATATACAGCAAGGCTCTCCAAGAGCTCATAGCTTTACAAGAATTTCTGGAAGGAGATCTCCAAAGCCAGCAGAGGGCTCCCCTGAACTTCAACATCTTATATCACCTTGCCCTTCTCTTCACAGCATTCTGTCTTGTACCCCTCTCTTATAGAGGCAGTGAGGTATAGAACACAGGAGCAAGGATCAGAAAACATGGGTTCTGATGCTGGCTTTGCCATGCATCAGCTATGCATCTTCTCTCCACCTCATTTTCCTCATCTGCAAAATGGGAATAATGATCCCAGCTACACCATAAGGCAGCTGTGAGTTTAAAAGGGAATGATTTGTAGCAAAGTGTTTTTTTTGTTTTTGTTTTGTTGTTTTTGTTTTTGTTTTTGTTTTTAGCACAAGACAGAAACAATGCTAGTACTATTTTTATGGCAAGAAAAAAGAAAAAAGACAGAAGAGGGAAACTTTCAAGGTGCCCCAAAGCTCCCTGTTCCCATTTGTTCACTGTTTCATTCGTGATACAGCACCTACATGAACTAGAGATGCACAAGAGCTGAGGGAGAGACAAAGATATTTAAGATGCAGTCTTTGTCCCCAAATAACTGAAAGACTAGCACAAACTCTGCACCAAAAGATGGACACAGAGATTTCAGATAGTGAGAAAGATTAGAGTGGAAGGGAAGTTCTGTGAAGAGTTGGAGGCTCTAGGATTGTTAACCAGGTGAAGAGGCCTCAGCGGGAAGGAGGGGGAAGAAGGGTGTCATGCTGCATAACGGTCTCCAAGCCTCTTTGTTGAGGAGGAAATGAAGTCATCCTGCTCTTGAAAATCAGCGTGACGGCCTCCAGCCAAGTAATCTGGAGTCATGAGAGCTGCTAGGGGGAGCTCTGTGAATCATGAAAGTCTGCTGGGAATTTCCTGATAACCTAGGAGTTTCGGGGTAAGTCCTCAGGCTGCAACATCTCTGTTTACATTTTGATCACGTTTATTTACAATTAATGAGTTCTAAATCCAAACAAAACATTCTAGGTAGGCTCTGAGACTTATAGCACCTCTGACTCAGTCCACCCTCTGGGAGGCTGGCAGCTCGGCCAGACATAAACTCTTGGAGGACAATGGGTCACCTGCCTCCCCAAAGCTGGATGGTTAACTTGCACTTTCCCAGGCAGAGGCTGGTATCCTGAGACCTCTGGCTAGAACAGAGCAAAGAGGCTCTCCTCTTTTCTACCCTCCTAGTACTCTCCCTACTTTCCTCCTGATCCTATCAAAAAGACCCAGACCCAAGGTCCAGGTTTCCTAGGCAGCAAAATGCTGTAGGCCTAGGCAGGGAGAGAGCTCAAGCCTTGCGCCTGGCCTTGGACCCCTAGTAAGTTACAGGGACTCAGCCCCTTCCCCTCCCATCAATGGGGAGAGTCTTGTTGAGTGGAATCTAAGTGACCCCAAGTCATGGTTCCCAGTACTAGGGGAAAGGGATGGGGGTGACTGAACCTCAGAGTTCCTGCTGTGCTTTTTCAGCTATGCCTGAGGGACGTGTGTGTACATGTGTGTGTGTGTACACAACTGTGCATTATCAGGCAGGAAGAGCAGGTTTAGTCCTTTACATATGATCTGTCTTTCTGGAGGCTTTTCTTATTAGAAACAAGGCCCTGTGTAGAAGTAGAACACTAAATACACATGCATTTAAAATCTGCAATTATCTTTTTGGAGTTTTTAAAATTTGAACAGTGTAAATTCTTGTCCTCCAGGTCCCCAATTTCTCTCCTCAGAGGTGAAAACAGAACTTTCTACTCCTCTACAGCTTACTGTCTGTCTACATTAATAAGGCTTTTCTATTACTTTGTCTTTATTAACTAACTGTACACTAGCCCAGGCAAATAAATGGATCATTCATTACAGGAACTTTATGAAAGGCCTATCAACGCTTCAATAAAAAGAATCAAAAGTTTGTGCCCTAAGACTTTGTTCTCACAGTACTACAAGATTGTATCACGACCCTTTCTAATCTTTATCAAGCCCTCATTTTCAAAGACTGCCCTTAAACCAAACTAAAAATTCTTGATAAAATCCGACTTCTCCTTTCCCCCTTTCCCATACACTACCAAACTCGTTTACCGTGGTAAGCAAATTATCTCAACTTTGTCTCATCCACCGGTTGTGTTGATGATCTTTGGGGAGCCGGCATTCGATAGAAGCAGGCCCCGTTAGTAGATTTTTTTTGTCTGTATTTTCAACGAGTGTGTGTCATGTGCATTTTCACCTTGAGAAAAAGATTTCACAGCTCTATAAGCTGCGGACTATACCTCTATACCCAAGGTTCTCATTCACTCTCCTAGGCAGTTGGGGGCCGAGGGTTGAAAGATTGGGGAAGAGCCAATTTGGGGCATCTGAGGGGGAGGCATCAGAGCTGGACCTCGGAGAGAGTCTCCCCAGCGCCTCTCTACTCTGCAATTGGGTGGGTAGTGTGTGGGCTGCACTGGAGCGGGCCCAGGCCAGGAGAATGGGAGGAGGGGCGGGGAATTTAGATGCCTCTCTGTCTCAGTTCAGACTTCGTTTGTCCCCTTCGCTGGGTACTGCGCGGCTTCACATTCTTAGTCTTAGCTGAGGAAGCACGCAGGGTCTGGTTGCTGCGAGCTCCAGAGAAGGGGAGGGAAAGGGAGTGGACCGGGCGATCCAGGGCCGGGGCCGGGGCGGGGCCAGGGCGTAGGCGGGTCTTGATATACAGCCGGTGCAGTCCGCAAGCAGCACAGCGCCGAGACTGCGGTCCCCGACCTCCTCTGAGAGTCAGCGTGTCAACCTGTCCCCATCGCGCCGGCCCCGCGCCCCTCCCGCCGCAGCCGCCGGTGAGTTGCGGGCCGCCCTAAGAGCGCAGGGAGGATGTGCAGCGGTTCCCACTCTTGCGGGCTTCCCTTCCCCCCACTCTGGTGCCCCGACTGTACAGCCGCTGCTCCGGGAGTCACGGCTTTGCGTACCCATGCGTCCCGCTGCGGATGTGGGTCCAAGCGGTGCCGCGACCCCTAAGCCCCAGAGAGGAGAGACGACGGCGGGCTCGACTCGCAGGTGACCTAGGGGCTGCTGCCCTGAACTGCAGTAACCCACTCGGCCCGCCTTCTTGTTCCTCCGCTTCTTCTCCTAACTTCTCTTTCCCTTGCAGGGCCGCTGTCTAGAGCTCCAGCCTCGCCACCATGAGAGTCCTGCTGGTGTGCCTGCTCCTTTGTGCCCTGGTCGTGAGCAATTCCAAAGTGAGTGTCTTCTCTGTTTTGATTTATGGCGGCAGGAAGGGGCTTGCAAGACCCCTGCACAGCGCCAGGGGAAGAATGGGACTGCATAGGGAGCTGGAGTCCTGGATTCATCAATAGCAGGGCTAGACTCTCCAGGGAAATAGGACAGGTGTGGCAGTGGGGCCTTGAGAACCAAGGGAGTTCGCACTTGCGGCAGGGGAGGAAGAAGCCCCTGGGACTGCCCCAGCTTGCTGGCACCTGATATGTAAAGCTTGCTTGAGTCAAGCTATTTCTCCTTGCTGGAAACCTATGATCTTCCATTTGCGGGTTAGTTAGATATGAACATGATGAAGAGAAAGGGAGTTGGAGTAAAGGATGAGTTTTGGGATTGGGGCCAGTTTATCCTCACCCTGGAGTCCCAGAAGCATGAGACCTTTGATGAATTTTCCCTCTCCTCCTGTCTTTTCCAGGGAAGTCATGACTTTCATCGAGCATCTGGTGCAAGTGAGTATTCACCCCTTGCACAATATCTGGCTGCATAGACATTTTGTAAAAGCCTCAGGAGGCAGCCCTTCCCTGAGCCTGCTCCCCCCTTGCCTCCTCCCATGGCCCTTGCTTATCCCTCCCCCACCTTTGTGCTTTTCAGAAAACTGTGGCTGTCTGAATGGAGGAACATGTGTGTCCTACAAGTACTTCTCCAGCATTCAGCGATGCAATTGCCCCAAAAAATTCCAAGGGGAGCACTGTGAAATAGGTACGGGGATCCTGACTCTAACCAGGAGAAAGGCACGCCAGAAATTTGGGGGCAGGGAGAGAAGAGTGGGATGCAAGTGCAGGTAGGAATTAAGAACTGGAAGTAGAGTGAGAGACATCTTAATCCCCATGTGATGTACACAGTCAAACATAAACACACACATTGTCTCGTGAAGCTGTGGCTGCACAAATGTGTGGTAGGATGGAAGGAGACCCTTTCTAGTGTCTTCTGCCAGTCCTGAAGTCATTAGAGGTCTGGCAAGATCTCTAAGATGCCTGTCTGAACTTCCTCCTCTTTCTAATATTCTCTCGTCCTCACACTTTTCCACAGATACATCGAAAACCTGCTATCAGGGGAATGGGCACTCTTACCGAGGGAAGGCCAACACCGACTTCATGGGCCGGCCCTGCCTGGCCTGGAATTCTGCCAATGTCCTTCTGAAAACGTACCATGCCCAAAGACCTGATGCCCTTCAGCTGGGCCTGGGGAAACACAATTACTGCAGGTGAGGTGGGGGCAGCAAGGACCTTCCCATGGCCTCACAGAAGCCCTTATTGCCCTTCTCTTCTACTTCCAGAGTGCTGACTATAGCACAAGAAAAGCAAGGCCTCTGGTTGAGTCTGCCTTGGTGGGGAAGGATGCAAGAAATGCATTCAGTGTTGAAATAACCCTCTCCCCTCTATGTTGCCAGGAACCCAGACAACCAGAGAAGGCCCTGGTGCTATGTGCAAGTTGGCTTAAAACAGCTTGTCCAAGAGTGCATGGTGAACGACTGTTCTTTTGGTGAGTGTCATTGTCCTGTGTATGATAGTGGGTAGAAGGGGACAAACTCATATGTCCTTTTATTCCATCACAGGAAGAATGAGGAAGGAAACCTCTCTGGTCCCCCAAAACTGGGAGGTCAGAGAAGAAGAGAAGGGATACTTTATCCTACCTGCCACCCTACGACATCCCTCTCTTTCTCCTCCAGAAAAAAAGCCCTTTTCTCCTCCTGGAAAAGCAGAGTTTCAGTGTGGCCAGAAGGCTCTGCGGCCCCGCTTTAAGATTATTGGGGGAGAATCTACCACCATTGAGGAACAGCCTTGGTTTGCAGCCATCTATAGGAGGCACCGCAGAGGACCTGACAGCTATGTGTGCGGTGGCAGCCTCATCAGTCCTTGCTGGGTGGTCAGTGCCACACATTGCTTCATGTACGTCCCTCTGTCTCTTCTCCCTGATCCTCCTGCCCTATCCCAAACACATCCCTTTCTCCTACCTAGCAAAGGATTCCACTTTAATTCCACCCCCTCAGCCCCTCTCCATGTGGTCCATGGTCTTGGTGACAAGTCGTGCTCTGAGATCACTGTGGTGGAGAGGGGGAAGTGACAAGATCTCATGAGATCAGATTGTCTGACAGTAATTACCTTCCCACAGTAATTACCAAAAGAAGGAGGAGGACTACATTGTCTACCTGGGTCGGTCAAGGCTTAACTCCAATACACCTGGAGAGATGAAGTTTGAGGTGAAAAAGCTCATCTTTCATGAGGACTATAGTGCTGACACACTTGCTCACCACAATGATATTGGTGAGTGGGAAATCCTCATCTGCCATCATGATGCTGCCTGGAAGAAGAAGGGTTCGAGAAGAAACTCAAGTGGGAGGTTGAGATTATAGGGGAACTTGAAGACACTACACAACAAAGGGAGAGGTGGGGAAGGGTTCAGAGTGACACATGAGGAGCCTGGTGCTCCTCTGTAGAGCCCCTGAATTTTCAAACAGGTAGCCTCCTCAGGGTGGCATTGGCCCCATGGGATAGATGGCTTGAATTGAGACATCCTTCCTTTGTTGGATGTAGACTCTGTCCCAGGATGTAGAACTTGGAGAGAGCATTGGACTGGATTTTAGCCCAGCTACCTCAGCTAGGGCTTTTTGCAGAAAACAAAACAAAACAAAACAAAACAAAAAACAAAAAACAGTACAGCTGTATGCAGTAGCCCTGCCTGTCCAAGCCTTTGTCAGTAATTGGAACAAAAGCCCTTGAGGCATAGGATAGGGGAGGCTTGTTTCAGATGACATCCTACCAGAAGACCTCCTAGGATGACTACCAACCCTAACTGACCTAGGAATAGACAGCTGTCTCTCAGCATTTGGAGGGGGAGAGATGGTGACCACCTGAACAGGTGGTGATCTTTATCCTCTGACCCCTTCCCCCTCCCCCAGCCTTGCTGAAGATCAGTTCCAGCTCAGGCCAGTGTGCACAGCCATCCCGGTCCATACAGACCATCTGCCTGCCCCCAGAGGATGACAATGTTCGTTTTGGTGCAAGCTGTGAGATCACTGGTTTTGGAAAAGAGGATGCCAGTAAGTGACCTTAGGGGATGGCTGAGAGTGTCCTGGGGGAGTGCTGTAACCTGGAAGTGAGCTCAGCTTGATCAAGGGAGCACTGTGGAGGTAGCAGATGGGTCCAGGGATGGAGTGGGGAGCATTGTTTAGGGAATGATGGGCCATAAAGGTAAACAGATGGGGAGTGAGAGACTATAGGTGGGGTAAAAACTCAGATTTAGGTGGAAAAGAAATATGGGCTTTCCCCGGTAGGAATACTTTTCGGTTCCTTTCCTGGTAGTCTCATTGGGAAAGCTGGACAGACATATCTTAATGTAAATTCCTCCATGTTTCTTCCATCTAGCTGACTATTTCTATCCAGAGCAGCTGAAAATGACTACTGTGAAGCTGGTTTCCCACCAGGATTGTCAGCAGCCCCACTACTATGGCTCTGAAGTCACCACCCAAATGCTGTGTGCTGCTGACCCACAGTGGAAAACAGATTCCTGCCAGGTAAGAGTTCTAAGCATCTCTTTCCATTAATCCCAAATTTCCTTAGGGCTTTTGAGCATGTTTCTGCCAGCTTTGGGGAGTCTCTGTCTAGCCAAAGTCCCAAGAAGCCAGAATCAGAAGCTCAAGTTTTAGAAAGTTTAAACCAATCATTAAGTCTTTGCTAAACATTAGACATGAGCCTGTGTCTGTGCTAGGCACTCCAGACTTGGGGAAAGAGGGGGACTAAGAAGAAACAATAGAAAATAATACAACTCAGTGCTCAGGGTGTGGTGTGACTTATGAATGATCAGCTGTATAGGAGAGGGGGGTGAGTGACAACTAGATGATCAGGGAGGGGAGGCTTTAAAGAGAATGTGACTCAGTAAGGATTTGAAGAGGCAGAAGGAAGAAAGGAAAGCATTTCAGTTGCAAGATACAAGAATGAGAAAGAGCACGGCATATTCCAGGATGGGAGGAGGAGTAGGGTCTGAGAATGTAAGTGAAATAGTGGCAGATAACAGGGCTTTGAAAGCCAAGCAGAGGATTTTAAACTCGATTGGGTGGTAGGATCAGATAGCCCCCTCCTAACATCTTGTAGGGCTCACCTTTTGTGTCTTTGGCTTAACAGGGAGACTCGGGGGGACCCCTGGTCTGCTCCATCAACAACCGCCTGACTTTGACTGGGATTGTGAGCTGGGGCCGTGGATGTGCCATGAAGGACAAGCCAGGGGTCTACACGAGAGTCTCACGCTTCCTGACCTGGATCCGCACCCACACTGGGGAAGAGAATGGCCTAACCCTCTGAGGGTCCCTGGGGGCCAGGGGAGGAGAGCGCACCTCCCACACTGACCAGTCATTTTCACAGTAGGGCCATTAGCACCACCTATGTACATGAAAGAGACTGAGGAAGATAGGCTCTGCAAAGATGGTTTTGCTTGTGCTGCCCGCCAGGGTGAGTGACAATAGCTTTACCCTCAGATACAGGCATGGGTGCTGGGCGCCCAATCCCCTCTGGCCAGGATGGAGAGATGGTCCTGACCCAGGATGGTATGGACCAGTAGTTTGTCTTATTCTGGACTAAAGCCTCCTAGAGATAAAAATGGCATCTCCTGTACATGGGTGGAAGGAGAGCCAGCTCCCTCAACAGTGGGCATTCATGAGGCCTATTGTTGGGAAATGAACCATTTCCCAATTAGGAAGTGTAACAGAACTGAGGTCTCTTGTGGGAGCTTGGCCAATGTGGGAACAGTGGTTTGGGGAGTAGGGACACTAATAACTTAAGGGAAGAGCTCTGACATTCCATGAATGTATCAAGAGCTATTATACATACATGCGTATGTTTGCACATTTGTGCACAGGCTGTGAGTAGTCACTATGAGTAAGTAAGAACTTGTGTTCCTGTGTCTGACTGTAAGTCTAGATATTTCCCTAAACTGTATGAACTGTGATGCCACATAGAATGGTTTGTCAGGAGAGGTCATATGTGGGCCTCTTGGGTCTCCCATGTAATGATGCCTATGAATGTGTCATTCTGGGGCATTAAAATTTGTTTCACTTTCACTTAGATGTCCCTTTCTTGGCCAGTTATCCCTTCTAATGTTCCAGCCAAGTTCCTCCAATCCTCACTGAGTGGGGTGAGGACCACTCCTGTACACTGAATATTTAATAAGTCTGTTATTTTTATTTATATCTATTTTTATAATTTTGAATAAAGATTAATAAAATGTGATTTTTCTGAAGACTTTGTTCCTTCTTTACTCGTACGAGTTAGGAAACATAAAAAGTAGAAAATAAACGTGGTGGCATACACCATGTTTGTTTCTTATGGGGCTGCATCTCTGGACTTAATGGGGCTTTGGGAAGTAGAAGCTAGGAGAGTTCTAGGTCAGGCCCTTCGTACTACATAAGGTGCAAAAAGGTGCCACAAGCCAGGGGCTCATGGCTTGGTAAGTGGTATGCAGGCTGGATGTGCACATCTTTTACAACTGTACATGGTGACCCTCTTTAGGATTAGTTTTCACTCTGCCCGCAACAATCCTTGGGCTGACCTCAACCAAGAACACCTGCATGAGTGGTAATTTCTGATCCAAAATCCAGCCCATCTTTGAATCTGTGGCATTCAGAGAGAGGAAAACATCATTTGCCATTATCTGTATGTGACGTTGGTGTTGAGTTTGCTCAGTTTGTTAATGGAGCTCACGACCAGCCATTGCTATCCCTAATGTCAGGCAGCTCAGAATCTGCAGTTGGGTGATATCCTAGTGGGGGTGACCATGTAGTTTGAACCAAACATCAGCTTCTGAAGAAGGGTGTAGAAGGCAGGCTGGGAGATATAGTTAAATGCCAAAATATTAGAGTTTCCAAGCTAAGTTAATGGGTTTTGGCAGTGTTTCTTAACCAAGTCACCTGAGAACCTTTTAAAAATATCTAAATGCCTATGCTCCACCCATAGAAATTGTGATTCAGGTTTGGCCTGGTACCAGGGCTCATGGTTTTAGAAAAGTTCCTCAGGTGTTTCTGATAAGCACCCCTGAGTAAATATCTTTTGGGGACAATTGGCCAAATTATGTGAAGGGCCCAGTAAATTCAAGATGTGGTCAGCATGTATTCTCTGCATGAACAATTTTCTGAGTGGCAGCTGGTGGTGCAAGGTCTCTTGAGCTTTCTGTTCAGAGGCTCCCTAGATTATGGGCCCCTGGAGAGCAAGAACCTAGAGTATTCAGCTTTCAATCCCATATTCTAGCAAGTTGTCTTATTCAGTACGATGCAGTGGTTTCAGAGCATGGATTTTGTTGTCAGGTATCCTGAGCTAGAATCCTGGCTCTAACACTAGCTGTGTGACTTGGGAAAGACTCTTTATCTCACTGTGCCTCAGTTTCCTCAGCTGTAAAAAGAGATAATATCTACTTCCCAGGATTGTTATAAAGATTCATGAGTTCATAAGTCTCTTAGCATAATCCTGGCACCTAATAAAGATGCAAAAACAGAAGCTATTATTACAAAACCATGTAAATTCTTGTAGAATTGAATGGGAACCCCCTCTCAACTTCCACCCCAGGACTACTCTGGTGTGTTTCGTGGAATCTGAAACTTGTTATGAAAGAAAAGGCATAATGTGAAGTTAAGGGGCCCAACCCAGACTGAGTTGCTTCTCAGCCTCTGCATTCCCTCCCAAGGGCCAAGTAAGATCTGTTCCAACATGAGCAGCTCCAGCATCAGGGCTCGCAGACACTGAAAACAGGAAATATGAGCTCCACTGCCAGGGTTGAGCAATGACACTACTAACTCTCATCAGACCATTTCCCAGCCACCACCCTCGACCCCCAGTCAGCTGCTGTCTCTTTTCCGAATTGTAGACCTTACAGAGATCAGCCACTTCTCCAGAAACCAGTTTCATGACTCCAGATCTACCCTGTCACTTACTTTAGGGATTGTCCTCTTATAGTGCTCACCACATACTGAACACTGTGCTAAATTCTTCACATATTATCTGCTGTAATCCTCATAACAACCTATGAAACAGGTGCTATCATTAGCCCCATTTTACGAATTTGTGTGTCATCCTTGCACAGGGGCCATGCTAATCTTCTCTGTACCGTTCCAATTTTAGTATATGTGCTAATGAAACAAGCACAACCCCATTTTAGAATAGAGAAAATGGAGGCACGAAGAGATTGAGTGACTTGCTCAAGGCAATGCAGCTGGTCAGTGCAAAGCCTGGTTCCCAGGCAGCTAGACTTGGCAGCTGGCTCCCCAGGGCACAGGCTCAGCACTATGACTTAATGATGTTTCAGCAGGGCCCAAGGAGAGCAGCCCTCCTTTCAAACTCCCTACTTCAGGGATACTGAGTGTCCAGAGTAAGTTTATCAGAATTTTGACCTTGGCCTAGATTATAGTTTTTTCCTCTTCAAAGGTTCCCAGGCCAAGTGAGGAGATCATACTCAGCCACCAGTTTCAAAGTAAAACCACCCTTCTCAAGCTAACCTCAGCCTATTTTGCTGAAACTTGATTTCATTGAAGTGGTTTCCGTTTTCACCAGAACCCCTCCTTCTGAAATATTCTGTGGCCCATTCTGTTATCAGGACTCAACTTGATTTCCACTTGTGCTCTGCCTTTCTTAAACCAACATCCCATAACAACCCCTGCATATACCCCTCCACACTCACCTCTGTGTGTCCACCTTCCTCTCCAGCAGAAAACATTTGAGCCTTCCCTTTGAATCAGATACAGTGAGAAGGGTGGCTGAGGTGTTTTTTAAATAACAGGATATAATTCATATACCATAAATTCACCCATTTAAAGTGTATAACTTGATGATTTCTAGTATATTTGTAGAGTTGTGCAAACTCGCAATAATCAATTTTAGAACATTTTCATCACCTCAAAAAACAAAACAAAACAAAATAAAACCCAAAACCCATACTCATAAGCTGTCACTCCCCTCTTCTCCCCAACCTCCTCAACCTTTAATTTACTTTCAGTCTCTATGAGTTTGCCTATTCTGGACATTTTGTACACATAGAATCATATAATATGTGGTCTTCTGTGATTGGCTTCTTTCACTTGCCATAATAGTGTTCAGTTTCATCCATATTGTAGCATATATCAGTACTGTTGCTGAGTTTTAAGTAGCAAATTGGGAGAAAAGATAGCCTAGGCTCACTTCTGAGCTTGTAGTCCTATTGAGGGTCATTCTACAACCACTAAAAAAAATTTTTTTTAAATGCCTATACACCAGGCATTGTTTTAGTTGCTGGGGATATAAGAATAAATAAGACTTATTAGCTTATCCTAAAAATAATGTGGAAAAAAAAAATAAATAAGACATAATCCTAGTCCTCGAGGAGCTCACAATTTGTGAAAGAGACAGAACCATGGCCATAATTCATGTGATAAATGCTATAATAAAATTATGTATAAAGTGCATGGAACAATGAAGAGGAAGCAATTAATTCTGCCTTGGGAAGTCATAGAAGACATTACAGAGATGATATTTTACCTGGGCCTTCAAAGATGCAAAGAAATTTGCCAAACAAGGAGAAGAAAGGTATTCTAGGCATAGAAAAGATCATAGGCATGAAAAGGCAAGAAGTTCATAAGAAATGATGGATAAATTTCTGTGGTAGAGAAAAGAATTTGAGGCGCAATGAGCAGGCAGAGAGTTTGGGGACGGGGAGATGCTGGTGAGATTCAGCTGGTGAGGACCCATAGGCAGTGTTGATAGTCAATAGCAGGCACCATTACTGCTCAACAACTAAGTAACTGCTGTCATAAGATCCCCTCCATGTGACACTTGCCACCCAGCTTTTCTCCTCTTCATCACAATTAGCAACCACAGGGTTAATGCCTGGCAGAGGGCCTCCAGCAGGGACCTCTGAGACTCCTACTTCCCCAGCTACCTTCAAAGTGTTGGTACACTGAAGTCCTGCTAGTTAAATATTTAGAATATCACCTCTTGCCCTCAAGTACTATTTTGCAAAATCTAGAAAGTTAATTAAGTCAAGGAGTCATAGAAAGTTTTTCCTTAACTAAAAATTTCTATCCAATTGTAAAAGTCACCATGAAAGTAAAATGTTTTCATAACATTCCACCGCCTTTTTTAAGAGTGGAGTCTTGATGGGCAAATACAGAAGGGAGAAATGACACTCTGGGCAGAAGACAAAGCATGTGCAAAGACAAGGAAAAAGAAGGAAGCATGAGGCACTCAAGGAACTGCAGGTTGTTCAAGTGGTTAAGGTATAGGGCCAGCTTTGGAGAGGTGATTTGGCTGTGGGATGGGCAAGGGCTGGAACCTAAGGGCCTAGAGGACCTGGCCTGCCATGTGAAGGACTTTAGAATTTATTGTAATGGGGAGTCATTAAAAAGTTTGTAGCATGTGACACAGTATGAAAGATTTATTAATAGTGGACTCTTGGGCCTTTTCTACTTGGCTCTGAATACTGAGTTCCCCAAGGCCTGATCTACACCTTGAAGAAAGAGTGAAGGATAAAATGGAGTCACTATGGTCAAACTGCTAAAATTACTAAAACTAAGTAGGTTGAGGCATGAGGAGATTATTTTACTCTTGCTTCAACTAGCAAGAAACTTACTTTTGAACTCTCCAGTTATGCCTGGAGATATCTTGATCCCGATCTCAATCTAGATATAGATATCTCCTATTGATAATCCTCTGATTACTTGCTGAAGGACTTAGGAAAACAGCTTCACATATTTGAACTGCCTGATAGTCATTATCTTGACCACCAGATACATCTGGAAGATTGTCATCTTGGACCAATCCAGAGGCTAAGAATGCAGGACTGATTCTTCTCAACGATGTACTTTTTACTATAAGAACTCAGCTTTTCTTTCTTCTTCAGAAAATTCTGGGTATTGCTTAGGTGTATTTTCAGTTTGCAAAACCCAAGACCCTGGAATGAGTCTTTATCATTTATTTCTAGGCAAAGCCTCCTGACTCTTTTGTGATCTGTCAACAACCTTCTCCTCTTCCCACCCTAAACTTTCTCCCATTCAGTTTCATTCACACCCAGGCTTAAATTACCACCAACAAACAGTTGATTTACAAATGTTTATTTCTAGCCAAACCTCTCATCTGAACTCCAGACTCTTATTTTCTATTGTCTACTTGACATACCCTATTGGTTGTCACATATAGGGCACCTGCCCCAAACAGGCCCTGTCTTCAGGCCCCAAGCTGATGGACTTCTTCCATCACTTTCTGTCTCAGGTGATGGCACCACTTCCATTCACAAATAGAAACCTAGGAATAATTATGATACTCCTCTCACCCTCCTCATCCCATCCATTACCAAATCCTGAAAATTTACCTAATAGCTCTTGAAGTTTTCCATTTATCTCCATTTTTACTACCACCATTAGTTAAGCCCAATCCACAGCCAGCTTTTGCTTGGACTACCACAATAGCTTCCCAGTTGGCCTCCTGCATTGACTCTCTCTCCTGCTCCCCCTATGCCACCAATCCATTCTGCTCACTAAAAGAAGAAATCTTTTGAGAGTACAAATATGCTTAATGACTCCTTTTGCTCCCAGCTGGATAGCTTGGGCAGGGTCTGGCCCCTGCCTCTTCTCTAGCTAGCTCCATTTAGCATCAAGCTCTCCCATTCTTGTCCTGCTCAGCCAATCTCTTACTCCACAGTCCCTCTCTTACCACAGGGCTCTGGTTTACGATGTTCCTTCTACCTAGGACTTTCTCTCTGACTTTCTTTAACTAGTTAAGTTTTTCCTCTTGCTTCAGAAACCATTTCTTCAAGGAAGTCTTTCCTGGGCTGCCTATATCTATACAACACCCTATCATTTTGTCTAAGCCTCATTACAACTATGAGACTGTTACCTCTTTAATGCACTTCTCACTGTCTCAATTTTACCTTTGCTGCATCGTTGCTTAATTAATATTTACTTTACCCCACTCAATGAGGAACAGTGTGTTTTTGATCACCAGTGTATTCCTAGCACCTAGCATGATGTCTAGAATATGGCAGACATTTAATAAATATTTATCAAATGAATGCATTCTGATGTATTTCTTTTTTTTCTGTATCTGCTTCTTTTTTACATAGTTGTATGCACCCTCTACGCATAATTTTGTATCTTGTCCTTTTCCTTTGACTATTTTGTCACTTTTCTTATGTATTACAAACCTCTTCAAGCCTTACATGTACAATGTAGTTAATAATAACACTCATCCAATCTACCTTTATGGATAGAGGCATCATAGATAAAATATGTGAAAGTTCTTTGTAAACTATATGTACATATGAGACAGTATTATTTGCATTTATAAGGAAATATGGGTGAAGTTTGCCCCTGCTGCCCCCTTCACACTTGTCTTTATACCTCTTTTCCTTGGGCATTTTTCCAGTGCCCTTGTTCTTTCTCATCACCTAGCTAAGGTCTAAAACAACTCATTAACTTTAATATGCTACCAGCCCAAGGACGTTTGCACTTTTTAAAAGGATTTCTAAAAGAAAGGCACTCAGGCCACATTGATGAAGTTTGGAGGCTGAGTGAGCACTCAGGATATTCATCTATCATTGATTCATCCTTCACTCATTCATGTAACACTCATTTAGAGTTGGTCATGGGCCTGGCACTGCACTGTTTACTGGGTGTGGAGATGAAAGCCCCAGTCTCAGCTTCAGTGGGCTAAAGGTCAAGTGGGGGAACAGACAAGCAAATGAATACATTGAGAACATTGCTATGAGGAAGATGTGTAAGATCGGCATGGAGAGCTAAGAGTAGAGTCTTGATGGGCAAATGTGAAAGGGAGCAATGACACTCAGAGCAGAAGACAGAGCATGTGCAAAGACAGAGAAGAAGGAGGAAGCATGGGGCACTCAAGGAACTGCAGGTTGTTCAAGTGGTTAAGGTATAGAGCCAGATTTGGAGTGGTGATTTGGCTCGTGGGATGGGCAAGGGCTGGAACCTAAGGGCCTAGAGGCCCGGCCTGCCATGTGAAAAACTTGAGACTTTATTGTGATGGAGAGTTATTAAAAATTTTGTAGCATGTGACAACAGTGTGAATGATTTATTAAAAGCAGACTTTTGGGCCTAGATGAGACTATGGGCAAGGAAAACAAGTTCAGAGACTACTATAACTAGCCAAATAGGAGCTGAAGAGTGTCTGAACTAGGGCAGTGGCTGTGGAGTGAAAGGGGAGGGTACAGATGTGGGAGCTTTTGCGGAGATAGTATAGACTTGGTGCCTGGCTGGAGGTGAAAGGAGAAGGAGGTATGATTTAGTTTGGCCTTCTGGCTTCAAATAAGTATAATACTGCATAATTTTACAGTAGAGGCTCTACCATAAATGATTTGCCTAAAGCCATATCTAGTAGGTAGTTGACTAAGCCAGTTACTACTGGTGAAATTTTGGGTCACCCATACCAGCTGATGACCTTGGTGACTCTGTCCACTCAATTGGAGAACTTCCCCCTCACGTAATCATCAAGTAGTGATGTCATCCAAACCTTCAGGGATTTATGTTTGTTCCCTAAACACACCAGGTCTACTCAGCCCTGTGACTATAGTTCTGACTCCCTAAACCTCCCCTCAGTCCTATCATCTACGTCAGTAATTTAGTGGATTGGGCTGCAGCATGTATAAGAAAATTGGCAGACATTAGATCTAGCTGTTTGCCTTCTGGTGTTTGAGTAGGTCATATCCACTTAGCACATAACCAAGTTCTGCATTCAGGGTGTGAAAATAAAGTGGACTTTGCAAGAACTCTGGCTGGTGGGCTTAATCCCTCCATCTGCCTTTTCTGTGGTCTTTGAATTGCCCTTAATCTCATTCTGTCTTATTATAAAGGAAAGGGAATGACTTTCCTCTCTCATCTGGCTCTTCTCATCTTCACTTTGCAGTCACTTTAGCTCTGTCTCCAGAGCATGTGTATAAGCTGGTATCAATGTACTCAATAGCTCCAGCTTGGCTTTTTTCATAATTAGCTTGATGACAAGGGTAAGCCCCAACCTCAGGTTTTCTCTTAATCCTCACTATACCTGCACCTCTTTCACCATCACAGGCTGAAAGTCTTGCAAGGGAAGCTCTAAGCTCTTGAGTCCCAGTGGGGCTGGATGTATATGTTGAGTTAACAGCTATCGATCAGATAACTTGTATACTCTACTGGAATTTGGCCACCTTCCCTAGCCTTGGAGTGCTATTAGAATTACGCCAGGGTGCCCCAGTGGTGATCTTATCAGAAGCCTTTCTCTGACAGCCCCTTCTGTACCCTCTAAAGTAAAGATTCCCTAAGGCACTTACCTCAGCCTTTTATTGTTGGCTGGACTCTTTTATGGCTGAGAGAATGGGGAGAAAGAACAAACAGAGACACAGATTCTAAACCCTTTGTTTAGAACATAAATTGGAAGTGATGGTTCTCATTTGTATGGAAGCATAAAAGACCCCAAATTGCCAAAGCCATTCTGAGAATAAAGAACAAAGATGGAGGTATCACACTGCCTGACTTCAAATTATACTACAAAGTGACAGTAATCTAAACAGCACAGTATTGGCAGAAAAACAGACACACGGACCAGTGAAACAGAATCAAGAGTCCAGAAGTAAACCCATATTTATATGGGCAAATAATTTTCAACAAAAAAGCCAAAAACGTACAGTGGAGAAAAGAAAGCCTTTTCAATAAATGGTGCTGGGAAAACTGGAAAGCCATCTGCAAAAGAATGAAACTAGACTGTTGTTTATCACCACACATCAAAATTAACTCAAAATGGATTAAGGACATGAAAATAAGACCTGAAACAATAAATTACATAGAAGAAAACATAGCACTAAATTCATGGATCTTGGACTTAGAAAGGATTTTATGAATTTGACCTCAAAGGAAGTAAAAGCAAAAATAAATGAATGGGACTGTATCAAACTAAAAAGCTTCTGCTCACCTAAAGAAACCATCAACAAGGCAACCAGATGAATGGGAGAAGATATTTGCAAACAACGCTTTTGAGAAGGGCCTCATAACCAAAATATACAAAGAACTCATACAACTCAATAACAACAACAAAACAAACAATCTAATTTAAAAATGGACAGAGGACCTGAACAGACACTTCTCCCAAGAAGACATACAAATGGCCAACAGACATATGAAAAGATGTTCAACCTCACTAGCAATTAGGAAAATGCAAATCAAAACCACAATGAGATACCATCTCACACCCGTTAGAATGGCTATCATCAACAGGACAAGTAATAACAAGTGTTGGAGAGGTTGTGGGGAAAAAGGAACCCTCATATACTGCTGGTGGGATTGCAAATTGGTACAATCACTGTGGAAGACAGTATAGAGTTTCCTCAAAAAACTCAGAATTGAATTACCATATGGTTCAGCAATCCCTCTTCTGGGTATTTACCAAAAAAACTGAAAATATCTATCAGAAAAGATATATGCACCCCGATGTTAATAACAGCATTATTCACAGTGGCCAGGACATGGAAGCAACTGAAGTGTCCTATGATAAATGATTGTATATAAAAAAGATGTGGTATATATATATATAATGGACTGTCACTCAGCCATAAGATGAAATACTGCCATTTGCGACAGGATGAATGGATCTTGAGATAACTGTGCTAAGCAAAGTCAGACAGGAAAAGTTGAAAACTTCATGATATCACTCATATGTGGGATATAAACCTGAAAGCAACAAAAAAACATGACAAACAAACAGAGACTCACAGACATGGACAGTGGATTAGTGGTTACCAGAAGGAAGGGGCTGGTGGGGAGGTAGACAGAGGTAAAAAGGGTCAAATATTTTGTGATGGAAAGAAATCTAACTATGAGTGGTGAATACACAATGCGATATATATATACAATATACTTTTGAATTGTGCACTTGAAACTTATTGGATTTTGTTAATCAATGTCACCCCAATAATTTTTAATAAACAAACAAACAAACAAACAAACAAACAAAAATAATGTGGTGGTTCTCCAAGTATGATTCTCAAATCAGCAACTCCAACATCATTTGTTAGAAGTGAAAATTATTGAGCCTCACCCTAGACCAACTGAAACAGAAACTGTAGAGGTGGGGCCCAGCAATTTGTGTTTAAACAAGTGATTCTGTTACATACTCAAGTTTGGGAACCAGATTTCACACTGAAGTCTGAGGCATTGAGTCTCAGAGTTCAGTATGCATCTGAACCATCTAGGGAATTTGTTAACCATAACCTGGTTAAGCAAAACTGGACTGTTGTTTGAGCAACTGTATTTTTGGCAAGTTCCCTAGGTGATTCTGATATTCATCAAAGATCAATAATGATTGATCTAAGGAATTCATAGTATCAATTAGCTGAGTCTCCTGGGGAGGGAGCATAAGGAGGGCTGTGGAAATGTCTCTGAAAGTTCCAAACGCCACCTGCACCTGAATCTCTGGGGAACTTGTTAGAAACTTAGAATCTGAGTATCAGATGTATTGAACCAGATTCTCTGGGCCTGAGGCACCGGCCTTTAATTCTCCAAGTGATTCTTATGCATGTCAAAGTTTGATAACCTTTGAGCAACAGATTGGCAGGTGTTCCCAATGATAGATGCACCTGGGGCTTTCACATTGACCTAATACCTGAAAGAGCCCTTCCTCCAGAGAGCCTGATTTAGTTGGTCTGCAGTGAGGCTTCAATAGTTTTTACAAGTTATCCCCTGATCCCCACCTAAGTGATTTTTAATGTGTAGTTAGGAACCATCAGGGTAAAGGATGATACAGCTCTGGGAAGGGTCAGGAAACAGGAGAAAGTGAAGGAGTGTCAAGGAAATAATTGATGGAATCCTGTGTGGGAGGCTTGTTAGAAAAGTCAAATTGGAAGCCCAGAGGAGATAGAAAGGTGGAAGAGACCTCAGGTATGTGAGTGAGTAGGTTAGCTTGAGTGACGTGGAGCTTGGGGTAGAAAGAGAGCTAGTGTATTTTATTTCCTATTGCTGCTGTAACAAATTACCACAAGTTTAGTGACTTAAAATAACACAAATGTATTATTTTACAATTCTGGAAGTCCAAAATGGATCAGCAGAGCTATGTTCCTTTTAGAGGCTCTAATGGAACAGCCATTTCTTTGCCTTTTCCATCTTCTAGAATCTACCCACATTTTTTGGCTCATTGCCCCATATCACTCTAACCATTTTTTCTGTCATTACAGTTCTCATTCTATTTTCCTCTTATAAGGATCCCCTTATATATTGTGATTACATTGGCCTCACTGAGATATTCTGTTAATTTCTCCATCTCAGCATTCTTAACTTAATAACACCTACAAAGTCCCTTTTGCCACGTAACCTAGCATATTCACAGATTGCAGGAGTTAGGATGTGGATATTCTTGGGCATCATTACTGAGCTTACCACAGTCTGCCCTCTGGGCCCCAGAGATTCACATTTATTTCGTATGCAAAATACACTCACCCTATTCCAACATCCCCTCAAATCTCAACCCATTAGAGCATCTAAATCTCATCATCTAAATAATCTAGTTAAATTATAGTTAAGGCACTGGATGTAATTCATTTGAAGGTTCATTTTCTCTCTGTATGTCAATCTGTGAAACTCGAAAAACAAGTTATCTGCTCCCAGGTACAAGCATAGAATAATACAGACATTTCCATTCAAAAAGGGAGAAAATGGAAGGAAAAAAGTCACTGGTTCCAAGAAATTTCAAAATACAGCTGGGAAAACTCCTTTAGGTTTCAAGGCTTAGAATAATCCTCTGTGGCTCGAGGCTCTGTCTTCTGGACTTGCCCCTCATCTCTGAGTTGTTCTTCCTCTCTCATAATGTTTGCAGTTCAGTAACTTTTTCATCTTGTTTCCTGTCTATGGAATGTTGGGAGTCTGACAACCTTCTTTCATTTTGTCTTCCTTCTGCCCCCTTCAACCTAAGCTGGCAGTGTTTCTGCTGGTATAAAATTCTCCAGAACCTTGTTGGTCTCCTGTGTATGTCACAGGCATTCACTCCATTAAACAAGAGGATCCTCATATTTTTCCTGGATGATCCCATCTCTGTTTCTGGATTCTGCTGAGATGGTTGCGGGGATCCGAGTCACATGCTTAATCTCTTCTAAGAACCCTCTGTGTGAATTAATACTCTGAATCTTTTGATCCTCCCAAGACATAATCAAAAGGTTGTTCAACCACACATTTGGCTTTTTCTCCAAAGTATTCTTTCCTGACAGCAGGACTGGAATCTTCTAATTTTATCATCTTTCCAATCTATACAGGCTGGTAATTTCCCAAATCACTAAGTCCTGGTTCCTTTCTGTTTATAGTTTATGCCTCAATTTATCTCTTTCCTCTCACATTTTACTATAAAGAATAAAATTAAACCAGGCTGCACTTTCAACACTTTGCTTGTAAATCTCCTATGCAAAATATCCAGGTTTATTCCTCATGAGTTCTTCTTGCTATATAACTGCAGGATACAATCCAGCTCAGTTGTCTGCCACTATATAATGAAGATCTCTCTTCCTCCAGGTTCCAACAAAATATTTCTCACTTCCTCTTAAGCCATCACCAGCAGCACTTTTAAGTTCATGTTTTTACTAACATTCTGTTGATGATGATGTAGATATTCTTTAAGACAATATAGGTTTTCTCACCTCCTTGTCATTCTTCACCAGCAAAGTTTTTAACAACCACAGTTCTAACACTGTCCAAGGTCATCTAGGCTTTTTCTATCACATTTAAAAAAATTCTTATATATATTGTCTACTGTCCAATTCCAAAGCCACTTGGTTTTTAAGGCATTTGTTACAGCAGCACTCTACTCCTGGTACCACAGTCTGCATATGTTTCCTATCATTACTGTAACAAAGGACCATAAATTTAGTAGTTTAAAATAACGTAAATGTATTAGCTTAGATTTCTAGAGATCAAAAGTGCAAAAGGAGTCAGCAGGACTGGAGGCTCTAGGCAGAATCTGTTTTCTTGCCTTTTCCAACTTCTAAAGGCTACCTACATTCTTTGGCTCATGGTCTTACATCACGCTGACCTCTGCTTCCAACACAATATCCCCTCTTCTCACTCTGGTCCTTCTGTTTCTCTCTTACAAGGACACTTGTGATTATATTGAGCCCATCTGGATAATCTAGAATAATCCCCCCATCTCAAAATCCTTAACTTAATTACATCTGCAAAGTCTTCTTTGCCACATAAGGTGATGTATTCATAGATCCCAGGTATTAGGGTATGGATCTCTTTGGGAGGCAATTATTCAGCTTACTACAGTTAGCACAGCTTAATGGGAGTGAGAATGATTGCTACAGGAACAGTGAAAGTCATACAGAAGTGAAGATCACTAATCTAGAATCCAGCCTCTGCTAGGTTTGGGTTGGTCACCAATGGCTGGCTTCAGGAAGCCCTTGGCATGATTGAGATGTTTGGTCAGCCACTGAGGCTGCCTTGGGATCAGCATGTTTATTGGTGCTCCTTGGGCGCTGGGCTTTCTCTCAATTCAGAGAGAGGAGAAGGGAAATAACATTTGTTGAGAGTCCACCAATTGTCTGGGACTGTGGAGGCTTTACCCATGCCCTCTCAGCAGGGTTGTGACTTTGCCCACTGAGGTGCTGGGAGATGCGGACCAGGACGGCTGGTTCCCCATGGGTAGAGGTGGTTGAGAGAGGAGAAAGGAAAAAGTGTTAGACAAGCAAAGGAGCCCTGCACTCTCAATTCTTCACCCCAAAGCCTTGCCCTTGGCCCAGGACTCCAAAGTCCCTCACAGAGCAGCAGGGGTTCTTAGCACCCAGGCTAGGACTTGTGGTGGTCATTGCAATCTCCAATGGCTAACCTCCTTCCTGGGCAGACGGATGTGTCATATCGGGGCAGCACCTCTCTCTCCCTGGCACCTGGTGGTGACTCAGACTCCCAGGTAAAACCCAACCTATGGGAAATGACTAAGCACTAAAGTTTACTTCCTCTTATTGGGGAGGGAGGAGGAAGCCTGAAGCTGGGCTTGACCCTCTCCCTCTCTTAGATTTCTTAATGTAGTGAGGGAGAGGGTGGGGCTTTGCAGGTGACAGTGCTCCAGGGGATGTTCCCTAGAGTGTCCTCACAGCTTCTCCTTTTACACTTTGTGTATGCATGCATGCATGCATACATGTGTATGAGCATTTATCTGTGTGTATGTGTATGCATGTGTTTGTGTAGATAGTTTAAGAGATTTGGGGATGGTGGGCATGCTGGGATCTACCAGATTGTCCCCTTTCTGTCACCTCTGTCCTCTGCCACCTCCTACTTTGCTGCCTTTGAGGACAGTCAAAAGTTTGTTTCCTGCCCCCAATGAGTTCATTTTCTTAAGCATGAAAAGTGGAATTTAAGAAATGGGGAGGACTCTTGCAGACTTCCCACTCCTGAAAGTAGGGTAGCACTTAGGAAAGCCCATTACTAAATTACAAAGGCTCCACTTAAAATTCACAGTTAGTCTATCTCTGGAAGGTTGCATGGTACTACAGTTCTTCCAGGAAGGGAAACTGGGTGGCTGGAGGATGAGAAAGGGAGACTTACTCTTTGATAACTTTTAAATTTTGTTCCACTTGCAAATGGTAAGAATATATGGTTACCTGGGAAGAAGAGATAAAGATATTAGTTCTAAAGCAGTTTATAAAGTTAGTTATTGACTGGACAAACTATAGAGTCCTCATTGGATGTCAGGCACCATGCTAGATTCCGGACACTTGGCATGGAGTAATACAATATCCCTTGCCTCACAGAGATCCAAGTTGGGAGAATGATTCAGCCAGAGAGCCAGGCAATGACCACACAGTGTCGAAAGCATGATGACAGGGACCAAACAAGCTGCAAAGGAGGCTCTTCTGCTGAGATGCAGTGGGGTGAAGCTTCCTGGAATTGGTGCTGTCCAAGCTAAGCCTTGAAGGGTGCATGGGAGTTAGCTGGGGAAAGGAAAGTGAGTTCCAGGCATAGGAAACAACATGACATGTGCAAATACTGCAGGGGCCATAAAATTTTGGCTGCTTTCCTGAAATTGCAAGCAGTCAATAGGTCTGGAACATTGAGTTCGGAGTGCGTGTTGGAGAAATGAAGCTGGAGAAGTAAGGTCGAATCGTGAAGTGTCTTACAAGCAAGTTTCAAGTCAGGTAGCGGTCACATTCAAGTCAGGTAGCGGTCACATTAATCCCTGGGGGGCAGGGATTAATAATAACTCATAGGTAGTAGAATGCTCTTTTGTGCCAAGCACTATAATTGTTTATATGAGTTACCTTACTTAACCCTCCCAACAAGCCTATAAGGTATTTACTATCATTTTTTTCTATTTTATGAGTGAGGAAACTGAGACTCAGAGAAGTTAAATTCAGTGAGCTTCATTGCAGGGTCACATAGGAAATGGTAGAGATGTCTAAATACATAGCAAGACCATGGCGGAGCAGGAGTCTCGCGTAGGCACTCAGTTTGCCATGATACTTCGCCATTCAAATAGAGCAGTGGTTCTCAACAGGGGTGGTGATTTTGCCCCTCAGGAGACATTGGTAGTGTCTGGAAACATTTTTGGTTGTCACAACTGGGAGGATGCTACTGGCATCTAGTGGGTAACATCCCACTAGACACAGGACAGCTACACACAGCAAAGAACTATCTGCCTCCAAATGTCAATCGTGCCAAGGCTGAGAATTCTAAGCTGTAGAGGGCAGGCACAGGGAGGTAGCCAGGGGGTCAGCATGAGAGTTTTGGCAGGGACATTTTGAAAAAGGCCTGTACTTACTGGACTTATAGCAGCAAGACACAGGAGTCAACTATAGCAAAGCCCAGGATGGACTCAGCACATTCTTTTCCCAGCGTGGTCCTGCTGATCCCATGCATCAGCTTTAAGAGCTTAGAGAAAACAGAGAAGGAATTATCCTAGAGTCACTTAGAGCTAACTCTGTCACCGAACAGGCCCAGGACTAGCCAAGATGTTCACCTTCTCACAAACATATTCTGAAAGGACGGGGCTCCCAACTCTGATTCTGCTTACACATGGTACCAAAGCCCAACATTTTTGGTCAGTGCTTAATTTTAACAAATGATAACATCCAGCAATCAAGAAACCAGAAATACAGGAAATACGTTGGATACCCTTATTGCTTGAAACTGCTATTCTCAGAAGTACCTTAGAGTCCCTTCTGCCTGGGTCAAGAGAGGACATCTGGTGCTTTGGTTGCCTGCTCATTGACTTAACACACTAGCCAGGAGCTCTCACTTATTTTTCTGCCTGTAAACTCCAGAATGGGTGCAGATCCTTACAGGAAGCATATAAAAGCTCATAGGATGAGGCAAAATGCTGCCTTAGTTTCCAGGATTCTTTGTGTTGTATACTTGGATTCCTGAGTGCTTTAAATTCTGCAAATCTCTTGGTTTCTGATCTTTGGATGGTTTTAACTATTTCCCTCCTGGTTCTTGTCTGGCTCTCTGGTTTGACTCTTGACGGATGTGTCTGTCCTAATTGGGTTTTCCATCATGCCCTGGGCCCACGTGAACCATCGAAGTCTTGCCTCAGTCTTTGCTATTCTAGCTTTTCATCTTGCCCACAGTCTTAGCCCTGAGACCAAGGAAAAACTGTCAGTAAGGCCCATGATCTAAAAGCTCTGAGGAAGAGTCACCCCTTTCCTACATCTGAGAGCCCAATATTAGTTAAATTCCTTAAACATTCCGTTATCCAAATGGAAATTTTGTGAGATGTTAATGGACATGTAGTGGAACAAAGGGTTTAATAGCCAAATAAGTTTGGGGAAGGCTCTGTGAGGTTAGTTTCTTGTTTACAACAAGATTTCTCAGAGCCCTTTAAATGCTATGGACAGGATAAATTTCCATTAAGGGGATTTATACATTTCACAATCTAGTACCTCAATTCCTTGGGACCAGATGTATTGGGAATTCAGAATTTTCCAGATTTTAATAGGGTAACATGGTGAATATGCTATTTATTCTATAGCATCCCCAGCAGAATGAGATAGGCCCTGTAATCATACATTTCTGCAGCAAAGCGTATGGTCATGCACACTAAGTAGGTTCAATAAAGAATCTGAAAAACTACACATCTATTTAGGTCAGGTTTTGCCCCTGAGTTATAAAAAAACTTTTAGTTTTCAGGACTTTTTGTACTTCAACTTGGTGGATAAAGGATTGTGGATCTGTATATGGTGTCCCCCAAACATATTTGACCACAGAATCCCCTTTTTCAGGAGTCTTCAGTAGAACTAGGTCTTCTTAATCTTTTTAGGACACCCTGAGCTGTTCGTCTATAATGCAGTCTTCCCAGGAGTCAGAACACACTGTAGTCCCTACCAGCCGTTCACATTAGCCTTATCATCTCCCATGACAAGCAAATGAGATGGGGATTTTGACAGTTGAACAAGGGAGAGGAGGTTAAGAGCACTGAGCACTGACTAGAAATAGTAGATCTGGTTGGGAAATCATGATGCTCAGCCTTTACGTCCCCGGTGGAAAAAAAAAAAAGGGACGTGAAGAAGAGCAGCATTGTGAAAATAGGGGTTATTGTTGTTTTCTTCATAGCACTCTTCCACATTTTCAAATTTTCTTAAAAACTTCAAGTTTTTTCCCCCTTATGTTGTTTTCTATTGTTCTGAGTGTGGCTGAGGAGGGGAGGCGGCCCCAGGGCTGATGCCCACCCTGAAGGAAAGATGCTGGGCCTTGGGAAGATGGCTTCCTGTTGTTCTGGCCTTGGTCATCCAGCCTAGAGCTGAGGTGGGATGGGTGTGGTGAGGTGCATGCCTAAGGGCTGTGTCCCCTGGGTAAGGAGGAGGATGTTGAATTTCTGGAGGACTTCCAGGAAGACTTCCTGCTCTAACAAAAACAACACAAATACAGGAAAAGGCTCTGAGACCTAAAAGAAGGGAATAATGGACTAAAGTGGAAACTTTGGAGGTGAGGCTCGTATAGAGTACAGCCAGGAGCAGAGAAGCCTCCTTTTCACCATCTAGACAGCTGAGAGCATTTCTCCACTCAGGTTGACAGGTTGGGATCTAAAAGAAGGGGACTGGTAACTTTTGAATCCCCCTTTCTTCTTCTCCATTCTGTACTTATTGTAGTATTTCACTGAGGCCTGGTCCATGGGGGTTGGGGATAGAGAGTGGGCAGCGGACAAGGAGGGCCGTTTGGCTAGGGCCTTACATTTACAAAGGGTCTTAAACACAAACCTTAAATGTATGGGGTTGAGTATCCATCACCAAGCTACACAGCCTCACTCACTGGAATCAGCAGAAGACATGCACCCCAAATTTGCCCCATTACCAGATCATGCCAACTGTAGTGTGCTATAAATTATTATTTTCATATAGCTTGTAAATTGCACCATTATGTTGCACTATGTGTGTGTGTGTGTGTGTGTGTGTGTGTGTGTGTGTGTGTGTGTGGTTAGTCTGTGTGTGTGTTTGAGGGGGGGCATAAGCTTTAATTTGCTAAGTATAAACATTTGAAGTAGACCACAATTTTAGTAACTGTCTTTTGACATTTAAAGAAAAACCACATCAGGAGCCTTAACATAAGTAGTAAACATATTTTTAAAATAATAAAATGAACATACTCTCCCCCTATCTTCACCTCTGAGAAGGTTAAGGAGAGCTCCAGGTGGGAGGCTCAGAGTGCCTGTGTTAGCTGGGTGCTAGCTTCAGGGCTTCTGAAGGAAAGGGTATTGTGCCTGTGCCTGGGCCCTGTGGGAGCCCTCTGTCACTGCTCCTGCAGACTCTGGTTTCATCTGCATCACTTTAGCGGCCTCTGCTGGGCTGGGGGTGAAAGGTGATCCAGGATGGGATAGCACCCAGAACTCTGGCTGGGAAAGGAAAGGCTGGGCGGGATGGTCTGGTGGGCAGTGCGAGGACCTTGCCATCAGAAGGGATTCTGATGGACAAGCTCTGACTACCTCAAGGTCGTTTATGCCACACTCTGTGTTTAAGAAATTGTTCTGATGGTGGTGATGAAGAAGCAAGGCAAATCCAGGTCTGAGGGCAAGATGGCTGAGCCTAGGGAGAAAAATATTCAATTGTTGGGTGGGAATTAATGACCCAGTTTCTTCTCTTCTGCTTCCTGCCTTGATATGGTGACCGTAAAGGGCCTGGACTCTCTGAGAAGGGCAGCCATCCTCCTCCATGCAGCTGGTTGGGTCACGAACCCTCTGAATCAGACAGACGGAAGAGGAAGCCTTGCTGAGAACTTCTGGTCACAGCTGAGTTCTCTGACCCAGCTTTTACTCAAGAACCTTGTTCTGAGGGTGTGCAGGCGCCTTACCCAGATAGTTAATAAAAACTGCTTCTTCTTGCAGTGAGGGAGATGGTAGCATTCAGGCCCCCAAACCCTTCTCTGAACATACTGGTGACCCAGTGGGTCCCAATGAATATTTGGGATAAAAATAACACACGGGAGCCCACAGCTTAGTGCAGCTGCTGTGGCTAGTGAGAGGGGCTGGTATCAGGTTATGGGGAAAATAGAACTTTTAGAAAATAGAACTGGTGAAGGCTCACCTCGAACAGATGGAGGTTTTAGTTGTCATGAGTAAAGCAGTTTATGCCACCACAGCTTGCTTTTCCCCACTTCACCCTGTTTCTCATTCAATATCTCAGGTGGAAAGTTTAAACTGAAAAAGCAGTTTAGTTTCATATGGACTAAGAACACTTATTTGCGAGTAGTAGCAGCCTTCCCAAATTCTACCCTCTTTCTCTTGTTTTGTATGTTACCCACAGCCTTTGGAGAACTGTGGCAGAACTAACCCTTTAGGTTCATGAAGGAGGTTCAGGGGTTCCTAAAAGCATGACTTCCTTCAGTTGCGTGCCTAGGTCAGCCCCGGCTGGTTGATTGACAGGCACTTGTCAAGGTTGTAGATTTCACAGGACACAGGCTATGGCTCAATGACAGGAGCGTGGTTGGTTTTATCAATGGACAGTAGAAAGGAAAAGCAGCTTTTTAATCATTTAAAAGCCCATTTCTTGAGCAGGCTGTGTCTAGGAATCAGGTTGGCTCAGACTCAGAGAGAAACTGGATTTGTTTGAAAAATAGATTTTGGTCTTGTAATCACAAGGGTAGTGGAAAAATGAAAGGTAACTGAAAGACATATTTTAATCTTTTTGTTGTAAAATAAAACATAGAAAAAGAAAACCATATGAACAAAATGTATACCTTAATTGATTATTTTAAGGTAAAACCACTCAGGTTAAGAAACACATGTTTGCCAGCCTCCTAGAATCTCCTCCATGTGCCTGTCCCAATCACAACCCCCATTCTTCTTCAACAAGCAACCACTACCATGAATTTTATAGCAATCGAGATGGATATTTTTGAGGACAGTCTAGACAGATAAACACAATCTAATACTTTTAACAAATGGGCTCACAAAAAAGGAGATACTTCAATTGTTCCTGGATCAAGGAGGGTGACCAAGGCTTGAAAGATTTAGCGGAGAATGAGAAGCTGGATCTCAGCAAGTGAATTTCATTGAGTCCCTGAGAGTAAGCTCAGGCCCAGGAAGATAGGTCTAAAGCTAGCAAAGGATTTATAGGAATGTATAGGAAACTCCTGCACAGATCAACCAAAAAACAAACAAACAAACAAACCCAAAAATTCAATGGAAAAGTGAACAATGGATAGATTAGAAAACAGAGGGAAATCAGAGTGACTGACAACTGTGTGAAGAGAAGCTCAGCTTTAGAAGCAGTCTGAGCAACACAAATTAAAATATGATATCACTCTATGTTCATAGATTGGCTAAAGTTAGACAAGTCAGATATTACCTACCAACTGTTAGCAAGGATGTGGGGAAAAGGGAACCATTATTGGTGGGAGTATAAACTTGTAGAACAGTCCTAGAAGCCATCTGACTCTATTTCATGAATTTAAATATGCTATTCCCAAAGATCCAGTGTTCCCACACCCCAGTATATTGCCTAGGGAAGACCCTTACACAGGTATCTCATGAGAGATAAACAAGCATATTTGTCAGAGGACTGTATATGGAGGCAACGGAGGTTTTCATCACTGGAGAAATGGAGAAATGAAATGTGTGGACACATGCTTTGCAGTGCTGTGCAGCAGTCAGATGCAACAGACCAGATGTGCTGAGCCACACAACAATCTTAAAACTTTATGTCATATAAAAAGAAATACAATAAGATCTATTGTATATGACTATTTATGTAGGCTAAAGTCACATCTATCCACAAAACAGCACCGTTTGTCTTTTAGAAATGCTTATATACCTGAGGACAGACATTAAACGTATTCTAGCGAGTGCCTCTTATGGGGTAGGGAGAAGGATAAATGGGTAGAGGGAAGAATAGGAAAAAAATAAGAGGGCACCTACTTACCAATGATGAAATGTTGTACCGTGAACTGAAGAGATTTGTCCAACTATCTGACTCAGAGAAGGAACTATGAGCAGGTTTTGTTTGACCAAAGCAGTCTTTGGAGATTTCATTTCTATGGGTCCCCCAAGGCAGTCTATGGATAAGCACATAAGAAAAGCAAACATTAGCCTGAAAGCAAGGAGATATAAAAACGAAGGGAGGCACTCTGACCCCATGTTAGTGCTGGGGTTACTTAAGAAATAGGTGAAATTTGTGAAAATTTATTTGTCTAAATGCAACAATGTATCCTGGAACAGAAAAAGGACATAAGTGGAAAAGTTCAAATAATGTCTGTATTTAAGTTAATAGTTCTGTACTAATGTTAACTTCTTAGCTTTGACAAATGGATCATTTTTACGTGTTTGTAAGGTGTTAATATTAGGGCCAACTGGATGAATGTTATATAGGAACTCTCTGTACTATCTGTGCAACTTTTCTGTAAATGTTAAATTAGTCCAAAACAAAAAGTTGATAAAAGTAAAAGTCAGCTACAGCTCAAAGCCATTGGAAAAGAATTAAAAATAGATCAATATATCAATCAGGTATATATAATATATAAGATGTGCTCATACAAATGTGTTTATATATGTGTGAATTTTAAAGTTTGGAAGAATTTATGTCAACACGTTATATGTTGACATTGGTTCTCTTTATATTTTTTGTATTGTCTGAATATTTCACAATAAAAATGTGTAAGTTTTATACTTATGAGAAGAAAACTCATTGGGGCCTGCCTGAAAGAACAGGGTGCCAGACTCAGAGGACTCCTGATTTCCCGCACAAATTAAAATCCCCACTGGTCTTAGGCTCATCTTTTTCCAGGGCCAGGTTTGAGCTAATATCCAGGTGATGAGCAGCTTTCTTCTCCCTTTGAGAGGTCCACAGTCAACAAAAATGTGTGGGCCTGCAGGCGTTAGGGGAAAGCTTGGATGCTGTTACTGGTGGTCAGGGAGCTCTGAGCATGTTTGCGTGATACCTGTTACTGTGCGTGTGCGCATCTGTACGGTATAGACTGTATGTATCAACTGATAGTATTTATTCTTCCTTTTTGATTTTTAGTATTTCTTAATTATAAAAGTAACTAATATATGTGTACAGCAACAAATTCAGAAAATATGAATGTGTAAAGAAAAAGGTTGAAATCTCTCAGATGGCTCAAGGATTTTTTTTTAAAAAATAGACTTCTTTAAAGACAGGTTAAGTTTACAGCAAAATTGAGTGGAAGATACAGAGATTTCCCATATACTCCCTACCCCTATATACACACAGTCTTCCCAGTTACCAACACCCCACTCTAGAGTTGTACATTTGTTACAAGTGAAGAACCTACACTGACACATTATTATTACCCAAAGTCCAGAGTTTACATTAGAGTTCACTCTTGGTGTTATATATTTTATGGGTTTTGACAAGCATGTAATAACATGTATCTATAATCTTCGTATCACACAGAGTAGTTTCAGTGCCCTAAAAATCCTTTGTGCTCTGCCTATTTATCCCTCTCTTGACATTTTTCATATCAGTAAATGTATATATTCCTCATTCTTTTGAATATTACATAGTATTCCATTGAATGATGTACCATATGTAGGCATTTTCTAAACATTTGCTAATACAAATAGTGTGTCCATGAATACACTTGAACCTGTATCTTATTGCAGTTCTGCTATTTCTGTAGGATAGATTCTTTCAGTAGGATGGCTAAGTCACACAGTATCACATTTACCATTTTGACAGAGATTGTCGTCTACAAGCATTCATTAATTCAACAAATATTTGTTGGGTACTAATTTGTATCAGACGTTTACAAGGCCCTGGGAATTTAGCTATGAACAAAACAGACACAGTTCCTAATGGAGGATATTATCACTAAACAAATAATTACAAATCACATATTATGGCAATTGTGGTAATTTCTCCAAAGGAAAAGAACAGTGCCATTGGAGAATGTAGACAGAGGAACCTAATTTATACTGGGTGTTCAGAGATGGCCTCTACTAAGCTGAGAACTTAAGGATGAATAGGAATAGACTAGAAGATTGAAGGTCTGGGGGAGGACTCGGGGAGCCTTCCAGACAAAGGAAAGGTGTTTGTGGAGGCCCTGAGGTAGACAGTTGGTAAGCTGGAGGAACACCAGGGCCAATGTCAGGGAGAAAATTGGGAAGCAAGTCTAAAGAAGAAGGCTGAACCAGGCTGCATTTGGCCCTCTAGGCTGCCTGAATTACAGCCTCCTCAACAAAGTAAGAAAGGTTCTATTTCTTGCACCTTTGAGACCAGCGATACTTAGAGGTGTTTTCTTCTCTTCATTTTATTATTACCTTGTGAACATTTTTTGATTGTGGCCATTTCTTGATTTTCAATAAAAGTCTTTTTGAGGAGTGTGTAACAGTTCACATTGAGGTTATCAGATTCAAAATGTACATAAAATTTACTTCACTACGTTAACCAAATTCTCAAATCCCTGTGCATCCCAGCATATTTCTTCTATTTTAGGACTTAAAGTATGAGAGAAATTTCCTGTTTCTGCAAAATCAATTTGTTCATCTAAAACAAACTGCTTGCTTCATTCAGCTCACATTCTGGAAGGTCCCTTTGGGATCCTGGATCCTGCCTTGTTCTATCCAATGAAATGCAAGGCCTGGGTGGGAGGGAAAGTGCTGGGAAGATAGCCTTTTAGTTCATGCTTTCCAGTTCCACCCTCAATGCTGTGCGTGCTGTCAAACACAGGCCACCCAATCTCTGTGCCTCCTCTGGGCTCCCACAGTATCCTGGGAAAAACCTGTCATTGAGACTCCCATTGGAGCTCAATAAGTATTTATTGAATGGATAGTGAATGAGGGTTAGAAAACATCTAAATCATGGTACATGACTCAAGGAATACTATGCAAGCATCAAAAAGAATGAGGTAGATATATATTTACTGATATAGAAAGATGTCCATGTACTATTAAGTGAAAATAGCAAGTTATAGAACACATACAGTAGTCTTATTTTTTAATTGTATACACATATATACACACACATATGGAAGACTTCTGCCTTTTTATTTATACATTTTTGTATTGTCTGAATTTGTTACAGTGTACAATGTGTTACATTCGTAATTAAAATGAATGAAGGAGTGAATGAACAAGGGACTTTTTAGGGTTCTCAGAGAGGTGAATGGAGAAGGGAATTTAGTTCTTAAGTTTCTTTCCCTGATCTGTTTACCAAGTCTGAGATCTGTTCTTTCAACTCACATTTGAATAATGATGATGATGATCATGGTGGTAATTATAATAATAATAAACATTTCCAAAGGGTGTTCATGATATAAAAAATAAAAAAACAGGTTCAGAACAGTATGATCCCGTTTTTGGAAAAAAATGTGTATGTATAAAAAAAGGTCTGCAAGAAAGTTGCTAGTGGACTATCTTTGGGTATGGGTGGAATAGGGGAAACCTCTACTTTTATTGCTTGAATTTTATAATATACATATATTTCTTTTACTATCAGTCAGTAATGAGGGTTTAATTTCATTTTTTCCTATTCCTATGTTTTCTTTTCATTCAATATTTATTCATTCATTCAATATACGTTTATTGAGCAATTGCTATCAGCCTGACACAATACTAGAGTTTTTCTTCTTGAGGAACTCACAGTCTGGTGAGGAAGACTCACAAAAAAACAAGGCAATGTGAGAGGATAACACCACATGTTATCAGGCTGTCCATCTTCTAGGAGAGCTAAGGAATCACCAGGGAAGACTTCACAGAAGATATGTTGCTTATACACATAGTCTTGAAGAATGAAGTGTTTGCCAGTTGGATTATGTGAGGAAAAGAATTCCAGAGAAAGAGAATACCTTGTATAAAAACATCTTTTATAAAAATACAGGGAAGAAAAGAAGACACCCTTCTCATGAACATTAAACAGGTCAGTGTGGCAGAAGCATAGGGAACATGGGGAGAAGATAGGCCAGAGAAATAGAAATCCTGGTAAGAAGCCTTTGACGAACCTTATGGGAAAATGCAGCTCAGACATTGTTGCCCGATTTAATAGTTGGAGAAAACTGAGTCACAGAAAGATTAAGTGACTTGCCCAAGGCCACAGTAGGGGATGAGGCCAAGCTGGAACATAGCTCTAGAGTTTCTATGCTTTAGGCCACAGTGCTCCCTGGGCTAGACTGCGTCCTTGAGAGCCTTCTGATGTTCTGGCTTGAACCACTTCAAGTTATTAGCAAAGAAGAAAAGGGCCAACTTCACATTAGGCTCTGATCACACTGGCCACACACTTGGCACATCCATGTATCAGAAGCCACAAGGAGAACTTTGTGCAAGAGAGCTTTTCCTAATACATAGCATATACATACTCAATCTTGAAATGATGGAGGAGGCAGATTTCCCTTAGAAATGATGGAGGAGGCAGATTTCCCAGCACCAAGCTGTTCTGGGAAGCTGCTTTCCATCCTTTGCTGCCAGCATGTGAGTGGTACTGAAGCTACTTATTCCCACCCAAGGCGGAGAGCCATGGATATAGGAGGATCCTACATTCTTGAGAGCTTTATGATGCTGCATAGGCTTTGGAATCAGAAAGAGCTGATTCTCACACTCAGTCTAATGGCTAAAATGAAAAGACTGACAATTCTATGTGTTGGCAAGGATGTGGAACAACTAAACTGTTTGGCAGTATTTTATAAAGTTAACATATTCCTACCTAAGAAGAATGTTCATGGCAGGGTTATTCAAAATAGCCTAAAACTAGAAACAACCTAAATATCAACCATATGGACAAATCCTAGATACATTGTATCAAGCAAAAGAAGGCAGATAGGAATATGATTTCATTCATATGAACTTCAAGTATATGTATGTAAAACAAATCTATGAGGATAGAATCAAAATATTGGTTACCTTGGAGCTAGGGGCAGTAGATATTTGCTGTAAAGGGGCATAAAGGAACTTTTGAGAGTGATGGAAATGTTCTAATTATGATCTAGGGGGTGGGTGGTGGCCACATGGGTGTGTACATATTAAATGTATGTAAGTGATAGCTCAATATTGAGAGAAAGAGAGAGAGAGAGAGAGAGAGAGAGAGAGAGAGAAGCAAGTCTTGATTTTGGTTCTCAGTTCTACCACTATGACCCTGCCCCACCTCCGACACACGCAAGTTACTTAACATTTCTGATCCACTTGCCTCATCTGTAGCATGGGGATAATAACACAACCCCTCTCATAGGGTGTTTTTTCTCATTAAATTTTTATTTTTGTTTTATTGTAGTAAAAACATTTAACATGAGGTCAACCCCCTTAACAGATATTTATGTGTACAATACAATATTGTTAACTGTAGACATGGTGCTGAATAGCAGATCTCTAGAACTTATTCATTTTGCATTACTGAAACTTTAAACCTGTTGATTAGCAACTCCCCACTTCCCCCTCCAGTCCGTTCCTGGCAACCACTATTCTGAGCTCCGTTTGTATGAGTTTGACTATTTTAGATTCCCCATATAAGTAGAATCATACAGTATTTGTCCTTCTGTGACTGGCTTATTTCACTTGGCATAATGTCTTCAAGGCTCAACCATGTTGCATATTTTTAGGATTTTCTTTTTTTTTTTTTAAGTCTGGATAATATCCCATTAGGTGTATATACCAAATTCTCTTCATTCATCCTTCGATGGTCATTAAGGTTGTTTCTACACCTTGACTATTGCGAACAGTGAAGCAATGAACATAGGGGTGTTAATATTTCTTCGAGATCCTGATTTTAATTCTTTTGGAAAAATACCTAGAAGTGAGATTGCTGGATCATATGGTAGCTCTATTTTTAATTTTTTTGAGAAACTGCCACACTGTTTTCCTTAGCAGCTGCATCATTTTGCATTCCCACTGACAGTGCGCAAGTGTTCCATTCTCTCTACATCCTCCCCAACACTTGTCTTTTGCATAAGGTGGTTTCAAGAGTCATATGGGATAGTGCACAAAAATCTCTTAGTCTAAGAGCCTGAAAAATACTAAGAGTTCAGTAAAAGTTGGTCCCTCACCTACCACCTACTCCACTGGAACAGGCCTCACCCTGAAAGAACAGTTTCATCTCTACATTATGTCAGCTCTTCAGGTGGAGCTCCTAAGCTCCACATCACTAAATGTTGTCACACTCGCAGAATCCATGAGACTACAGTGACTAGAAAGAAGTTTCATAGAATTCTGAACAGGAAGCAGCAGTGGCAGCTGATAATCTGTGACCTGAATATAGTTATCCACTATCTCATTGTGGTTTCTTGTTTCCCTGACAGAGGAAACACCCACGGCTTTCTTGAAGTTATTCTAAACACTCAGTTCCTTGTTTAGCTCTGGCAGGATACTGTTCCCCCTGGCACTCCAGTGCTATGGGTTGTGGCCTGCCTGCCAGGCTGGGGCGCCCAGCTCAACAGTCAACATGTGAGGTAAATGTCCCCTCTATCTGGGAGGAGCGGAGTGAGAGAAGCATACCAGGAAAGAGGCCAATGGTATCTATAGCTGTTGGAAGAGAAAAGAAAACAGAGCAAACTACAACATTCACTTTTTATTCCTCTTCAAGAAACCAGCCAGGCAAAACTGACATCCTGGGAGGGAGTGTGTCACCAGTTTCTTCTCATCATCACTAGTTCCTAGTACACTCCTTCTTAAGTTATTTCTGTTTTTAGTTCTGTTCTTCTTAGAAAAACAAAGCTGCCTTCCTAACTGGTCCACTTTCCAGGTAAGGAGCACAGCCCAGACCCAGGTCTCAGGTTTGAGCAGAAAAGCCTTGTTGACTCTTGTTCTTGTAAAACTCAGAGAACAGGAGGTCTCAGCCAAATAGCAAAGTAGGCAAAGTTTGCGTTTCACTTCTCTCCCTGGCCACCCCTGCCCAGCCTGCTCTCTACCAAAGTGTTTTATGATATCATATCACTTATCACTGTATCTGGGGAACCATTTCTTCTGAAAAATTAAGGATTTTATGTGTTACCTCTCTCAGTAGTACTAATATTTTAAAAAAGAGTTCTTGAGACAGTAATGCTTAAATCAAAGAACTATATTTCTAATTGACATCTGGGGAGCTGTGTTTGACAAGAAGGCCTTAGGACTCTCTCTGGCCCCCTGGTGGCCATCACTTTTCGGTCAGTTCTCTGGATGTAGATGACACCGCATGACTCTAGCTTTAAAAGATTTTTCTTTCTGAAGAGGAGCAGCAGAAAGATTGGACTCCTGAAATTTGGTCAGAACAAAATGGAGAAACTGTAAAAGCAGGTGGCTGAAAAGTCCAGGAAAATGTGTTCAAAACTTTCTCTCATGGGCTCAGAACTTGTGCTCAGAGCCAGAGGGAGCCCAGAAAGGATGGAGGAGTAAAGGGTCACTCAGGGATTCCGGGATGCAGTGAAAGTAATACCAGATTAACAGGGATGAAACCAGCCTTCTGAAGGCCCGACTTGGCCACCAGCTAGTAGAGCCCTGGGCAGTCTTTAATCTCCCCAGAGCTCATTCTCTTCAACTGAAATTTCCAGGCAGGAAGAATGCACATTGAAATGTTGACAATGGTTCTCTCTGGGTGTGGGATTATAGGTGAATTTAGTTTTCTTCTTAATGCCTATATCGGTCAGGGTTTAATCAAAGGAGCAGAATGACAGAGTAATGACTCTGTCATTAAGAGTAAGGCTTTTTATAGAGATTTGACATTTATGCAATTGTGGGAGCTGGTTAAATAGCTTGTGTGTGACTGTTGCTTATGCTTCTGGTGCTGGACCTGAAGTCTGGAGGGCAGGTGGTCAGGAAGAAGGAATATACATAAAGTATGGGAGAGCAAGGGCAAACTGGAACCTGCAAGAATGATATGGTGCCTACAAGGGTGAATTGGGCTTACATCAGTCTCTTGCTGCCTCCAAAACCTCCAACTTCAATGATGTGAGTGACCTGCAAAAGGAGCTGCATCCTTTTTCATGTAGCTAAACACTTAGTTGGCCCAGGAGTTGAAAGCTGAAGAATGAGATCTGGAGGTGGGAACTGAAGGACCTATGGGCCCAATTGCAGTCCCATGCCAACAATGTGAGTCAGCAGATTTGAGTTGCCACTGCACCTGACTTTGTACAGACCTTCTAAGCATAAACATGGCTGCTTTGCTTCTGCCCTCCAAATCCTGAGCAAATTTTCTTGTGGTCAACCCTAGCCCAGAAGCAGACAAGAAAAGGAATTTTGAAAAGCATAGTTCCAGTTTAGCTAAATTGACATAGTATAAATCTATCATAATTCCTTTCTGTATTTGCCAAACCTTCTTCAACTAACATATATTACGTTAATAACCAGGGGAAAAAATGTAAAAGCCCCTAGAATACCCAAATGGCTAATAAATATGTGAAAAGTTACTCAATTCACTAATCATCAGGAAAATGCAAATGAAAAGCACAATAGGATATTCCTATACATTCACCAGAAAGGCTAAAATAAAAAAGACAGATGACACTAAGTGATGGTGAGGATATAGAACAACTAGAATGCTCATACATTGCTAGTGGAAGTATAAATTGGTACAACCACTTTGGAAAATTGGCAATATCGATTAAAGTTAAACATATGCATACCCTGTGATAAGTGATTACATTTTTAAATATACATATGTTTGACAAAAGACTATTTATAGAGGCTCAAGAATATTCTTAGAGGCACTATTTATAATAACTAAAAAACAGAGACAGTGTAAATGTTCACCAGTAGACTGAATAAATAAATCATGATGAATTCACACAATGGAGTGCTATACAGGAATAAATAATCTATAACTACATACAACAATAAGGATAAATATCACAGATACAACATTAAGTGGAAGAAGCCAGACACAAAAGAGTACATACTAATGATTCCATTTATGTGAAGTTCAAAAACAGGAAAAATTATTCCATGCTTTCAATCTAGGAATAGGGATTATCCCTGAGAGATTAGCGATTGGGAGGGATTGCAAGGGGACTTCTAGGGTGCTAGTGATATTCTGTTTCTTCATTTAGGTGTTGGTTATACAGGTGTGTTTGCCTTCTGAAAATTTATAGAGCTATATATTTCTGATTTTTGTACTTCTCTGTATATGTTATACTTCCAGAAAAAGTTAAAAAAAATTAGTAATTCCTGATTTAAGGAACAAATTAATGATAACTGCTCTTATTGCAAATTGAGGGGATCAAACGCAATAATGCATATTACAGTGCTTGGGAAAAAAATATTACAGACATAGAAATAAAGAGAGACAATAGAATATTTAACCTGGGTTGGTATTTTTAAAATTGTTATAAAATGTGTATAACATAAAATTTACCACTTTATAATATCTTAAATTTTTTTTTTTTTTTTTTTTAATTTAGAGAATGTGTACGGTTGTGTGGCAGGGCAGGTGCTGGTTAGTAACAGGTGAGAAGAAAAGAAAGGTTTCCTGAGTCCCTCTTAGCTTCTGTCACGGTCTGCCTTGATATGACCATTGCTCTGATGGTCAGGTAAGTTCTCTTGACCAAGCAGAGAAATGTCACTGCCCCCAAACTCAGTCCCTTCATTGGCTGTGTGTGATTCTGCAGCCCCCTGAGATCTGGCTGGACCAAATGACAGGAGCTCCTACAAGTTCCAGAAGTGCCACTGAATCTCGGTCCTGCTCTGCTTCCTCCACTCTCACAACACACTCATTCAAGCTCGTCTGCAATTATCTCTGCCCCCAAGCTTCTCTCCTCAGCAGCCATGAGAAAGATTAGGATTAAAAATGCAGCAAGAGCTTTAAATGACAGTCCTGGGACAGAAGTAGTAGCATTAATTTTGCTCCCCAAAGTGATGACATGTCTGCACTTCTAGGCTCATTGGGGCAGTTGGTTATTTGGCTCCAATACCAATACCAGCACCAGCTGGGGAGAGAAGGAATCACAGCTCTTCTTGGCCACTGGAGCAGTGGCCAAGGATCATAGAAGAATCTGTCTCTGACAATACCATCATGTGCTTGGCATGATGTACCCAGCAAGACACCAAGCCTTTCAGAGACAAGAACAGAGGGTTCGGGACCCAGCCAAGCGCAGGTTTCCTGAGCTTGAGCTTTTCAAGGGGAAGAGAATTCTGAATAAATGATATTGGATGACTCATTCTCCCTTTTCCTGGAAGCTCCACCAACCCCAGATTTTATTTTACTAAAATCATGTTAAAATAAACACCATGCACATGTATGTAAAAAGAAGTCTGGAAGGACAATAACCGTGGTTATCTTTAAGTGGTGGATTGGCATTGATATTTTTCTTTTCCTTGTACTTTTTAGGGCAGCATATGTCATACTTAAGCATATGGTCTTTGGAGAGCAAACACTTAAGATTCAAATCTCACCTCTGCCTGGTACTAGCTATGTTACTTTGGGCAAGTTGCTTCATCTGTATGAACTTTACTCTTTATGTCTGTAATCTTTAATTGTCATCTGTGGATGAAAATAAACCTACTCCATAGGGATATTATGAAGTTTGAATAAAATAATGCACATTAAGTGATTTACTATAGTGTTTTATGAAAAAAAAAGTGCTCCATAAATGGGAGCTGTTACTGTAACATTTTTTTAATTAATAATCTTTTATTTTTCAGTTATAGTTGGCAATTAATACTATATGTTTCAGGTGTACAACATAGTGATTAGACATCTATATAACTCACAAAGTAATCACCTCAATAAATCTGGTGCCCCTCTGACACCATACGTAGTTATTATAATATTATTGGCTATATTCCTTATGTTATACTTTTTATCTCCCTACTTTGTAACTACCAATTTGTACTTCTTAATCCCTTTCCCTTTTTTCACTGACCCCTAACCCCCTTCCCATCTGGTAACTCTCAAAATGTTCTCTGTATCTATGAGTTTAGTTCTGTTTTGTTTATTTTGTTCTTTAGATTCCACATATATGTGCAATTATATGGCATTTGTCTTCCTATATCTGACTTACTCCACTCAGCACACTACCCTCCAGGTCCATCATGAAATATCTTTTTCCAACCCATTACTTTTAGTTTTTGTGGATCTTTTCATCTGAAGTGAGTCTCTTGTAGGCAGTATATATAAGGGTCTTGTTTTCTTTTCCATTCGGCCACCCTAACTTTTGATTGGAGCATTTAATTATTTTTCATTTGAAGTACTCTTTGATAGCTATGTAATTATTGGCATTCTTTATTTAGATTTTTGATACATAGTTTTTTCTTCCTCTTAAAGAAGTCATTCCAACATTTCCTGTAATACTGGCTTGGTGGTGATAAACTCCTTTAACTTTTTCTTGTCTGAGAAGCTCTTTATCTGTCCTTTGATTCCAAATGATAACTTTTCTGGCAAAGTAATCTTGGTTGTAGATCCTGAGTTTTCATCACTTTGAATATTTTGTGTCAATCTCTTCTGGCTTGTAAAGTTTCTGTTGAGAAATCAGCAGACAATCTTATGGGCATTCCCTTGTATGTAACTAATTGCTTTTCTCTTGCTGCTTTTAAGATTCTCTCTTTACATTTAACTTTTGACATTTTAATTATGATGTGTCTTAGTGTGGCCCTCTTTGAGTTCATCTTGTTTGGGATTCTCTGGACTTCCTGGGGTTGTATGTCTATTTCCCTCACCAGGTTAGGGATATTTTCTGTCATTATTTCTTCAAATAGGTTTTCCTTGATCTCTCTTTTCTCTTTCTGGTGCCCCTATGATGCAAAAGTTGTTAAGCTTAATGTTGTCTCAGAGGTTTCTTAAACTATCTTCATTTTTTTTTTGGATTTTTTTGCCTTGTTGCTCTTCTGATTGTGTCTTCTGCTACTCCATCCTCTATGTCATTGATTTGACCCTTCATTTTATCCATTCTATTGATCCTCTCTAATGTACTCTTTATCTCAGATATTATATTCTTCATTTCTGACTGACTCTCTATTATGTTTTCCATTTCCATTTTTACGTTTTTTACCTTTTTGTTAAAGTCCTCACTGAGTTTATCTATTCTTCCCCTAAGTTCCTTGAACATCCTTATAACCAGTGTTTTGAACTCTGCATCTGGTATATTATTTGTCTCCATTTTTACTGTAACATTTCTATATATTAAAAAAAACTCACATATATATATATATTTTTAAATAAAAACAAAGATTAAAAAAAAGAAGAAGAAGAAGAAGAAGAAAGACAGCCCTGAAGGGGAAGAGAGTTTGTAAGTGGACATATGGAGTGTCAGGGGGATGTGGGCAGAAGGAGGGAGGGGTTCAGCCATGGAGTGGCAATAGTGAACAGGACTGTGAGGCTCCCCCTTTTTTTTGGCTTCCAGCTTAGGAGCCACCTCTTTCTGCTCTGGGATACTGTTCCCTGCACTCTTATCTCAGACGTGGGTTCAATTGCCTCAATTAGCTCTACCCTGAAAACATTTCTAATTCTCAGAGAATCCTGGTTTTTTTTTGTTTGTTTGTTGGTTTTTTGTTTTTTTGTTTTTCATTTTGCCATGATCTGGGTCCAGGGTGACCTGACCAGCTCAGCAAAAGGTTGAAATCATTTCATCTCCTGTTCTGACATGCTGTGTCTGTGAGCACTGCTCTAAAAGCCTCTAAAGGCTGACCCCTTGATGATGTTTCTCTTTAGTCCTTGGAGCTGGGGATGCATTTTACTTTCAATGAGCCATTCACTGCCATAACATTATCATAGAAAAGGGTCATAGTCTTTAAGCCTACCTCCCCTGTCCTGAGTTGTTCCTTTTCCTTTAAGTGGATACTGGCTCTGGCTCTCCAAGCTTTGGACTCAGCATATTCCACGGCTTTTGCCTTTTGTCTTTTGTCATAGTGAGCTTGCCTCCTGCAACCACGGCTGAGGCACACATTCTCCCATATTTGGGAGTAAGCCGGAGACTCAGCCGCATGTGGGTTTCTGTTTAAAATTCCAAAGCCAGCAGGGCGTATATTATCCATTTCCTCAAATCCAACATGCTGTAAAGCATGAGTCAGAGTCAGATAAGCTTCTTCCCCAGGGAAGTGTGTCAGTTCGTTACTGGATGTAATTAAAGAAGGATAATGTTCGCTGGCATTAGCTGCAGATTAATGCAGAGGAAAACGAAATCTCCATCTTGAGTTTACAATATTCCTGCCCAGATAAGACAACTTCCCCAAGTATCCCTGATCACAGAAGGCAATCCAACCCTTAATATAATTTGAGAGGCACAGGAGACCTCTCGATCAACAGTCTCCTTCCACATAAATGAATAATGCAGATATTAGGACCTTTGAGGGGGAGCATGTATATTCTGATTATTATAAGGTATTTGTGTAAAAGGAATTACATGTTAGCAAATATCAGTGAAGTTTATTTTATCTGATTTAGCCATCATCACCCAGGGCCAGGTGATTGAGGGGAGAACAGACTCTGGGAGAATGAAACAAGGGACAGATAAGATTTGATGAGCACTGGGAAGATATAGGGCTTATTGTGCTTTGCATACTGATGAGTCCTTTGGGAAGTGACTCCAGGAAGCCAGGAAGAAACACTAAGGTCCTGAACTCCAGAAGGGCTGAGGGCATGAGGGTACCAGGAGGGAAGTTAGGAAGTGAGGGGTAGGTATAGAGGGCAATGGAAACCCATGGTTTCTATTGCACACTTTAACCTAGACAAGCCTTTTTCACAACGTAGAAAACATAAAATTGAAAGTCAATCTGGAAAGGTCATTTAGTCCCTCCCCTCCTCAGTGAAGAACAAACCAATGTCTACCCAGAGAAGTTAAGTAAATTGCCCGGTTCACCCAGCAATTAGTGGCAGCATCGAGGTTTGACTAAAGTCTCCTCTTTGCATCTTTCTCCTAAGCTGCTGCCGGCAGAGTTTCCGGGAATGACAGGAGCTAACACTCAGGCTGACCCCAGTGGCCCATCCTGCGAATATCTACGTGGGCCTGACTTTTCAAATATAACTTGTGCTCAGAGTGTGAGAAACAATTCTAAACCATATGTGAGAAAGTATATTCTCCTGCCACTCAGGTCCTTCCCAGCTTCAATAGCATGAATAATTTCAAAATGTATATTTTTCTTAACTCTATTTAGTAAGAAGTGTGCTAAATTTTATATAACAGATTAAAAGCTTATTGCTAACTAGCTTCTGGGGTTAAAGGAAAAGGGATTGGTATGAATGTTTTTCTAACTCTATGATGAAGCATACACCCTCACCTGCCCCACCCCCACTGCCTTCCACTTGAGCAAAGTATTTAAAATATACTTAATTTTTTTTGGAATTTCTGTGTTTTTCTGGTTTCAAGTGCCACATCTGATGTAAGTCACAGCATTTTGTTTTTCTTAAATGTGAGATTGTATTCTTTCTGCCCAAATAAGATGGAAAAGACTTTTCCAAATAAGGAAGTTTTGCTGGAGTGTGTGTGGCCCAGGCAGCAGCAGTTGCTGGAGTCCTAACTTAGTCAAACACAGTAGCTCTACTAAGCTGGGAAGCATTTGCAGACTCGTTAGCACTTCTGCACAGCCGAATCACACTGGGGGTCAGGGTTTGGGGATGCTGCCAGCAAGTGGTTGTGGCAACCAGGGACATACAAATAATTTGTAGAGAAGGCAAAGTTTGGTTTTGGTACACCCCCACTCACTACAGTCCCTCCTTCCCAACCTCCCCTGCCCCTCCCTTGTGTCTGTTCTCTCTTCAGAATAGAACGAGGGGGCTCTGATTTTTTTGGACTCAAATAGATTTGAGTTAAAATTCCAGATTTCCATATACAATCTGTATGACCTTCAGTAAGTTACTTAACTTTTTGAACCTTTTTTCTTTCTTTTAAAATAATAGTGTTTATCTTATGGAGTTGCTATGAGGAATAAATGATATAACAAATATAATGTATGTACTATGTCCTAAATTCCCTTTTTTAGGCTCTAAAATTACTCCTTTTCCATCCCCTTTTTAGTACCTCCTCTACTATCAGAATATCTTAGTTTGAGCCAATGTACTTGACCAGGGGCTAGGAGGAAAGTGTGATTGTTAAAGTACTTTGTGCTAAGGTGTGAGTGACTAAATAAAAATTTATTAGCTCATATGAAGTTTTGACTTCTGTAACAAGGGGTGTTATGAGAAGAAGAATTTCCTTGTAATAATAAGGACATGTTTTCTTTTGCAATCCACCTTAGTTTATACCATTATGCCTTGTTCCACTGCCCTTAAAATCTACTCAGCCTGTTAGGATGAGAAGAAGCAAGTGTTCCATAAGAGTCTATAGAATTCTGGAGATTTGACAAATATTATTCTTTTTCTTTCCAGACAGAAGAATGCTAATAATCTTATTTTAAAAACTGTTGAAAACACAAACCCTTTTGATGGGTAAGTTCAGATCATAATATAGTGAGAATCATTGATAGAGGTTTCTTAACTGAATGACAGAGGCCTGTTCCCAAGGCCATACCCAAATGGAACAACAATTAACTCCATACCAAGTAGATCTTAAGATAACCTTGATGTAAAATGGTGCAATCACTTTGGGAAACAGTCTGGTATTTTCTCAAAAGGTTAAACATGGAGTGAACACGTGACCCAGCAATTGTACTCCTAGATATATACCCAAGGAAAATGAAAACATAGGTTCACACAAATACTTGCACATGAATATTCATAGTAGCATTACTCACAGTAGCTAAGAAGTAGAAACAACCCAAATGTCCATCCACTGAGGGATGGATAAACAAAATGTGGTACAATGAAATATTATTCAGCCATAAAGGGAATAAAATACTGCTACGTGCTACGACATGGATGAACCTTGAAAACATTATACTAAATGAAAAAAGTCTGACACAAAAGGCTGCATATTATATGACATCATATTTATGAAATTTCCAGAATATGCAAATTAATAGATACAGAAAATTGATTAGTGGTTGCCTAGGGTTAGGAAGAAAAGGGGAGTATTGTTAATGGGGTTTTTATTTGGAGGGTGATAAAAATATTCTAAAATTGATTGTGGTGATGGTTGCACAACTCTATGAATATACTAAAAACCATTGAACTGTATACTTTCAATGGGTGAATTATATAGTATATGAACTAAAGCTCAAAAAAACTGTTGTATATAGACACGTAAAGATAGCCTTGAGTACGGTACTTGTTACCTTGTAGGTACTTACAGGTTGGTAAGATAAAAGGCTATGGCTCTCCCGAGGCCTGGAAAATGGCCCTGATGCCCTGACTGGAGATCTTGATGAATGGCGACTCGTTGAATGCAAGCATGGATGAGAGAAGCCAGGGTGAGGGCCTCACAAACTTGTTGTTCTATACTTCTTTTCTGGCCAGAAACATGAATAAGGCAGTAGAAAACAGGCCAGCAAATGGTTTGCAGAGTACATTTTAACAATTATTTCTAGTATTGCTATTTCCTCTTAAAAATCTAATTTCTCTTTAAGCCCTATAAATAGAACAAGATTTATTGGAAGGATATCATTGTTTAAGATTGGAGTCACTAGAGAAATCATATAATTACTAATTCTATGGGCAATAAATTAAAATGGAATGCTCTAATCAGCTATAGAGAGAGAAGATCTTTGGCAAGATGCTAGATTATTAAAAGTTCTTTTGTACTAAAACCAAATGCCTTAAGGGTCAAAGAGAAATTTAGTTAGCATTGCTTTGTTTCAAAGATCCAAATGACCAATGGAATAATAAAAGTAATTCTGTGTAGATTAGGAAATTTAATATTGTTAGTATTTGTTTCAGGGTCAATTTTAGTTTAAATGACACCACAGCTTCATGATTTTTTTTTTTTTTTTGCACAGAAAATTCTCCCTCCTTGGTTTATAAAATGGAAAAGAATAACTAAAGCCAACTGAGACCTTAAGTCAGCAGTCTCCATTTTCTCAGTTAATCTAAAACACAGACACCAAGGAAGCAGGGTCAAATCTCTATTTTCCAGCTTACAGTATGATTTTAAATGTAAGAATGCATTTAAAGTGGTAAACATACAAAATTAAGGTTGACTTCATATATTTTTAATTGTTTTTAAAATTTCAAAAACAATATATGTTATTATAAAAATGTACAAATGCAGCAGTATATAAATTATTGATAATAATTACTAACAATATACATTTACAATGTGTCCAGCACTAGGTTTGGAAGTATCTGATTTAATCCCCACAACAATTTTATGAGGAAGTTATTATTGTATTTTCCTGAATTCGCAGATAAGGAAACTGAAGTTCAGAGAAGTTAAGTAACTTGCCTAAGGTCACATATCTTCTAAGTGGTAGAATCAGGATTTTAAACTATGTAGTTACATTTCAGTGTCTAAGCGTTTAAGTTCCTTTATACTTTGAGTAAAGGGCTCATCAGCTTTTCTAATTCTCTTCCCCTAAATTAACTTTTATTTGCAGTTCACTGTATATTAGAGAGATGAAGTTTAATTACTGAAAAATAACCACTAGCTGTCTCACAAAAATATCAATGGATCGGGTATATTATAAAATATATTAAATTAATTAAATATATAAATATAATTATACATAACTAATCAATTCTATAAAATCAATTAAGATATAAAATCAATATATTATAAAATATATTAAAATATTAATAGACCCAGATATTAACCCAAGAAATGAAAACACATGTCCATACAAACTCATGTACATGGATGTATATAGCAGCATTACTCACAATAGCCAAAATATGGAAACAATTGAAATGTCCATGAACAGCTGATTTGATAAACAAAATGTGGTATACCCACGTAATGAAATATTTATTATTCAGCAATAAAAAAGAATGATGTACTGATACATGCTACAACATGGATAAACCTTGAAAACATTATGCTAGTTGAGAGAGGCCAGCCACAAAAGACCATGTATTATATAATTTCATTTACATGAATTGTCCAGAGTAGGTAAACCAATAGAGACAGAAAGTAGATTAGTGGTGCCAAGGACTGGGGCTTGGGGTAGTGAAATTGAGAGTGACTGAAAACAGGTAGCAGGTTTCTTTTGGGGGCGATGAAAATATTCTAAAATTTATTGTGAAACAAAAATTGATTGTGGTGATAGTTATACGACACTGTACACATATGAAAAAACATTGAACTGTATATTTTAAATATATGGATTTTATAGTATTTAAATTATATCTCAATAAAGCTGCTGAAAATTCAATTCATCATAGTGGAAGAATATTATGATCAAAATTCATTTGGTTATTTCAGCCTATCCTGGAAATCTACAGGATTAATAAAAATATAATCAAGAACACCTTCATAAATCAAGGTAGCTAGTCTACTGCTCATATATGACAAGGTTATAATGAGAAGAGAGAGTAGGTTTTTTAAAACCACAATAAACAATCACAAAGTTACACACTGGTCAGATAGAGGAAAGAAGAGGTAACTTAAATAAGAATGTATAGAGACTATAGCACATCTCAGGTTTAATCTATTTTCCTTTGGTTCATATTTGGCTTTTAAAGACTGCTTATTGAATATGATTTTAAAATATAACAAATTTCTGGCAAGGAGACAAGTAAATTAGCTATGGTGGCTTAGTAGCTAAGCTCCAAAGATGGCCCTCGATACTGTTATTCATGCTTTTTTGTAGTCTCCTCCCACATAGAATCTGGATTGACCTTGTGACTAGTTTTTTAAATTACTAATAATTTAAATTAGATTTAAAATATCATACAAAATTTTGAAGCTGGATAATGGGTATATGAAAGCTCATATATGTTTTGTATATTTAAACAAAACATTATAGTGAGATGTGCTATAATCTCTATAGATTCTTATTTAAGTTATCTCTTCTTCCATGTGACCAGTATATAACTTTGTGGTTGTTTATTGCAGTTTTTAAAAATCTGCTCCCTACTTCTTTGTTTTGTTTTGTTTTGTTTCATTTTAACCAATAAAATCTAGTGAAAGTGGCATTGGACAGGTTCTAGACCTAAGCCTTAGGAATACTGTAGGGTGAGTCAAACTTATACATGGATTTTTGACTTCATGGCGGGTGGGCACCCCTGACCCCTGAGTTATTCAAGGGCCAACTATACTTGGCAATTTTTGCCTTTGTGCTTTTGAAAAGAGTCCTAAACTGCCTTGTAAGAAGCCTGCCTGCCCTGCTGGAGCGATCACATGGAGAAGTGAATTAAAGAGACCCTGTAGAAAGGAGAGACCCTGAAACTGCATGGAGAAAGAGGCCCAGCCATCCCAGCAGCTCATCTAAGCCTAGCCTTCCAGCCATTCTCACCAAGGCACCAGACACGTGAGAGTACCAACTGACAACATCACATGGAGCAGAACTGCCCAGCTGAGGCCAATCGGTCCATAAAATCATGACAGATAATAAAATGAAGCCACTGAATTTTGCAGTGGTTTGTAATGCAGCCATAAATAATTGAAATGAATATTTTTGTTTTGTTTTCCCTAATCTTCTAATCCCATAGGTGTTTGTGGGCTTTGCTATTCTTAGAGCTCTGTTGGGAAGAAACTACCAGTTTTTCATTTTTGAACTTTTTATTTGGAAATAATTTCAAATTTACAAAAAAAGTTGCACAATAGTACAGAGAGCTTTCATATACCTTTCATCTTGATCCAACACTTACTATTATTTTGAATCATTTGAGACTAAATTGTAGACATGATGCCTCATTACCTTTTAATGTTTCAGTTTATATTTCTTGAGTGCAAGGATACAGTACAATAATCAAAATTAGGAAATTAACATTGATCCAGTAGTATCATCTAATCTATGGACCCAATTTAAAGCTCATCTATTATCTCAGTATTGTCTCTTACATGGTCCTGGAGTTGATATAGGATTATGTGTGTTATGTTTAGTTGTCATGTCTCTTTAGTCTCCTTCAATCTGGAACCGTTTCTCAGTTTCTCGGTTATCTTTCATGACCTTGACAGTTTTGAAAAGCCCAACCCAGTTGTTTTGAGAATGTTCCTCAATTATCGGATTTTGTTGGATATATCTTTATAATTTATACATTTTGGCAGGAATATCACAGTAGTGATGCTGTATTTGTTTCCAGGCATTATATGAGGCATATTATGTCAGTTTGTTTCATTAAGGTTGATGTTAACTTTTATCACTTAGCTAAGAAGATGTCTGCCAGGTTCTCCATTGTAAAATAATTAATAATTATTTTGTGGAAAGAATCTTTGAGATCATGTGAATATCTTGTTTCTTGTCAAATTTTCACTAGTTTTAACATACATTAATGGTTCTAACTTGAATAAATTATTACTCTGATGATTACCAAATGGGGTTTTCTAATCCTATCATTCCTTCTAGATTTATTAGGTAGGATAAAGTTTTCCTTTCTCCCTAATTAATTAATAAATATCAATATGGACTCAAGATTTCTCTATTACTCACAGGATTACAATCTGTTACTATTAGTATTTATTTGGATGTTCAAACTGTCCTAAACTTGGCCAGAGCGTGCCCCAAGAGCTGATTACTGTGTCTTATAGACATGTCCCCATCATTCTTTGAGATCTTTTTTACTTTCTGGTGTTATAAAATGTTACAAACACATCTTGTATTTTCTCTTCTCTAGCTCTGGAGTCAGTCAGTTCTTCAAGGAGCCCTGGTTCTTTTTTTTTTTTTTTAATTATTATTATGAAAAAAATTGTTTAGTCTTTTTCTTTTTTTAGTGTATAATAATATCTATAAATAAGGATCTAAATTTACTCATTGCTGTAGGAATACATAATTGCTTCTAGTCCCTCTCAGTAAACAGAGCTAGAAAATACACACACACATACACAGACACACACACCCCACTATATTTGTCTGTCTATCTAAACAGACCATGATACTGATTTTGTTAATTCCTATGTGACACTCAGGGTATATTCTAGACTTCCCAGTTTCTGTAGTTGTAACTTCTTTCTCTGACAATGAGAAATTTGTATTTATTTATTTGTTCAATCCTGGAAACTCCTACCTCCACCCCTTACTGTGTACCAGTAGAAATTTTGGCAATAGTGAAAGGGAAGATGAGAAAAGGCTTTTTTTTTTTTTTTTTTTTTTGGTGTGTCAGAAACTTAAGCAATATACAACAAACATTTTTGTATATTCAACTATTTTGACCAAGCAGTTCACAGACTATTCATTTTCCTAAGTAACAAAAAGGATAAGCAAGTTTGTTTAAAGCTCCATATATTATCATTAATGAAGATTTTAGCAAACTAGTTTTTCAGTGGCATTTCTGAGAGCAGTGGAAAGACGAGATCATGACTAGAAGAAGCTGCTGGGTTTAATTTCTGTCTCTAAGACTTAATGGAACAACCTTGGGTTAATTTCCTAATTTCTCTGAAATGCAGTTTCCTCTTCTGTAAAATGGAGATAAATGAAAGACATTATTGTTTTTAGGATTAAATGAAACAATGTATGTGCAATGTATTGTCTTGATACAGACTGAATTTTGAGATTTTTAAAGCTGAATAAAATCTGTTACCAAAAAGTTACAACCAGATTTTTCCTGCTAAGAATTGCAGATTTTGATACACATAAAGTCCTTTGCTCTCTGTTCTGGAGAAACCATCACTTTGCTTTTAAGTTATGCGAATATAAACAAAGTATCTACTCATTGTTCTTGGGAGAAAAACTGAATACAGTAAATGAATTCAAATATACTGGTTTTAGATAAAAAAAATTATGTCTTTGATTATGTAAATTGGGTGTATCTTTTATTGACTTAGAAGGGAAACCTGTTCTTTCCTCTGTGACGTTAGGTTGCCCCATGGCTATAAATTATTGCTCATTTTTGGAGAGTTGTGTAACTTTTTTTCAGTTGTTTTTTATGAGGGAAACCTGAGAACTATAGGAAGGACCACAGGCATGAACTTCACTTAATGTTGGAGGAGATGCAATGCACTGTGACAGCTCTGGGCTATTGCTGCTCTTCACATGGTAGTTTTTAGAATGTATTGATTCTAGATGCGTAAGTTTGGGTCCTCCGAAAAGAATCAAGATAATATTAAATGTGCAAGAAATTTGTTGATGATAGCCAGTCTGACAGGCTAGAGGTGATATCTCATGTGGTTTTAATTTGCATTTCTCTGATCATTAGTGACCTTGAGCATTTTTTCATATGTCTATTGGCCATCTGTATGTCCTTTTTGGAGGAATACCTATTCAGGTCTTCTGATCATGTTTTTAAATTGTTCATTGTTGTTGTTGTTGTTGTTGTTGAGTTGTATAAGTTCTTCATAAATTTTGGATAGTAATCCCTTGTCAGATGTATTATAGGCAAATGTCTTCTACCATTCAGTAGGCTGTCTTTTCGTTTGTTGATGGTTTCCTTTGCTGTGTAAAACCTTTTTAGTTTGATGTAGTCCCATTTGTTTATTTTTTCTTTTGTTTCCCTTGTCCAAGGAGATATATCAGAAAAAAAATTACTAACAGCAATATCAGAGAGTTTCCTATCTATGTTTTCTTCTAGAAGTTCTATAGTTTCAGGTCTGACATTTATGTCTTAAATCCATTTTGAATTTATTCTTGTATATGGTGTAAGGAGATGGTCCACTTTCATTTTTTTATATATATCTGTCCAGTGTTCCCAGCACCATTTGTTGAAGAGACTGTCTTTATCCTATTGTATATTCTTGCCTCCTTTTTTGTAGATTAAATGACCATATAGGCATGGATTTATTTCGGGCTCTCTATTTTGTTTAATTGATGTATGTGTCTGTTTTTATGCCAGTGCCATGCTGTTTTGATTACTATAGCTTTGTAGTATAGTTTGATATCTGGTAGTGCAATACCTCTAACTTTGTTTTTCTCTCTCAAGGTTGTCATGGCTATTTGGGATCTTTTATAGTTCCATATACATTTTCAGATTATTTATTCTAGTTCTCTGAAAAATGTCATTGGTATCTTGATAGGTATTGCATTGAATCTATATATTTCTTTGGGTAGTATGACCATTTTAATGATGTTGATTCTTCTGACACATGAGCATGGTATATGCTTCCATTTATTTGTATCTTCTTCAATTTCTTTTTTCAATGATTTATAATTTTCTGAGAACAGGTCTTTTACTTCCTTGGTTAATTTGATTCCTAGCTATTTTATTGTTTTTGATGCAACTGTGAATGGGAAGTTTCTTTAACTTTTCTAAGTAGCAGGTGGCTTTAACCAAAGTCTACATAGGAAAGAAGAAAGAATGAAGGCAACGATTTACGTTTCTCTTATTGACTTTATCCATCCTGACCTGGAGAACAGAAAGAGATAGAAAGGAAGAGGAAAAAAAGGTGGACGTTTCATTTGCTCTCCCTTCTTTGGCTTGCTTAGTTTTGATGAAGGAAAGGAGTACTCCGTGGGTGGTCCAAGAGTCTGAACAGCTCTGGGGTGAAGGGCAGACAATGAATAGTACTCAGGTACAAGTGTCTGGTGAAGCTGCTCCATTTTGAGGTGATTTGGTTGGGTCAGTTATGCACTCAATAGAGAGTATCCACAAAGAACAGAATCTTGAAGTACTATAGGTCCCAGATTCACCTAGGGTTGTGGAGGCAAATGTCCTAACCCTCCAATCTGTCTGTGAGACTCTGCTTTGTGCTTTGGGCCCCTGCCTTAATAAATGGTCCTTACATAACATGACAGATAATTTTATCCCTTGGGCTTCATCTCAGCTCCAAACATGTGCTTAACACCTTTAGTTAATATCCCATGGCAACACTGTTAGTTGGTTAACCGAACCACCATTCCTAACTACTCTTTCTTTTACCTCCCTCCCATTACAGAGGCTGGAAAGCAAACTGTACTCACTTTACAGCCTCCCAATTCAGCTAAAAAACTTAAAAAGAAGTCTCCTGGGAAGCTTCTGGGAAAGTTTTTCCCTCACTAACACATGAATAGAAACATTTTGAGAAAAGACCTCCTTGTGGAAATAAATGTCAAGATGAAAAGTTCAAATATCAAGTATGGCAGAATGAAGATAGAAAAGAGCTAGAACCCTTGAAGACTGATCAGCTGAATTAAAGTCACCCACTATCAATCTCCAATTATTTTGTTATGTGAGGAAGTAAATTTCTATTTGTTTATACTTTCCCACATATTTACATACAGTTATCCCTTGGTATCTGCAGGGGATTGGTTTCAGGATCCCCATGGATACCAAAATCCTCAGATGTTCAAGTCCCTTATATAAAATGGTGTAGAATTTGCATATAAGCTACATGATCCTCCAGTATGCTTTAAATCATCTCTAAATTACTTATCATACATAATACAAGGTAAATGCTATGTAAATAGTTGTTATACCATATTGTTCAGGGAATAATGACAAGAAAACAAAATCTGTACATGTTCAGTACAAATACAACCTTCATAGGCCTAACTACATAGTACATAGCACATGTCAGCAACTATGTAACACTTTTTTTCTGAATATTTTCAATCCATGATTGGTTGAATAAGCAGATATGGAACCCACAAATATAGGAGGCCAACTGTACTCTTTATTCCTTTGTATAGATATCATTTCCTTCTGTCTGAAAAACTTCCTTTAACATTCCTTGTATGCACATCTACCAGTGAAAGGTTTTTCAATTTTCTATGTGTGAAAAAGTTTTTATTTTGCCTTCATGTTTTATTTTTATTTTTTATTAAAAATTATTGGGGTGACACTGATTAACAAAATCAAATAAGTTTCAACAGAAAGTCATATATGTTGCATTGTGTGGTCACTACCTAGAGTTAGATTTCCTTTCATCACCAAATATTTGACCTCTTTTACCCCAATCTAAAAAATATAGAATACTTGGTGAATTTGCATATTATCCTTGTGCAGGGGCTAATCTTCTCTGTATCATTCCAATTTTAGTATACGTGCTGCTGAAGCAGGCACCGCCTTCATTTTTGAGAGGTGTTTTCACTGGACATAGAATTCTAGGTTGATAGCTTTTGTTAAATTTTCAGTAAAGACATTACTCTACTAATTTCCGACTTACATTGTTCCCAATTTTGTTGTTATTCTTAGCTTTATTCCTCTATATAAAGTTTAATTTTTCTCTGGCTGCTTTTAAGATTGTCTCCTTGTTACTAGTTTTAAGCAATTTGATTATCATGTACCTTGGTATAGTTTTCCCTATATTATTTTTACTTGTGGTTCATTGAGCTTCTTTGATCTGTAGCTTTATATTTTTCATAAAATATAGAAAAATTTTGGCTTTTATTTCTGCAAATTTTTTCTGTGCTTTCCCCCATACTCCACCTCCCCATTCTCACATTTCCTTCAAGGATTCTAAATACACATATATTAGGTGGCTGACAGTGGTTCCACACCTAACTGAAGCTCTTCATTTACTTTGTTTTTAGCCTTATTTCTCTGTGTGTCATTTTGGATAGTTTCAGTTGCTATGAATTTAGGTTCACTTCAGGTTCTTTTTCAGTGTCTAATCTGCTGTTAATCCCATCCAGTGTATTTTTTAAAATCTCAGACACTATATTTTTTATTTCTAGCTATTCTGTTTGGTCTTTTTCCTGTCATCTTCCAAGTTTTAAATTAATATGATTATGTTTTTCTCTACTTAAGTTTGTAGATTATAGTTATAGTAAGTGTTTTGGTGAGTTTATTGACTAATTCTATTATTTATATAATTTCTTAGTGGGTTTCAATAAATTGATTTTAGACTTTTGTAATATACATTAGACATTTATGTAGAAGGTGTTTCATTTTTCAAAGAAATTTTCCCTATTTCCTTGTCTTTACTATCTTCTTCAAAGCAATAAACAATAATTAGTACTCACATGGATAAGCTGCTCCATGTGTCGAGAAGTAATTATAACTTTATGTTTCAAGTCATTATCATTTCCAAAGTCTCCCTTTAATTTTATTGCACTGTCTCATTGAACTGTTTCACAGTAAAATTGTACTCTACCGAAATTCGAAGAGCCTGAACAAAAGCTAGAGGCCCAAGGATGTTTAGGTACTAATTTAGTAACACTATCTATTGGCACAAACCTTCTATTTATTTATATTATTCAAACTTCAATAATAGAAATAAAGCTACTTTAATTGAAAAGGAACTCAGGAATGAAATCATTAAGTATAACTAAATACATTTTAAATATAAATACCATGTATTTCCTGATTAATATCAGGTGAATGTTTAAATTATCTATCCTGAATTCTGGTGTCAGAGAAAAAGGTCACAGACAGTTGCAAAGAAGGTGCTTCAGATTATCAGGTTCATTTTGAAAACAAAGAAGTCCTCTGGGACAATCACTTTAGTCTTTCTTTTTATGAGAGATTTCTGTTGGTCCTTTTGTCAGCAATCCATTTATGTCTGCACCCTTATGGTCTACTTTGCCTTTGCTTTTATCATTGGATTCTTGTATTGCTTTTCTAGGCCACATACAACTAACATAAGGGGAAATCAGAAGGTAGATGTATGGCTCCAGGAACTTTTTGTAGATCCAAAGCAGAACTGGAATGACAATACAAGGAATGCACACCATTGTCCCAGGCTTGAGTTCTTGAACTGAGACAACCAAAACCAAATGGTGAACTGTTTTTTTTTTTGTTTGTTTGTTGTTGTTGTTGTTGTTGTTGTTGTTTATTTTTAAATAGGCTGTATTTTCCTGCTTCTTTGAATGCGTGGCAATTTTTTAAATTAAATGCCAGACATTGCAAATTTTATCTTGTTGGTTGCTGGATATTCTTGTTTAAAAAAAATTTTTTGTGTGTAATCTTTGTTCTGATATGCAGTTAAGTTACTTTGAAAGAATTTGATCCTTTCAGGTCTTTCTTTATTTAAGTTTGTTAACAACTTAAGGTTGAACAACCTTTAGTCTAGGGTTAATTTTGGCTCGCTACTGAGGTGATACCTTTTTGAGTATGTTACTTGACCTCCCATGTATTATGAGATTTTCCCATTTTGGCTTTTGGGAATATGAACTATTCCCAAACACATGTGAGCTCTATGAATTATTCCACCAGCCTTGGGTAATTTTCTCACACATATATTCTGAAGAGTAGCCAGATGAAGACTCGAAAGTCATCTTCTGCCATCTCTAGGGCTCTCTTTCAGTGCAGTGGTCTCTTTTCTCATGCTCTTTCCTATGAATTGCAGGCTCTTTGATTTCCCTCTACTCACAGCAAAATCTTCTCAACTCAGGGAAACTGTGAACTTTTTGAGTTCCTCCTCCTTGGCACTGAGCCAGGGCATGCAGTGCCAGTTATCCAATGTTTGAAAATGTCGTGTTATGTATTATTTTATCTTTTTTTTTTTAGTTTTTAAGCAAAAGGGTAAGTCTGGTCTTTATTACTCTGTGTTGGTCAAAATTAGAAGTTAACCTATTTGTTTCTGCCAGTCTTAGGATTTCTGTTATTTTCAGTTAAAAGTTTTCTTAATAAATACATACCTCTCTGTAATCATTTAGGTGGCTAATTTTTATTCTGACTAAAATATAATCTTTACTATTTATCAAACAAAGAGTTAAATCATTTAAATGGTGTTATATTAAAGTAATTATCATTAAAAAAGAGATGACTATCATTATCACTATATGTGATATATCGAAGGTTTTAGCTAACGCAGTAAGATAAGAAAATAAAGTATATGAAAATAAATATTGGAAATAAAGTAGCAAAGTAAATTTGATCTTTCAGATGATATGATTACATAATAAGAAAACCTAAGAGATTATCAAAAATAAACCTTGTTTATGATTAATAAGATAATTTATCTTATGGCAAATTTAAGAATAGTTTTTCTTTAAATTACAAATAACTTCCTGGAAAAGGTAATTTAAAAAAGTCATGCCAGTTGTCAACAAACTGTAAATATCTAGAAATAAATTTAATAAGATAGGAATATCTGCATGTGAAAAAAGAAATACATTTTATTGAAAGAACATAAACAAAAACTTTATAAGAATAATCGGAGCATTCAGGGCAGGGCCTAGAAATTTGTATTTGTATTTTGATAAAGCTCCCTTTAGTTCATTCTGAGGTGTAGCCAAATTTAGAACTATTGACTTAGATGTCTGGAAGATTCCATGTCCCTAAATATTTTGCCTGTTGTCCTACCACAATACATGAAATTCTAATGTTACACTTAAATTGATGTGCAAATGTTATCAATGTATATCAGTGATAGAGACCTAACTTAAACAAACTGGCTCACACAATTGAGAAGAGGGAGGAGAAATTTTTTAGTTATGGCTTGCTCCAATGTTTCGAATGATGTTATCAGGGATTGAGTCTTTTCATTTCTTAGAATACTCTCTCCAATTAATGGGTAAGAAAGCTGTTTTCAGGTTATGAATCACAATTGTGAACCAGGTAGGGAGAAGAGAGAGAGGGGAGAGAAAGACAGGGGGAGGGGGGGTAGAGAGAGAGAGAGAGAGAGAGAGAATTAGAATTTTCTAATAGATTAGCATAATAGTTCTCCCAAATCTCTTGCCAATCATGGGTCACATGCTTATCAATGAGTAGGAAAAAAGGTATGGTTAGCCTCACCTGAATCATCTTGAATAATTTTTAGAAGTGTACAGAGGTCCTTAGAACGAAAAGTTTAAGAACTGCTGGCATATGCAAAAGTTAGGTATTATGCAATTTTGCTATGTAGTGGTTTTACTTACTAGGGTTAATCTGGGATCTGTAAAAACATTACTGAAAGAAGTACTCTGTACATAGAAATCTAAAAGGACTTAAAGTTCCATTTGATAGATTAAGAAAACCTATGGGAATGAAGGAGATACAAAAAAATCATCTTTTGTACAACTAAGAAAATAGAATGACCTCTGATTATTCCTTTATCATCATAAGTACTTAAAATTACCAAGTAAAGTTTGTTGAGAAATGTTTAAAATATATGATTGAGTGTTCAGTTATTTTTAAAAGAACAACAGGACAGGAGAATATGTAAAATAGAGTAGGCAGTAGCATGGGAAAATTAGAAGCAGCAAGACACATTACATTAAATAAATGGATTCTAAGAAAAATGAATATATGTATTCAACCAAAAGACATATATGACTGTTTGTAGATGTTTTATTTATACAGCTATATTTTTGAAAAAATTAAATGTCCACCAACAAAAGAAAGGATAAATTTTTGCATATCCATGCAATGAAATATTATACAGCAATAACAAAGGACAGACTATTGCAAGACATAAGTATACAAATGAATCTCACAGATATAATGACAAGTGGAAGAAGCCAGGCACAAAATGTATATATTGTATGATTCCATTTCTGTAAATTTCAGGAACAGGTAAAATTAATTTATGATGGTAGAAATCAGATTAGTGGAGATTTATGGGGGAGGGATATGTTAGATATCTATTCTGTATAACAAATTACCCAAAATTAAAATTGCATAAACAACAGATAACATTTATTATCTCACATAAAATTTCTCTGGGTCAGGGTTTCAGGAACAGTTTATCTGAGTTGTTCTGGTTCGAGATCTCTCATGAGGTTTCAGTCAAGGTATCAACCAGGCTGCAGTCATCTGAATGTTATGCTTTAATAACATTTTTTCAAAAAAGCAATGACCTTCATATACATGTTGCTACACTGGAAGCTCTGTCTTATTCACCATTTCTATGTACCTGGCATAGTCTGACACACAGTAAGTGCCCTAGTCAATTTAGCCTCTTTTAGTTACAAGTGAAAGAAAATCCAATCAAACTGGCTTAAACCACAAGAGAGTTTAATTTTCTCCATATACTGGTTTATGTCAACTGGAATGGGCCATGGGATTCCCAGACATTTGGTCAAACATTATTCTGGGTGTTTATGTGAGGGTGTTTTTGGATGAGATTAACATTTAAATTAATAATAGCCTGAGTAAAGAAGATTGCCTTTCTTAATGTGAGTGGGTCTCATGCAGTCAACTGAAGGCCTGAGTTGAACAAAAAGGGTGATCTTTCCCTGAATAAGAGAGAATTCTTTACTGTCTGACTGCTTTCCAACTGGGATATCAGCTTTTTTCCTGCTTTCAGACTACAACTGAAACATGGGCTTTTCCTGGGTCCTGAGCCTGCCAGCCTTTGACAGGAATTACACTGTCAGCTCTCCTGGTTCACAGGCCTTCAGGCTTGGACTAGAATTAAATAATTGCTTTCCTGAATCTCCAGATTGACAATTCATCCTGGAGATCTTGGGACTTCCCCTCCTCCATAATGTCATGAGCCAATTTCTTATATACCTTTGGTTCTTATTGGTTCTGTTTCTCAGGAGAACCGTGACTAATACACTCAGGAATTAAAAAATCTTGAGGTCTGCCTGGCTTCAGGTGAAAATCGAGTCCAAAATAAAAATTTAGAAGATGTCTCTCCCCCTGCCCCCATGTTGCCTGCAAATTCAAGCTCCTTCTGATGTTCCTCAGAGCTCTGGACATCCCATTATGAAAGTAAAATGGCTGCAGATTCTTCCCATTTTCACATCATACCTTGAAGGGAAGAGAAAGCATGTCTTTGGTAGCTCCTATGCCTGGGGGGTCACTCTTTCTCAAATTGGATCAATTGCTCATGATGAGCAGGTGGATAGACTATATTGATTGGCTCATGCCTATCAAGGACTACCCCTGCAGCTGTGTTCTTGTGCAGTATATTTTGCTTGGGTCAGGTAAGAGGAAGATGAAATAAATTTTGGATGGACAGCTAGCAATGTCTTTCACACTAACAAGAAAGAATGAGGTTACTATACAGACAAAGCATCGTTCATCCCTTAGGTTTGGGTAGGAGACCACCTTCTCTGAGGATGTTTGCCTCCTCTGACATATTATATTTTCCAAATGTTCTCTTTAAATATGTGACATTGATACTTCTCCATCAAGTAATGGGGATTATGTTCCCTTCCTGGAACCTGGGCAGGCCTGTGTATGACTCAGGTGGGAAGTAATATTGTGACTTGCAAGACTAGGTTAGAAAAGGTGATATAGCTTCTGCCTAGCTCTTGATCTCATAGATGTACTTTTGGAGTTCCTGAGCTTTATATAAGAAGTCTGGTTACACTCAAGCCTGCATGCTTGAGAGACCATGGGAGGACCCCATAGAAATAGAAAGAGATGCTTGAAGGGTTCCATCATTTAAGCCCTCAGCTCTTTGAGTCTTCCCAGTCTGGGTATCAGACATGATTAAAGAAGCTTTCGAGATGACCTCAGGTATAGCTACCATCTGATTGCAACTTCATGAGAGATTCTGAGCTAAAACATCTCAGCTGACCCACTTGCAAATTCCTGAGCCTCAGAAAACATGAAAGAGAATAAGGGATTATTGTTTTGGAGTAATATATATGCAGCAATAGATAACTAATATATTTCTCCAAAATATCAGATTCTATAATCTAAGGATGAAGGAGAGAAAGTCTATTGGAGAGGCAACCAATAATGTTTGCCCCTCTCATAAGTAATAAATGTGTTAAAATAATTCAATGCCTATAAAAATGAAAATTTGAGGCTATTTTTCAAAGCATTATTTACAATAATGAAAAGTTAGAGACAACCTGAATGTTCAATAATAGCGAGATGCTTAAATAAATTATGATTCTTGTACACTTTGAATGTAATATGGCTATAAATTGTGTATAAAAATAAAGTTTTGAAGATTATTCAATGTCACAGGCATATGTTCTTGATATCATAATGTTAAGGTGAAAATAGCAGGAGTAGAAGTTGAACATTATATTTTAAAAGGGTGAATTTTAAGGTATGTAAATTATCTCAGTAAAAAATATGAGAAAAAATTGCATACACACATAAAAATATACATGAACAGGAAAAAGGCTGAAAAGGATATATTAGTAGTTATCTCTGGGAGATGGAATTTTACACATAATTTTTAATAGTCTTTGTAGCTTTCTTACTCAATGTAGAAGGTTGAAGTGCAATAAAATGTGAGAAAAACGAAGAAAAGTATAAAACTGAAAATAGTTTAAATCTTCATTGAATTTTTTTTAAAAAATTTATTTATTTATATTATGTTGACATTGGTTAATGAAATCTAATAAGTTTCAGCTGTACACTTTAACAGCTGTGTTCACCTCTCATAGTTAGATTTCTTTCTGTCACCACATATTTGACCCCTTTTACCCCTCTACCTTCCCCCTTCCCTCCCTCCCTTCTCCCCCACACCCTCTGGTAACCACTAGTTTATTGTCCATGTCCATGAGTCTCTGTTTGTCCTGCTCATTTGTTGCTTTCAGGTTTATATCCCACATACAAGTGATATTATGTAGTTTTCAACTTTTTCTGTCTGGCTTATTTCGCTTAGCATGATTATCTCGAGATCCATCCATGTTGTCACAAGTGGTAGTATTTCATCCCTTCTTATGGCTGAGTAATATTCCATTGTATATATGTACCACAGCTTCTTTAGCCAATCATCTATCGTAGGACACTTTGGTTGCTTCCATGTCCTGCCACTGTGAGTAATGCTGCTATGAACATTGGTGTGCAAATATCTTTTCAGATATGAGTTTTCAAGTCTTTGGGGTAAATACCCAATAGAGAGGGATTGCTGGATCATATGATAGATCAATTCTTAGTTTTTTGAGGAACCTCCATACTGTTTTCCATAGTACCAATTTGCAATCCTACCAGGAGTGTATGAAGATCACTTTTTCTCTGCATCCTCTCCAGCATTTATTACTTGTCCTATTGATTATAGCTATTCTAACAGGTGTGAGATGATATCTTGTGCTTTTGATTTGCATTTCCCTAATAGCTAGTGATGTTGAGCATCTTTTCATATGTTTGTTAGCCATTTGTATGTCTTATTGGGAGAACTGTCTGTTCAGGTCCTCTTCCCATTTTTTGATTAGATCATTTTTTGTTGTTGTTATTGAGTTGTATGAGTTCTTTGTATATTTTGGATATTAGGTCCTGATCAGAGGCATTGATTGCAAACATATTTTCCCATTCGGATTGTTGTCTCTTTACTTTGTTGACGATTTCTTTTGCTGAGCAGAAGCTTTTTAATTTGCTGTAGTCCCATTCATTTATTTTTGCTTTTACTTCCCTTGCTTTTGAGGTCAAATTCATAAAATCCTCTTTAAGTCCAGTGCCCTTAATCCTCCCTGAATTTTTAAAAAAATTGGTTAAGGAAGAAAAGCAGAAGCATATGGTAGTTCTATTTTTAATTTTTTGAGGAACCTCTATACTGTCTTTCATAATGGCTGTACTAATTTATATTTCCAAAAGTGTATAAGGATTTACTTTTATCCACTTCTTTGCCAACACTTGTTATTTTTGACTTTTTGATAATAGCCAACCTAACAGATGTGAAGTGGTATTTCAACCTGGTTTTGATTTGCATTTCCCTGTTGATTAGTGATATTGAACACCTTTTTTTGTAACTGTTGGCCATTTGGACGTCTTCTTTGGAAAATGCACTTCTGAGCATATATTCAAAGGAAATGAAATCTAGATCTTAAAGAGATATCTGCACTCCCATGTTCATTGAAGTATTAGTCACAATAGCCAATACAGGAAATATCCTAGGTGTCCGTTAAAAGATAAAGGAAATATGGTATATATATACAGTAGCACATAAGTCAGCCTTAAAAAAGAAGGTAATTCTGCCATTTGTGACAACGTGGATGAACCTGGAAGACATTATGATAAGTGAAATAAGCCAGATACAAAAATAGATACTGTACGATTTCTCACATACATGGAATCTAAAACATTTAAACTCATAGAAACAGAGTAGAAGGGTGGTTTTCAGGGAATGGGGGCATGGTGGAAGAAAGGGAAATATGTTGGTCAAAGGGTAAAAACTCTCAGTTATAAGCTCAATAAGTTCTGGAGACCTAAAGTACAGTATGGTGACTACAGTTAATAATGTATTATATACTTGAAAATTTCTAAGAGAGTAGATCTTAAGTATTCTCATTACACACATACACACACACAAAATGGTAACTATGTGAGGTAATGGAAGCATTAATTATCTTGATTGTGGTAATCATTTCACAATGTATATGTTTATTAAATATCATGTTATATACCATATATAAACACATACACACATATAATTTTTATTTGTTAATTATACCTCAATAAAGCTGGGGAGGGGGAAGAAAAGAGCCACATGGTTTTCAAAGTGACAGGGGAAGTGGTTGTGGTTTTGGGTGGGGGTGGAGGGTGGAGTGTGGTATACTTGCAGCATCTGGGGAAGGGAAGGAAGGGTTACTGATTGAGCCACTGTGCGGTTCCCATGTGGGAACAGTGTGGAGAAGGGGCTGGTGAGGTGGTCTACACAAAGGAAGGTATATCTGTGGTGAGTGGGGAATGCAGTGTGTGCATGTAAGTTGTAGATTCACTCATGTGGGCTTAAAGTGTACTGGAGTGTATTGCGAAGGTGGAATTCCTTAGACACATAACCAAGATACAGCAGTCCAAACAGTGATCAGGGGAAGAGAACAGAAACTGGAGTAAAACTGGAGTATACTAACTAAATATAGAAGACTCAGGTTTTATGTTCAGCTCTATCCTTGACTAAAATTTCCACAAATTGCACTCACACTGATAGTTGCTATGATGTCTCAATTTCCCAGTCTGTGTAATAAAAGAGAGCTATACTTCTTGTTTTCCACCTACCTCAGAGAATTGCTATGGACTTAAAAAAATCGAAAGTTTCCTATGTGTAAAATAATTGTCATTACCAAAAACTCTTCCTCAGTTATTTCTGACTGAGAATGCTAATTTTTTTATTTTTATTTTGCCTATCTTACACTGTTTCCTATCATTAGTGCCCTTCAAACTAATTACCTGGCAAAGAGTAATGTTGAGCTAGCCACAACCACGAGCAAATGTCACACAGTCTTTAACCTCTGTGTGTTATAACCTTGTGGAAATTTACCTTTTCATCCTTATCTTTGAGTTGTATGAATATTCACTTCAGTCTGACTAATTTAATCACTGTTCTAGAACGTACTCCCACCTCCAGGAATATCTGCCCTCTCGTCTGCCTAACCAAAAACATTATTCTTCTTTTGAGGCCAGATTTAGTTTCACTGTCCCAGAAACTCTTTCTTACCCTCAGACCATGGTGATTTCTTCTTGCTTGGAATTCGACCACTTGGGCTTCACCACATTATTTGTGACTTAGTTCTATGATGGTTATTAGTTTAGTGCAGGCTATAAATTGACCTCTATCTCTCTGGTAACTTTTTCTGAATACTTATTATGAGCTAAGTCCTTTCTATTTAAGGAGACTGAAAATATTATTATCTTCCCTTTTAGAGATGAGAAAATTGAAGATTTGTAACTTGCCATGTGTCAAATTGGAATCATGTGGCTAAGTGCTCAGCTATAAATCTGGAGTTCTATTACTGCGGAGGAAGAGCAGAACAGATATCGAGGAACATCTAGCAGTCTTTGTCATAGACGGACAGGGGAGAAATGTAAAATGGTCACATAATAGAAAGACAATTGTGATAAGTGCTATGAAGGAGAAAGAATTTGTATAAGCAGCCTAAGTCAGGGTCTTGTAGTAAGAAGTCAGAGACAAAGGACTAGAAGAAGTGAGCCTAGAAGATAGATGTTTTAGTAGTCTGTTGATATGCTTCTATTGCTTAAATTACCTCACAACACCCATATATTATTTTGCAAGAGTATAGAACAGAAGTTCTGCATAGTGTGCCTGGGTTCTCTGCTCAGTATCATGAGGCTGAAATCCAGGTGTTGAGTGAATTGAGTTCTCATCAGAAGGCTCTGGGGAAAAATCTGTTTCCAAGATCATTCTTCTTGTGGGCAGAATTCAGTTCCTTGCAGCTGTGGGAATGAGGTCCATGTTTCCTGCTGTCTGCCAGCCAGGGGCCACCCTCAGCTCCTGCCTGTATTCCTTGACATGTGGTCTCCTGCATCTTTAATTCAGCAATAGCTTGTCAAATCCTTCCAGTGCTTCTAAATTTTAACTTCTTCTTCTGTGACCAGTTGAAGAAAATTGTCTGCTTTAAGGGGGCTAACGTGATTAGGTCAGTCCTGCCTGGATAATTTCCCTATCTTAAATTCAACAGTGTTACATAATGTTATCTAGTTACAGAAGTATAATCCATTATATTCACAGTCCAGGGGATTATACCAGGGGTGGGAAATCTAGAGGGACATCTTAAAATTTTACCTACCACAGTAGGTGAAATTTAGACAAACAGAGAGACCTTTCTATAGGGGAAGAATGTAGACAAAAGCTCCACAGTGGAACTCTATCAGGGATTTTTGGAGATTGTGAATATATCTCTGACTGCTCTAATAATAATAATAATAATAATAATAATAGTGAATTTTACTCAGGGTCCCCTGGGTGCTTTATACAAATTCATTCACCAATCCTTACATCAACTCTATGAGGGTCATCTTATTCCATTTTTATAAAGAAAGTCAGGCAGAGAGAAGAAAAGCCAGTTGCCAGAGTTCTATCTCAATTAAGTTAGAAAGCTGGAATATAGCTTGAGCTCTGGATGACCTTGAACTTGTCCTCTTTGCACTGTTTAACCCACCTGTCTGTGGGTCTGGTTGGGGAAGCAGAAAGTAGTAAGGTTGGTCTGAGCCCAGACTGTGGTGGGCATTGATGTTACTATGTGTTAACAAGTGCCACAGAAGATTTTAAAGGGTGTATGTGAATGTGTGTATTGGGGGACAGAAGTAGATACAGATGTGGATGGAGGGTAACACATGGCCTGGGCATGCAATGTGGTACAGTAAGTTTTCTCTTAACATCATTGATAGGTTCTTAGAAACTATAACTTTATGCCAAAGGACCTATAACAAAACCAATTTCACCATAGGCTAATTGATATAAATTATTAGAGTTAAGTTTCTACAATATATTTCTGGTCACAAAAACATCACCAAACTTCTAAATAAAGCCTCTAATATTTAACATTGAAATAAATGTGGACTCTACATATATTTAAGAAAGATTAATAAAAACAAGTAAGATAATGATTTTCCAACTCGCTTATTCAGGTCAGGTTCACGGGCAAATACACTGATCTCGGCAGCTCAGGTGCAAGGCAGAAACTCGCCCTGGAGTGCAGGGCACACACACACACACACACACACACACACACACACACACACACACATTCATGCTCACTCAGACTGGGACAATTTAGACATGTTGACTAACCTAACTTGCACATATTGGGGATGTGGGAAGGAACCAGAGGACCCAGAGAAAACCCACACAGACTTGGAGAGAACATGCCAACTCCACACAGATAGTGGTCCTGAATGGAAACAATTTTTGTTTCTTATCAACATTGTAACAAAACAGCATTGAATGAAACGATGTTGTTCAAGGACACGCTGTATTTTAGGAGGTTAATATGGCCAGTCATGAGGAGCCTGGATTAGAAGACTGGGGGCAGGGGTAATGTTACAGTTAAAAGACTGTATGATCAGTTCTCTGAAACTTGTTGCCAATTTATTAGAAATACATAGGACAGAAGACCGTGTTAAACTGCACATATGTATATAATCAGCTTAGTGGAGGCAGAGTGAAGATTGCAAGAAAAAATTATATATAATTCCATCACCCAAATATTACTACATTTGTACCCCCCTCATCCTTGGGGATATGATTCAAGACTCCCCAGTGGATGCCTGAAACCACGGATAGTAGTGAACCCTATACTGTTTTTTCCTAAGCATATATACCTATAATAGTTTAGTTTATACATTAGGCCCAATAAGAGATGAACAATAATTAATAATAAAATAGAATAATTACGACAATATACTGTGATAAAAGTTATGTGAATGTGGTCTCTCTCACAATATTCTATTGTATCATACTCATCCTTCTTCATGACGTGAGAGGATAAAATGTCTATGTGTTGAGATGAAGTGAGGTGACTGAGACATTAAGTAAAATAGGGGTTACTTGAATTCAGGCACTGTGATACCACTACAGTGGATTTGATAACCTCCATGGCTACTAAGTGACTAAGAGGCAGGTAACATATACAGTGTGGATACTGGACAAAGGGATGATTCATGTCCTGGGCAGGAAAGAGTGAAACACTGAAACATCGCCAGATTTAATTATACAACTCAGAATGGCGCACAGTTTAAAACTTACGAATTGTTTATTTCTGAATTTTTCATTTAATAGTTCAGACCTCCAGTTGACTCTGGGTAACTGAAACTGTAGAAAGCAAAACTGCGGATAAGTAGGGGGATTACTATACTACTAATTGAAACAACGAGCACAGAAAACAGCTTTGGGAGCTGTGATGGGACTAGCCAAAAATTACATTAGTTTTGATGAGAGTCTCCAAAAGGAATGGGAGTTCCTAGAGAGCTGTTTAAAAATTAAGAGTCGGTCATGGCCAGACCTGGGTTATCAGCTGTGTAACTAGGGCCAGGCTCATGGGTGTGCGATCAGTTTAGTTAGTTATACAGGGCCTGCACTGAGAAGAGCTTCATATTTGGGGTCTAATTCTCTTCAGTTGCTGTCTTCATACTTAATAATTTTAAATTTGACTTTATATTTTAGAAGTTCAATAGAAAATGAAGCATATACTGAGGACTTGGAGCCTCAGCTTTTGCATGGTCCTGCCTCTAACCACCTCCCTAGGATGGGTTTTCAGCTGCTTGCTCCCCAACCTCTAGCCCCTGACTCTGACCTGCCTAGTGACCACTTCTGCCCTCTGCTCTGCCTTGGGCAGGGTTCCATGTATACTACTAATGGTATCCAGGGGCGAGGCATGGAGGTGTCCACTCTCAACCCAAGCTATCAATACTATAGCATTTTTTGCAGTTGACTTGATGTGGGTGAGCCTCTTGTCCTCTCTTGATACAGTAATTGAGAGAGTCTCAGTGTAGAGGCTGCAACACCTTAGGAGGTCACCTATTTGCTGTGGGATGGGGAGGCAGGCCCGCAAGAAGAGGAGATGTCTGGTGTGGCCTCCTTGTCCCTAGCAGGGAACAGCATGTCAGTCCAGCAGCGGGCAAGGAGGGGCTCCAGGCAACCAGTGGTTCCATGGGCCCCCAAGTTCCTGTAGAGGGTGGTATTTACCACAAAAGTATTCCCCTGTCCTTGGAGTGCCACATTAAAAAAAAAAAACCACAACAAGTTGAGAAAGAGAACACCAAAGAAAGGAACAAGCTTTACATTTTAATATTTTCAACAGCATGCTTTCTTGTTTTTTGAATAAGAGGATTCACATTTTTGTTTTGTGCCAGGCCCTACAAATTGAGTAGTTGATCTCATGTATAATCGTAAGCAAAGGGCTCATATAGTGCCTAGAACTTAGTAAGTACTAAATAAATGTTATCTTCAAATGGAGTTATAGAAATCCATTGCCTATAAGGCTATGGAAGCAGTTAACAAAAAAGCGACAGTATTATGAAAAGTACAGGGTTTGGCAACATGAACAGCAGAAACAGGAGATACATACCACTAGACAAGAATAGTTTCAGAAAATATACAGGACAACACGCATACAGTTTAGCCTCTAGCAAAATGTGGGCCCTTGATAAATATTTTCATTTGGCTTGAGCATCTTCTGCTTGGAGGTATTATTGAAAATGTTTCATCTTGGAATGTGGAAGCTTGGGCAAAAGAGAATTTAAGGTGAGAAAAACAGTAAGATGTCTTATACAGAGTGTCACTGTGAGAGGAATAGGTAATTTGGTTTCATCTATCAAAATGTAAAATGTATATACTTTTGCATTTTCACTTCATTTCTAGGCATCTGTCCTAGATAAATACACATGTGCACAACATAAAGTTAAGTACGATGATGTTCATGCAGATTTTTTTTTAAATGGTGAAAGATAGAATCCAACCTAAATGTCCACTACTATGAAATTGTTCGATTTCATATAATGGAATACCGTGCAGCCATGAAAAAGAAAGAGGTAGAAAGATAACCATGGAATTTTAATCAGAAGGAAAAAATATCAAGTTCCAGGAAAATGTGAAATTTTATTTAGAAAATACTTATGTACAAGAAAACGAATAGGCAAAGGTCTACAAGACTATACCCAAACTGTTAACAGTGACTATCTCTGAGGAGGGGAGTGGATGGAGTGTGCGAATGAATGGGACACTAATGTGTCTTTGTGCACTTCTGTTCTTTAAATGTTTTATTAAAAACGTTTCCGTGTATCACTGAAAGGAAATGGAAAGAGTATTCTGAGGGTATCGTGTTCAGGGAAAAGTTCAGAGGGTACAGAGAGACTCATGGCTCCTAGGTTTCATCACACTCTAGCGTCGCTGGAGGTGAGACCCCGCCCAGCTGAGGTGATTCGCAGAGGGGCGGAGCTCTGCAGAGCCGAGGAAGGGGGCGCCCCGGTGGGCGGGGCCACCGACTCGAGCCGCACGCTCAGCTCCCACCATGCCCTTATAAGGAGCGCCCGGCGTTAGGGCTCGGGAATCCAGTCGCGATCCCGGCCGCTCAACCCCAATCCCAGGCCCCTCCCTTGGGAATGGGGGCGGGGCTGGGCGGGGTCTTGGCGGTGCGGGGGCGGGGGAGGAGCATCTCGAAGTATCACCAATAGGAATGGCGGCCTGGGTCTGAAAGGCGCTGCCATTGGACGCAGCGACGAGAGGGGGCGGGGCACCAGCGAGGTGGTTACGCCGAGGGAAGCCCGGACTCCGTAATTGCCGCTTCGAGTCCGTCTGTTTGCGGGTTTCCGACTCCGCTGTTCCCGGTTCTCTGTAGCTCGCGGTTCGCCGCCCCACTCACCGCCACAATGCCGGTGTTTCATACGCGCACGATTGAGAGCATTTTGGAGCCGGTGGCGCAGCAGATCTCGCACCTGGTAATCATGCACGAGGAAGGCGAGGTGGACGGCAAAGCCATCCCTGACCTCACCGCGCCCGTGGCCGCCGTGCAGGCGGCAGTCAGCAACCTCGTCCGGGTGAGCGCGCTGGGCCTGGGGTGGGGAGCGGGACTAGGGGCAGGAGACGTCCCCGGGATCCTGGTCCATCTCGCTGTTTCTCTTTGCGGGTTTGCTGTCTGTGGCTTTGCCCGTGAGCTCTAGAGCAAGGGGGCCATGGGTTCGAATGCAGACACACCCCGCGCTGTGACCTTGAGCATGCCCCTGAGACTCAATGGGTCTCAGTTTCCTCATCCATAAAATGGGGTCAATCATAATAATGCCTGCTTGTGGGTTTGTTGTGAAGATTCAACTAGGTTGTATTATAAAGTACCTAGCACAGTGTATAACCCATAGTAGGTGCTTAATATGCGATAGTTTGGATGTCTGATGGCCCTTCTCTCTCAGCAGGCTGTTGCCCTTCGCGTTGACATCCTTACTCTCAGCTCCTTTATGGGCCTCCCCAGTCTGGCCTATGGGCTGACGGGCTCCCCTACAGATTCCTTGCCTTTCCTTCCAGGGATTTTTATTGAGCCACGTTGTTCTTTCTAATACTTCTGCGTCTATTCCTGAGACCTACCTCACTCACCCACAACCCTTTGCCAGCGCTCCCTCCTTTCCTGCCGTTTTGTCCCCTTGTCTTACTGGCCATCGTCTTTCTGTCTCCTTCTCCCTTCCTGGGCATTCTACTTCTGCTCACACCTCTGGCACTCCCAAATACCGGTCATTTCTTCATGTAGTAATTTATGACCACAAATCCCTCTTCTCCTTCCTCTTAACCCCAGTGCCTTTCATTTTTTCCTCTCCCATGAAGATTTCCACCTGGTTTTACCTGCTGTCAAAAGGCTTCCCTCCCACTGGGGCCTTAACAGACTGGGTGTGTGTGCGGGGGTGCTTCTCTGCCACTCCTCCTGGCAGAAAGCAAGATGGAGCTGCAGGGAGAGGCCTGTGGAATCTGGGACCTGCGGCCCCTGCCGGAGAGAAGGACGGGCAGTCTCCTCCCCAGCCCACAACTTTCCTGCGTGGCTGAGTGGCTCTGCAGATCCCTGTAGCCCGCAGCTGTGACTAATAACTGAGGTGATTGTAGTAGGAGGCAGAGCCCACTTTTGAAATGGAGAAAGGGGTGCTCTGACCCGTCTCCTAACACTCCTCTGGCTAGTATCACAGTTTTATTTCTCACCCTGGGTGGGTGACTCAGACTGCTGCTGCCTGTGAGGAACAACTTTGGGAAAAGTTCATATCGCTCCCCCACTGAGCTGTGTAAATAGTGTATGTCAGGGTAGTTGGGAGGAAACTGTGGGCCTGGGTGGGGTTTGGGTTACTTATCTGATTAGAGCACTTTAATGGACTAGAGGCACTTCAGCAGCTGAGTCTTCTTCAGTCTTCGGGGACCCCTCAACTGTGCAAGGCAGTTCAAAAGATTGGAAATAAAGAAAATGGAGAGACACTATTGACTGGTTTCTGATCTGTCTTTTGTATAGATTTACTAAGAATTTATTCAGTAAGAATACTGTGTTCTTTCAAAATGTCTGGTTCTACATTGTTCTTGTTCTTTATATAACTAATTTTAATCTAAGACTCCAGAGTACATTCTTGTGTAGTGTTGTCTAACATGGCTGCATTCCAGGCCTCCATTTTTCAACAAATAGGAAACAATGTAAAGAGACAAGGTAATAGTGTCCCTCCAAGGAGTACTTCAGGAAATGAAATCTTAAAACCATATGTTGCACTTGGAACAGAGCTAGTGTAGTCTAGGGGTTGATATCTGGTTAGACTGCTTTGACAAAAGTTATTTATGAGCTTCAATGCAATAAGAATTGAATGTCTGCTGTATAGGGAACATTGTAATAAATCAGTGGTTCTCAGGTTGAGATGTGCATCAGAATCACCAGTGGGGCTTTTTAGAAATAAAGATGTCCAGCTCCCACCCCAGATTTACTGAGGAGCTTTCCAGGGGGTAGGGTAAAGACCTTTGTATTTTAAAGGAGCTCCATAGGTGGTTGAGATGTACACCCTCATTTTGGAAACACTAAAATGAATACCATGAGACAAATACAAAAGAAATAAGGCCAGTCATAAGCTGAAAAAAATTATGTGTAATTACATACATACTTCCTAATACATACAAAAGAAGGGATTTGAGATTGGTAGTAGATATGAATTAGAAAGTTGGGAAAATTATGGTGACAAATAGTCATGAATAAAGGTACTTGTAAGTCACTTCCAGGTTATAGCAAGTAGATTGTCTTGATTAGCTCAGGAGGCAAATTGGAGAGAAACTGGAGATGAGTGGGTGCAAGGCATATGTGCAGTTTAACAGAAGACCTTACCCAACAAGATGAACAAAGAGTGGGAGGGAGAGGATGACTAGTATGTGAGGGAGACTATAGATTAATCTGTGTTTTGGGGAGACCAGAGGACTTAACCATCGCTTGAAATTACTTGGTGTCATTTGTGGCCCTTATATGTATGCTGCTGAGTGTTGTGATGAATAGTCAAGTTTGCAACTAGATTGGTTTAGGAGAACAGGGCCTCGTTTGATATTTCTTTATGTGCTCCTCAGTTCCTACCCTCAACATTAGCACACAGGACTGTTCCATAAATATTGTTGAAGGAAAGAAGTAACTGTGGGAAGGGAGATAAATTAGGAGACTTTTTAAATTGGTTAGTCAGGAAGAAAATGAAGGCCTGAACTTTGGGTGTTGTGGGAAAAATGGAGAAGGAATTAGTACTATATTAGAAATATGGTAGAAGAATTAGTAGAACTTGATAATAAAACTCTCAGGAAAAAAGCATGGTGTCACTATAAAATAATGAAACTGATTTTGAACAGATATTCTGGAATTTATATCATTCAGGTTTCTTTCAGTTACTTTGGGAAGTTATATCCTTATTCCAGTGCTTTTGTTTGGGAATTTCTTACAAATTATTTACATATGTATGTCAGATCAGTCTTGCTTTTATTTTGGTTAAAAAAATTTTATCTGAAGTGGGTATTCCTTAACCCTCCTACTTCCTGGACCATTTTTGAGTCTAAATGACTTTTGGATATTTCCAAAATTAAAATTTACAAGCTGAAGATGAAATTCTCAATTGTTAAACAATCATCATCCACTTGTCAAATATATATTTATGGAGACCCCTTTTAATGTCAAAACAATAAGTTGATACAAGGCAGACTAAGGATAATGCTGGATTGAAAGTTCAGAGTGGCCCTGTGGAAGTGAAGTACCATGGAAGTTCAGAGGAAGGTGTGATTATTTTTCATCAGAATGTGGGAAAGGCCTTGTATAGAATGTAACATTTGAATTGGCCTTAATGTCAGGTGAGAATTGAACATTTAAAAATGCGATAAAAAAGATGTTATAAGTGGAAAAAACTACCCAAATAAAGGCACAAAATTATTGAGACTCTGAGGACTAAGTTTGACTTAGGACATCATTAAGATAACTACTTTTTGTGGGGTTAAGACTCATTTGGATTTGTAATTTAATGTATATTTGTTAAAGAAGAGTAGTCTGGTCACTTTATATAGGTGTCTTATCACGGGTGAGTCATCACTTTTATGCCATGCTTAGGTGGGGAGGGGTAGTATGGGATTATTTGTTTATATGTACTTTTTTCAATTTAGGATCCTGAGCAAGATAATTTTTTAAATAGCTATGTTGAGTTGTAATTCACGTAACATATGATTTGCACATTTAAAGTGTATAATTTAGTGTTTTTTAGTATATTGACAGCGTTGTGCAATATCACTACAAACTAATTTTAGGACATTTTATCCCCTCAAGAAACTGCATACTTTTTAGCAGTCACTCGTTCTCTCCCATCCCCACCTCCCTAGCCCTGGACAACTACCAGTCTACTTTCTGTCACTGTAGGTTTGCCTATTTTGGACATTTCATGTAAATGGACTTATAAAATGTTGCCTTTTGTGTCTGACTTCTTTCTCTTAGCATGATGTTTTCAAGGTTCATCCATGATATGGTATGTATCAGAACTTTGTTCCTTTTTGGAACTGAATAATATTCCATTGCATTGAATAAAGCCATTTTATTTTTATTTTATTTTATTTATTTATTTTTATTATGGTGACATTGGTTAACAAAATCCAGTAAGTTTCAGATGTACAATTCAACAGTAAGGCATATATATATTTTGCATGTGTGTTCACTGCTCATAATCAGATTTCTTTCTGTCACCACATATTTGACCCCTTTTACCCCATTTATTTCCCTCCTTCCTCCAACTGTCTGGTAACCACTAGTCTATAGAACATGTCCATGAGTCTCTGTTTGTTTGCTTTGTTTGTTTGTTGCTTTTAGGTTTATATCCTACATATAAGTAATATCATGTGGTTTTCAACTTTTTCTTTTTGGCTTATTTTGCTTAGCATGATTATCTTGAGGTCCATCCATGTTGTCTCAAACGGCAGTATTTCATCTCTTCTTATGGCTGAGTAATATTCCATTGCATATATGTACCACAGCTTCTTTAGCCAATCATCTATTGTAGGACATTTTGGTTGCTTCCATGTCCTGCCACTGAGAATAATATTGCTATGAACATTGGTGTGCAAATATCTTTTCAGATATATGTTTTCAAGTTTTTGGGGTAAATACTCAATAGAGGGATTGCTGGATCACATGGTAGATCAATTCTTAGTTTTTTGAGGAACCTCCATACTGTTTTCCGTAGTGGCTGTACCAATTTGCAGTCCCACTAGCAGTATATGAGGGTTCCTTTTTCTCCGCATCTTCTCCAACACTTGTTATTACTTGTCCTGTTGATTACAGCTATTCTAACAGGTGTGAGGTGGTATCTCATTGTGTTTTTTATTTTTTTAGGCGAGGCAACCCTTGGTTGACCTAACAGATTGCAAGGACCTTGTCAGCGTACAATCCCTTATGTTTTTGTTTTTTTTTTTACGCCTACAGCACCTGGTTTTCCTAGGTTGTCTCCCATCCAAATACTAACCAGGCCCGACCCTGCTTAGCTTCCGAGATCAGATGGGATCAAGCTTGTTCAGGGTGGCAATTCATTGTGGTTTTGATTTACATTTCACTAATATCTAGCGATGTTGAGCATCTTTTCATATGTTTGTTGGCCATTTGTATGTCTTCTTGGAAGAAGTGAATAAGGCCATTTTAAACACAGATTCTAATGTGATGATAAAACAAGGAGAGGGGCTAGAAGAAGAAAGAGTGGGAAAATAAAAACAGACGTACAAGAAGTTCCAAAGATAGGATTCAGTAAGCAGTGTGAAAAAATCAGATGACTTAGGCTGCTTATCTTGTAGCATGGTATATAAATTTTTTTTTCCATTGAAGTGGCCCATAGAAATCTTACAGTCATGCCAGTTTTGTTAACAGGGCTTTAAGACACTTTGCTTTCTCTATTGCATCTAAGGGCATGTGTTGTAACTACTCCTTGGGTTCATGAAATATTTATTTCGGGAGTTTTTGTGGCTTTGACGTTTATGAGCCTCACCCATATATCATACCCTGTTGGGACCAGCTTTGGGACACATGGCAGCATTGTCTTTAAACTAATGGGAAAGACTGTTCTGCTCTTAAAAAGAGATCAACAATTAATTGTGTCATTTATAATTATCAGTGTTAACATCTGAAAGTACTTTTGCCTTAACTTCTTTTGGTTGATGTTAGATTTATTTCGGTTAAAATAAATAACAACAATGTTTGGGTGATAAGCCTGTGGGTGATTTTTTCTTAATGCTTTTCTGTATTTTCCATTTCTTAAAATGAACATACAGTTCCTATATGAAGGAAAAAAATCAATTAAATAAATAATAAGACCATTTGTATAATCCTTTATTGTTTATAAAATCCTTTTGTATTTTATAAATACCTCATCCTTTAAGGTATTGTCCTGATTTTACAGGTAAAGATAATGTAGATCAGAGAGATTAAGTCACCTGCCCACGGTGGCACAGCTAGTTAGTGATGGTACTTGGTCTCAAAATCTGTTTCTCTTACTGTGGATCCTCTGCATTTTTCATTCCACCATTCTATATCCACTTAGAGCAAAGTTGTTAAATATCAGTGGAATTGTTCTACCTAGAATCAGAAGCAACAAGAATGCTATTAGTCATAGAGTTTTTATTTGTCCTAGGCCTGGCAAGATTATTTGTTTAAAGCCTGGGTTTGGCATGGCCTATGTGAAGGGCCTATTTGGATTTTAATACTTCTTGTATATTTGTTTAAAAAGTCATTTTACATATTTATATAATTACTGATTACTTATATATGTATAAAATGCTTATGTTTCGTATGTGTCTCAACCGAGAAGTTCATTATTTTACAAGCCTTCTGACAACTTCTTGATCTTTTACTGCACACTTAGGAAGGGAGAAGGGTAGGAATAATCCTCATTATCCACAGTCTACAGCCCAGCATAGCATGTATATACTCTCATGTGACATTCATTCTACTTAGTCAGTATTTGTCTTCTCCACCAAGTTGTAGGTTCCTCGGTGGCAGGGACCATGTCTGTTGTATTCACCCCTTTATTTTTAATGTCAGGCTGGTTATGAGTGTGCAGTATAACTTTTTTCTTTTTTTAAAAAAAAACTAAAGAAACATACACATTGCATTCATTTTTTAGGTATAAAATCTTGTAATAAGAATTTTTTTGCAATGAATATTTTCCATCCATAGCTTTCAAACATCTGGTACAGCCGAATTTAAACAGTCTCATCAAATTTATAATGAGCTTTGAAACAAGTAGAATATATACTAAGAAGGAGAAATGAATGGCTAACTGCCCATTGTTTGAGATAACAGTGTTCAGGCTATTTTGGGTTGTGGTTCTCTGTTTCAGAGTCATTTCAACTATGCAGGCCACTTACTAAATTCATAACATGAGAATATGTTGCCTCCTGTCTGAAGGTGGCATTGGGATTTTGTATTTTTTTAAAATTGGGAGTATTTTTTTTTTAAATTTAGCAGCTAAGACCAAGTGTCAATATATTTATTTGAAGCCCTCCTGGTTACAGTGTAGTATCATACTATGAGTTATGAATTCCTCATTAAAAGATCTTTATTTCCTTGAATCACATGGCAGGAGACAAAAATATAAGGTGTTTTTTTTGCTTTCTGGCTGATCTGGGCTCAGCCTTTCCATTGAACCTTATGTCATGGTCATGACAGTGGGGTATATTTTTATATTATAAGCCAGCATTAGATCAGTATCAAAAGTAGCAGTCCTTAATGAGCTCATGTCAGAAATTAGCTGATATCACAGCAAAGTTTCTCTCTAGAATAATGTTCTGTGACATTCATTGTCAGGACTCTTGCTGAGGAAGGGTCATTCTGTCAGTTGATATTGCTTTCAGGAAGGTCTGCCCTTAAACCTTCCCTATATATAGATAAAACTAGAAGAAGAAAACAAATTTAAGACTTTTTATTTTTTTATTTTTATTTTTATTTTTCACGCCTACAGCACCTGGTCTTCCTAGGTGGTCTCCCATCCAAATATTAACCAGGCCTGACCCTGCTTTCCTTCCGAGATCAGATGAGATTGGGCACATTCAGGGTGGCATGGCCGTAGAAATTTAAGGTTTTTTAAAGCCTTCAGTGCTATGTAGTATAAATATTTCAGAGTGAACTTATTTAAGGGTTAAAGTTCACATTTGTAATAAGACTCTGAAACACCCAGAGAAGTTGATACATTGGTGAAAAGACTTCCTATTGGAGGCTTTCATCAGTCTTTCTTTTCCTTGTACACTTGATCTGCAGAATTCTTGCAATATGTGTTTGTGTGTATTGGGCCACATAGTGAAGTTCAGATAGCAAAAGTTTTGAATCTAGGTGGCTGCTTCTTTGTTTTATCAGCCATTTTAGTACTTGTTCAGTTTCCACTGTTGATGGTAATGGAGAGGAAAGCTGTCTTACCTGTTTTTCCTTAGCAGTTTACAAAACGGTTTATTATGGAGGGAAGTTGAGGTTAATATATAAGTAGGGAATTTTTGTTTATTTGTATATTTATCATCATAATTAAAGTATTTTATCCTTCATATAACACTAAAAACAGTACTGTATTTTATTGAACAGTAATCTTAGTAATCACTTTTTGTCATGCTGAGCCTTCACAGTCTTTCAAAAAGAATAAAATTTAACTTGTTACAAGAGTACTACATTTTCATTGTTGAAATTTAGAAAGCCTATCTTTAGTCACAATCTCAGTGTTTCTCAATCTTTTTCAGTCTGCTTGCACTGGATTTGTCTTTTACTCTCTTTCTCCATTTTTCTCTACTCCTATTTCTGTTTCCTTGGATATTACTACAAACAACTATATCTTTTTCATCATTAAACCAACCCCCCTAAAAACACTCCCCCAACCCTTAATTCACTTTTCTGCTGAAGAATTTCAAGGAAGAGTGAGGAAACCCAGTCTGTTACAACATTCAAGACTTTATCATGTGCTGTTTAGGGAGCCATGTCTATTGAGCTAACTGCTGTTTCAGTAAGTGTGAAATGAAATAACCTCAAAATAACTTTTGAAGAACTTCTAATCCTGACACACTTATTAAAATATGAGATCTTTAAGTTGATTAAATATAATTAACTATGCGTATTATGTGCAGACAAAGGAATAGAGTATGATAGAGTAATGGACAAAAGGAGACATATAATTAAACATAGAAGTTGAGGACTCCTTTTCTTCTTTCCAGTCCCTTCGTAAAAGCTTTGTAGATTCCGTGTTTTTGCATGCTAGGTCATCAGTTTTGGGATGATTGATTTGATTGTAGCTTTTCTTTCCGCACCTTCCCTACTCCCCTCAGGTATCTCCCTTTAAGATTTGGATTATATTCTTCTCGATGTTCCCGGTCCTGGGCTTATCCCAGTCCTTTGCTATTGGTATTCCTTCCATGTGTGTATAGTGTTTTGATACTTGTATTACCAGCTAGTAATTCTATGAGTGGTGATTCTCTTTTTCTGCCCTCAAATGTTACTATATACAAATGCCTAAGTAATCACAAAGGGAAAAGAAGATTCATAAATGATATTATTGTGTAGGTTACATATTGAGACTTTTAGATTTCAAAAAATTCTGTCACTTCTGTTAGAAGTCAAGTCATTCATTAGATTGGTTTGAGTGTGGGATGTGTGTGCGTATAAAGGATGACAGGTAGTGAATCTTAGAACTAAAAATGTTTTACAAATATCGTAAGTTGCAGAGAATAGTCTTTGGCCCTTAGAGAATTTCCCACTGGTAAGATTTCCAGTTGAATGAGTTTTAAGGGGAAAGTGGATGAATTTCATTGCAGCTGGCCACAATCCAAGTCAAAGTCATTCTTTCTTTTGAAACACGCTTAACTTATTCCCACAAGTAAGCTTTCTGTGAAGAAAGAGAAATGGCACATTTGTTCTTAAAGTTGAGAGTTGAGGAATCTCTATTATCTAACTTCTCTATATTTCCAGGCTTCTCTTTGTTCCCACCCCCATCTCTGGAGAACTGAACTGGCTAATCTTTAAGATGGATAATATATTTTTATTCATACAATTACAATAAGTAAGGGTATATGAATGGGCTAATGAATCTTATATAGAAAAATGTCTAGGCAAGTAACACTTAAATTCTTATCCTACATCTCTTCTCTCCAAATAGCAAAATCAGTTATTAGACTCTAGCTGTTCACATTGCTAGGTGTTCTGAATTATAGTAGGATACGTAAGAAATAGTCTCTGGCTTCAAGTTGTTAAAGTACAAATGAAGTTTATAATCTTATGATTTATCTTATCTATATCGTCTCCACTAATGAAATTATTGCAGAATTTAAATTAATCATTTTAAATTCTAAAGGGTTATGTGATAGTACTGTAAATACAGTTTTTGTTCCTTGGAATCATGGAGAAAATGTGAGCAGGTCAGCAACAGAGTGAGCAGGTCGTGGGCCCCGTAGTTAGAAAAGATCTTTGAGCATTGCCCTCAGTTGCCCTTTTCTCATGGTAGTCCAGGCACAGCGGGTTTTCATTTCTTTCCAAGTACAGTGCTGCTTGTGGGCCTTCACATATGCTGTTCCCTCTGCCTCAACCACTCTTCTGTACTTCTTTACTTGGGTAATTTCCTCTAATCCTCAACTTCCATATTAAGTATCAATTTTCTAGGGATACCTTCCCTGACTCTTACCTCCAGAACTAAGGGAGGTCCCTCTGTCATGTGATTTCTGCATTTTTTTCTTGTTGCACTTGTCACAGTTGTTTGTAATTATTTGTGTAATTATTACTTGTTTAACATCTTTCTTCCTGCTAGAGCCCCAGGGACAAATATTGGCTCTGATGTATTTGCCCTTGACTTTTCAGCACCCATCATAGTGCTTGGCACATAATAAGAGTATTGAGGAATATTTGTTGAGTGAACAAATGGGAAGACCATTTGCTGCTTCCCAACCAAAAACTGTTTTTTGCTTCTTTGGAAAAACATATATTGTGCTGTGGGTGAATCTTGGTGAAACTGAACTGCCAATTAGGAGAGTAGCTCTAAATCTTTGCTTAGCACAGGGCATTGCCTGTAATAGGACCGTCCAGTTCATGTTTCCTGAAAATGAATTCCAGGCATAAAGTCCTGGGGTGCAGATGGGAATAACCCTGCCCAGTAAGGACTATGTAGAGTATGTAAGTGTAAATAAAAATATAATATAGATTTGGAATCTCTATTAGTTTTGATTTTTTTTTGCAAATAAACAGAATAGCCAATTTTGGCAAAATGCAGCCAGTATGAGTTATCGAATACCGAAGTCAGACTTTAGATGTAGATACAATGCAAATCAGCAGACAAACATGACAAGACTTTTGGGAGGCGGTAGAGTGTAGTAGTTAAGAATAAAGTCTCTAGAGCTAAATTTCTTGGGTTTAAATCCCACCATTGATTGACATCTCTGAGGTATGTAACATTGGGGAAGTTATTTAATCTGTTTCACACGGTCATCTGTAAAACAAAGCTAATCCTGACTCATAGTGTATTATTGTGAGGATTAATGAGTTCATAAAGATGTGTAGAACTATGCTTGACACATAGTTAGGAGCTCAGTGAGTGTTAGACATATTAATATATTTTCCCATGATTTTAAGTCATATTTTAAGTGTTAGTCTAATGAAAAGGCAGTGTTGATATTTTTAAAATGTCTAAGCATAATTTCTAACTTTTATTCAACAAGGCAAAATGCCAGTGAAAGCTTTCAGTAGAATTCCATATGTTGTGGAATATACAGTTTTGCTAAATGTGGAAAAAATATCACTCACAGTTTAGATGGCTGAACCTTTTGATTGCCAGTTTCTCATAATTAAAATCGAACATCTAAATTTTTGATTGATGACTCCTTTGTTTGTGAGGGGAAATGTGTATTTTTTTTTCAGTTTATAAGCAAGTATTGGAGTTTATCCCAAGCTTCGTTGTTCTGTTTTCTGAAAAAGAAAAAGAAAAAGGAAAAGAAAAAAACTGAAGGAGTAGTCAGGCCACTCACTAAAATAGTAAGATGGAATCAGCCTTTCAGGTAGAGTTGAGAAGTGTGATGCATTTGTGAAATAGAATTCATCTTTTTCTGGAAGAGCCAAATTAATTTAACAAATATCTAATGACTACATACTGTGCCAGATCCTGGATGAGCTTAGTATCTCTCTCCTGAAAGGAGGGTTAGACTGTCTCTCAGATGTGCTATCAGCATAGGAGTAATAGAGTTAAACAAGTAACTCATTTGGAAAGTATACCTATTATTTCTAGTCTTTCAGTGCTTTTCTGGAAAATTCTAACTTGCATATTTAATTTCAGAGTCTTTAATTAGCATCTTTACTGTCTTCCTGGGTAATACAAAAATTGTAAAATACTGCTAGTTCATTGTCCCCTTATATGTGGTTGTCTAACGTTTTGTTTCTGTCTCGATTTTTTTTTTACTCCATAAATTAGACACTGTTGTTTTCTTATACAATTAATTTTTTCCATTTACCCACCTTTTCTATTTTCTTTGAGGTATAAGAGAAATGATTAAGAGAACTTCCCTTCTTGATAAATTTCCTTTCTTCTTGAAGTCCATCCCTTGCTAGTATCTTCAGTGGGATCTTTGGGTGGAATACACTCTAAATTCTTATTTCTCTGAAAAAATATTTTGTCTTATTTTTTGAAAGATGATTTCATTGAATATATAAATCAATCTAGGCTGATAGTAATTTTTTTTCAGCACTTTGAATATATCGTTTCAGTGTTTCTGCATTCAGATAAGCTATCAGTCTAATTGTTATTTTGCTATAGATTATGACTTTTCTCACTGGGATTTATAAGACCTTATTTACCTGTCTTGGGGTTTTTTGGGCTCCCTAATTTTGGGGGTTGATTTATCAATCCTAGAATATTTTCAGCTATTATCTTTTTGAATTTTGCCTCTCCCCTTATTTTATTCTTTCCCTTTGGAACTCTAATTAGAAAAATGTTACACTTTCTCGCTCTTTCATGTCTCTTAACAGTTTATATTTTCCATTTGGTAATTTCTCTAGCTCTTCCGGTTTACTTATTTTAATTATGCAAATGAGCTCACTTTTACATGCAAGGCAGAAGACCTAGAGTCCTTATCAAATCTAAAACATGTCAACAATGATTTTATTGAAGTTGTGTATTAAATAGGTCATGCCCATATCTTTTTGATCTCATGTGGAAGAAAGAAAAATTAAATATGGTGGCTAGTAGCATGGATCCACCTATAGAGATCTTGGAAGAAAAAAGAAAGATCAAGTTGAAGCAGAAGGTCAAAGGAAGGTCTATAAGAGAAGGGCTATACTTATCCATGAACTCAGGAATGCCAGTGTTTTTTAATCTTTCCAATATGTATTCCAAGCTGGCATGGACAGAGAACTATGCTGTTAAGATGTTATGCAAAAAATAGTAGGGGGATATGTTTAGAATGTTCCATTTTGTATTATCCAATATGTGGAAGAGCATATACTAAAATGTGGTAGGATTGAGTGGTGGGATTTCAGGTTAAAATTTTTCTTTTTTCTTGTCATAATTCATGTTTTCCCCCTAACAATGAACATATACTACTTTTGAAGTAAAAAAGATAAGTCCAATATTTTCCACATTCTTTTATTATTATTTGCGCTATTCTCAGTGCCTGGAATTACCCTTCCTCTCTCGTTAAAATGGGCCCAATGTTGATGTCACTTTCTTCATGGAGGTCTTTCCAGACTGCTCAGTTAAAATTAACCTCTCTCTTTGCTGAGTTTTCTTAAGGCTTGACTATATTTCTTATCAGATGTTATCATGAATTAGAACTACATATGTGCAGGTCTCTTTGCACCCATCTTTCCTCCGATCTCAACCAGCTTTTAAATTTGAGTTGTAGAAGGCATGTAGTGGCTCTCAAAGAGTGGGATTACTTGCACTTGGTATATATTCTAACATTGAATAAGTTGTATTTGCAGCACTGCAGTTTTTTTCTTTGTTAGAGCAAGAAAAGATAGATATAAATTCTGAGTCATAGTCAGCAGAGTTATTTTAAAATTCTGAGGGCAATGATATGTATATGTACACCAGATGAATACTTTTTCCTAATTGAGAAGGCTGCTGAAAATTCTCTAGCATAAAAGGAGCAATAAATAAATAAGTAAATAAATATCCTCTCTAAAACCACCATCTATTGCACCTCTAAAATTAAAACATGAATGCTACATTTTACTTGACACATACCATAGAATGCTTATCCTTGAACTGGAAGCTCCAACTCGGGCTGTTTGTTCTAAAGCTTCCATAAAAAGGCAAATTCCTCAATTAGTCTACTGCAGTCATATACTGTACTGATGGCACTGAGAAATGGGGATGCAAAATCACCTTTTCCCCTCTTCTCGTCTGGAAATTGACTTTTTAAAAATTAAGTTTGCCAGATAAATAAACCTTTTTCTTTTCTTTTTTTTTCAAGTAGCATTCTGTTGATCTTTCCTTCCATATCTTTTTTCTTCTCCTTCCTCGAAGCTACTAGTTTCAGTTGGGCTTGAATATTATCCTCCATTGATGGTTAACTACTAATCTCACTCCCATCCATTACTGCTAAGTAAATCTAAGTACAGCCCTGATCTCAACCTTTTCTTGCTTAGAAACCTATACCTCCTTTCATTTTCTTCTAAATTAATCTAAACAGCTCTTTAAAAATATTTAATATATTTGACACATAATGTATACATTTAAGATATATACAATGTTTCTTTGACACATTTATTGTAATATGATTGTCATTGTTACAATATTTATCATACATAATTATGGTACAATATTATTTACCTTATTCTCACTCTTGAAGGCTATCACAATCCTTTCTGTTCTTCTCTGTGGAGTGGGGAAGTCAGCAAACTATAGCTGGTGGGCCAAATTTTGTACTGCCCAGGAGCTAAGAATAGTGTTTACATTTTTAAATGTTTGAAAAAAATCAAAAGAAGGGTATTTTGTGGCAAATGACATTATATAAAATTAAAGTTTCAGTATCCATAAATAAAGCTTTATTGGAACACAGTCATTCCCATTCATTTATATATTTTCTGTGACTGCCTTCAAACTATAATAGTGTTGAGAAGTTGTGGCAGAGACCATACAGCCTGTGAAGCCTAAAATATTTACTTAGTTGATACTTTATAGAAAAAGTTTCCATCCCTTGACCTAGAATTATAAATTTATAAAGTTGTAAATAGACCTCAAAGATGTTCTGATCCAACTCTCTCGTTTTAAAAATGGGAAAGTGTATTCTCAGACATCATTAACAGTGTGTCTAAGGCAGCTACCTTTGGCAATGGAAAAGCTAAAATATGAGTCCGTTGCTGGTCCTACCTCACCATAGGACCCCTCCCACAAAACTTGTATCAGCCCAATGGGATTGCTTGGCATTTCATGAATAAACTCCATCCCTACCACTTTTGCTTCTATGCACATACTGCATTTCCTTCTATCTGAGATGCCTTCTTCCCAACAGGAATTTTACGCATGCTTTAAGGCTGCACTCAAATGCTGAAGACTGCCCTTATCTCAGCAACTTATTGAGCTCTCTGTCCACTGCTGATCTTCAGTAGTGCTAAGTTGTATCTCCGTGGTGGCAACCATCAGAGTCCTTCATATAATCTTGATGCATCTTTGTGTCACCTGAATAAGTTTCATCTGCACATTGCCTTACATACAGAATTCTAAGGACATAATTTAAAGAATGAGTTAGTCTAAAGATGTCAGGATGTAAGAGACACTGTCAGGATCTCTAGTTTACTTCTATTAAAAAAAGAAAATACAGCACCACTGAGTAATATTTTTGGTAGAATCATCTATACAGATGAATTCATAGGATGTTTACCTATACCATACACCCTGGGAAGAGAACTTGGATTTGTCCTAAGGGGATTATCTAATTGTGTGATGATTATGTAAGCCTATTTATCAATCACTAGGCTTATAGAAATTTGCCTGCTAAGGAAGGAATTTACACTTTAAAATCAAATTCAACAATGAAAACCTTCCAGATTCTCTTAATCTGCAGGGATTTTCTGCTGTTACATCTTTCATATGAACTCTAAATTTGAGATGGTTTCATTTATGAACAAAATATTGACTTGTGTTCTGATAATGAGTCATCAGGAGTGAACTTGATATTTAGTAAGGACTGAAGATAAAAGGGTTGTAGTTTAGTGTTTAGGTGCTTTGCCAGCATTATCTTTAATATTTAAAACAATTATAACAACAACAAAAACCTAGATAGATGAATGGACTTTCATTATAGTGTGATTCCCTCAATTCTAATTCTGCTTCATCCTTTTTCCAACTAGAAGTAAGTTATCTAAGTTGGTAGAACCAGAACTTACTAATGGGTTTAGTTGTCTGTGGCAGCTGTTCAACATCTAGACTGCAGTATTGATATTTCATGTTAGTAAGCAAGTGAAACAAAGGAAATAAACTTACATTTTTGTAAGTCTTTCCTGATTAGACCAAGTTGTGTCTAATCTGTTACTGTTGTGTGAAGAGCAGTGATGAGATATAATCAGCAAAAGGCACAAACACAACTAGTGTTGCTGGGGATCAATAGCTTTTTGTCTGTACATCTTGGTCAGTTTGGTCTGGCTGTGCTGTACCTGTTCTCTTATTTCATTTTTCAGCAAGTTTAGAACTGAGTCTTTACTTGCCCATATCTAGTCACAGTAAATTACTTTTGTAGTAGTTGAGAAGACAAGGTAAAAATGTTAAGAAGCCTAAAAGTAAAACTTTCAGGTTTTTTTTTAGTATAGGTACCATAAAATAAGGGTTTTTTTTTTTTTTTTTGAGCATTTTATTGGCAACCTTAACCATTTGACACATTAATATTACATAACATTGTATTTCCAGTTCTGGGTGCTTGTAAGTAATGTATTTGTAGCTTGAGCTAGGAAATAGTGATTTTGCTTATGGCCCTAATTTGATGGATTAGAGTGTCTAGAACCAAATTCCATTACTGCAAGGAGTAACCTCCAATTGGGAAGCAGAATGCTCCCAGCATTAGTAACAGTACTTAAAGACTTTTGCCACTGGGTTACTATTTCAGTTTTCGACCACCCCTGTTAAAAAAAAAAAAACAAAAACAAAGAGCTGGCAAACAGTGGAAGCCCCTGAATCCCCAAATGAGCCTAATCCAACCCGGCTATAGGAACCTTTCAGCTTCTGGGAAGGGAAACCAGAACAATTATACATTGGTTGGTTAGACTGGATCCCGATGGTTTACATTTGTCTATTATGAGCTTAAAGTTTTTCTTGTCCTTGCCATCTGACAAAACTTTAGATATCATTGAATTCTTCTCTATAACTTCAAAACAAATATAGTAAAGTGGCTAAAGATTAGAGCATGAGTGTGCTGATGTCAACACTACTATCTGAGTGATTTTAGGCAAATTAGTTAACCTCTGTGCTGGTATTCTTCATCTGTAAAATGAGAGAGACAGTAATCGTACCTACCTCTTAGGATTGTTATAAGGATTAATGAGATAATAAAAAGCTCCTGACTTAGAGCATGTGCTAAGTGAAAAATACATTTTTAAAGGAGAAAATGGAATTTGCAAATGACTGCAATATACTGCAATGACAGAGGGAAAGAAAAAGGCACTAATGTTATTTAGCACCTTTTATCTTCCAGGCTCAGTTTTAGGTGATTTACATATGTATTACATTCTGAGAGATTTTACTTTTCCTATTTTACTGATAAGAACTTGCCCAAGGACACAGAGACAGTAGTAGCAGAGCAAGGTTAGATTGATTCCAAAGTCCCAGTTCTCTTCCCCTTACTCCATATTACCTTCAGGGTAGGGTCTAAGTACCAGTTTTCCTAAGATAAAAATGGATTGCTTTTCAAAAATTCATTTACAAATTGGTTTAGAGTTATTTTTCCATAGGGACAATGTTACAAAGGTTGGTAACCCAGGCTTATCTGTAAAAGCTACAATATAATTGAAATTCTGCCTATTTGTAAACTAAAAATGTTAAGAAAAAGTGTTTGCAATTTAAGCTATTAAAGCAGAAAAACGGGGGGAAAAAAGGTATCTTTTAAGCTCTGTGGAATGATAGTACTTTGAGAAAAGCAGATTTGGTTAGAACACAATGAGGAAGAAGATGGAGACTGTTTAGATGCTGGTGGACCCCAAGATACTTTAATGGACTAAACATTTATAGCACAGAGACATCCTATATTTGATAATACTTTATGGTGTACAAAGCATGTTCACCTCCATTATTTCCTTATAATCATGTATGACACAGATAGGACAGATGGTAAAGTTGATCTCATTTCCCTTAGCAATATTTAGCTTTTTTTCATGTTTTTATCCATGATTTTTTAAAATGACCTTTGGGAACCCAGCTAGTCACCTTCATAGAGTGACAGAGGATTAGTACATAGGTGTATTGAAGAAAGAATGAAAAGAAAAGAATGAAGGTCTTCCTGAGTTAATTGTGCAGGAATAGAAGGAATTAGAATGAAGTAAAGAGTGTATGTGAACAGATATGAAAATGGTAGAGTTAAATGTTAACCTTTTTTATTAATTATATTTCTTTATCATTTACTTATTTCAGCTGGCACTTATTTTCTGGGCACTTATTATGTGCCAGTCACTGTGTGTCATGGCTATGAGGGAAAGAGGTTCAGACCCTACCAATAAAGAATTGGTTCTCTACCTGAAGCATCTACTAAAGATTACATTCAGCTCATGCAGTGATCTTTTCCTTTCCACCAGTATTTATGAATATGCAGTAGTTATTTAATAATGAAATTAGTGGAACCAATACTGAATTCCCATTTAAGTAACCTTTTTAATAACTAAAAAAATTGAAAAAAAAAAACCAACTAAAGGAGATTGAATGAAAACCAGTCCTTTTATTTTCCATAATTATCACTTGAGTTTGTGGCACTAAAAGTAGAATTAAATGGTGAGAATTGGGGGACGTTTTTGTTATTTTACGCAGCATTTATTTATATATTTTTGAAACCAAAATGAATATCACTTTAAATAGGGTTTGATATACTCTACATAAATGTAGGAATGTTTGTCACTTAACAAAGTATTGCTTGCAGGTTAGAAGTGTACCTGGAAACTAAGGAAGTGGACCCTTGAGGCTGGGATTCAAATTCTAGTTCTGCAACTTTCTTAGAAAAGTACCTCTCTGAGTTTCATTTCTAAAGAATTTGGATTAGATTTCCAAATTCTTTTCCACTCTGAAATTCTCCATGAAATTGAAGTAGCTATATCTTGTCTTCCATCGAGACAGATGGGGAAAAAGTGGTTGGTGGAGATAAGTTCCTCGTGTTGACTACTTGCTTTATTGTTAAATTGGTAGCCATTCATAATACAAGTTTAAGTGGTTATGAAGTCCACAGAAGAATCCTGAGTTGAGGGACAGAGTGAAGTATTCACAAATTGGAGGACTGCCCATAGTATCTTCATAAATAGAGATCTTGTGAGTAAGGCTGCTCTGCTAACATTTATTTAGTCTTAATTGATACACTAAATCTCATATTGGGTTAAAGTAAACAGCTGCTGCCCAGGCAGCTTAACACTGGTTCTAAGGAAAGTATGTTGCATCAAATGAGCTTATAAAATTTGTCACTTACATGGTTCATCTTCTGTTTAACCCATCTGATTGTGTTCTCATTGATGTACATGTAAATTGTTTGACAGTTGGTCAAAATTTGAACCTTCTAGGCACTGGTGATTTCTCATTACTTATAGATCATTTACTAAGAATATTGTTGGCACATTTTAGAAATTTAGTCAATATTTTTTTTACTATAAAGGCAATACACACTTACTTTTTTTAAAAATAGGAAGCACAGAAAAAGATTAAGAAAATAAAAATCATCTGAAATTTGACTTTCTGTGTTGTATTTTCTTCCAGTTATGTTTTTCAATATGGTTAGGGGAGAGTGGGATGTGAAATTATTAGCTTTTAGTGAAATAGCTGAGGCATATGTAAAATTTCACATGACACTCATGATATTGGGGAACTTGCCTAATGCACTGTGCTAATTAAGATTGAATCTTTTTGTTAAATCAGGTGGCGCAAACTCAGATGCTTGTAGGGCCAAATAGTTAATAAGTGAATCAGGCCAGTTATAAGACACTAGGGAGTGGTAGGGACTGTATGATAAATGAAAAAATGCAGGCCGTGATTGAAGAAAGCCACTGCTACCTCTAACTTATATGGAAACAGGGTTTCATGTTACCAGATCTTCCTGCTATTTAACAAAATCTAGAAATCTTTATTTCTTTTTAATGTGAAATTTCCCATTTTAAAAAATACTGTGCAGGTCAAACAAAATAGATCTGTGGTCATTTGGTCTACATACTGCCATTTGGTGGTCACTCCTGGCATAAGTACTTCTAAATCTTTCTCACAGTTCTCATAAGAAAAGTATATTTATAAAAGAAAATACTTAGGAGTTTGATAAGAAATTTCCAAGAGATGCTTCAGGAATTTTTCACTCTGTATAAACACTGAGAGGGTTGCCTAGTATAGGGATGATGTTCACATTCCCACAGGGACTGAGCAGTGACATAAATGAGTGAAAGGGTCTGGATATTAAGATTATAGCGAGTGATGCAGAGAACATATTCCCCATGTGGGACATTTGGGTTCTAGCAAATGGTTTCCTTGGTGGAATACAGATGATCTGACATGACCAAATCTTTTGATATTTCAAGAGATGTCAGAAATTTGTATCTTTGTGAAATTTCTTGAATTTAACAACAATGGGGGGCAGGATACAAAAACCACCCTGAGCCCAAATGCTGCACAAAGACCAAGTTTGCAACTCTTGGCCTAGGTCACTTTTTCTCTAAGTATATTCTATAAATCCTCATTACATTGTAGGTTAATAAGTGTTGTTAAGAAATTAAAAATTCGGAGATTCTGGTAAACATGGGAGAGTGAGAGATGTCCTCAGATCTCTCTCCTTGAAACAACAATAAGCCAAAGATCTAAAACTCAACAAAAAACACCCAAACTAGCACATCTGAGTGTGAGATCTGTGCATAAGAGCTACTACAGGTCAGAACCTCAGGTATTGGGTGGTGGACTGGGATAAATAAAGAAGCTGCCTCTCGCAGCCTCCAGAGCTCCATGCAGGAAGAGAGGGGAGGGGAGAAGGTGTGGCGACTTTTCTGAGCAGCTCTATCTGGAAGTGCTGTGAGTTCCACACAGCCGGTGGCAGGGCCTAGTCATCAGGGCAGAAGGCAGAGAAGCGGAACGAGACTGCAGAGAAATAACAGTTGATTTTTACTGGCTGTGGTTGCAAAACTGAGGCTGAGCCACAGCACCCAACTCCCAACCCAGAGGGCCCCTCTCCCCATACCCTCCGAGACTCATCACCACGGAGCCCCAGGGGAATCTGAGCAAACGCCGCCGAGACTGTAGCTGACACTGACAGGGACTAAGGGTAGTGAGCATGATTAAATATCTACAAGAAAATGAAAAAGGCATTATTTAGGCTTTACATTAAGCAGGGAACCAACAGGGTTAGATGCTACTTACTGGAAACCAAAAGAAAAGCGCCTTCTTGGCAGCAGGCTAAAGAGAGATCGTTATATAATAAATCTTTCTGGAAAAACAGAATACATTTCCATTAAAGCCCAAGTGGAGAAATAGTCCATTAAACACCATGAACAACTAAGGTGACAAGGCATCTCAGAAAGAAAGAGAAAATTCTCCAGAAAATAAGCTTACAGACATAGAAATATGCGAAACAAGTCATATCAACAATTTCAGGAACTGACAAAACAACTAGATGAGCAGAGCAAGGAGATTGAAACCCTCAAAAAAGAACAGAATAGATATTCTGAAGATAAAAATCACATTGCAAGAGTTGAAAAATGAAATAGCAAGCTCGGGAAATAGAGTCGACCAAATGGAGGAAAGGATCAGTGATATCGAAGACAGAAATCAAGAAATAAATCAGAAGGAAGAAGAGAGAAACGGAAGAATGAAAAATAATGAAAGAGAAATACAAGAACTAGCTGATAGCATCAGGAGAGGAAACATAAGAATAATGGCATTATCAAAGGCGAGGAAAAGGAGCAGGAATAGAAAGCATTTTCAGACAAATAGTGGATGAGAATTTCCTAAATCTAAGGAATGAGCTGGTGCTTGGAATTCAAGAAGTCAACAGAATATCCAAATATCTCAACCCAAAAAAGCCTTCACCAGGACATATTGTATTAAAGTTATCAAAAATCAATGACAAAAATAGAATTCTCAGGGCAGCCAGGGAAAAGAAAACAGTAACGTATAAAGGAAAACCCATTAGATTATCCTCAGACTTCTCAGTGCAAAGCTTTTAAGCCAGAAAGGAATGGAATCAAATTTTAAACGATTAAGTGAAAGAAACTACTAGCCTAGAGTAACGTATCCAGCTAAGCTCTTCTTTAGATATGAAGTAGAAATTAAGACCTTGCCAGACATACAAAAATTGAGGAAATTCTCTACTACAAGGCCTGGAGTACAGGACATACTGAAAGGGGTCAGCTCACTTAAAACAAAATGACAAAAAACAAAACTAAAACAAAAACATAATTAGGAGTAAAGTGACTATCAGGCAAATAGAAGCAGAGGAGTGCAGTCCTTACTAAAAACAGGGCATTATAAGCTAAAATAGTAAGATGAGAATTGCTATAGCAAGATAGTAATGAATGTTCAGGATACATAGGGACAAACTGAGATAACAATGACTGAAAAGGGGAGGATTCAAAGATCCAAATTCACAATGGGGATGAAGATAAGGCATGCACAGAAGAAAAGGGATGATTGTATATATGTATATATGTGTGTGTATATACACCAAAAATTTAGAACTGAGGTATATAACATAAAACAAGAAAAACCACAGGCAAACCCACAAAAGCCAACCAAAATAACAAAACAGAAACACAAGGACAAGGAAGCAATGGAAACACTGTGCTACCAGAAAGCAAAACATAAAATGGCTATAAGAAGACCTCATATTCCATATTTACCCTAAACGTGAATGGACTGAACTCACCAATAAAATGGCAGTTGCAGAATGGATCAAAAACCAAAACCCAATTATATGCTGCCTCCAGGAGACACATCTCGGTTCCAAAGAAATATAGACTCAAAGTGAAAGGGTGGAAAATGATATTTCAAGCAAATGGCATTCAGAAGAAAGTGGGAGAAGCAGTACTAATATCAGCTTCCTATCAGGGAGCTCTGAAATATGTAAAGCAACTACTAACAGAACTAAAGAGAGAAATAGACCAAATAACATAGTAGGGGACCTAAGTACGCCACTGTCAGATATGGACAGATCATCCAAACAGAAAATCAAAAAGGAAATAACATCCTTAAATGACACATTAGATCAGCTGTACATAATGGACATATACAGAGCCTTCCATTCCCAAATAGCTCCTTATACATTTTTCTCTATCACACATGGAACATTCTCAGGAATCAACCACATACTGAGACACAGAGCTAGCCTCAACAAATATAAGAGGTTTGAAATCATACCAATCATATTCTCTGATCATAATGCTTTGAAACTAGAGATCAACTGCAAAAAGAAAGCAGAAATAACCACAAATACGTGGAGATTAAACAACATGCTACTGAAGAATAACTGGGTCAGGGAAGAAATAAAAAGATCAAGAGATACATAGAAATGAATGATGATGATAGTACAACATATCAAAACTTTAGGGACACAGCAAAAGTGGTCCAAGAGGAAAGTTCATATCATTACAAGCCTATCTCCAAAAAGAAGAATGAGCCCAAATAAACAACCTAACACTTTGTCTTAAAAAACTAGAAAAGGAAGAACAAATGAAGCCTAAAGTCAGCAGGAGGAAAGAAATAATCAAAATTAGAGCAGAAGTAAATGAAATTGAAAACAAAAAACAGTAGAAAAAAATAAATGCAACAAAGAGTTGGTTCTTTGAGAAAGTTAATAAAATTGACACCCCCCTGGCTAGACTCACTAAAGAAAAAAGGGAAAGGACACAAAATCAGGGATGAAAGAGGGGAAATTACAGCTGACATTGCAGAAATACAAAGGATCATGCAAGAATACAATAAGGAAGTATATAATACCAAATTTAATAACCTAGAAGAAATGGACCAGTACTTAGAAAAATACAATCTTCCTAGAACTGGAAAATCTAAATAGACTGATCAGCAGCATGGAAATTGAAACAGTCATCAAAAACCTACCAAAAAGGAAAAGTCCAGGACCAGATGGCTTCACCAGTGAATTCTACCAAACATTCAAAGAAGATTTAATACCTATTCTCCTCAAATTCTTCCAAAAAAATCAAACAGAAGGCAATACTTCCCAACTCATTTTATGAGGCCAATATTACCCTGATACCAAAACCTAGTAAGGATAACACAAAAAAAGAAAACTACAGACCAATATCTCTCATGAACACAGATGCAAAAATTCTAAATAAGATACTAGCTAACCAAATGCAACAACATATCAAAAAGATTATATACCATGATCGAGTGGGCTTCATCCCAGGGGTACAGCATGGTTCAACATATGCAAATCGATTAATGTGATACACCACATAAATTAAAAAGTAAGAATCATATAATCATCAATAGCTGCAGAAAGAGCCTTTGACAAGATACAGCATCCATTTATGATCAATACACTTCACAAAATCGGTATAGAAGGAAAGTACCTTAATATTATAAAAGCCTTATATGACAAGCCCTTAGCCAACATTATACTTAATGGTGAAAAACTAAAAACCTTCCCTCTAAGATCAGGAACAAGGTAAGGCTGTCCACTGTCGCCACTGTTATCCGATATAACATTGGAGTTCCTAGCAAGTGCAGTCAGACAAGATAAAGATATAAAAGGCATCCAAATAGGAAACGAAGAAGTGAAACTGTCATTATTTGTGGATGACATGATTCTCTATATAGAAAACCCTAACGTCTCCACAAGAACACTACTAGAAACAATAAGCAAGTACAGTAGTAAAGTTTCTGGATACAAAAATCAATGTTCAAAATTTCATAGTATTCCTATACTCTAAAAACGAAGTGTCAGAAAAAGAAGTAGAAAAAATAATTCCTTTTACAATTGCACCAAAAAGAATAAAACACCTAGGAATAAATTTAACATGTGAAGGACCTGTATAATGAAAACTACAAGACCCTATTAAAAGAAATTGAAGAAGATACAAAGAAATGGAAAGATAACCCCCGTTCTTGGATTGGAAGAATTACCATAGTTAAAATGGCCACATTACCTAAAACAGTATGCAGATTTAATGCAACCTTCATCAAAATCCATCGGCCTTTTTTAAAGAAGGAGAACAAAAAATCATCAGATTTGTACGGAAGTGCGAAAGACCCCGAATTGCCAAAGCCATTCTGAGAAAAAAGAACGAAGCTGGAGGCATCACTTTGCCCGATTTCAAATTGTACTACAAAGTGACAGTAATCAAAACAACATGGTAGTGGCAGTAAAACAGACACACAGACCAGTGGAATGGAATCAAGAGTCCAGAAGTAAACCCATATTTATATGGGCAAGTAATTTTCGATAAAGAAGCCAAAAACATACAAGGACAGCCTCTTCAACAAATGGTGCTGGGGACACTGGAAAGCTACCTGCAACAAAATGAAACTAGACTGTTGTCTATCACCATACACCAAAATTAACTCATAATGGATTAAGGACCTAAGTATAAGACCTGAAACAATAAAATGCATAGAAGAAAACATAGGAACAAAACTCAAGGACCTTGGACTTAAAGAGGATTTATGAATTTGACCTCAAAGGCAAGGGAAGTAAAAGCAAATATAAATGAGTGGGACTACATTAAACTAAAAAGCTTCTACTCAGCAAAAGAAACTGTCAACAGGGTAAAGAGACAACCATTGAATGAGAAAATATATTTGCAAGCAATGCCTCCGATAAGGGCTTAATATCCAAAATATACAAAGAACTCATACAACTCAATAACAACAAAAAAACAAATGATCCAATCAAAAATGGGCAGAGGACCTAAATAGACACTTCTCCCTAGAGGACATACAAATGGCCAACAAATATATGAAAAGATGCTCAACATCACTAGCTATTAGGGAAAGGTTAATCAAAACCAAAATGAGACACCATCTCACACCTGGTATAATGGCTATAATTAACAGGACAAGTAATAACAAATGTTGGAGAGGATATGGAGAAAAAGGAACCCTCATACACTGCTGGTGGGACTGCAAATTGGTATAGCCACTATGGAAAACAGTATGGAGATTCCTCAAAAAACTAAGAATTGATCTATCATATGATCCAGCAATCCTGCTGGGTATTTACCCCAAAGACTTGAAAACTCATATCCGAAAAGATATTTGCACACCGATGTTCATAGCAGCATTATTCATAATGTCCAGGACATGGAAGCAACCAAAATATCCTGTGATTTATGATTGGCTAAAGAAGCTGTGGTACATATATACAATGTAATATTACTCAGCCATAAGAAGAGATGAAATACTGCCATTTGAGACAACATGGATGGACTTCAAGATAATCATGCTAAGCGAAATAAGTCAGACAGAAAAAGTTGAAAACCACATGATATCACTTATATGTGGGCTATAAACCTGAAAGCAACAAATAAGCAGGACAAACAAACAGAGACTCGTGGACATGGACAATAGACTAGTGGCTACCAGAGGGTAGAAGGTGGGTGAGGAGGTAGAAAGTAGATGAGGTAAAGGGAGTCAAATAAAGGGGGAGGAAAGGAGGGTTAAGTGGGTAAAGGGGATCAAATATATGGTAGCCGAAGGAAACTGGACTTTGGATTGTATACACACAATAGAATATATAGGTGTCAAATGATAATGTACACCTGAAAATTATATAATTATATTAATGTTACCCCAATAAACTTAATAAAAAGAAAATAAATTTAAAAAAAAGAAATAAAAATTCTTGGTCAAGTATATTTAGAAAATGGTAGATTAAACAATATTAAACAGGTTTCCTGATTGTAGGTTATCTTAAATGCTTAAATAATACCCTGTAAATTCCTAGGAAGAAGATAGAGCCCATAGACCCCCACAGTTACATGTATAGCTCTATCTCTACTCATTTTCCTTACCATCCCTCTTGTCTCTGAGAAGGGGTGGCCTTCTTCCTGGTAAAGGTTAGTCTTTCTACCTGTTCTCCAGACTCTATCCCTGTCTCTTCAAGGACCTTGCTTCATAGTCAGTATCTTATTTCCTGCCTCCTTTCCTTCAGCCTATCATGCTCAGTTTTCTCCTATTTAAACAAAATAATAACCCTTATATCTTATGCAGAAATGAACTCCAAATTATCGTGGGCCTAAATGTAAGAGTAGTTTAAATTCTTAGAATAACATATAGGAGTAAATATTCATGACGTTGGTTAGGCAAAACTTTCTTAAATACTACAGGCATGTGACCCGTAATGACATTTTGGACGATGATAGACCAATGATGGTGGTCCCATGAGGTTATAATGGAGCTGAATTTCCTATAAGAAATGGAAAGATGTGTGGTTTAGTAGCAATTTTTTTCTTTGACAGGAACATCTGTGGAGCTTGCCAGTAGTTTCCGTTTCACTCAGCATCTTAGTTTTGAGTGCACAGATTACATCTCACTCAGTCAGCCACTGACCTGTTTCAGCACAGAGGAGCTGGTCCCCCCATGAGTACGTTTTCAGAGGGTGCTATAGCCCTCCCAGATCTAGTTTGATAGTCTTCAGAGTATATTGCTATAAATACTTTGTTGAGGACCTCAGATCCTGTACAAGGATCAAGGTCCACAGGAGCTACCTTAACAAGCATTTAATACCACTACCACTTTAATAAAAGCTTTCTGTGGTGGTATGGATCTATTCTGTCCCTGTACTTTTAAAATATTTTCAGGTCGTAATAACATAAAGCATAGATAAGTTTTATTTCTTCCATCAGCTCAGTGCCAGAGAGAGCCTTCTGTGCCAGATAGAGTCAATAAAACCAAAACCACATTTGCAAAGTCAAAATATTGAGTTCTCTGTTCTACACCCTCTCTATGTTAAATACTGCTTTTTAAAAATAAATACCACAGAGTTCCGTAAATTAACCACTGCTCCAACATGCAAGAACCGAAAACCACATTGCCATGACAATCCTCTATGTTTCTTTATCTCATCTTGATTTCTTATTTCTGCTGATCCTCAGGCCACCTTTCACTCCCTCTTGACAGTCACTATTAAGGTGATCTATGCCTTACCCAGTCAGTTTCTCTTTGATGTTTCCAATCAGTGTGCCCACATCTCTGTTCATAGAGCAGCATTGACAGCTTCGATGTTCTACTTCTGACTCTGTAGGAAGGCAGCAGGGGCGGGCTGTGGGGCAGTATTTATAAAGGCCATAGTAGGGCACAGTAATGCCCTAGGCCTTCACGTTCACTCAGCACTCTGACTCACCCAGAACATCTCCCAGTCCTGCAAGCTCCATTCATGGTAAGTGCCCTATACAGGTGTGCCATTTTTTATCTTTTATACTGTGTTTTTACTATGTTTTCCATGGTTAGATGTTCAGATATAAAGATACCATCATGTTACAGTTGCCTATAGTATTCAGTACAGTGACATACAGTATAGGTTTGTAGCCTGGGAGCAATAGGTTATACCATATAGCTTAGGTGGGTAGTAGGCTATTGCATTTAGGTTTATGTAAGTGCACTCTATGATATTTGCACAACAATGAAATCACGTAATGATACATTTCTCAGGACATATCCCTGATTATTAAGCAATGCATGACTGTGTACCAAAAGCACAAGCAAAAATAAATAAATAATAAATTGGACTTCATTCAATTAAAAACTTTTGCGCTGTGAAAAAATACTTTAAGAAAGTGAAAAGAGAACTCATAGACTAAGAGAAAGTATTTGCAAAACACACATAACCTAATTAAAATGAGTAAATTATCTGAATTTCAAAGGAGATATACAAATGATCAATGAGCATGTGAGAAGATGCTCAATATCATTAGCCATCAGAGATATGCAAATCAATATCAGAGTGAGACACCAATGTACCTAGGATGGCTATAATTTAAAAAGAAACAAAACAGATAATAACAAGTGTTGTTGAGGATGTGGAAAAATTGGAATGTTCTGGTGGGAATGTTAAATGGCCCAGACTCTTTGGAAAATAGTCTTGCAGTTCCTCAAGCCATTAAACAGATTTACCATATGGTTCAGTAATTCTGCTCCAATAGAAATGAAAACATACATCTACACAAAAATATATATACTAATGTATGAACATTATTCGTAACAGCCAAAAAGTAGAAATGACCCAAATGCCATCAACTGATGAATGATAAACAAAATGTGGTATAACCATATAGTGGAATATTATTTGGCAATAAAAAACAATGAAGTGCTGATACATGCTACAACATGATATAAGCCAGTCACTAAAGATTGCTTATTATATGATTTCATTTATATAAAATATCCAGAATAGGCAAATCTATAGAGACAAAGTAGATTAGTGGTTGCCTGAGGCTGGATATAGGTGGGGAAGGGTTGGGAATAAAAGAGAGGAGAGACTACTAATGGGTTTCTTTTGGGGGTGATAAAGAAGTTCAAAGAGATGATTGCACAGCTCTGTGAATGTATTAGAAACCATTAACCTCTCTCTGACAGTTGACATTATTGACTTTTCTTTCACTTTCTTGAAACTATTTCTTTGGCTTTCGTGACACAATTCTGCCATTCCTTCTGCTTCTCTCAGATATTTCTTTTTCAGCTCTTTTCGCCAGCTTGTTCTTCTACCAGCTTGCTCTGCCAGCAGCTGGTTATCCATTGGTGGTGGTGAGTCTTGGTTTCATTGCTTGTCCAATGTTTTTAGAATCACCTGATTGCTTGTTACTATCCAATCTATTTGTTCAGCCCAGACAAGTAAACTGAGGAACCATCTATTCAGTTGCTTATTGAACATTTACTTATCTACATCTAAATATTCTATGAGTACTAACTAGTTTTCTTCTCAGATCCGGTGTTCCTCCTGTATTACCTGTACTACCAAGTCACTTGAGTCAGGAGCCTGGGAGTCATCCTAGATTTCTCCCTCTACATGGAGTGAGTGTCACGAAGATGCATCTCTTATATCTACCTTCATTTCCATGTATACTACTTCTTTAGTTCATCTTTGGTTTATCTTTCACTAAGACTCTAAGCTCCATGAGATCAGGGGCCATGTGTGTTTTCTTCACTGCTGTCTGTAATACCTGGCTCATGATATGTTATATAAATATTTGTTGATTGACTAAATGTAAGAAGTAAACTTTTTCTTCCTAGTTTTCTTCCCTCTGGTTCATTCTTGCTGCTCAATTTTTCTTGTTGAAATGCAAGAAAATAATGTCTTTTGCTTAGAAACATTAATTTCCCATTGCTTAGAGAATAAAGTCTAAGCACATTGATATCCTTCTTCATGTGTCCTCCTTCTGCTTCTCTAACTTTCTGTCTTCTCCTTATCTCCTCTCTACCCAATACCCTGTGTTCCAGCCATGTGCATCTGTATTCCCTTAACTGGCCATTCTCACAAATAGTTGCCCCACTACTCCTTTCTTCCCCAAATCCTATTACTTCTGGAGAACTCTTATTGGTCTTCCTAGAGTATCTTTTCTTCTGTGAAACCTTCCTACCTCACTGATACAGAGCTGAAACTTGCATGTAACTCTATAGCATGCTATACTGAGTAACAATAATTTCAGTATTTTCTTGTCTGTGAAGGGCAAGGACTGAGTCTTGTTTTTGTATCCTCATCATACACAGCGTTGTACCCATTTCCCACCACATAGGAAGTACTCAGTAAGTGCTTGATGAAGTGAACAAGTGAGTTGGAAACCAGAGAGGTTAAGAATCCTTGTTTTTCTGGCATGCTGCTTTTTAAACACCTGACTATGGCATATCATCTGTGAATGACACGAAAGGTACCAGTGAGGGGGTGGATGGATTACAAATCCATCACCATTGCAGGAAAACAAAGGTATTGCTAATGGTAGGTCACATACATTATTACCCTTGTATGGACACAGTACATATCAGAATGGCTGTTCAGTATAATGGATTGATCAGCCTCATACTTATGCCGTAAGAAAAATTGATTTGAGCCAGACTAAGTACAGGCAGGTGGATGCACATTCCCTTGTCTGGTCACAATCAATTGGTCACAGTTAATTTGCCCTGTAGCTTGGCCCATTATAACTTTAACTGTAAGTTAGTCTTGCGTTTTCATTATTTGTATCTTTTTGTCCAAATACATCAAGAACTTCTGTTGATTACCATCTCCCTGCCACCCTTTGAATATACTGCTCTATAGTTACCACTTCACACTGTACAAATCGGTAACACAAGTCCTCCCTGCTGTGTTTCATCTTCCTGTTTTCTTAGTCTAGCTAAGGGAGACATCTATATTAACATATTTTTAAGTCCAGATAGTGACTTAATCAGCCAGGCTTTTTTTTTTTTTTTTGCTGGAGAGAAACCAAACCTCTGTGTATTACTGAACCAAATCAAATAGATTGTGATAAAAGAAGTGATAATAACAATAGTGGAAGACAAAAGGCCTCCTGCATAGAATTTTGAACTAAAGTCACAAATTGAACAAAAGCTATTTAGATTAAGTGCTGAACAAAGTAAGAGCTCTTCAAAAGAAACAGGGCTTCCTGCCAAGCCCTGAGAAATGCCCCCAGGCCTCTTACTCATTCACAGCCATTATTTCAGTTTATGTCTAAGGATGCTTTATTTCTTGTCTCATTCTCTTCCCACCACCTAGTGGACACATAGTTGGCACTTGCTGCCTCTTTATTGAATTGAATGGAATTGGGCTCAAGAGTGAGAGGTAATTCTCTGAAGAAGAAAATAAAAGAGAAATAATGTTAGCAGTGAATAGAACCAACAAATCTGAGTTTCAGCAATGGAATAAACTTTGGAAAAAAATAAAACGTATCTGCTATAACGTTAGATTTCTTTGAAAGGGTTGTTCTTAAATGCTGACCTGGAAAACCTGCTCAGAGCTTAGGCTACAACTAAGACCCATATGTCATTCTTCTCCCTCTTACCCGCCACCGCCTCACCCTGTCATGTGTATGTGTGTTTTAACCCTTTCGTATAACGCAGGCCTTTTTTTCCGGAGAGAATAAGATTTATTTTAAGGTTAAAAAACATCGAACATCTAGTTTCATCTCACAGCCATAAAACGTAAAATATACAGGAATTGAAATCTTTTAAAATTTATATTTATTAATCATTTTATATGTGTTCTGTTACCAAAAAAAATTTGATGTAGGAAATGAGGACTTAAGGTAGAAAAGGTAAAGGTGAATTTCCTTTATCAGAGAGCTAAAATGGAGTTTGGTCAGCCCACAGTAGGCAAGTGAGGAGACACCTAAAGAGATCACATAGTGTAGAAGAAATATTTGAGTAATAAATAATTTAAGGTCACATGGCAATTTATTAGCTACGTTGGAACTAGAAACCAAGTCACCAAATTCTCATGTGTGGGCTCTTACCATGTATGTAGCAAAAACATTTGGCTTAAGCAGCCAAGCGTTTGGATGACCTAGTGTGGAATAGGTTCGAGAACCATCTGTCAAGATTATTACCAACCTGCTTGTTTTCAGAGTTGTAATTTTTTAGGAATCATATGCTTTCCCGTACTAATGCTGACCTCCAGGAATAATGTTTTTCCATAAGCCACGAAGATTGCTGCTAGTTAACAAAGAGCATCTTGTAAATTAATCCCTTTCTTAATTGTTCTACTCTTTTTATTTGGAAAAGGTGAATGCTATAGATGGTGTTCTGGTGGTGTGGGGAGGGAGGAGGAAAGTACATTTCCTGTGATCTCCTGGTTGATGGCTTAAAATCATGAAGATTGGCCCTCCTAGATATGCTTGGCCACGTGTTCACAAAAGAGATTTTCTGGTCCTGCTCTCTTTAGAAACTGGCTTCTTTGGAAGCTCTCGACTTGATACTTCAGTGATAGAACACTGAATTGGAAAAATCTAGAATAGGGGGTGACAGCCTTTGAATAAATGGGCAGTTTAAATTATGTAATTCTCTCTGCCTTCATTTGGCATAATATAGCCCTTCCCAGGCTGACTCAAGCTTTCCTTTTTAGCCTCATTTCCTCTGCTGAAGCCACACCAGCCTTTCTTTCTTGTCAAGTCAATCATGTTCTCAGACATATCTGAGCCTTTGCCTGTGCTCTTCTTTCTGCTTGGGCTGTCTGACCCCTCTTTTCCACCTGGCAACTCCTGCCTTTCCAGGCTCAGCTCCTTTTATGAAGAAACCATGTAGCAAAGGCAAACATGAAAATTAATCTAGCAGTTGTGTGAAGAGCGGATTAGAAGAAGGAGGTGTCTAGAGGCAGCAAGACCAGTTTTAAGACACAGTTAAAGTCCCATAGACCTGAGCTGTCCAATATGGTAGCCACTAACCTCATATAGTAATTTAAATTAAAATTATTTGAGAGAAGTCAATCTGAAAAGGCTACATACTGTATTTTTTCAACTATACCACAATTTGGAGAAGGCAAAACTATGGAGACAATAAAAAGATCAGTGGTTATCAGGGGTTTGGAGACAGGGAGGGATGAATAGGCAGAGCACAAGATTTTTAGGGCAGTGTATGATACCATAATGATGGTATACGCCATTATTTGTCAAACCCATAGAATATACAGCACCAAGAGTGAACCCATCATAGTAATGTAAATGATGAACTTTGGGTGATTATGATGTGTCAGTGGTAGGTTCATCAATTGTAACAAATGTACGACTCTGGTGAGAGATGTTGATAATGGGGGAGGTTCTTGGTGTATGGGGGCAGGAAGTGTTTGGGAAATATGCATATCTTCCCCTCAATTTTACTGTTAATCTAAAACACTGTAAAAAATGGTTTTAATTAAATAATTTGAAATTAATTAAAATTAAATAAAAGTAGTTCAGCTCCTCAGTTGCACTACTCACATTTAAAGTGCTCAATAGCCACATGTAGCTAATGGCTACTCTATTGGGTAACACAGTTTAAATAGAATGTTTTCATCATAACAAAGTTCTATTGGACAGCATTGCCAAAAATCAACTCCACAAGTAAAAATGGCATTTATTCTATGTAACCATGTTTTATGTGTTGTGCTTTAAAAATGGGACCATTCATTGTACTTGACCTAATTCTATACTGAGTGTATTGAAGATTGGAACATTTGTGGATACTGTCACTGCAAGTGTGAATGCAGCTTAGAATAAGAAATCAGAGTTAGTGCCCATCACTTAAATATTTAAAAATAGCTTTTAAATAGGTAGTGCTTGAGTATGTTTTATTATCTATTTATCTGCCTACTTCTACCTTTACAAAAGAGATCAAAGTAATTAAATAAAATTCATTCTTTAGTGATTACCTCCACTGAGGTCAGAATATTTGCTATTTGCAAAATTGTTTTAACAGTTTTGCCTGGTGTACTCATGGTTGTTTTATTTTTTCATGAAAAATCTTTGCCATATATTGGCCATCTAGCATTGCTGTCTTTGCAGACATTTTATTTAATTGACCTGCAAGTTATTTTTTATTTTTCTTTCCCTCCCAGGTCCTGTCTACTCCCCAGGCCCTATCCCACCCAGCCCAAGAGCAAGTCCTTTCTTCCTCCCAGAGAAGTAATTCTCCATTTCCACTTTCAGGTCTTACTTTAAGTCACTGTCACCTTTCCTCTGGATGACTGCAGTAGCCTCCTAACTGGTCACCCTGCTTTCCCTTGCCTGCTAAGATCACTTCTTGTCACCCGCAAAATGACCTTTTAAAAAGAAAGTCAGATCATATCAATCTTTTGTTTAGTACTCCTGCTTCCTCTATTGTACTTAGAAAAGATTCCAAACACCCTAACCTGGCCTAAAAGGCCCTTTGTGTCTGGCCTTTGCTTTCTTACCCAACGTCATCACCATACCTTCCTCCTTACTGAGCTTCAGCCACGCTGGCCTCTTTATGGTTCCTTGAATATGTATATATGTTCGTGTGTGTGTATAGGCATGCGCGCGCCCACGCGCGCGCGTGTGTGTGTGTAAGTAAAAGGACTCTCTGTGTATCTAGATGTGAATATCCTTCTGGGCCCTTTATACTTAATATGAGCTAGTGACTTTGTTGCTGAACATTATTTTTTACTTCATGAAATCATGGCCAACAGCTTTTTTGAGTGGTTGATTTTAGTTGGAAAATGTAGTGAACAATACATCTGGAAATATTCTGTCATGTTTTGATCTGAGAAACTCTACAGAACCAGCTGCTGATTTGAAAAGGCTTTTATTGTGATACAGGCAGTCTGTTGTCTACAAAAGCACTGGCTATTACACAGTGGTATATGTGTGTTGCTCTTTTTCTGAGCTATTAACTTGAGAGGGAAAAAACTTGTGCTCATTAACTTATGCATGACTTGTATTCCCTGAGAGTAGTTTATTGTGTTATTTTCTTTAGTTGCTTTACTGTGCATTTAGAGACTTTTTCTTACTTTTTTCTTTAAACTTAATCAAAAGTTAAATGGTTAAATAGTAGGATTTAGAAAATTTCACAGATTTCTGAATCAAATGTGGTTTATATTTATGCTTTAACACTCTTAGGTAGCTTTAGATTGATAAAATTGTGACTTTCATCATTCACTATATTAAAGTTTACTTTTTCTAGAATACTTTATAACATGTAATATAGTGAAAGAAAAATTGACCTCCAAGCTGTACATAGGAATAATTTTGAAGAAAGTGTGTATGTGTACCATTTGTGGTATAATAAATACACGTGCATATACATACTATCTGGTTTAACTTTTAATATTTAAGTATATTTTAAATTTATTATTTTTATTCTTCCTTTTAAATGAAATATGTCAGAAAATTTCCCATAGTGCTGAGTCTTTATAACCATTGTTTTAATGGCCCTATTTTACTCAATCTAAAGAGACATCTTAATTTACTTAATTGTTCCTCCTTGTTGGATATGTTATTTTAAAAAAGTCTTAGCTTTCGTAACTAACATGATAGTGAATACTTTTGTAAATATTATTATTACCACATTTGGTATTATTGCTTATAGTGTATATTCTCATAAGTGGAATATCTAGGAAGATATGACATTTTTTATGTCTCAGCATGTACTAACAAATGATTTTCAAAAGAGAATATACCAGTTTATATTGCCACCAGCAGGGTATAAAACTATTTTGTTGCAGCATTTAGCATTATATATTTTTTCTTTTTAAGTTGTTCTACAACTGGGGAAAAATTTGTTGATTACTAGTGTAGTTGTGTATTTTCATATGTTTGGTTTTAGTTTCAGAGTCATAATTGCTTCACATTTTCATTTCCCAGTTCAGTAACATCAATTTTTTTTCTGTATAGACATTTTAGCCTACCCTACTTGATTCAGGTACTTCATGTAGTCTTTTAGAGATGTAGCAGTTTGTTAATTAAATGTACATACATCATACATATATATTCTCAATGATGAATTTTTTTTTTACTCACTGTATTCAATGATGCCTTCATATTAGTTACTCTGGAGAAGGGTTAATATATTGTGTTTGTACTCCATATTGTTATCCAAGTATATCGTGGAAGCATATATGAGAGCAATCTTGGTAAGTTCAAAATATCTGGAAATTTTATTTGAATCCAGAAACTTCAATGATAGGGTTCCTATAAAATATGTGTTTTAAATATGTCAAAGTAATAGTTTTAAGAGTCTGGGAATTTATATTTGAATTGTGAATCTTTCCTGTAGGTTGGAAAAGAGACTGTTCAAACCACTGAGGATCAGATTTTGAAGAGAGATATGCCACCAGCATTTATTAAGTGAGTAATTATAACATTTTTCTGTTGCTAAGCAGAATAATCCTCTTCTTAGGAAAGAAACGCAACTGATTCTGAGAGCAGTTTTTTTCTTTTTAAATGTAAGGCTGTGTTTACAATTGAAATTTCAATTTTTCATCTCCAATGTTTAGGTTTCCTACTGTTGATTTTATTCACTGGTGTCAGGCATTTTAAACGTAATTATTTTTAATAAAACCATGACATCTGAGTTGTTTTCCAGAATGGTAAGAATTCCAAAATATTCTGATCTTAGCATGCTTGAATCTGAATTACATACTAAATACTTTTGCTTGGTGATAAGAGAATAACAGTAGATAAAAGCTTTAAAAAACAGTTGCGTTTTAAATTTAAATTAAATTTACTTATCACCAGTTTTCCTACAAATAATTTTCAGGCATTTTGTTCTATCCTGTATATAAGTAGAGATACTAACTTTTGATTAGTTAAAACTCAGGTTCTTGATTATATTGTGTTTGATTAATAGCTTTGTTCTATATGGTAGTCAAGTCCTAAGTAAAAGTAAAGTCTGATGCATAATTCAATTAAAAAAAAAAGTAGAAACTCTACAGGTCAATAAGAATGAGATAAGTATTCAATTACAAAAAGGGAGCAAAAGAGTTTAATAAGCACTTCAAAAGAAAGGAAATCCAAATGGCCAATAAACCTATGAAAAGGTACCCTATCTCATCAGTTATCAGAAAAATGCAAATTATCCTATTATAAGCCCCTAAATTATGAAGCCTGATAATATCAGTTTTTGGTGAGGATATGGAGCAATTGGAAGTCTCATACACTGCTGCTGGGAATGTAACATAATATAGCCTTCTTTGGGGAGGAGTTTGGCATTAATAAAGTAGAAAAGCAATTTTTAACTCTCAGGTATGTTCTGTAGAGAAACTTATGTCTATGTATACTAGGATCCATATAAAAAAATATTGATATTGCCATTGTTCATGTTGACCCCACTGGTCTATCTATAGTAGAGTGGCTAAAAACAGTCATGGTGTGGTCATAAATTGGAATATTAATAAAGTAATAAAGGAATGAGAATTTTTCACTTTAAAATGGTTAAATGAATTTCACTTCAATTAGAAAAAAAGAATGACTAAATCTCAAAAAAAATTGAGGGTGATAAATGAATGATTGATAGGTAGTTAGGTTCCATTTATTTAAAGTTCAAAAACATTGTAGAAATGAACTGTGTTGTTGGGGATGTCTATTTATTTGGTAAAATGATAAAGATGGGTAAGGAAATAATCATCATAAAAGTCAGGGTAGTGGTACCTCTGGGAAGAAGGAAGAGAGGTGTGCAAAGGGAGAAGAAGCACACAGGGGCTTCTAAATTGGTAATGTTCTATTTCTTGACTTACAGTGTTGAGTTACATGAGTGGTTGTTTAATAATTATTTATTATATTTTATATTATAAATATATTTTGTGCAATATTCTGTATGTATGTTATATATCACAATTTTAAATAAAGTGAGAGCTGTTTCTTTATTTTTATCTTATGTTCTATTATTTTCATTTAACAGATGCAAAATTTCATGCATATTGATGTCTTCGTATTTCTAACTTACTTGAGTGGGTGTTTCTATAGAACCATGTTTCTGTTAGTTCTGCAAAATGTTCATGTGTCAGGAAGTAAGGTACTAGAAGCATCTGTTTTTTGTAGAGCCTGTTTTGTGGGAATATCTTTTTTGACTTGCTTTCATTGAACTTCGTGACTTCCAAGGTGTCTTACAGTTCTAACCAATACGAGCCTGTTTTGTTTATATGCCATTTCATCAGCATGGTAACATTAAGAGGAATCCTTTGTCAGCAAACATTTGAATTAAACTTGCATTTACCTCACATGAAAAACACAGCTCCAGCTTGTACCTGTTTGCCTCCCATCCACTGGAAGGTACAGAGTGTGGTGAGATAGCATACAGGAAGTTTTAACATCAGGTAGGTAGTTAGACTACATGACCCTACAGAAAGTTCTTTTAACTTTGACATTCAGGTCTATGAATATCATTTGATTGGGAAGGGAATTTCTTCAGTAAACTTATTCTGCTCATTCCCAGAGATATACTCTTAAAATATGCTACATGCTCTCATAGGCTTCCTTGGGGACTTAGAAAAATTAGGAAGTATGTCCTAGTTGTGATAACATTGTTCAAAAAGTAGATAGCTTTAAAACAAAACAAAACTTCATTGATCACCCTTGGTGGTAACTAAGACACCAACCCCTTATTCTGGTTATTTAAAGAAAAGAATTAAGCATTTATCCTGCTTTTCTAAAGGTTCATCAAAAAATTTAAAATAGAACTACCATATGATCCAGCAATTCCACTTTTGGGTATTTATTCAAAAGAAATGAAATCACTGTCTCAAAAAGATATCTGCATCTCCATGTTCATTTTTTTTTTAAATAATAGCCAAGCATGGACACAACCTAAGTGGTCCATCAATGAATGAATGGATAAAGAAAATGTTATATAAAAAATGGAATGTTATTCAGCCATAAAAATAAAGGAAATCCTATCATTTGCAACAACATGGATAGACCTCGAGGGCGTTATGCTAAATGAAATAAATAAGAGAAAGACAAATGCCATATGATCTCACTTTTATTGGAATCTAAAAGAAGAAAAACCCCCAAACTCATAGATATAGAGAACAGATTGGTAGTTACCAGAGATACGGGGTGAGGTGGGGAGTGTGTGTGGATGAAGTGAGTGAAGGTAATTAAAAGGTACACACTTCCAGTTATAAGATGAATAAGTCCTGGGGATGTAATGCTCAGCATGGTGACTGTTGTTAACAATACTGTATTCTATATTTGAAAGTTGCTTAGGGAATAGATCTTAAAAGTTCTCATCACAAGAAAAAAACTTGTGTAACTACCCTGCCTTTTCTGTACAGACTATATTTCACTATAGCCTAATAGCCCTAGTTGATGAGGGTAATTCTAACCACTAAATGTGGAATAAATGACAGAATTAGAAAGTCGTCATTGTGCAACTTTTAACAAAACCACTGATTTTTGGTAAGGATCATCGATGGATGAAACCATTCTGAGGTTTTAACCTTTATCGTACCATGAGGAAAACCCTAGTTTCCTTGGGGAGTCAGGGAACAATATTGTTATGAGAAATTAAAATTTTGCTGAGCAGTATTTAAAAAGTATATAATATGTTATACTCTGAAATGTTACCTGAAAATAACCTTGAGTACAAAAACAATATGGCTGCGGTTGTCAAACGTATCTGGGGGCATAGAAATATTCTGCAATTTAAAACATGATGGCTCTTAATGCTTTTCTTGCTTTTCTTTAGAATGTAAAATGGAGAAGAAAATAACTTTAATAGATGCCTTGACTGGGAGGGGGAGGGGACAGAGGGGAAACAGATGGAAGCAATTAATGACATCCTTGGAACTGTTGAGTAGGACATTCTTTTGGGCTGTTTGGTTGATGTTTGGCAGTTTCCAGGGCAAGATAGACTGAAGCTTCCTCTGTCATCCACTTTTACAAGGATTTTTAAATAATGTATGCTTTGGCAATACTAAAGAATAAAATAAGTTTAAAATTTTTATTCTTAGATTAATCCCAATTCCTAGAATGTTAGAATGCCAAGGCTACAGAAAACAGAAGTCTTGTGATCTGCAAATAGATTCATACCTAAGAAATCTGACATATAATTTAGATACTTTTTAGGGAAGGTTATGACATTTTCAGAATTGTTGACATTTTCAGCATTGGGGGGGTCTTAAAAATCAAGTAGTCTATTTGTGTGACTGGCAATTAAGGGCATGTTGTAAAGTTGAAGAATGGTTTAATATCAGTTAAAGATTACATAGTTGAGTTGTAATTGTTGATAAGGATCTTCCCATGCTTGGACAATTTCTTATTGTAAAAGCAAGAGCCATTTTAATATAGAACAAGATTTGCATGTCACAGGAAAGCTTTTTCTTGAGGGAGCAAAAGTTATCTGATCCCTGACTGCACTGGCAGATCAGAGTTTTCAATTTACTAATTTTACCCAAGATTGCATTAATAGCCACACTGTTGCACAAGAGGTGTAGGATTGCATGATGATTACCGTAGAAACTGCGTCAATCTTCATAGACTTCAGGAGTGCTATACTATTGAAATATTGGTTTGACTCATCCTATAAGAAGTAATTTGTACCTTTAGAGATTATTAGCAGGGGATTCAGCTACTATACTCCATGTTTGCATTTTGCAGCATTATCATTGATCATCATCAGGTAGTAGCAGTAATATTTATATGCATTTGATTAATTGTTTTCCATGCGTTTAGCATGCTAAGTTCTATGTAGAATAGCAGTTCTCAGCAGTATAGAATGATCACTGGTAGCTGTATTTCAAATTATTTTTTAATAGTAATGAAGTGCCAAAGTTTGTAAATGCTTTATTTTACTTTTCTAAAAAATAAATTGAGCATTTTCAAGGTCACATTTACAATAACACCCTCTAATTCCCAGTCTCTAGATATTATTTTTTTCTTTTAACTTTTACTGAAATGTGATATATTCATTGGGTTTTTATTATGCTTTCTTTAGTGGGAGAAAAATTAGTGGAATTACAACTGTTGTGGCTAGAAATTGTGCATAATCTCAGGTACACCTGTGGGGGTATGTCATATATATGAGTTTTATTCTTCTGTGTATCGTGGAGGAACAAAGGTGAAAAACTGCTGCCGTAGAGAGATTTTTAAAAAATCCCTTAAGAAGTTTCAAATTAAATAGCTATAATACAGACTAACTTTATAATAGAAATTCAGAGAAAGGGTGCTATCTTCGTAGGTAGGAATAGTAGAAAGAGGCTTCATGTAGGAAGTGAGACTTGGGATGATAGATGCTGGAAAAAAAGAAAAAGCTTTGGGTGGGGAAAGGTATGGGGAGACAGGAAAATGCTCTGGGTGGAATGAATGGCATGAGCAAGTCATGGGGGCCTGTGAGGAGAGGAACAGTCATGTTGGGGAGTGGCAGGAAGTAAGGTAGGTAGCTTGGGCCAGGTGATAAAGGCTCTTGAAAGCCAGGTAGAGGAATTGGGCATTGGGCATGAGAGAAGCTTTGCATTTCTTGAGCAGTTGAATGACAAGGTGAAAGTGGTTTTTCAAGAAGATTCATAACCAAATACAGGATGAAACAGGTGCTAGTGAAGGAAAATAAGCTATATGTCAAACTGAGCAGATCAATTTCTGTCAGTGTGGATTTGTGTGAGATTGATTCCTTGGAGGTAAAAATGTTTATGGCAAACTATTTGCCTTGGAGAAATTGCTATTGCCGTATGCAATGCAATTTCATTCTTATGCGGTGGAGTAGAAATGAATAAATAGAAGGCAATTCTTGGATGTTATCCAAGGGTGTTCAATATGTGAACATATCAAAAGGTGTCACTTGTGAGGTAGTCTTATGGTATGAACTCAAAAAGGGCAGAATGTGCTTTGTCTGTTGGCAGGCAAATGACAGTTTCATTTAGAACTCTAAGTGTTGTTACTTTGTCTCAGTGCTGCTATGAACAGTCTGCTTGAAATCATGAAACTTGGATTGATTCACTGCCTGGACTATTTTTGAAACATATTGTAATGTCTAGGCCTATCGAATAAAAGAATGTTCCTAAAATACTGTGTGAAAGGGTGTATGTACTATTTGCAATCTACATAATTGCTATTAATCATATTTCCTAGGAAACTGCCTTGTTTTAACCCTTAAACTTTATTAGTTAAGCATAGTTACAGTATATATTTGTGTGATTTTCATCTTGAACGATATTCATGTACAAAAAATAAGTTTAAAAAAGGATTCAAACATGCTTAATTTAATTTAGGTCTCTTTTGACCTAAAATAGTAGTGTCATATTTTTAGATCACTGGCTCTTATATTTAGCTTTTTCTTTTCTTATGATCTTGAATACTCAAAATAATTTGTGATGAAATTTATATTTTTAGATACTCTTCTCTGTGAAAGTGCCCATAATATCTTTTTTTTTTTGGAAATAATTCTTTGTTCATACCACTCAATGCACTTTCCTTGTCTGGGACTAATGTGTGATTTTGATTTTTTGATTTGTTAACGAGTTTTTTGTGATCCTTTCTATTACTGTTTTAAGAGATTTTTGTCTCTTAACATAGATAACCAAATTTCTGTGAGATAATCATTCACATCTGGCAGCTGACTTGCTGCATTTGTGACCTAGAGTAAGCAGTCAAACTTTAAATAGTTCACCATTGAACTTGCCACATTAAGCACAGTTGAGTAGGACTGTTTTTCACAGACTTTCTCAAACAAAAATGATTAAGTTTTAAGTCTTCTCAATGATGACTTTGAGTCTTTTTATTAACTTGCAGAAAATTTCTACATAGCTCGGCAGGAATTTAAGTTTTAGTTTACTTTGTTATACCCCTCATGATTAAGAAATAAACAAATAAAACTTTAAACATGCAATACTTTGGTTTCCATTGACTACAATGTAATCAAAATCACAAGATTGAAAGGAACTCAAAGGGCCAAGGGAACTCACATTTATTGAGTACATATTATTGGGCCAGGTCCTTATATATTTTTATTTTTGCATGTAATTCTGGGAACACAAACATATAGGTATTAATATATTGTATTTTACAGGTAAGAAAACTGAGGTTTGACAAACTTTAACTTACCCGAAGTTGCTCAGCTAGTAAGTGGCAGGATAAGTTTCCTGTTGGTGGTCTCCTGGCTTTTAAGTTGATGTTTTTTCCATAGTTTGACCTTGCAAGAAATCATATAGTCCAGCCCTTTCTCTCATGACAATACTACCTTTATATCATTCTTAGAGGATAGCAGTTTACACTTTTCCTAAGTATTCTCAAAGAAGGAATATTACAAATATACTTTGTGATGTAGTTCAGTGTCTTGTAACTCTTAAGCTGTTAAGTTAAAATCATAACATTTTGAAGTTAAAAGGGATTATAGAGATTATTTGATCCAACTGCTTTATTTTATAGGAGAATTAGGGTCATTTGGCTGCCCGAACCCTACCCTGCAAAAATGAAGAGACACTAAAAGTAATTAGACCACAAGTATTTCCGTAATTATTACTTTGACTTTTCTCATGTAGGTCCAGTCTCAAATTAAGAAGTTTTCAAGGTTAAAATTTTTCCCCCATTTACTTAAGTCTTAATTGTTCTTCCCTTAGTAGAAGCAAATTAACAACAACAACAACAACAACAACAACAACAAAACAAAAAAACTTATTAAAGTAGCTCCATTTCTTGAATACCTTTATGAGTGGGGTTTTTTACATTGCACTGTTTTATCCACCTCATCTTGGATATGAGGAAGCTGAGACTCAGAGAAGCTCAGTAACTTGTTAAATGTTACCCAGTAATCAGTGGCAGAGGTAGAATTCGAGCCCTGAACTGTGTGACTCCCAGGGTGGTGTTCATTCCAGTTGCTAAGACTCTCACCCTTCATTATTAGAATTTCTTCTTGTAACGTAACAGTTATTGGAAGACTTAAACAAGTGAGATAATGTATGTGAAAGTACCTGAAAAAAAAAAAAAAAGACATTTTGTGATTATTAGCTTCCTTCCTTAGCTTTGCAATCTTTCCTCAATTGTTTTCTTCAAATTAACTCAGTTACTTTTTAACCTTTTCTCATAGAGAATTTTTCCCTAATTTATTGTCTCCTATGGGAAGAATTTTTGTATTTTTAAATTATGATTGCTGCTTTTATTTACTGCTCTTTCTGTATCTGTCGAGATGATCATGCAATTTTTATCTTTTACTCTATAGGGTGGTCTCTGGTCTACTACATGAATATAGATTTTTTGATCTTTGCATTTCTAGAATGAACCCTACTTGGCTGTGATTTAAAAAAAGAAAATACAGTGCTAAATTCAATTTGCTGATATTTTAACGGATTTTCCTTCTTTGTTCATAAGGGATCTTGATATATAAATTTCTTTTGTTCTGTTCTTCTCTAGTTTTGGTGTCAAGGTTATTTTGGCCTCATAAAAAAAGATATTTTTCTAGTCTTTAAAACAGTTTATATAAAATAAACATTATCTGTTTTTGAAAGTTTGACAAAACTTGTATCTAAAACTCTCTTGGTCTGGTGTCTTTTGGAAGAAGAAACCTGATTACTCATTCAGTTCCTTTTATTATCTAATAAAGGTTTTAAATGAATTTTGAGTCACTTCTGATAATCTGATACTTTCCTAGGAGTTATCCATTTTATTTATCCTTTTTTGTTCGGTATTACTTATTTCTGCCTTTTTTCTTTTCTTATCACTCTTTTAGAGATTTATGTTGTATTATTTCCCCCCCCTTGATTTTTCTCACAGTGGCAATGCCAGGAGCAAAGCATATTGACTAGTACTGCGATGCCACAGAATGAATCTACTTCATTAAATTCTTCTCATATTTAGTATACTGTCTTAAATTTATTACTTGAAGTCCTCATTTTTAATGTTTCAATCTTTATGTTTAGTCTTTCTTGTTTTTAAATAAACATATTTTAGACTCTTAGTTTTGCTCTAAGTCCTGCTACAAGTTTGGAAACAGCTATGGGTGCTTTAATAGTTGTTCAACCCTAAATATTTTGTAATTTTGGTTGTGAATTCCTCTTTAACCATATGTACTATTTAAAAGTGCTTTTTAAAGATTACAAAATTCTTTTTACTATGTTTTTATTGTTATATTTCTAATTTAATTACATTGTGCTCAAAAGGCATGGTTAGTATATCAATTCTTGGAAATTCTTTTGTGACATAATAAGTGGTCAGTTTTGGTAAGTGTACTATGTATGTTTGAAAAGAAAATATATTCTCCTTTGCTTTGGGGAATAGGGTTCTTTTTATATTAATTAGGTCAACATACAAATATTACTGATTAAACTTTTTTATAGCCTTATATTTTTTCTGTTTGAACTATAAGTTTATGATTGAGGTATGTTGAAATATCTAATAATTATAGATTTGTCAATTTTTCTTGTAATTGTTGGTTTTAGACATATTTCACAGCAATATTACTAAGCGGTTACAAATTTATGATTCTCCTGGGTCCTAAATGTTGTTAATTTTTATGTTGTTTATTATTCTTTTTTAGAATGACTGTTGATAGATGTTAACCTACTTGTATCTCCAGATTTTTTTAACCATATCCTAGTTTTTGGCAGTTTTCTTCATAAGGAAAAATATTCTCTTATGTGTCTGTTCCACTTCATTTTGTGTTTAGACATTCACACCTTGAACTCATTCATTATATTCTGCTGTAGAACAGTGATTGTCAACTTTTTTTGGTATAAGGACCTTCAAATAATAATAGTGAACTCTTTATTATTAGTTGATTAGGAATGTATAAGAACAAAAGAATTTGTAATGTTTTAAAATACATTTTTATTTTGTTATGCACAACAATGTCAACATACATTTGAAAACTACTAGCATCCATAAGATACACTTGCTTATACATTCATCTGTTTCTGCTGTAGCCCTGGCATGAGATGGAGGAAGGACTATAGATACCGATGGACATGTCGGTACCAGAGTTCTTGGTTGAACCTTGCAGGCTCAGAATCTCCTCTCCCTTCACAAATGCCGGATTTGAATAGGGGGTGAAGGAAATGGAGAGAAAGAGTCAAAGGTTGTGACTCATACTGTACCTTTCAAATAAATTGCCTACCAAGACTTGAGCATATAGCTTGGGCAGCAGTGGCACTTTTAACTCTCTCATTCCCCACATGCTACTCCCCCTTTAGTTTTCTCTTAGCTCTGGCAGAATTTTATTTTGTTTGAAGGTGAAGTCAAAACTGGCTCTATACGCTCCTAATCTCATCTGAAATAAAAGAATTTAGTGAGCCTGTGTTGTTTGTGTGTGTGTTTTAGCTTTGTTATCTTAATGTGCGTATCCTAACAGAAAGAATTTGGCTTTGATCTTAAAGTGTTTTGAATGATTCATTCTGGTTTTTAATCTTAGTTTTGGGTATGACATGCAGTGTCCTATACTATCACCGAGTTAGGACAGGGTAAGGAATTTTGTGGATGAGTCCTGTAGGATCTTTAAATCTAGGAGCATGGGATTGGAACAGCATGTTTTAGTGTTATCACAGTGTACACACAGAATTGGTGCTCTGCACTTGCTACTTGACTAGATTAAAGCAGGACATTGTACTTTGTGTTCCTTACTTCCTCCTAAAACTGTAACTGCTTGTGGCCTTCACTCAGGTTTCTAGATGACTAATGGCTGAGGAGCCTTGACCTTTCTCAAAATGGCAATTGCCGGGAGCAAAGCATATTGAGTACTGGAATGCCACAGAATGAATCTAGTTTTGCTATTTTAAAGTAAAGTAAAAAAATCTTTATTTTCACACATCTTCCTAGTCTTTTGAAATCTTCCCATATATCATTATTATTATTTTTAAATCATATGTAAAAAGATCTGAGGGTGGCATGAATTGATTATATTGTTTCCTATTTGAAGGAAACAAGAAAGGCTGAACAATCAGTTGCTGATGCCTGAAATTTCGTTGCAGCTCACTTCTCAAGTTTACAATGTAAATACTTCTTTGTAAAAGAAGTTTTGAGGCCTCAGCAGTCATTTTCACTATAAGACCTTTGGCTAAGGGTAGGCTCTAAATTTGGGAAAGCAGAGAGAGTTTGAGGGCCTGCCTCTTCTTCCCACCCACTGGCTTCTCACTGAGGCCTGGACTTTTATGTTATGTTCAAATGATACCATATCTGTAATTATAGAGAAAAAGAAGGAGTCTTAAGATGTCTGTCATGCGATTAAAATGATTAAATGTAAATACCTGTTTACCACCATGTTTATGACCCTGTTTTGATACTTCTTCATTTTTAAATATAATGGGCTACTCAAATGTGGAAGTGATCTGGGCCTTTCTTAATCTCTGAGAGATCCCGCCCAGATGGGAAGGGAAGAAAAGTCTCAGCAAGGGTTACAAAGAGAGCAGGAAATAGCCCTGCCAGTCAGTTTTGCCTGCCAAGTAATTATACCAGGGCCAGCCTGGTTGGAAATTGGAGGTGCTGGGGGTTCAGTGGCCACAGTGGGGAAGGCCTTATCGTCCAGCTGATTGTGTTCTCTTTCCTCTTTCCACCTGTTTCCTTCCCGTTTCCCAAGTGTTGTCTATGCTTTGATCAGATATGCTTGTGGTTGACCAGCTAACTCTCTTGAGAGGACAGGTCCCAAGATGTAAACACCCACTGCTTTGGGTGTGCTCCAGGGTTTTTCTGTAAATCCAACTTTCATGAATCAGACTTTCAGGTGTTCTATTCCATAGCACTTCAGTCTTTAGCAAACAGAATGCCTTTTTTTGGGGGAGGGGGTGACAGCATTTATAAACTAAAAGGCTACACTGTCTAAGGTCAGGTTTTATTAAATTAGTGAATTTGATATAAGATAGCTTCCCCCACCCCTCTAACATATTTGGGGGGGGGGTAGAGTAAAAGTTTAAGCTGTTGAATGTTTTAGAGAACTTTTTAGTTTTAAATTTTGGAGCAGTATAAGTCTAAACAGGCCCATGAGACTGTCTCCTTTATATTACTTTGTCCAAAGCTCGCTCTCCTGTCCTCAACTAAATCAGTGAGCTGAGATATCGTGGTTGATTTTTATAGAAGCAGACTGAGATTGTTTGGTTTCAGGGTGAGTGAGTTACCTGTACATTGTGATAGTAGACTGTCCTCCCTAATCAAACTGGGACCATTACTAATGCATGTTATTTTTCACAGAAAGGACTCGTGTGTGTGTGTGTGTGTGTGTGTGTGTGTGTGTGTATGCGCACGCATGTATGGGTGGGGAGGGAATTATTCCATTGGCATAATCGAAGAGATGCTGTGAAGAGAATCATCTTTACAAGTAATGCTGAGCTTCTGAAGGTCACGAGCAATATTGTGTTCACTTTTTCCTTCACAGCTTTCCTAATCTCTCACTAAAAATGACTACTCCTACTTTTATGTCCCCTCAGCATGTTCTGAACATATTTATAAATACTAATTTGTATTTGTTTGTTTACATGTATGTCTCCTACCATGGTGGTAAACTCTTAAAGCTAGGGACTTTAAAAAAGGCCTTTCTATTTCTAGGACTCACATAGCATGTAGTAGGTGCTCAGAATGTTAGATCAGAGGTCCCCAGCCTTTTTGGTGCCAGGGACTGGTGCTCAAAGAGAATGTAATGCCTGATCAGATCTGAGGTGGAGCTGAGGTGCAGCTGCACATACAGATGAAGCTTCTCTCGCTGGCCCACCACTCACCTCCTGCTATGTGGCCCAGTTTCTAACATGCCATGGACTGGTACTGGTCTGCTGCCTGGGGGTTGGGGACCTCTGTGTTAGATGAACAAATATATGAAAGGATTAAAATAAAGGAATTTAAGATAAGTAACTCACTTCTGGATGCAGTATAGAAGAATGTTTAAAAATGACTTGTGGCAATCAACCTTTGTAATCTCTGGATTGGTTTTCTCCTTATTTTTCTTGAATAAAAATTTTAGCATAAGCTTGTTTCTTGGTTAGTGATAATTGAAGTCACATGGAGCCGAATTTGGAAGCTTTATATCTCTTAAATTGTATCAAGTCATATCATGTGGTAATTCTGGGTAGAATCAATTAGTGGATTATGAGTGAACATATTTTGGGTCCCATGAGGCTGTCATTGGTCCATTGATCTAAACTATTAGAATTTTCTATTAATTTAGGTTGAAGACTCAAAGGCAGAGAGAAGCCTAAAGTGGTGCTAGTTGATTGATTTAAAGTATCTAAATCAATATTATTAGCATATAGCCAAGATATATAATTACTTATGAAAGGGACCTTATCCCTGCTCTCGTTTTTAAAAATACTTTTAATTCAGATGTGTTAAAAAATAGAAGATCATTTTAAGAGGCCAGCCAGCTTCAATGTTTAAATAAAATCTCATTTTCTATAGATAAGACAGACTCCTTCCAGCTTCCGACTATTAGTTAGTCATGGTGGGACTTGTCAGGCTTTTATGAATAACGTTAAATTTTAATGTACAGATCCAGATGTCTTATTGTGGAAAAAAATGGTGCAGTGTCTGTTTTGGTCCTATCATTTTACCACACAAGGGCAACCATTAATGGAGAATCAAATTAATTCTTGCAAAGCTTTTCCATTTCATCTTTTTTTGTTTGTTTTCTTTATCCATGATGACTGTTCCTAACTTTCATTTATTTATTTATTTATTTCCACCCCCAAATTTGAAACACTCGTGCAAAAACTGGATCCTTGCAAATAGGTGTAATGCAGCAAGCAGTTGCATTCTGTGATGCTTAAGTTTGCTACAATTTAATAAAGGTTTGTTTTACTTGGAAATAAAATCAAGTTTGTGACTTTTTAAAGTCACTGTTTTCTATGGGCCAGATGATTTCATGATTAACTGTAGTCGTTGAAAATTCATGCATTCAAATATTTATTGAGCATTTATTATGTGCCAGGCATTCCAGTCTGTGAATACGTTAATGAACAAGATAGACAAGGTCCTTGACCCTGCTGAACTTACAGTCTTGTGGGAGAAAGAGAAAACAGAACTGGGTAGGTGTGATTTATCTCATGAGAACACAGAGGAGAGGTACTCATTAGTTTGGGATGGTTTCTTCAAGGAAGAGGCATGTAAAAGCGGAGTCTAAGAGAACAAATAGTTAAACAGAAGAGGGAAAGAGAGGGAGGTATTTCAGTTAGAGGGAATGGCTGTTAAAAATCTTGAAGTAAGAGGTAAGTGCTCTTCAGCTAGTGGTCCTCGATGAGTGACTGGCTATTCCTAAAGGACTTTTGAAATACTTCTCTTGAATATTGTAAAGCTTTCAATTAAACACTTTAAAATTATAAGCTTAGTTGCAAAGCATGTATTTTGTGCCATGTTGCATATTATATACATGTTGTAAATATATTTCCATATGAATTTAGCTCCTTAAATTTATGGAAAACATCTTCCATAATCATTGGCAAAGCCAGTCTTCATTGTCTAACTTACCCTGCCAAATCAAATTTACTTTTTTAAACTTCATTTTTAAAAAAATCCTTGCTCCAATCAGTCAATTATATTTTAAACATGTTTAAATAATAAGGAAAAAAGTATTTTTATATTTATCCACATAGAATCCATTTTGTGTCCTTCATTTTTTTCTGTAAATCCAAATTTCTACCTAGTATATTCTCCTTCCTGAAGGACTTCCTTTAACGTTTCTTATAGTTCAGATCTGCTGGTGATAAATTCTTTCAACTTTTTTTTTTTTTTTGAGTGTCTGAAGAAGTCTTTATTTCACTTTAAACTTTGAAATATATTTTCTTTGGGTATAGATTTTTAGGTTCATAGATTTTTTTTTCTTTCACTGCTTTGCTCCACTGTCTTCTGACTTGCATTGTTTCCAATGAGAAGCATGTTGTTATTCTTATCTTTGTTCCTTTGATTACTTAAGAGTACAGGGTATTTTTCTGAGGTGATGAAAAAGTTTTGACACAAGAAAGAGGTAGTGGTTGTTCAACATTGTGAATACACTAAATGCCACTGAATTATACCTTTAAAATGACTAAGTGTATGTTATGTGAATTTCACTTCAATTAAAGAAAACTATTGATAAGAAATTTTGGTCTGTTATATTGGTGAAAATACATATGTTTGATTACACGCTGAGCTGTTGAGGCTGTGAGGAAACAGATACTCTCACCCACTGTGGTAGGGATGTAAACTGACTTTGGTGGATGACAGTATGGCATTTGTCAAAATTGCAAATGTCCATACCTATGACTCAGCAGTTCCATTTCTAGACTGTATCCTACAGATCTACACATTTAAAAATGACATGTGTTCAAGGTGATTCATTGCAGCAGGTTAATAAATTATGGACTTGTTATGTAGCTATTTAAGAAAATGAGGAAGCTCTTTATGTATTTTTATTAGAACATCTCCAAGTTAAATTAAGTGAAAAAAGCAGATGCAGAGAGTATGCATAGTATGGTACTGTTTGTGTAAAAAAAGGCAGAAGCCTGTTTGTTTTTATATGCATAAAATGTCTTTTTTTGAAGAGAACAGAAAACTCATAACTTTGGTTGCAAGTAGATTAAATTTGAATACCTAGAAGATAATGGAGTGAAGGAGATTCTTCACTCTATACCCATTTAGTTTTATGTATGTGTATATGTTTATGTCATATGTGACATATATGTTATATGATTTAAAATTAAATAGAAATTTTGATTTGTCAATTAAAAAGGAACAGAAAACAACCAATCTGAGTTGATCAAAAGCTACATCAATGAGATCTCGCTCTTCATTGATATTTATTACATACTGCCTCATATCTCTAATGTTTGTGACCCAGCTTAGTAAAGTATGCATCTTGAGATTAGTGGGTTTTTTTGCGTCTTTATATTCACACCATAGTGTCCCTAGCCCAGTGCTTTTTCCGTAGTTGCAATTCATGTGCTAGTTTAAATCTGGTTATTAACAGTGCAACATTGTTTTATATTTGTAAAGTCTTACATTATTTCATTTGATCCTCAAAACAACCCTGTGAGGTATGCTTTTATTTGCCTGTGACATTTACTATAAGAATGTATAATTTTGGCTAAATATTTTAACTTTAAGTGATTTGTTCCATATCTTTTTAAGTTATAAGGTGATAACAAATGGGTTTATTGAATATAAGATTAGAGGACATGCTCTATTAGGTCCTTTTCAATTCTGTACGGATAAATGAGTGAATAAATGAATGAATGAATACGTTTTAGCAGTACAAGAGGGTCAAGGGGAATATTTGGTGTTTGCATTTTAGGTTCCTCTTTTAAATGAACTCCCTCCTCCAAAAAAAAAAAAAATTACACCTTTGGCTGATTAGGTCATCTATGTTATTAAACTCCATTTATATCAAACTGTTAATAACTCGTTCAGTTATTAATGCCAGTGACATTTTAATTAACAACATAGTTTTCTAGTGCTGTTTTCAAAGAGTCCAATGGATTTGTCAAACAATTCCATTTAGCTAGATGAATGAGAAATTTATGCTTTACCTCATACTTTCTCTTTGTGTTTCTTTCTATACCTTTGCTTTATCTGATTATTAAATTTCACTTAACAGTGCTTTGGCATTTTATTTTCAGATGCTAAATCTGAAACTGTTGTCAAAGATTTCTGTTCTTGGTGTAGTATCTTTTAATGGCAATGCATATAGGGTGAGGAGTAAGGAAACAAAAGAGTAACAGAGATAAAGCAACCTCAAGTGAAAGGTCTAAAATGTTTCCTCATCATTTTTTGTTGCCAGAAAGTAATGACAAACAAGGGCTTAGTGCAGTGAATTGATAAATATGCTACCCATAAATGTAAATAAAAGCTAAAGACTTAGGTTCTTTTATAAATTGGTCTTGGCTATTTTCCATGTGTGGAAAAAAATGTGAATTTACATCCATTCTTTGCATTTTGCATGTGATATTCTTCTGTTTGGTTCTGCCAGCGAGATAACTCCATGTTCCTCCCCACAGGGTTGAGAATGCTTGCACCAAGCTTGTCCAGGCAGCCCAGATGCTTCAGTCTGACCCTTACTCAGTGCCTGCTCGAGATTATCTAATTGATGGGTCAAGGGGCATCCTCTCCGGCACATCAGACCTGCTGCTCACCTTTGATGAGGCTGAGGTAGGCAACCTGAGGTCCATGCAGACACCTCTTCCAGGCAGAAGCCTATTTTTTTTGGTTTGTTTATTTGTTTGTTTGTTTTTTTTTGACAAAAACCTAGTCTTAAAGATAATAATGGAGGATTGATAATTGTTCAGAATGAAGAAAATGTTGACTAGCTATACATCTTAATTACCATATTTTCTACTTATTGTTCACTCAGTTAACTGAATACTCTAAAATATATTTCCAGGTTCGTAAAATTATTAGAGTTTGCAAAGGAATTTTGGAATATCTTACAGTGGCAGAGGTGGTAGAAACTATGGAAGATTTGGTCACTTACACAAAGAATCTTGGACCAGGTTTGTCATATCCAATTTTTATAATAAAATTTTTATAGATTGTCCATGTTTGATTAAGAGGAAAGGGGCATTCCCCTGTACTTTTTTGTAGAAGATAGGTAATGATGCATTGGACTTTTAGGTGTCTCTGCTTTATTGATTGAACCGATGCTGTGCCTCTACTGAGAAGATATCACTGTCTCTGAAAGCCAAATTGACTTTCTACAAATCCTGGCCCTGTCTGATGAATTAAACTAGACATTGCAAATGTTGTTGGAGAATGTAGGAAATACTTTTCTATGATTGTAATACTTATGGCCACCCTGAATCCTGACCTCTCAATTCCACGTTATACGGCATTCCTTTACTGTCTGCCAGCTGGCCTGTAGCTCTTTATGACCTCTTAGCTTTCTAATTAACCCCCCTACTATTATGGATTCATGCCCTAGCCCGAGGCTGCATAATATAATCAGACCTAGAAGGAGAGAAGAGCTTCTATGCCTAAGTCTCATTTTAAAATGATTGTTTGGTCATCTCAGAATTGAAAATTCAAAATACATAACAGGTACAAACTTGTTGTTATAGACATATAACATGAACTTGAAGGTCCTTAAAGTATGAATGAGACCAAGGACAAGATACATCATATGTTTAACTTGTCAGTATTAAAGGTCACATACCACCTTATAAAATTCTTTTGTCTTATGTGAAATGATTTTTATGTAACAGTATTTGCATGAGGTTCCATTGCACTCATTCCATAAACTTACGGCAGTTAAAAATTTTTCTGAGCCATCACTGAAGCTTTAGAGCTGTACTCTTTAAACTTTCTCATAGCACTGGAAAAAATTTTATTTCTTCAAATGAAATGTTATGTAGAATCTCAACATATAAAAGACAGAATTGGAGCTTTACTCTGGATGAAGCAGGGACCACCCCATCTTTTCCACCCACCTTTTCCTTTCCCCTTTAGTACCTCCCTAGTAGTCTGTGAAGCTACTTAAGAAATCCTAAGAGCAGTTTGAAAAATCAAAGCTTCAGAGAATCACATAGCATCTTTGAATAATACCCAAAGTAAACAAAAAGTGCTAGCAGGCTGATTCCAAAACACCAGATGCTTTCAAATGCTGTCATCACTATGATTATTTTTATAATATTTCTATTTGTTTCTAATTATAAAAGTCATACATGCTTATTTTAGACAAATTGAAAAGTACAGAAAACATAAAGATGAAAACAAAACACATTATTTTAATTCTTAAGATTTTTTTCAGCCACTGGATTCTTAGTACCAAGCTCACATGAGATTCTTACATGGGCACAATGGCCAAATACATGGTGTGAAACCTGTAAAAATGGTAGCCAGGCAAGATATTTTTCTCCTACTTGTGAAATTAGTTTTTACAAATACTTTTTTATTTGTAAACAAATATTTTATTCATTTCAACCTTTTTTTTAATGTTTGTGAATGTCTTTATGTCAGATATGTGGAAATATGTCACATTTAGGATTCACATTTAATAAATTACTTTTAATGAAAAAGATAAAGTTGCATTAATTTAGAACTGTGCTGAAAAATTATCATAAATGCTAGAGTTCATTGATAGTGTCTGCTGTTTAAATAGGCACTGAGTTTGGACTTTAATAATAATTCATAATGGATTTAGGCTCAGAAAGCCAAACTCTGCATTGTTTCACTGCTCACCCTGCACAATTTATTCCTTATGCCCCAGGAATGACTAAGATGGCCAAGATGATCGACGAGAGGCAGCAGGAACTGACTCACCAGGAGCACCGAGTGATGTTGGTGAACTCAATGAACACAGTGAAAGAGTTGCTGCCAGTTCTCATTTCAGGTATTTTCTACCAATACTTTATCTTACAGGAAAAAAAAAAAAGTTAACATGTTTTAAACTCTGATGTTCATTTTCTTTCACTGCCTGGTTGCATATTCTTCAACCTGGGTAAAAATGAGACTGGATAGATTTCATATTACCTGATGACTGCAGCTCATTTGCTAAGAACCAGTGTTTGTCTTTGCTAATGCTCTCCTGCTCTTTGTTTGAAACTGCCCTTCCTGTTGCCTCATTCTGTTCTCTGGAAGCTCTAATTGGCCCTTTTTCTGGGAGCTGGAATCTCCTCTAGAAACTCTAGTTTTGGACGTATGGATTTTTTTTTTTTTTAAACGCCTACAGCACCTAGTCTTCCTGGGTGGACTCCCATTCAGGTACTAACCAGGCCCGACCCTGCTTAGTGTCTGAGATCAGACGAGATTGGGCATGTTCGTAGATGGTTGTGTGGATTTTGACACTTTTACTTGTGTTATAAAAGAATAGTTAGGAGCTAGAATGGATATTATAGAGCACTGTGTGGTAAAGAATTGAACCCAGAGCCCTTTTCAGTGTTGTGTCAACACAATATATATATATATATATATTTTAATATTTAACTGTTCTCTACATTGTAGAGCTGGCGGTCTTTGCCAACTGGGACCACCTTCCCATTGGGCAGAGTCCAGAAATGCAAAAATGGTGGCTGTTCTCTCAACTAGCAAAAGGAAACTGTTCTTATTAAGTATCTAGTATGCCAGACACCTTATGATTTATGTAAGTTATTATAGTCAAGTCATGAGTTTGTTAAACTCTCAGGAAGCTGCTTTAGTTTCAAAATCTTATGAGACGTGTCACTGTGATTCTTAGCTACTGCTTTCCTGCTTTGGTAATAGCAGAAAAAGAAGATATGAGTGTAAGAGTTTAGAAAGCTCTTATATGAACTAGAAAACAAATATTTTTAAGTAAGTCTCGTAATCTCTGTGGGAAATATGTTTTTGAGCCCAACTGTCTGACGTGGCAGAAAGATTGCTGGGAAGAGGATTTCTTTCTAAACTGCGTAACTCAATAAAGTGTTGATTAATCTTTGTTTTTACAATTTTAATTATTTTATAGGAACATATTCTCTTTCTCCAGTGCTTTATATTATTTATTTATTTATTTTTCACTTTTGGGGGTTAGAAAGTCCTTTCTACATGTCGAGAGAAATTCTAGAAGATAAACAATACTTTGGGGTATTCCACTAGGATTGGGGGCAGCGGAATTCTCCAGTTAGTTTTACTGTTTTCTTCTTGTCCCATTAGGTTTGTGTTATGTGGGGCCAGTGTCCGGGCTGGGATGCTAACTGATTTAGAAGGATAAATTGGACATTTTGTGATTGTGGGTAATCAGTATATGCATGTTAAGTTAGTTCCCTGATCATGTTGTGGTGATGCTTTGTACCTTCAGTTTTCTTTACAGTGAAGACTGCTGATATTTGAACTTCATTGGCAGATTTGCAGTATTTGTTTTCATATATTTTTTAAGACCTTGGAAGCCCAAAATGTGTTCAAGGTGTGGAACATCTTGTGTGAATATTGTTATACAGCAAAATTCAGTTCTTCGTTTAGTTTCTAATCTTTTGTTTATTTACAGCTATGAAGATTTTTGTAACAACTAAAAACTCAAAAAACCAAGGAATAGAAGAAGCTTTGAAAAATCGTAATTTTACTGTAGAAAAGATGAGTGCTGAAATTAATGAGATCATTCGTGTATTACAACTTACTTCTTGGGATGAAGATGCCTGGGCCAGCAAGGTAAATGTTATTAGAGGATAAATAAGCAGAATCCCAAATTCTCCCCTCCTGTGGGTTTGATTATCTCACATTTTATATTGTAACTATGTGTAGCATAAGACTACTCAGATATTATGAAAGTTATTTCTTCTTCACTTTTGTTTCATGGGTTACTTGCTGCTTTTCCTTTTTTCCAAGGGAAAACAATAAATAGGGATATGGGGTGAATGTTGGTTGAAGGCTAAGATGTGTAGCTTTTTCTTCAGGCTGTAGTCTCATTGATGGGGCTGGTGGAGAAATTCTGGTGTGGTGTATACTCCCCGCATGGGAATCCTGCCTTTTATGTGGGCTGTTGTTGCTAGGAGACTAAGTAAGAGACATAATATACCTGTGACTGAATTTTATGGAAAACTTCCTATATTGACCTTTGACCCAGAGAAATCTACGGAGGAGACTCGCCATTTCTAGGTGTGTGCCTTAATCATTCCATTTTCCCTAAAGAAAGCTTAATTAAAATACTAGTTTTCACATTTGTCATTTAGTTTGAGTGGTCCTTTCACCCTTTAGAATTTAGTCTAGAATTTCTTCCCGGACTCTCGAATGATTGGTGGATTTCTTCTACAGCCCAGCAGCAGTGGTTTTGTGCTGCTGCTGCTCTAGCCTGCTTGTCTCTGCCTAGTGACTGTTTTAGGGGAACAGAGACAGTTGGGTTTATATTTTCCTTGTATGAGCCCAAGGTGCAGGCAGTGGGGGAAACATACTCTCTGGCATCTGGCTTCTCCACGTGTGACACAGATGTTGTCTCCAGGGCCACCCAGCAGGCTGGTAGCAGACTAAAGGGGGGATTTTGTAGTGTGGCTTCCACTGGATGTCCAGTAGGCCTGTTTGTCTTCCAGGTCACCTTTAAGGTAAGGTTAAAGCTTGGCCCTCAAACCACCAGACCTCTCTTGTTGCCCAGAAAATGACTCTAAATATACAGAAGAAATTAGTCCGTTTATCTTAATTTTATCGATTTGTTTACAGAGGTGTGAGGTTCTTGAATAAATTCTAAGACTGTATTTTAAATCTGTATGGTAAAATCATTTTAAGTCTTTGATATTATTCTTAATTTTGCTTTTGCATATTTGACAGCTTTCACTTCCCTGTTATGACTTCTTTATGCATCTTTTTTTTGTTCCCTTGTTTGTTTTATTCTTTTTTTCCTCACGTTTAGAAGGTAAGCTTTCTCTTGCCCTCTAGTTTTTTATTTTTTATTTTTTTCCCCACTTAAAAAGAGAAAAAGCATGTCTGTGAGGTTTTCTTGTGCTGTGTGCCATGCCTTATTCCGTGTACCGGTGTGTAACACTGTGCTCGAATATGCGTCAGAATGTGATTTAATATGGGATTCAGGGCTGCGCTGGGCAGACTGACTGGTTCATCTTGAGCTGTTTCTTTGGGGAAAGCAAAAGGAAAGATATTACTGTGAGATATCAGGCTTCCTATATTTAGTGGGTCCTTTCATTTTTTTGGGTAGGTTCCTGAGAACTATTTTGGCCTGGTCATTCCTAATCACTTCATTTGAATGATAGGTTTCCCCAGGTAGCTGGGTGACCCCTAAGTTATCTGTGGACCTCGTTCTTAGGAAAGGAAACTTCTAGCTGATGCCATCTCTGTATTTGCTTCTCTTACCAGTCTCCTTTGCAAGCTCTGGAATTTTGCTTTTGGAGATGTGCCATTGAAAATGGGTAGGCTAGAGAGTTTAGATGGGAACGTTTGTCCTTAATGATACTCTTAGACTTCAAAATCAAAAGGAAAACAATAAGGTATATCTAAAGTTTTTCCTAGCTTCAGTCCATGGCTCACTGCATGTTCTGCTGTCTAAGCCATGAATCAGCCTTAGTTCTCTATGACCTCATGTTCCCCTAACGTAATCTCTTTCCTTAGTCTCTCTTCTTTGCTTCCAGCAGATGAGAAATAGTAAAAAGGAGGAGCAGCCATTGCAGGCTTCATGTTTCTCTATTTTCAGAGAGGAAAAGTCACCCATCATTTAGGAAACAGGTGTTACTGAACTTTATTTTGTGCAAGTGTCATTGAGGGCTATTCTTTTAAAAAAAGATGTGGTCAGTTGAGTTTTTCAGGATGAGGATTAGGCACTTGGGATGAACAAGGGAAATAGACCTGGTTTGCTGTGTAGGTTGGTCCAGTCTCGTAGCTAGCTGTCTCAATTTTATGCTGATCCGGAAGAAACCAGACTGTTAGGATGCTGCAAAATTATCAGAATGAAAGAAAGTAAATAAAATTAGTTCAGCCAAAAGAAGCTCAAGAACATTATGACATTGGAATGAGCAAGAAATGTTTTATTTTTAACTTCATTTTGCTTTTGTTTTACATTTACCTGGTTCAAAAATCAAAATTCTATAAAAAGAAATACATGGCAAATCTCACTCCCAATCCCATCCCCACCCACCTTACCTCGTCTTACCCCATAAGACGTGATCATTTTTATTAGTTGCAAGAATATTTAGAAAAAATTTTACCTCGGTAACGAGGGTTTTGGTTATTTTCAGTTTAGTAGCATTAAGCATCTTTCATTACTCAACTGTAAGGAGTGATTTAATCAGACCTTGTGTCGCTCTGTGACCCCGGCTTCCCATTCTGTTTAATATATATGGTATTTTTTACCTCCTCTCCCCCTACAAATAATTAACTTTGTCTTACCATACTTGTTTCATGCTTCCCCATTGGTGCAGTTTTCTTCTGGAAAGTGATGGTTCCTCTAGAAAAGTGGGGGAAGAAAGTAAGTGGAAAAATTCTTGGTAAAAGTACATCTTGCTGAATAAGTTAAGATTTTAAAGAGGCAATGCAGTAGCTGATTGTTTTACCTCTGTACCCACATTCAAATTGCAGATTTACAAACTTAAAAGTACTTTGACTTTAAACACTTCATTTTATTTTGAAAGTAAAAATTTCCCCCTCCATAAATCAACAACCATCTTATAAAGAATAATTTAAAATTATCTTAGCATTTTTCTTGAGAATTCATTATGAAGCAGAATTTGTGAATTAAACATAATTCTAATTATACCACTTGTAAATTTAGCAATCTCTCTATTTTTTATATTTATATTACTTGTATTTTGATGCATGCATGCTGAGAATTAAGAGGAAGTGAGAAAAATTTTAAAAGCCTTTTATTGCTAAGAATTTTTGAATTCATATTGATGCTCCTGCAACTGTACCTTGAGCCATTAGATACTATTATTCAGAAGTAGTTCCTGTGGTAGGTCTCCTCCCATTGCGGGCCTAGGCTGGTAGTGGTTAAATGCAGTGACTGACTCAGATGTCTTGCTCTGCTCTACCAAAGGAGATACTGGCTAGAGCAGTGGTCCCCAATCTTTTTGGTACCAGGGACCAGTGTTCCTATGAGAATCTAATGCCTGATAATCTGAGGTGGAGCTGAGGCAGTGATGCTAGTGCTGGAGAGCAGCTGCAAATACAGATGAAGCTTTTCTTGCTGGCCCGCTGCTCACCTCCTGCTGTGTGGCCCCTCTTCCTAACAGGCCACTGACTGATACCAGTCTGTGGCCCTGGGGATTGGGGACCCCTAGATTAGAACATGCACTCCTGTAATACTTGCCCTTACTGCAGACTATTGGAATTTAAGGGTTGATTTTTATTTCATTTTTGAAAAAACAAGGTCGTGAGCTTTTTTGAGTCTTTTAGTGTTTTATTTTAGCAGCTGATATAACAAAAAATTGGTCTCTTGGAGTTTGAGAGAGTTAGTTCAAGCATTTATGATATTTTATCCCCCACCCCCATGCAGAAGAAAAGCCCAAAATGTTAGGAATTGATGCTTCCCTTCTGATCCAGTTGATCTAGGTGGTACATGTGATTGTATGCTCATAGATGGCATAGAATTTTAGAGCTGGGAAGGTATTCTTAGAGATGAGGAACTGAACCCGGATGGTAACTTGCTTGAAGTCTCAAGGCCAGATGACTTTCTTTCATCACTTAAATGTAGTTTGTAAGGTTTTGTTCTACTGCCCAGTTTATTCTTTCCAGAAACATCTTTGCTCTTAAAACATTGATTCAGGGGTGGAAATGTGGTCAGGAGTGGAATGGAGTAAGAAGGATAGGGAGGAGGAAGTGTTAGTGGAAAAAGGAAGAGTAGGTCGGGCAGTGAAAGAGAGGGGATCCTTAGTTCCATATTTACAATTTTCAAGAGCCTGGGATTGCAGGACCTCACTTTTTCTACCATAGTTCTTAGCTATCTACAGGAGGAACTCAGTGGTTCTCAGGATTATTTTCTGTTCCTTAGATCTAACTTTATATTAAATTTCAGGAGTGTTTCAGTTCCTGCGAATGCATGTAAAAAGATGTTCTTTTAGATTGTCCTTCCACCTTTTGGTATGTGGGGGAGAGTACCAGGGCACTGTGGTTTTTCATTTAAAACATGAACTCATAAGAGTTTTACAGTAAAAGAGACCATAGTGGAAGGGAACCAGATCCCTGCCTGCTGTTCCCAAAGGTGCATGACTAGAGCTGGTATTTTTTATACTCACTCTTTAAAAACAGTAACCAAAAAACTCAGAGAAGAGATTAGTGGAGACTTTTCTCTTTCCCAAATTTGAGATTTTTTTAGAGAAAAGTACTCAAATGAAGGTACAGTTTTTTTCTCTTCTATTTTGTATCTAGATTATACTCTGGGTACTTAGATTTACATGACAAGGTTTAACTAAAAGTTTTGTGGTACATAGTATGGTTGACACAAGGTTATGATTACTTTTACCCTTTATAAATATATCTCAAAAGTGACTTCCAGTTCTAATTGTTCAGTAAATTTGTTTATATCACATGTAGTATTTATATACTTATGTTGCTTATGACAGAATTCTCTCAATTCCATAATAAGTACTGCCCATCAAAAGAAATATACATGAAATTCTTAGGAGACCAGAATATTTGTTCCCATAGACATTTTTGTTTTTAATAGATAACATTTAAATGTTGTATTTAAATGATTATTTAAAATTGCCCTATTCCAGAAAGAACTTAAGGTGGCCCTTTTACTGATTATTTTAAATCTACAAAATTGTTTAAAACTCATGCTTTTAAAAACTTTAGAAACTAATTGAAAATCCTAGTTTAAATGTGCAGCTTCATTCTAAATTTGCCATTAATTCTTTTCAGGGGAAAATGAGCATCTCTTAATTTTAACTTCTTGATGTCACATTTTCCACTCAGGAGTAAATTAGTCACTTCCTCAGAATTAGATTCTTTTCTTGAAGTACGGTGACCATGCTTTAAGAGGGAGAAAAAAAAAGTAATGATTTTTGAGGATACTAAATGGAGCAAAGCCAGTTTTTCCATTGTGTTTGAAATCATTTTGGGGCAATGGAGAATAAAAGCAGTCATTTAGGTTAGGGAGGGTTATGAATTTGATTCTAGAACTTACTTTTTTGGGCAGTATGGACCAAAGCTGAAATCGACAAGGCAAAGATAAGCTAACTGTTATAGCAGGTTAATGGATTCTTTGGCAACTCTTTTTGGTAAAAGAAAAAAAGTCTTGAGTTTCATTCAATATAAAATAACGAAGTTTGATGTCAACAAACCTGAGATCAAATTTGGTTTCTAGGACGGAGCCCCTGTCTCTTAATTTGTACAATTAAATTACATTTAAATTTGAGGTTCAGTAAGTAATGAGGGAAAAAATGCCTAAAACAGAACCTAACATGCAGGAAATGCTCAAAGTCAGTTTTCTAACTAGTAGCCTTTATTGCTAGAGCAGACACTAAAATTTTTTTCTGATCTTCGTTTCCCCTAGACTTCTGAAATGTTAGAAATACTATTTTCACTGAAATATGTGTTAGAGAAATGGTTATTAATAGATTTTAAATGTATTTTTACATGGGTATGTCTCTTTTTCAAAGTGTGCACATACTTCCTAGATGAGAGCTTGTGAATTTTTTAAAAAAACTGTATCTAGACAAAGTCTTATAACTTGTGTTAGACCCTAAAGGCTATCCAGCTCTCTGAGGTGAGGAGTTGTCTAAAATTCCCTTTGAAAAGATGTCGATTTGGGCCTTGCTAGTTTGGGATTAAGCTCAAGTGACCTTTGTATTACTTTTGAAGACAGGGTTTGCTGTACAAATTAATGCACAACAAGGTAGAGAAAGATCAGATATTTAAACCATTTCAGAATCAAAGCACTTTAAAAATGTCACTTGTCTACTTGTACTAATTACTAATGGATTTTTGAAATAGATCCTCTTACCACTCTTTTATTGATAGATAGCTACCATAATTCCATGTAACTTCAGAATAAAAATATTTATTTCCATTTTTTTCAGTTTAGTTCACTGCTCTTTAGTTGCTGTGGCTGAGAATTTGCTCTTTTAGAGACTTAGATAGCTAAGGTTGCAACTGGAGAATAGTCTGTATCTGCTTAGATGGGGAAGGAGAGAATCCGGACCTGAGAGGCCTAGAATTTGAATAGGTAACTTTGGAAAAGCTTGGGATCAGGCTTCTGACTTTAAGCCTAATGACGAGAGAGCTCCCAGTGTTTGTTTGTACTCCTGCTGGGTCTTGTTTGAATTGGAAGTGGTGGTGGTGGCGGTGGTGGGGGGTGGGGGAGTATGCTCCAGGTGCCCCCGTGTGGAAAACTGGTGGTACAACACATTTAAGAACCCAACTTTTGCAGACTGGAAATTGAAAAAAAAGTTAGGGATTTAGGATGTTGCCTAAAATTTCAGAGCCCTGTACTCTGGTGGATGGACTCTGTAAGAGTCAGTGCCCTAGAGCAAAAGGGAGAGAGGCTGTCTTTTCAGGTGTTAAATATAGACTTAATAGGTGGCCGATCTGTCAGTTTTGAGAATGGGTACATGGGTATTGGTTATATTGTTCTCTGTGTTTTCTTATATTTTAAAAACTTTATTAAAATATAAGTATATTTTGGAAGTGACTAGTCTTATTGTTTCACCGTCTTATGATATATCCTGGGAGATATTATGCTAGTTTTATGTTAGTCATTATGAGTCTTGATTTTTTGTAAACAATAAATTGAGACCCACTTATTTTATCCTGCCTCTTATCCGTTAGCAATGGTAAGGGAACTAAGAATGAAGAGTGGCAGGAAAGGCCAGAAAAATGCTTCTTTCTTGTATTGCATTTAGTGGTTTATTTGTGAAATTAAAACTGAATTGCTAGATTAACATTTTCATTTTTTTTCCAGTCAGTCATTTCACATTTTTCAGAGTAATTTAAAATAGTGAAACATTATCCAGTGTGTATGTATTTCCAAATAAGATGTAAAAGAAGTGTGATTTGTGGCACCACATGCTAATGAGGCTTCCCTGAAGCTGGGAGGGCTTTGGCAGGGCTGCAAACGAATGTTGACTAGTGCAAGGGCTGATAATGAGGCATGCGACAACAGGGCTTTTTCCTGCTGAAGACATTAAACATCTTTCGGCTTGAGCAATTTTACCAGTTTTCACAGTTTAGCAATAGGGAGATAAGGAAACAATAGAATTAACTGAGGATTTGCATGCAAGATACTGCATTTTGAGAGAAATAAGCATTATGGTGTGATGAGAATATTTTTAAGGCTTCGTAGGACTACCTTAGCTATTGAATGTTAACGCTGCCACTTCTTTTCTGTCTTTGTATCATAGTTACCTCAATTTTTGCAAAGAAAATAATTGTATTTCTCTTCAAAAGGATACTGAAGCCATGAAGAGAGCATTGGCCTCCATAGACTCCAAACTGAACCAGGCCAAAGGTTGGCTTCGTGATCCCAGTGCCTCCCCAGGTAACCGTCTGGTTCTACTTTTCTGATCAATATAAAAGAAAGCTAAAAACCAAGCTAACAAAAGAAAGAAATCTTCCCAGAATCTCGTAATCCTGAGACAACTACTGCAACATTTAGGGGCATACACCATTCAATTAGTTTTGACTAATTCAAGCATTACTGGGCCTTCAAAGGATGAAGAACATAGATTAATTACCTCTTGTCATGGAGAAATTAACCAAGCTGAACTGGATATTCTTTGCCAGATTTTTGGTTCACCTCTTCCCAGAACCAGAAAGATGATTATTTTGAATAAAAGCTTTTCTCTTCTTATTCCCATTGGGCATATTTCCATTTATGTCAACAAAGTAATTAAGCAGATTAAATATTGATGCCAGTAAGAATTGAAAAGCAAAGGTATCTTATATAAAGACTCAAATAGGTTATTAAGCTAGGCTTATGGATCTTCTAATTTAATATTTATTCAGTTTTAGATTAACATTTGAATGAATATGAAAAGCTTAATGGAGAAGTGCTAAGGACTATTAAATTGGTGGAGCCTATTTTCATCCGATTCTTACCACAAGCTGCTTATTATCTCCAAATGGCTATGGTTCCAAGGATCTTATTTTAGATGTATCTGTGGTTGCAACCTCACCCTAAAGTTGTAAGGGCACTGCTTGGCTGTTAGCTATCAGATGTATTGCCTTCTATTTACTTGTCTTGTTCTTTTGAAATCATCTGTTCCTTCATGAATGAAATGATTTGTAAAGTATCCTCTCTAAATAATTAATGTGTTAACAATGTAGACATTGGATATCTCTTTATTTTAGGTGATGCCGGTGAGCAGGCCATCAGGCAGATCTTAGATGAAGCTGGAAAAGTTGGTGAACTCTGTGCAGGCAAAGAACGCAGGGAGATCCTGGGAACTTGCAAAATGCTAGGGCAGATGACTGATCAAGTGGCTGACCTCCGAGCCAGGTAAAGTTCTTTTGCTCTTACCAGAGCAGTAGTGGGTAACAGATAAGATCTCACTCTTGACGAAGTGATTCAGAAAGCAAGTCTTCTAATTTTACTATGTTCTCTTTGGCTAACAGATAACATAGATATTCTATTCTATTTTTTTTTTTTTTTTGAGGATGAAATGAACTTTCCCTTTGCCAAACTTTTAAAATGTGCAGGTGCCTTGTAATAAAATTGAAATTGAATTAGAAATCCGATATCCTATCTTAGTTTCTAGCCATAAGCTCACAAAAATAAGGGGCCTTGGTTTGGCATGGGTCGATACCTTTTATGAGGGATGGGTAGAAAGAAACAAAGAGTGAAAACACTGAAATTATTTTGCGTCATTTTAAAAATCAGTTAAATAGCTTATTCTTTAAGTTGGTCATTTCTAGGCTCTTTTGAGTTTCTATTTCATCATTATTCATTTGGTTTCATATTTCTTTTACTTTTCCTTGTTACACCTTAAGTCTTGGCTTTTAGGACTTTTTCTCCTATAAACTAGATATATGTAGTTTGCCATTACGAAAACTTGGTATAGGGATTGCTTCGTAAATTATATAAATGTTTAACCACTATGCTGTATACCTGAAACCAATATAAAATAATATTGAATATCAACTCTAATTGAAAAAAATAAAAACCCTCAGTATAATATAGGTTTGTTTAGAATTCATCCATAGAGTTAATGAAGTTCTTAAAGATCTGAATTTTTATTGCATTTTACAGTATGGACATTGAGAAAAATTGAAGTATGATGAGACACTAGTGTAGATGATGTTTAATTTTGCTTAGAGAATGTCATGAAACATCTTGAGATAATTGGATATACAGGGTTTCCATACAAACGGGTCTCAGAAACACTCCTTGACATGTTGCATACCATGACACCCAGTCTCAAATGTATTAACATAATAGATTGAAGAATGAGTAGTTCTAAACCTTTTTTGGACCAAGATCATTTTTATAGTCTGATGAAAGCCATTAATATCTACCTAAAAAGATGCATAAACAATATTACACATAATTTCCAGAGGTTTGTGGATTCACTGTAGCCCTGGCCAGCTCTAGGGGCTTCAGGTTAAGAGTCTTTACTTTGAAGGGGGCACAGAACAGTTTAAATAAATGTTATCTCATTGAACTCAGTGAGGCTTTTTTTTTCCTGCTGTGAAGCAGTCTCTTTTGTCATGAGCATGACAAGGACTTTATATAAAGGACAAAAAGAAGTTCTATTCCCATTCGGAGAAACGCCAGTGCAGTTGGACAAGACTCCTGGCTCTTCAAATTTCTCACTGCTGACTCTTTTGTCTGCAGCCTTTCACAGCGTGGCAGACAGTCTTCACTTGGAATTCTCAAATATACAGTTGTATGTGTTTAGAAAAAGATGGATTTGAGCAAAAGAATGAGGGAGTTGCTGTGTGGATGGGATCGACCATTAATCAGTAAAGAGAAAAGGCCAGGACAGTGATGAGCAGCTTTGCCCCTGCTTCACTCTGGAGTTTGCAGAATCCCCTCACAAGGAAAGATGAGAAAGCCACTCCCTGTTATTCTTTCTTAAATATGCCTAGCTGTCTAATATTTTAATGGCTAGAGCTCAGTAACAATTTCCTCTTTGATATTTCTCTGTTTCAGTCACCTAGGGTTTCAAGGTTGTAAGTATATATCCCCCCCACCCATGGGACTCAGTAAATAATTTATTTTTAATGGGAAAAACTATGTAGCTCATAAATAGTTTTACTTTTTCAAAGTTAGACTCTTACCCAAAAGATTCCTCATCATAAATTGGTATATTTGAAGGAAAAAAAGCAAATTCATAAAAAGTGTATTTTCCAAAAGTCTCCCACTCCTCTGCCATGTAAAAGGAAAGCCTCAAGTACAGGTAAAAGGTATAAATATTTTTTATAAGCCTTGCATTAAATATTGAGTTCATTATGTCAAGTATTGGTTTAAGTGAAAAATAAAGATAATTTTAAAAAGAGGATAGAAAAATGAATGACAGATCCATACTATTAGTAAGTGAAGCAAAGATTCTTGTAGTTTATCCTAAAATCAGAAACGCAGATTAGGATGATCAGCCATGCCATTCTTCCAAATTATAAAGTTACCACCCCTGTCATTGAGTTTACAAAATCTGAGCTGGTAAAAAGATGGAAATTTTTTATTTTGTTATAACTTGGAAAGTGTCTACAAAGGAAAAACAAACTTCTACTAACTCACATTATTTTTTGTAGTAATAGCAGCATACCACTTCTGAAGAAAATAGTGAAATTAGTCTTTAGGAACTTGATGAGAAACAATGTTTTCTTGTCACCATGTGCTTTTTTCCCCTCAGTACTAACTGTTTTTGATATTTATAGATTGTATAGGAATAGAAGATGGACATTTAAAATTCTTATTAGGTTCATTATAATAATAATGAATTTAATAATAATAATAGTTATATATGTGTATTGCTTTATTGCCAAAGTGTTTTCAAACATGTCTTTTTGCTTGAAGCCACACCATTTGATAAGCAGGGCAAGTATGGTTTGTTACCTACCCATCCCTCATTTTATAAGAAAACTGAAGCCCTAGTGAAACAAGGTTTCATGGGTACCTGGAGCCCTGATTTGAACACAAATCTACTTAGTCCCATTGTGATGTGCTTTCAGTATGCATGCTGCCCCTTGAAACATTTTTAATGTATACTTGTCCATAAAAAAGACAATCTAACGGGCTGTTTATTTCTAAAGCACACATTACTGTGGTAACAAAACCCTCCAAAGCAGTAAGATCACAAGCACATTTCCCCCCTGAGGTTTAGATTTGATTATGTAATCACCACCAAGTGGAGAATCATTACCTAAATTTGCAGGCCTGGTCTTTAAAATGTTTATGCACCTCCACAAAGCTAATGTGAATTTTTAAAAGCAAAGGAGAAAGTAGATGGTTTAGGTGTTTTGTTTATCTCTTTGTTTTCTTGTATTATCTCAGACTTAACTGGAGAAAAGGAAAAAGACAAGCATGTTAACAAAAATGACATATCCTATGCTTTTAGTAATATTTTGCTATTAAGTATTTGAGAAAGTACAATGACAGCATCTGTCTGTTTTGAGTAGAGGACAAGGAGCCTCACCTGTGGCCATGCAGAAAGCCCAGCAGGTGTCTCAGGGTCTGGATGTACTCACAGCAAAAGTGGAAAACGCAGCCCGCAAGCTGGAAGCCATGACAAACTCAAAGCAGAGCATTGCGAAGAAGATCGATGCTGCTCAGGTAGTAATGATGGTTTTCAGGAGGGGTGGGAAATAAAAGAGAAAGAGAAGTGTCCCATAAATACCCTGTGTCTATTTCTATTGCTCTTCCCCTCCCTTCCATTAATGTGGGTGGATAATGGGTGTTTCTAAGTGATGACTAATTCCCAGCAGTTATCAACATTAACAGCTCCTCTACCCCAACAGGTTTAGGCTAATATTTATCTGTATTTTGAAATAAACAGCTTAATTTTGAATACTTCAATTAGTTAAAAGTAAGCACTCTGAATACCAAGAGAATCCTAGTTCCCGATATAGATTACAGTATATTAAAACAGTTCTTCATCTCAAAATTCACAACTGTATTTGGCAATGGCAGTGTTAAGGGCTAAAGTTTTCTGAACCTACTCAATTGTAAAATGATTTCATTTCACAAAGAAACACAAATGTTTGAGAAACTGAAGAATGAATGAGATGTGCGTACTTCAAAGATGAGATAAAGCTTGCGAAGATATTTTATTCTAGTGGGAAAGAAAAAAAGTATTTTTAAAAAGATGAGGGATTGATTGGATTTTATTAGAGCTAAGAACATATGTCAAAAATAGGGATCAGCATTATAAAAACAATTACTGGTGTGCCTTGTGGTTGCTTTTAAAATATTTCTGATAGCCTTGTTAAGTTTAATATAATGTGATTCATGAGTAGATCACAGTGTGCTTCTTTTCCATTTCTATATGTGTAGAATTGGCTTGCAGATCCAAATGGTGGACCAGAAGGAGAAGAACAGATTCGAGGGGCTTTGGCTGAAGCCCGGAAAATAGCAGATTTATGTGATGATCCTAAAGAGAGAGATGATATTCTTCGTTCTCTTGGAGAAATAGCTGCTCTGACTTCGAAATTAGCAGATTTACGAAGACAGTATGTAATCATTTAAATTGCCCTTTAATTAGTCTCTTCTACACCAGGCACATATATAATTGAATACTGTAAGTTAACGAATCTTATTTCCTGTGACATGGTTAAGTAAGATATTACTCTATTTTATTATTGACATAATTGAAGCTTAATGATTTATTGCTGATCATATAGTTTTAAATTAATTTAGGTTGATAAGAACACCTTTTTTGAGATCTATATTTTTCATTTCTAAGCTAGGACTCTTCCTGGTGCATTGTGTTTGTGACATAGCTGTTTCCCAGGTCTATGAGGACAGTAATTTTTGTGTGTAGGTATGATGTGTCCTGGGGGAGGGGGAAAATTGAGGAAGGCATATGAAAATACTTTCTTCCTTCCCCAGAAATGTTATCTGAGTAGCAATTATAAGACATCATTAAATACAATGTCCTCAACCACAGCTTCTCTTAAAGGTTTTCATAGCTCCTACTTTGAGTATATAAGAAAGAAGTGTTGCTTTTTCTTTTGATAGATATTTTTCTTTCTCAAAAAAACAAAAAACGTAAAAACCCTACAGCATATGCTAAGGGAACATGAAGAAAGGATACAGCGCCAAAAGTAAAAGTTGCTTCTTTCCTACCTCAGTCTTCCAGCCACTTCTCCAGAGATAACCATAGTCAAATGTCTTGTGAGATTCTGTTTTTCATTTAGCTTGCATGTTTCCTGTTCTTTCATGGGCAAGTGCCTAACCTTTTTCCAGTGAGAGGTGCTTTAGAGTTCTTTCAAGTCTTATACTTAGAGGGCAATGTTGGCTAAGAAAGCAAACTCTTGTGTAGGACTATGAAATAGGAAATGGGTGGGAGCAGGGTAGACATACTGTAGGCAGGAGGTTGTGGTGATAGAGATCTACTGAGGTCACAGCTGAAATTTGATTGTATGTCATTTGGGTATCTCTGTTTTAGGCCCAATTGACATTTATGAAATATAATGTCTATACAGTTAGATCAATGTCTACTAATATTAGCCCATTATTATAGTCTGTTTAGATTCATTAGATTTTAAAATAACCAAAGGTGGGGACTCTATATTCTTAGCAACCTAGCACAAGTCCAAATACAATACATTGCAGGCACTCATTAGTGTTTCATAATGATACAGAATTAATGGTAATGGTGAGAATAGCAGATCTTCATGTGTGGTCACTCATATCATTATTACTGTGTCATATATATGTATATATACATACGTACACATACACATACACAGTCATGCCGCACTTAATGACGAGGCTATGTTCTGAGATGGCATCAGGCTATATGATATAGCCTATTGCTCCTAGACCTGTACAGCATGTTACTGTGCAAAACAACATGAGATTAGATCAAGCACGAGGGGAAATGATGCACTCAAGATCTGCAGTAAACGAGATGTATGAAGCTGCTGCCGGTGTAACAGGCATACTATTTTACAAAAAATTTTTATAAGTTTTTTAAAATAAGTACTACTAGTTCTACTATAACTACTTCAACTACTCCTATACAAGAGTATGGCTACTTGGGTCCACCTAGTTCCTGAGGAAACTAGTGTTTTCAGAGGTGGAAGACTGACCTAGTGATGGTTGATTGAGCTCAGCCTACCAAATGGTTGAGCTTGACTGAGCTAGACTGACCCAAACTCATATTTCATGTTTTAACTGGGAAAAACTATCCAAATTTAAATGATTAATTTCTTATTTAAGGGCCAAATAAACTACTCTTCTTTCAAACCAAGTTAATAATAATCATTAGCAATTTGACATCTCACTAGCATTTGTATCAGCTGTTAAGTCATCCCAATATAAACAGTGTCTATGTGTACCAGGGTGGCTGTTCTTTTCTCTGCAGGGGGAAAGGAGATTCCCCAGAGGCCCGGGCACTGGCCAAACAGGTGGCCACAGCCCTGCAGAACTTGCAGACCAAAACCAACAGGGCTGTGGCCAACACCAGACCCGCCAAAGCAGCTGTCCACCTGGAAGGCAAGATTGAACAAGCACAGCGGTGGATTGATAATCCCACAGTGGATGACCGGGGAGTCGGTGAGTCCATCATTGCACTTAACTCTCATTAAACTGTGTTCAGTGAAAATAAACAAGATGTTGATAGAGATCCTGTATCATCTATAATTAGGTGTGAAAGGGATTCTTCAGCTTCTGGTGAAGATTTCCAAATGTATCCAAGAAGATTTCTGTGATTTAATCAAGAAGTCTTAGTACATAATTTTACTGTGGGTAAATAGCAAGGCCCTCAGGTTGGAATTGAAACTTTGAGCTAGTTATTTCCAGCCTATGTATACTTCCATTCTGTTATATTTCTGTTTTACAGTCCTTAGAAAGTACCCAGTTAAATATAATTTTAGAAAATAAGCAAAAGACACTTAACTACCAAGGTTTTCTTTTTAATTGGGAGGGCTCCTGTATTACACAGCCGCTAGTAGAATTGATAACCTAAATTTTTCAGTTTTGGGAGATTTTAGGAATGGATCTATAAGAATATAAGTTATTATGACAGCAAGCCTGCCGAAGCTGAAAGAGCTATTTACTTCATTTGCTGTATTTACTGGATAAAAAGGTAACTTTTTAAATGATGATTCCCAGTATTGGGGAATCAGTCAGACATATAATTTACTAGTGGAGGAATAAAATGGTAATACCAAACATTCTGAGTGACAGTTTGATATTATGTGTCAAGAGCTTTAAAAAAGTTCATACCCATTGACTCAGCAATTTGAATTATAGGAATTTATTCTAAGAAATAACTAGAGATGTTTCTAAGGTGTTACATACAAGAATGTATGTACACAGAATAAATGCTAAATAACAAGTAAATGGCCAAATAATTATGGAATAATTGTGATTAATAATATAAAATATTACATAGATGTTAGGTCATGACTTTTGAAGAAAATAATGTGGAAAAATGGTCATCTGAAATGAAAAGAAGCAAGGAAAAAAGTTAATGTATAGTGTGATCTCAGTTTTGTAAAAGAGAAGTATATGTGTGTAGAGGAACAGGCAATGCATTGAAAGTTACTGGAAGGAAATATTCAAATGTATCAGTCTCTGAGTGAGGGGATTATGAGTGGTTTACCTATTATTTATACTTTTCCGTATTTCCCCCAATTTTTCTATTGTTAAGGGAAATAAAACCCCACTAAATATTATTTACTATTAAAACAAACAAACAAACAAACAAACAACTTACCAGATGGCTCTGCAGTTGCCTTCTCCAGGTCTTTGTGAGTTTCAGTGTTTTCTTCTTGGTCCAGGTCAGGCTGCCATCCGGGGGCTTGTGGCCGAAGGACATCGTCTGGCTAATGTCATGATGGGGCCTTATCGCCAAGATCTTCTTGCAAAATGTGACCGAGTGGACCAGCTGACAGCCCAGCTGGCTGACCTGGCTGCCAGAGGGGAAGGGGAGAGTCCTCAGGCGAGAGCACTGGCATCTCAGCTCCAGGACTCCTTAAAGGTAGAACTCAGGAGCAATATCATTACATTTCTTATGCTTACTATTATTGAAAAGCTAAGGAGGGAGAGTTTCTTAAAATATATAATTTTTCAGTCTAGAGAAAGTGAAGAGTATGACCAAGGATATAAGGAAATTCAGAGCTTATTAGGAAAAAACTCACCAGTGTGTGACAGCAACAACTAAAGTTGTGTTTCTCGTTTTACTCATTTAAGTGTTCTTTCAGGATATTTGCCCTATTTATGTATCACCTGTACTTTTTAGTCAATATTTTTCTTAAAATGATTCCTTTTATATTTTTATTATCTATCTATCTATCTATCTATTTATTTATTTATTTATTTATTTATTTATTTATTTATTTATTTATTTATTAAAGCCAACAGCACCTGGTCTTCAAAATGGATTTCTTTCTTAAGTAAATTTATTTAAAAGAAAAACTTCATAATAATCCTGAAATCATGAACGTGATGAGCTACTTATATTTTCTCTAATCTTTAAAAGAAACATAATTATTAAAATAAAAACATTTGTTTATATAGCACCTAAAGTCATGTCAAGTATCACCAGCCTAGTACCTGCCACTTGCCTTGAGAAACACTGGGTGACTGAGATTTCTTTGGGTAAATGCAGAAAATTTAGATTGGACTAAGTGTGATGACTATGAAGAAGAGTTTTTGAGAACTTCTAAGAATTCTATTCTTGAGACCTATCATGTTAAGAAATGGATATGTACATTGGTTATCAAGTTTTTCTGGAAACTTAGTTGTAAAAAATATGTATAAAAAAATTCCCATTCTTTCCTTCCTCTTAAGAAAATGCTTAGAAAGTTAGCACTGCCTCTACCAAACAATTCTTTCAGTTACTGTGGTCATTATCAGGCCCCTCCAGTACTGGGAATAGTCAGGAACTCTCTCAAGGCCTTCTTAGGGCTCAACCCCATGATTCTCACTATCATTTCTTAGAGACCACCAAGAAAAGAAGTAAGATTCTTGAGTGGATAGAACAGTCTGTAGGGAAATGTGGGTCATGTTTTACCTCTTCTACTAGACACTAATTGCTTAGAGGACAGGATTCATATCTTACACCTACCTATTCCATGCTAGCTTAGTGCTTTGTACATAGTTGGTACTCAGCAAATTATTGAATGAAAGACTGAATGAATGAATGTGTCAGTAAAGTGAGGACATTGGCAGATGTGATATTTAGATAAATATTTTTGGAAGTTTTCATTTGTAAACAATGTTTTTAAGGATCTGAAAGCCCGGATGCAAGAGGCCATGACTCAGGAGGTGTCAGATGTTTTCAGCGATACCACAACTCCCATCAAGCTGTTGGCAGTGGCGGCCACTGCACCTCCTGATGCACCCAATAGGGAAGAGGTAGGTATTTGAGGTCTTCCATTTCTTCTCTTGATGAGACACATACACACACACACATTTATTTGCTTGTAAAGGTAAAATGTGATTACAGTGTACATCAGGGGCAGTGGTTGGGATACCGTAGTTGAAAGGTGGAAGGGTAGGAGAGGGAAGGCCCTGCCATGTCTATTTTTAGTCAGCAAGTGTATCAATTAAGAATGTCTTTAGGACATGTTTTTAGTTGCAAGCAGTAGAAGACCTGCCTATCAGAGATGAAAACAGATGGGTTTTATTTTAATCACACAAAAAGAAACATGGGGATGGGTAGCCTTGGCATTGGCTCAGCAGCTTGACACCATGAAAGCTGGCATCTCTGTGATTTTATTGGTCTTCTCATGATGTGAGATGGCTATTGCAGCCTTAGGCATCATGTTTAAGGCTGTAAGAAATAAGGGATGGGAACACCTCCAGCCACAACTATCCCTTTATTAGGGTACTTTATTCTCAACACAGAAGTAAGAGTGATCCTTTTAAATTATTTGATATTCTTCTGTTCAAACCCTTCTGATGATTCCATCCTGACCCAGAGTGAAGCCAAAGTCCTTAGAGAGAATAATAAGGCCAGTGATGTGCTTGTAGAGTAGTTCTCCAAGAAAAAGCCCCCCAAAACAAAAATCCTTGATTCATAATGTTTGTTGATTTCCATGATGTAAATACTCCCATCATGGCTGTTTCAATGTGAAATCACTGAAAGCAGAGTTAGGAGGAGATGGGCACATTTGGCACTGGTGAGCTGGGGTGAGTTGGTACAAACAGCTTCAGCACACTATTGCATCTAGGACCCCATGTACTGTGACCTCATTTGGTAGCACTCTTCCCCTCATATTCCTCTGTCTACTCTGACCTACTTGCATTGTATTCCCAGTATTCCTTGTTTATATTTACATGTTCTAACCTTGGAGCCTTTGTACCTTTTCGTTCTGGTCTTCCCATAGATAACTATATGTATTATTCACTCACTGTTTTCAGCTTTCTACTGAAATGTCTCTTTTGGGCCATCGCCTATGATAGCAACCCCACTTCCACTCCCAGGGATTTCCTAATCTCTATATCCTACTTTTCTCCTTAGCATTTATCAACATTTGAGATATTTATCTCATTTTTTTGTTTGTCTTTTCCCCCTCACATTAGCATGAAATTTCCATGTGGGCAGGGACTTTGTTTGTAGTTACTTTATTCTCATTTCTTAGAACAATACCTGGTACTTTGTTGGTACTGAATGAATGAATGAATGAATGAAAGGCTTTCCCAGATGTCCTCCAGGAGACTTTTTCTTATGTCTCATTGGCTAGAATTTGTCACCTGGCTACCCTAGATGTAAAGGAATCTATGAAAGCAGGTATTTGGTTTTCTAGCCTCTCATCTGGCAGCAAAGGAAAAGGAATTGGCTCAGGTACCCAAGACAATGTAGAACTTGTGGGTGGAGGTTTGCATTATTCTTATTTGTTAGTGACCCCCATTTTGTTTCTCTTGCCTAGACTCCCACACCAATAAATTAAGGCTAGCTAATTTGATTTCACAGATATTTCTTGAATTCTTTCTATTTTCCATTCATGTTGCCACAGCTCTAGTTCTTTATTTATTTTTATTTTTTTATTTTTTACGCCTACAGCACCTGGTCTTCCTAGGTGGTCTCCCATCCAAGTACTAACCAAGCCCGACCCTGCTTAGCTTCTGAGATCAGATGGGATTGGGCTCATTCAAGGTGGCATGGCTGTAGACACAGCTCTAGTTCTGAACCTAGTCCCTGCTGCCTGTATGACCGCTCAGCTGTAGTCTTCTTTGAATGTCATGAGGCCACAAATAAAATAAAAATATAGATCTGATCCTGATATCTCCTTGCTTAAACCCTTCAGTGGCCTTTCCCTTTTACATAGAAGAAGGCCAAAGCTCTGTAATCTGGCTTCTAATACTCTCTCTATACCTATATCCTACAAACCTCTGTTTCTCAGTTCATGCCCAGCAATGCCTAATTGCTTATAGTTTCCTGCATATTCTGTAGTTTTTCCCTTGCATGTCTTAGTTCTTTCTGTCTCTCTGCCTAATTTCTTTCTTCTTTTTCAGTTAATTTCTATTTATCCTTTATCTTATTATCCCTTACTTCCTAGATAGGTTAATGCCTTTCCTTTTGCTCCCATGATGTCAGTGCTGTGTTATTATTGCACATAGCACACACTATTATGAATGTCTGCTTATGAGCCTTTTCTATTCCACTTGGGTATGAAGTCCTTGAGATACGGAAATTTTATCTTATTTGTTTTTGTAGCTTCAGCATCTACTCCATGGTCTGGCATGTAGTAGGCGCTCAGTAAATTTTGAGTGACAAGAACAGTGAGCTAAGCAAACAGTCAGTTTAATCAGAGGGAACAGCAGACATGGGCTGGGATTGAGATGATCAACCAAGGGGCACAAAAGCTGTGTAGATCCAGAGTGTGGGAGACCAGCCACGGAAAGAAAGAAGAACTGAGGCCAGGCAAAGGGGACTAGGAGAGCAGAGATTTAGACAGATATTCTGACCATTAAATGGCAAGAACCCAAGTAGCTGAATCCAAGCAAGAAGCCAGAATGGGGAAGAGACTTGAGTGGGTAAACACACAACCTTGGCAATAAGATTGGAGCCTGCTATTGAACCAATACCTTTAGGGATTATCTGCCAGAACCAGGACTGGTCTCCAATTATGGGCAGGTAGACCCTCATGGAGAGGCAAAGAAGAGGATGGATTCTGCCAGGCAGTTTTTGGCATGCTCCATATAGTATAAACCTGTCCCAGTGTTGTCTGGAATACCTTGGCTTTTCCAAGCATCAGTTCCAATAATGTTATTCAGACAGATGACAGAAGAGCTTTTGTCATTTTATCTAAGTTGAATCACCCCCTTCAATGGTATGCAACCTTGCATAATATCCATGTCAAAAGAAAAGTTAACTATTTAAAAATTTGAGAGCTGAATGAACTATTCAGTAAATGTTTTTGCCTTTGGGATAGTAAGTCAGCCATCCTTACAATTGTGTCAGGCCTGAGTGTGAACACCAGCTATCATTTTTTTCCCATGGAGGTTGAGCAGGGTATTTACACGTGAATGGCAATGGGGTACATGAGGGATGCTCCCCTCAGGAGGCTGGAGTTCTGTTTAGGACTCTGGATATTCTTGGCTTTTAATGTACTCAGCCACCTACACTGGCGCCTGAAGTGGGTTTGTCTGTCTTCTTTAAACTAGAGATAAGCCGTATGGGAATGGGGATTATTTAAAGTGAGGATAAACTGTATGGGAATGGGGATTATTTAAGTCTTTACATTCTGTGGAGTTCTTGTACTGCATGTTTTGTTTGCACTTGGTAAACAGTGGTTGAACTGAAATTGAGGGGTGCGGGGATGCATGTACATGCACACACATTCATTGCATGATGCTATGGCCAAACCACGGAGGAGATATAGCAAGGCCAAGACTGGGCATTTGTTGTCTTACTAAGGTTTGATGTTCTTTCTAAAGCTTTTGCTTGAGCAGCTGCTGCTTGTTTAAAGAGAGTCTTTTTCTTAGGCTGCCTGACCTATTTTATGGAAATAAAATTTCTTAATGTCTTTGTTTTTTTCCTCAAGGTATTTGATGAGAGGGCAGCTAATTTTGAGAACCATTCAGGAAGGCTTGGTGCCACTGCAGAGAAGGCAGCTGCTGTTGGAACTGCTAATAAATCAACAGTGGAAGGCATTCAGGCATCAGTGAAAACAGCCCGAGAACTCACCCCCCAGGTTGAGTTTTGCTCACTTTTCATCATCTTAATACTCACTACATAGTATTCAGTAAAGAAGGGTAATTACAGAAGTTTATATACATTTTTGAACACTTACTGTAAAATGTTATGAAAAAGCACACGTACTCATAGAGTCGAAATAATTTTGTATTGTTTGAATTTTTTACAATGATAGTAATTTAGTTTTGAAAGCAGAAAAAACTAGTAAATCCAACACACACACACTCTTAAGGAATTATTTGGATGATCTTGAGAGCTTACTTTGTTTTGATTTTAGAGCTTATGCCTTTCCCCACATTCCTTGGAGGGAATTTTTAAAAAATTCATTTGTGTCCATAACTTTTCTTTTTTCTACTTAATTCTATAACTAAGATATATAGCTAGTATGCTGTGAACAGTATACTGGAAGAGTGGAAACAAAAGAGAACAAAGTGGACAGGAATTAAAGTTCCAATAGGTGATCTTAAAAAATATCAGTTCAACATATTTTGTGTGATGTTTGTGTACTTTTTCTTCTAATCATATTTTAGAAAACTCATTATTTTTTCATTCATTTACTCAGCAGATATTTACTGAGTGCCAGTGATGCATTAGGAACTGTGCTGGGCTTTTACAAATCTGTGATACTTGCTTTGGTGGTAACCTGCAGGGAGACACAGGGACTAAGCATATCTTTTAATTGTCCAGTGTTTGCCCACATGATATGTTAACAAGTCTGAGTCTCTCAAAAAGTCACACTTGTCCAACTTTTTAAAAAAACTTCCATAAAATATGAACGATTTTCTTTAAAAAATTTCTTAGAACATGGAATATAAAACATGATTTTTGTATAAAACTAAGATTTCTGAAAAAGAGAAAACTACGTAATTTATACAGAGAAGGACAAATACCATATGTGGATTCTAAAACAAAATAAACAAAACAAACAGACTAATAGGTATAGAAAAAACTGATGGTTGCCAGATGGAAGCGGGGCTGGGAGGCTGGGTGAAAAAGGTGAGGGGATTAAGAAGTACAAATTGGTATTTAGACAATAGTCAAGAGGATGTAAAGTACAGCTTAGAGAGTATAGTCAATAATATTACTATGTATCATGTCAGATGGGTACTATGGGGGGATCACTTTTTAAGTTATATAAATGTCTAACCAGTCTGCCATACACCTGAAACTAATATAATACTGAGTGTCAACTGTAATCATAAAATAAAAATTAAAAAACAAACAAACACCAACTATGGACTTTGAAGCAAAATTTGAGAGACAAATCTGGAGTTGCATTTTCTTTGACCTTGAATTTACTTATCTGTAAAATGCAGATAATTCCTTCCTAATGGATTGTTTTGAGGATTAAGATTATGAGTGAATAGCCTGTAACTTACCAAATACTCAATAAATGTTAGTTCCTTCTTCAAATGCTAAAAGCGACTAAGTGGGAACTCTTGAGCAAGTCACTTAAATTTCTGAGTCTTGGTTTTTGCAGCTATAAAATGAAGATATTACCTGTCTTGTCTATGTCACAGGGTTGTAAGGACTCAGTAAGATATAATGGTTGTGAAAGCACTTTGTTAACTGTAGACAGTTTTTATAAATATTCATAGATAAGTTTTGAGTAATTTTTGATATTTCAATAGTGCTTCTTAAGATGGAATATTTGACATCAAGAGCTTAATATATGTCAGTTTCGTGTATATTCTGAAGTAGCAAGTGAACACCCATTTACCTTGTTACTTTTTTACCTTAAAAATCAGGCTGTGACTGGGACACCTTTTGCCAGGGCCCATCTTGGCTTCCTCTTGATGAGACCAAACCTAATGTATTCAGTCTGAAAAGAGGCTTGCTGATTTTTGACTTTCTAGTGCCATCTATAGGTAGAGAGGAGAAAGCGTCCCTAAAGATTTGTATTTGGGTGGAAGGGTGCTCTCGTGTTTAAAGGTTGTTTTGTCATTGCCAGGTCGTCTCAGCTGCTCGCATCTTACTTAGGAATCCTGGAAACCAAGCCGCTTATGAACATTTTGAGACCATGAAGAACCAGTGGATCGATAATGTTGAAAAAATGACAGGTAGAGTTGTGTGCAAAGTTCTTGTCTAATCCATGAGGAGTGAGTTCTGAGAAACTTGAACAGGACCAGTTATGTTACTCAGCTGTAATTGGATGAGGAACTGTCATGTGCTCGACAGTGCACTTGGCTCTGATTAAGGCTGCTGGACAGCAGCGGCTTCTCATTCAAGCCTTGCAACTTTGTCCGAAAAGAGACTCTTTGAGTCTCTTTTATTTTAATGCCGCCCTCCCGGTGTGATGTTTATTGTTACAGCTCCTATCTTCTCTTTGAATAGTGTCTTTGCTCAGTCTGAGCCAGAGTTTGGTTTCAGAGGCTAGGGGGCGGCGTTTGTGGACACAGTAAGTGTCCCTGTCATTTTCAGTGGGTTCACATTTCAAGGAACCACAATAGCTACCATTTAGTACAACATGTCTCAGAGTTTCCTCCAACTTATCAACTACGTAGTTTTAAAAAAAGGAGAAACCAGCCACCTATAAACCTGTGTCTGTGCAGCTGAAGTGGTACCTCCGAATCTTCTTCATTCTCTGGAAAGAGGGATAGGAGCGTGGGAAGAATGTAGGCTCTTCCACCTCCCAGCAGAGCCTGCTGTGACGGGTCCATAGCAGTCAGAGATGAAAGCAGAGCTCCTGAAGTGCCTGAAGAGAGGTAACAGAAACAGGAAACAGGCTGTTAGAGGTATTGGAATCCTCCGTGTGGCTCATCTTGGGTCCTACAAGCTGCCAACAAGCAACAGATGGCTGGAGAATGAGATGGAAAGGGAGAAACAGATAATGTGGTGAAGGTTTCAGACACAATCCTTGTTTCCTCCTGATGTCGCTGCATTTCTGGTTGTCTGTGGTAGATAGAAGAAGGCTAGTCACCACAGAGGGTATGAATCCATGTGGCCTCTTGGGTCACATCTTCACTTTTTTTCCTGTGGTATTCACCTGGAAGCTTTTGATTGTATAAGAGGGACTTTGAGCTGAAGGAGAGAATTCTGGGTATTGTACTTCCACATGAGAAACTTGGACAAGGGGTTTTGGAATCTCTGTTCTTCTAAAATAGAAACTAAATTCCATTTCTGTTCTCCTGACAGGGCTGGTGGACGAAGCCATTGATACCAAATCTCTGTTGGATGCTTCCGAAGAAGCAATTAAAAAAGATCTGGACAAGTGTAAAGTTGCCATGGCCAACATTCAGCCTCAGATGCTGGTCGCTGGGGCAACCAGCATTGCTCGCCGGGCCAACCGGATCCTGTTGGTGGCTAAGAGGGAGGTGGAGAACTCTGAGGATCCCAAGTTCCGTGAGGCTGTGAAAGCCGCCTCTGATGAACTGAGCAAAACCATCTCCCCAATGGTGATGGATGCAAAAGCTGTGGCTGGAAACATTTCTGACCCTGGTAAGCAACGCATGGTGTGGTTTGCCTCAGCTGAGAAGTTAACTCAGGAATCTGACAGGGTGATGAGAGAATATGCACCCCACAACCACCACATACAAAGTCTGGGTGCAGAAACTACAGATACTTAGTTTGAGAATGCTAGATTAATCTTTTTCTGTCCAAAATAATATTGGACAGACTATTTTCTGAAATATTGGCAGGTTCGTTGTAAGTTAATTTCTCTGGACCAACTTTTCTGTACTTTCTAATGTTGTCTAACATAGCTCCTGGCCCTTAGTCATTATTTTGGAAATTTCTCAAAAGATGCATGATAACCAATCTTCCAACTCTTTAGCTTATGTAACTGGCATAACTTCTTTTCTGCTTTTCTTAAAATGCTTTTTCTCTGTAAAACGTTCTCTACTTCTGTCATATCTGGAGGGCTTAAATGGACCTTTGGGTCTCCTGGTCCTACACCAAAAAATATGGGTTTTCTTTAGCTAAATTTCGATCATATTTTCAGCACCACTAAAGATGTTACCACTCTTTTGGTTGGAAACATCTGAATTCCTTTTTGTTTTGAGCATCCAGTATTTCTAGCCTTGTCTGTGAGTGGAATCCTGCCAGTGTGAGAGTGGGCAGGAGGAGCTACCCTATTCATCCCTCGCCCAGGTGGAATCTTTCTAGAATCCTCATCCCACCATCGCTAAGGATATGCTCAATTTCCTAGTTGGAGTTTCTAATAGTTTGAGTAGATTCCTGAATTTGAGGCAACCGGACACAGTAGTGATGGCAGCTCAACATAGGAGTTAATAGGCTGAATGCCAGGTGGAGCAAAGGAGTAGGGAGAAAGGTGAGAAGTACTCCAGGGAATGTATGCATCTGACACTGATGTCTCCTCTGTTCTGAGTTGGGCAGGCTTATCTCTTGACTGCTTTATCATAAGAAAGGTGATGAGCACCAGCTGAGCCCACAGTGTTCAAGCCCAGGAATGTCCCTAGTACTTTTCAGTTGTAGAGGCAAGAAGGCACCCTGAGCATTACAGGGAATAGCTGGTTGGTGACATTTCTGACTCTTTGCAGGCCCCAGGGTGTCTGCCTTGCTCTTACCTCCCTTACCCTTCAATCACTCCCTGCGATGCTTACTGGCAGCTTCACATCCAGCTTTTGTTAATGGAAACCAGTTCTTCTGCTGGACAGACTGTGCTTCAGGGCACTGACCTGCCCAGCTGAAAGTGAGGGCATCTTGTGTTTAGGCCTGCAAAAGAGCTTCCTGGACTCGGGATATCGGATCCTGGGAGCTGTGGCCAAAGTCAGAGAAGCCTTCCAACCCCAGGAGCCTGACTTCCCACCTCCTCCTCCAGACCTTGAACAGCTTCGCGTAAGTAAACTCAGAGAGATGGGGAGCATCGAGCAGCAGGGTGCGGAACTATAGCAAGAGAAAGGTAGACTTTGTTCTGGAGCCTCAATCACCAGGTGCCTGTATGCAGCTTTTACTTGACGCTTAATCAGAGACACAACTTGATTTCAGTCCTAACCCAGTGGGGGTCTGGGGAGTTGGCCTACGATGATGAGGAGTAACTGGAGCAAAGGAGCTGGCTTTGCTAAGTGTGGATGTGATGAGTGATGAGTTAGTGGGACAGGTTGGTGAGGAGTGGGAAAGTAATCTGCACAGCTTATGGTGAGATTTTATGTGTCCCCAGTTGATAATAGCAAAGCTGAGGTGGTTAGAATCTTAGTAGGTTCTTCTTTCAATTTACTTTTTTTTTTTTAAGGGGAGGCAACTCTTAAGGTGAGGACCTTGTCAGCTTACAATCCCTTATTTTTTATTTTTTACGCCTACAACACCTGGTCTTCCTAGGTGGTCTCCCATCCAAGTTCTAACCAGGCCCAACCAGGCTTGTTCAGGGTGGCATGGCTATAGACGACTTGACTTTTTTTTTTTAGTAACAAAACTAATACAGTCTTTTTTGTTTTAAGTTTTTTCTCCAACTATAATTTAAAATCTTTTGAGGCCCCCCCAAAGAACCATGAATTAATCCTTCTAAAGGTAAATGGGTTAGGAGGCTAGCTGGGCAATATCTTGCAGATACAAATCCTAGAATCAGAAATAGTGATTATTTTTAGACATTTACTTTAACAGTATTAGTAATTGCTTGATCTTGGGATAGCTAATCAAGGCAACAATTTGATTTACTCTCCTCAATTTACTTTCTCATAGTTAATGTCAGTAAAAGATGTAAGTTTCTGAGCTGGCTAAGGAGAAAATTGAGTCATTGCGCTCATACCTAAGGAACAGAGCTTTCTTAGCCTCCAACACTTCATTTGATTCTTTACAGCTGGGCTCTTGGTGGGTGGTTAGGGCCAGGGAGAGGTCTGTTTTGGGATGGCTTCTTATGTGATCAGTGGAGTCATGACATTTAGAATCAAGATCTTAGAGGTCATTTGGTCTAGCTACCCCCATTTTCAGAGGAGGAGTTATTTGCTTATGCAGCTGCCCCTCAGCAGAATCAGGACCAGGACTTAGGTCTTCTTTGAGAATCCTTGATCTGGTGGTACTGTGTGTGCCTCCCTGGGATATGTCTAAAACAGTAGTGGCTAGCTTTTTATGGAGAAAAAAGGAAGAAAATATGCTTCTGTTGAGACCGAAGCAGGTAGTCTTATGTGGAGTGAATGTGGGTGGCTTTTCTGGGGATGCTTTTTAGAGGAAAGGAAGAATTCTGGCGGGGGGGGGGCAGGGGGGAATAGTTCTAAGGGCTTTACTTAGAACCTGGTAATTCTTTCTTAGCTGACAGATGAGCTTGCTCCTCCCAAACCACCTCTGCCTGAGGGTGAAGTCCCTCCACCTAGGCCCCCACCACCAGAGGAGAAGGATGAAGAGTTCCCTGAGCAGAAAGCTGGGGAGGTGATTAACCAGCCAATGATGATGGCTGCTAGGCAGCTCCATGATGAAGCTCGTAAATGGTCCAGCAAGGTAAGTAGTGAAGTTTTTTGCTGTTGTTGTTGTGTTGAGAAAGGACGAAGAACCGTGCATAACACCCAGGAAGAAGAGTCTGTTTGGGAAGCCACCCCCTTTTTTTGCTTTGGTTCCTGTTGTTGCCAATAGCATGATCCTCTTAGTTGTTGTTTAGTGAGATGTTCCTGGTGTTTGATGGTTTCTTCTTCTAGCAGCAAAAGTGAGAGCTGGAATGCCTGTGGTTTGAGAAGAGGGTTCTGTCCACTAGAGTATCAGATGCCTGACACTGGACATTTGGGGTCTTTTAGAAATTGCTTTTCTTTCTTAGGATTTCTGAATGTTTTTAGATGCTTTCTTGCTAATTATCAGCTCTCTAAACATGAAAATGTCTTCTGTGGGCTCTGCTACAGCTGCATGAAATGTTTACATTTTCCTTCTATTTTTTCATAAAGGTAGGTAGGTTGTGTCTTAGGAGCCATGTGCTTTTTCCTTTTCTCAGAGTCATCTTACCCCTCAACTCAAGACAGCTCCAGGCTAACTCTAGTTCAACAAATCTGAAAGTATAAATATTAATGTGGTGAAAATTTGGATGCTATCGCAGCCATGCCACATAAATAACTTTTGCCTATTTTTTCCTGAATGATGAAAAGTGTTATCTAGCTTTTCTAGATAAGAGCTAAATGTTATTGCTAACCTTGCAGTGAAATGTAGTTCTAATTCAGTTCTAAACTCTTTCTGATAGGACCCTAGATCTTTATTCCCACCATCTATTTGCCTTTGTTCTAGTCACACCCTCAGCCATCTCAAGCTCTTGTATTGAATATAGTTCCCCAGGGTCCTACTGCACTTGTAGCCAATTTTGTTTTTTTTTCAGGCTGAGAAATTGACCTTGGTTTTTAACTCTCTATTTTTCTGAACCGTTAGCTCTGAGCCCAAGTGCTAAGAAGGAATGGAATGATGATTTTGCTGGTGTTGGACCTGACCTGTGGAATTATTTATATAATAGTATCTCTCCAACTGGGGCATGCACACTCCTGAGACCATTTTCAGAGTGTCAGTGCACGTTGGGTGTGGTGGAGTGGGGATGATCATGAAGGTTGGTTTTACTCAAACATTTTAAAGGAAATTTAAATTTTATTACATTAAATCCAGATTCATTGTGCAGCAGAACATAAAATATACTTGAATTGTAAAGATAAAGATAAAACTAGGGGGGGCAAAAAGTATTGGCCTACATGTGGCTGCACTTCACCATTTGTGGTCAGAATTCCTTAGGCCTGACTCTCTGGAGGTTTGGAGCATCAGGGGATTACTGACTTTGGCTTATGTCAGCTCAAGAAGTCAGGTGCTACTTGAATCACGTGTATTTGGCGTGGTGGTGGTAGTATGTGTTTGTGTGTCTGTCTGTCTGTGTATACTTTGAGACTCTGAACCCCAGCAGCAATGAGCTGGCCTCTCTTCTAAGGCATGGGGATGAGTCCTGGTCGAGACAGAGTTTAGGTGAAAGGATCTAGATGGTACCTAAACCTATGTTTTCTCTTAATCCTCCAACTTTGTTGTCACTTTTTGAAGATAGGTTTCTTGTGCAGGATAAGACTTTTAGGAGTAACCTCAAATAAAATTCTACACAAATTCCTACTTTTTCTTGGTTAGAGACTCGCTATTCTTCACTGAGGCAATTCTTTTTGTTCACTATTCTTCACTGAGGCAATTCTTTTTGTTTCCACTCCCCCGCCTTAAGCCTGTTTTCAGTACCTGATTCCCCTGCCTCTTCCCCTGGCCTTTCAGAACCCCCATCTCTCCCTCTCATGGGTCCTGTTCTCTCAAGGCCACCAGTTTGGAGCTCCTCTGAGCTCAGCCTGGGTCACTTGCCAAGCCCATGCATTATCTTATCTGTGAAATATGTAAATTGAGTGTGGGGTGAGTGAGAACCCTATTTTGCAACAGGAGAGGTTTAGGCTGTACCCAAAGAACAGCTTCTGAGTTAGTACTAGCAGTGGTTGCAATCTGAGATTGTGGAAGCATTGCCTCTGAAGACTTTGAGAGTTAGAGAGAGCTGGTCTGAAGTGTGGGCTTTCCTAAAGATGGGAAACTGGATAAGGTGTCTTCTGGACATTCCTTTCAGCTGAGTGGTTGATAAGTCCTCTTCACTCACCATTGTGTTTGTTTTCTTCCCTCTTTCTGGTTTGATATCCACTGCTTCTGCTGTGTCATTTTTAATTCTGGGATTTTTAACTCCTGAAGGAAATATTAATCTGTGTGTGGCAGCTGCAGAGCTGACCTGAGTCACCTCCTGTTGCAGGAAGATGTGGAACAGTGTCCATATGAGCCAGCAGAGTGTTCACTTTGTCCTGTTCAAAGCAGGTTGTGTGGCTGCATTTACCTTTTCTTTCTAGATTCCTTTTAAAGGTAATGAGCTACTATTGTTTGGTAGTTTAGCTCCTCAAAAATATTCTGACTTGAGAATTTCTCTTGGCAAGTTTAATTTTGGTAGTAAGTGTATAGAGAAGGAATGCCATTTGCTTTCTTGGTGTAAATATTTCTCTGGAAACCCTTTGCCACTGGAATGAGTTTCTTTCCTTTACTCACTGTGAATAGGATGTCTTGGGCTGGTGCTGGAGGCTGAGAATTCTCCCTTCTGTGGAGCTTGATTCTTCTGGCTCCTGGAGAGTATGCCATTTTCCTTCCCATCCTAGGCAAGCTTTGGTTACTAAACCAGCTGCAGCTCAGGTCCCCGAGTTCTACTGCTCTTACTAACACTTTCCCTGTTTCTCATCCTTCCTGCCATCGTCAAAGCTGGGTAACCCAGCTGCTCAGGTGGGTATAGGTGTTGTAGCTGAGGCAGAGACGGCTGATGCTGTTGGGTTCCCTGTCCCCCTTGACATGGAAGACGATTACGAACCTGAGCTGCTGTTAATGCCATCCAATCAGCCGGTCAACCAGCCCATTCTGGCCGCGGCTCAGTCATTGCATCGGGAAGCTACCAAGTGGTCTAGTAAGGTACTGATTAGCACCCCCAGTTGGGGCTGCTCCATATGCATCCGGCCATGTGCAGCCTTGACACATTGCATCACTCATGATCTGTGCTGGTCCTGTGAGTCTGGGCAGGGCGGGCATCTGTCTTTCTGCACCTTGATGTTAGGACTGGCTTCACAAGTTTGATAGGTCTGCTAATGCCAGATCAATGGGATTGCATTTTATGTTTGGGGATCAGAGAGAGATGGGGTCACTTTTAGAAAGGATTCCTTTTCTTGCTGACTTTGTGGTCACTATTGGAACCTTATACCCCTTGGAAAGCCATGGATGTGTCTCTAATGACTTGCAGGTCAGGAACCATTGTAGACCGTTAAGAGGTCACCTGGCCTGACCATTGAGCTTTGCATATTTGCCTTCCCCCACTGACCTCTCACTGATGCACTGATGGCTCAGCAGAGTTGATCAGGGTGAGAAGCAGCTTTATATAGTGGGATCTCTGGGGAGGGCTGCTTGCTGTCCTGCACTTGGCTGTATGGCAGATGCTGGCCTTAATGGGAATCCACAGGGAAGGGGCTTCATTGACTGCTTGTCCAGGTTTCAGTGGGAGGGGGTGGGAGGGGGAACAGTGTGTTCCAAGCTGTAGGACAGGCAGCAATAGAGCTTCGGCCTTGGAGACTGAACCAAAGCTAGTTTGGGGTGTGGGGGATGGAAGTGATCACTTTTTTTCCCTTTGAAGGTGGCATGTTGCAAGAAGAAAGGGGTTGAGGAGTAATGGGTAATAACTAACCCTGGCACTACACTGTCTTCTAACAAAGGTCATGAAGTCCTAGAATGATCCCAGGTCTGCACTAAAAGAGGTGGGCCCAGATGGCCTTGTCTAACATACTCCTATTCTCATGATTTCTTCCCATGTCTGTATTCTCTCTGGCCTCCAATATTGCCTGAGATGTTACACGCCTTCTAGCATAAATGATCAGCCACTTCCTGGTGCCTGTGGAGGTCTTCCACAGAGTGCCCTGCAGTGGCATGGTTTGTGTATGCCTCACTGCATCATATAGAAATTGAAAAGCATGAGGGGAAAAATGAGTATGGCCTGGCCTTTTGGGTAGTTTTGAACAGTGCAGTTATTTTGGTTATTTTCAGCCAAAAAATAAGCCTTTTGAGAGCATAAAGTAAATTACTTGTACATTTCTTGATTATGACCCATGAGGGTTTTAATGAACCAAAATGCCAAATCTCAGATAAACTGCTATTAGTTGGAGTGGGGGCTCCATTTACAGCTTGAGTTTTATTTTCCTGATACTTCCCCAGCATCCTTTTAGCTGAAGGTTTCTTTAATTGAAGCAATTTATCTGAGGGGGAAGAATTGATTCTTGGCCTTTTTAAAGGTGAAAAATTAAAATAATATGTTCCTTTACACTGACCCAACAGACAAGAGGCAACAGAACTCTAGATCACAAACCATATATATATATATATTAAGGCTGATAATGATTACTTGGGTTTTAAATTCTACTTCATCAGGGACAGTCCTTAGCTGCTATTTGCAACAAGGATAAGGATGAACAGGATGATTTCAGCATCTGGAAGGGCTCCTCTGTATTTCCCCCCTCAGGCCAGGTTTACTTGTTTTCCCCTATAGAAAGGAAAATGCCTGTTTAACCAACTTCTTGGCCCTGTCCCCATTTTATTGACATGATTAACCTGGACATGCTGAAGTGCTTGTTTAGTGCTATGCCTGGGGCGCACATGTTGCCCTCTCAGACTAATATCCAGTTACTTGTTTTTCAATCAGGTGATCTCTTTCCATATCTCTCCTTCCCTCCTCTCCCCTCCCCTCCCCTCCTCTTCTTTCTTTTCTCTCCTCTCCTCCCCTCCCCTCCCCTCCCCTCCCCTCTTCTCCTGTGCTATCCATATCACTCAAGAACAGTCCCTTTATCCTAATTTTATCCTTCCAGAGGGCTGCTAGAGAGCAGCAGGTTCCCTTCTCTCTTCTTTGTGCTTCTCCATCTTTCTCTAACTTGGCCAGAGTGTGGGTTGAGCTCACACTGTATATTTGCTTCTCTCTAGGGCAATGACATCATTGCAGCAGCCAAACGTATGGCTCTGCTGATGGCTGAGATGTCTCGGCTGGTAAGAGGGGGCAGTGGTACCAAGCGGGCATTGATTCAATGTGCCAAGGACATCGCCAAGGCCTCAGATGAGGTGACTCGGTTGGCCAAGGAGGTTGCCAAGCAATGCACAGATAAGCGGATTAGAACCAACCTCTTACAGGTACTCAGAAGTGTGTGTGTGTGCGCGCGTGTGTGTGTGTCAGTGTGTGAGAGTGGAAGGGGATATGGGAAGGAGAAAAGCAGGAAAGAGAGAAGTGAATAAGCAGGGAGGAGGAGGACACGCTTCAGAGTAGAAAGAAATAGAAAGGGGAAATATGCATGTGTATTTGGGAAAGACAGATTCAGGAAAGTTTATTTCTCAATAAAATGAAAGAATTTTAATGCTTCCATTTTTGGACAGAGAGTATACTGATCCTTAGGAGAAAACAAATAGAATCCTGCTACTAATTTATTGAGTGCCTTCTGCATGCTAGCCACTGGGAATCCAGAGGTGGGTTAAGTCTTACCCTCAGAAAAACATAGAAACATAGTAAATTCAACTTTCTTTTTAGGTATGTGAACGGATCCCAACCATCAGCACCCAGCTCAAAATCCTATCCACCGTGAAGGCCACCATGCTGGGCCGGACCAACATCAGTGACGAGGAATCTGAACAGGTACGTGCCTACTGCTTCTGGTTTCATGCCGGCAGCTTCGGTGCCACTTTATAGTAATTTAATTCAGCTTTAGGGAAATTTTACCTGTGAATCAAGGATTCAGTATGTGGGATGGAGTCTTCAACTCTTTCAGAAGGGCATCTGTATTGAAGAGATACATCGGAAATTTAGAAGGGCATGTAAAGCTCTTGTGCAAGCTTTTGTCATTTTACAAATAGGAGATTGAGGCCTAGGGAGGTTAAGGGTCTGAATCGGTAGCAGTTAGGACTCTACTCAATTATTTTCCTCCTGGGAATAGGTTTGGCTCCTTCGAGGCCCCTAGTGCCTTTTCAGTCTTGCTTTACTCTATCTTTTTGGCTGTAGAGAATTTCTGCTTCTTAGCTCTCTGGGTTAAGTACCTTAGGGAGGATGACTAGTGTAGGCTTTTCAGGGACCTATGGAACCTTTTGGTTTCCTTGACAGAGATTAAAATAAGGATGGTAGGAGGATTCCCTTGAGCAATGCTGCTTGTACGTACCTTGGCGACCATTTCTTAGAGCTTATCCTCCTTCCCTGCCTCCTGAAAACATCACCCAGGTCTTTGAGAAAGCCCTCATTTGAGCACCTCATCCTCTCCTTTTCTCCCCTCTCGTAGGCCTTCTGTAAGCCACAGTCCCAATTTCTTCTTATGGTAGGTAGCATATCTTTTGTCCAACTGCCCAGACAAGGCTCATCACACATGGCGGTATCTATGTGGCACTGAATTAGGCATTGTATGGGAGAGTTTAAAAAATAGACACAATCCTTCCTCTTAGGGAACTCACAAACAGTTTAGGAGACTAGGCCAGGGGTCACTTTAGAGGAAACAGGAGGCTACTCTTCTTGATGCCAGTAGTGCTGCTTTCACTAACATGTTTTAATCCAACAGCTCTCACCCTAACCCTCTCTTCCCTTAAACCATGGGAACTAGATCTTTACCCCTAACTTTTTTGTATTCTAGGCAGGGTTTAGACATTGGGCTATTTCCTGTCATGTGATCTCTTCTGCCCCAAGAAAGGAAAGTGGAAAAAACAGGGAAGACTCCGAGTTTCAGACTTTATCATTGAGTTAATCATTTAACCAATAAAAATGTATCCTGGGAATATTTACTATGTTCTATAATGTTCCAGTAATAAAAAGGTAGACACTGACTTAGTGGTAAAATGGAAAAAAACACTGGATTGCAAGTCAGAAGTTATGCATCCTCATCTTATTGTGTGAATGTGGTTGGCAAGTCTGTGAACCTCTCTGGGCCTTAGCTTTTTGTTGACCAAGTGAAAAAATTAATTGTTTAGGAATTCTAGCACATAGAATTCAGAGCCCATTGGGAACGCTCTGAAATTGCATGTACAAATTTTGTGCACGTGAGCATTTTTCTGAGGAGAAACCACTGCCTTTATTAAATCTTCACAGATTCTGTGGTTCAATAATAGTTATGAGTTAAAAAAAATTGTGCTAATGGATCAATAAATCCCCTTTCTATGGTGGAGTACCAGTGTGTTCCCAGTCCTGTCAGTTTGTGTGTTTAGATTTACTTAGATTTACATAGATTTATAAGGTGGTTGGTTTGTTCATTTAGTTATTTTTTTCCTTCACTAATGTGTCTGGCACTGTCCTAACATTGAGGTACAACCGAGCAAAACTGGCAAAAATCTCTGCCCTCGTGGAACTTATATTTTAGATAAAATCAGATAAAATATCAGATAAAACAAACATCCTAGGTAAAATGTATAATACAGTTAGTGATGATATGTTCTATGATGGAGAAAAATGAAAGAATTGGAAGATGAGGAATGCTTGGAGTTGAGAAAGTGGTTTAAAATAAGGTGAGTGGGGAAAGCCTCATCAAGGTGACAATTGAGTGAAGATCTGAAGGAGGGTGAGCCATGGGAAGAAGAGCATTTCAGGTAGAGGGAACAGCAAGAGTTAGAAGCAGGAGGTTGTTTGAAGACCGGGAAAGAGTATGAGCTAGAGGCTGTTTGAGGGTCAGTGATGGGTCAGTTTTGGGTTCTTTTTGGTGATCCAATTAAACCAGTCATGCGACAAGGATGGGGGATGCCAGGTACAGGTAGGGGAACTGCAGTCCATTCTTGGCTTAAGCCAGTTTTGGAGGCAGGGCTACTGTGTCAGGGACCGTGAGTAATGGAGAACTCCTCTTTCCTTGCAGGCTACAGAGATGCTGGTTCACAATGCCCAGAACCTCATGCAGTCTGTGAAGGAGACTGTTCGAGAAGCAGAAGCAGCTTCAATCAAAATTCGAACAGATGCTGGATTTACACTGCGCTGGGTTAGAAAGACTCCCTGGTATCAGTAGGCACCTGACTGAACCTGGCTGGCACAGAAACCCCTACTAAATAGAATGAAAATGATCAGAGTTCCAGGAGCCACCCAGAATTGCTGGGAGGTTGAAAGCCAACATCCTGGCCTGACATAACAGAAAGGAATGGGGCCTCTTCGCATTAGAAAACATTTATACTCTTATCATGGACACTTTGAAATGTGTCTGTGTTCTCAAACACAGTTATACTTGTGCACACTCTCCCAATAGGCAGACTGGGTTTCTAGCCCATGAACTTCACATAAGCTCAGAATCTAAAAGTGAACACTAGCCAGACACCCTCCTCTGCCCCTGTTCCTTAGGGGACAGTTCCCTCTCTGTGTCCTTTCCTAGCCTCCCATTCTCACCAGACTCCCAAGACTCAGGGCCCAGGCAAGTCAGTTAAGAAAATCACTGTGCCTCCAAAATTTGTTTTGGGCTTTCCATGTTGCTGCTGACCCTGGCCTGCCTTCTTTGGCTGTGCTACCTGGGTCCCTTTCAGAACTGAGCTTCACTGCTGTGGGGGAAGTTGGCCTCTGGGCGGGAGCCCCGGTATATGGGGCCTAGATTCACTTCCTGCTCCTCTCTAATTTAATCCTTCTGGTTTCCCCACAGTATAAAACCAAATTTCAATTTGCCAGGAGGAAATCACAGAATCGCATGATTCTGTCTTTACCTTGCCCATGAGCAATGTCTGTGCCAGAGAAACTTCCTGTCACATTTCCTGCCTCGGCCTGCCAAGGTAGCCCTCCCATGAACACACTGTGTGTCCTGGTGCTCTCTGCCATTGGAGGGGCAGAGTAGCTAGGGTATGGCCTTGCCCATCATCCCAGCAGGGCCACTCCCAGGCGCTTAGCGCTTTGTCACTGCCTGCAGAGGTCTGTGCTGAGGCCTTATCACATTCTTAGCTCTTATTGTTCTTTCTGAGCTGAAATGCTGCATTTAATTTTTAACCAAATCATGTCTTCTATCCTGGCTTTTGTATTCATCCCCACACCCTTCCTAAACAAGATTTTTAAAGATATATGTTTGTTCATCTGTAATTTTGAAAGAGCCTTTTTATCCTTTTGCAATTCAGTCCTAAGTATTGGTGCTTGCCCCCCAGGAATGTTTAATGGAAAGGCAGTCCTATCTGACGGACACTTCCTACCTAAGGGAGAGTGGTACTTGTAGACTGGAATTCTGGCGCTGTTGGGGATGAATCAATGTTAAATAGTCTGTAGTAATTTGTGCGTCCCACAACCAGCTACAGCCAAGCCCCTTGCATCCTCTATCCCCTCCGAAGTACTTTGTTCGAGAGTAATGAGTGTAATATTTAATTATCATCATGTTTCTTGTTAGCGAAGTGAGAAAGAGTTTTTCCCTTTTTTGGGCACTTACACTGCTGTCTAAGCATTCCCCAGCACATGAAAGCTTATTTCTTCCCAAAGCCAGAACTGGATGAGTAAAGAGGAACCCTTGCCTGAATGTCCTTCCTTCCCACCTCTAATGTGTGTTAGATCCCAACATCGAATGTGTAAAACTTGTCTTAAGTTGGTACTTTACACTCAGGCTTCCTCTGTTTCTTTTAAACTGATGATTACTTTCAAGGCCCTCAGCATATTTGTATAGTTGCTTACCTGATATAAATGCAATATTAATGCCTTTAAAGTGTAAATCTATGCCAAAGATCACTTTCTGTTTTACTAAAGATTACTTAGAGGAAATAAGAAAAATCATGCTTGCTCTCCAAGTTCTTCCAGTGTTTTGAGACACTGGTTTACACTTTATGCCGATGTGCTTTTCTCTGATATCAGTGCTCAAGACACAGTGAAGCAAATAAATTAAAAAAAAAAAAAAAAAAATCCCTGAATGATTAGCGACATCACCACTAAAACTACATTTATAAACTAGGATTTGTTATATGCAAATACTTTCTGCCTCCTCTTTTGTTCCGTTTAAAACAATAAAGTGCATTTGTATAAATAATGCTTTAAATGATGGGTATGTTATTTTAGTTAGATCTTTTAGATCAATTTTCTCCTATGTTTTGGAGAATAGCCAATAAAACTAAAGATTTTTATTTAATCCAAATGTTGTACTGGAAGTAGTAGAAATCAGCAGCAGTATACTTAACAAAGATCTGTGTAATAAAGGACAATTTTGGGTATTATATACTAGAAGGAGCAAAAGTGACAAAAGTTAACAGTATGAAGAAAGCAGCCAGATGATTTGGATCATCCTCTGGTTGAAGTAGTCTGTCATCATCTTAGAAGATGCTAGCTATTCATGGAGACCATCACTATCCCCTAAAAAGATGAAGCTGTTACATGTGTGGGAATACCAAAGGTATAGTTTTCATAATCCAATATAGAACAATAAGGTTTCAGGGATTCACCAGGGCCATGAAGCAGAGCTAGCTTTGGGGGACATATTCTTGCTTGAGGAAGCACTGACTAAAAGACTAGGAGCAGGTTCTTGAAGTTGAGCTGGGACATCAATTTTTGCCTTATTTTCTAGGTCTGAAAGGGGTAAATATTAAAAGGTGATAGTGTTGCTTTAATTTAGAAAAGTTGCTGAGCAGGGAGGCAGATTTAAGCCTGTTTTAAGTTAAAAGGGAATATTCAAGGCTACTGAATTAACTAAGGAATATCTGAAAACTATTCATGGTCTCATTTTTGCAACTCACCATATGTTCACTGGTGCTGCCTTCCTGCTGTATTATAACTTAATAGTTTTCTCAAATCATATGTCCCTGAGGACAATAGGACCAGCATCTTCCAAGGGTTCTTCTGTAGCAGCACTTAAGGAGTGAACTATCACATGAATCCTCTTTGAATAAAGTGGTGACTCCCTCATGCAGAAAATGAGCATCTACTTCATTTGCTCTTGAGAGATACTCCTTTAAGAATTTAGAAAACAGAGCTATTCTGGGATTAGCTAGAATTCTGTGCTTGAACAATATTCTAATGCTAAGTATTAATGGATGTTTGTTATTAATAGGTGGTGGTGGTATTAGGGAGAGGAAGCTTTGATCAGTCTGTGGCCAGAACAGGGATGATTAGAGAATATATACATGATTGTTAACATACTGAGGTTAAGAGAGGAGGAGCACTTGGAAGTGCTTTACAGCAGCCCTCACACCTCATAATACAAAACAATATCTGATCATGTTCTGCCTGATCTGACAGTGAAGAACGCCCCATCTGAGAATGCTCAGTCAATAGTCAAGCTAAAAAAATCAACTTGTTGCTTTCATCTTTTATTGACAGTATAGCTAGAGCTAGAGTTTACTGGATTCAATCAAATTAATAAATACAATAATTTAATTATAAAATGAAATTATCTACTTGGAAGTTGTAGCAGAAATTGCTAGAGAAAAGGGACTCTTGGCATACAATCTGCTTGTTTTTAAGAGAAGACAGCACAGAAAGAAAACTGGATAGTCCAGGTAAAGATGGCCGATTAGGGATTCTGTAGAAATAAAAGCAAAAGTACTGATTGCTCTTTGAAGTATGAACTCTGAAGAGTAAGACATTAAAGATGAAAAGCAATTGAAGTAGGTGACCAATCTTAAGCAAAGGGAATAAATATTTGGCAACATCTTGATTTTAGCTGCCAAGCTGATACTGGTTACCCTAGAAATTTCAAAGTTGCAATAAGTGACCTTTCCTATAAGATGAAAGGCATGCTGTGTGTCCTAGGCAGGCAAAGGTAAGAATGCTACTGTAAAGTGGGCTCCCTGTACCAGCACCAACCACTGGCCCTTGATAGCAGAATGGGATGAGTGTCAAGGCTACCTTTAGCATGATAAGGGAAAGGGAGTTATAAGCTGAGAAAAATGAAAAGAATGGAGTTGTAAGAAAATAGCATAAGTACAGACAAGAGGGAAATATAAAGAACAAACACTTGTATTTAACTTTCAGCCTTTTTCCATTCTTCATGTTTAATGAAGCAGAATAACTGGGCAAGGACTTCTAAGCCAATAAAGTGGAGTAACATGATACAACCGTAGACTGACTTGCTGACCACGATGATCTATACAGTTTCATCAGTGTTACCAAGGATTTTGTTTCTGCCTCAATTTTGTACTTCAACGTACTTTATTAGTACAGTATAGGCATTTTAAGTACTCCAGTGACAATTACAATAGTTCCAGGAAGGAATCTATTGTGTATAGCCTTGGGAAGCACACAATATGACAAGGAAGCTCCCCCTGAAGACAAGGGATGCAGGCAAATTCAAGCCCTTAAGAAGAGGAAAAAAGATGAGAATATGCAGGCATATGTTCCTCCTTTTGCTGAACTAGGGCATAAGGCCTTTAGGGTAACTATGATTTAATTGGTGTTGGATAAGCTTTATAAAACATGAAGATGGCAAAGTTCACTTAATCTCTTTTACGTTTTTAATTTGCTTAAAAATCTCAAATGCTTGTACTTGCAATAACTTCCTAAAAGTAGTAGTGTTCCCTTTTATTATCTTAATAAAGCATTTGCCCCTTTGATACAAATGATTTTTACCGTGCTATTGAACAGATGAACTGATGGCACAAAACTGAGATGGTACTTACTGCAGCAAGGTCCCGGTAAATCAAAATCTGAGCTTTACATAAAAATCTTATTTATAAAAAATACAATACCGAGTACAGTGAGAATAGAGCTTGGAGCAGCACTGCTCCCGGCCAGGGCCATGTGGAAGTGGCTTTTGCTACAGTGCTTGCTTAATGGCACAAGTGAAAAGCTGAATAAGGCAAACACTTGAAGAGGCAGTTTTTTTTTTTTTTTTTGTAAACTTCTTGGAGTGGGGGGAATTTCTTCTGTTGGGACAGATGCTGACTTGGGATGGCTAAGATCAGGTATGACATTTGGCTGCACTTGATACATCATATTACAGATTAAGAGAGCTTCCTGCTGGCTTAGACCAATTCACTTGTTTTAGGAGAAAGCTTAACACTGTAGCCTCTGCCTTTACTGTTAAAATATGCAGCCTCCAGCTGGTGCCCACCTATGGAGGAAAGCACTTCCAAAATCTTGCTAAGTGAAAAGATACAAAATAAGCCAAGTCATTCAAAAGTTACCTTAGCTTTAAAGCTCCTTAAAAACCCTATGTTGATTACTAAGCAACTTTGTTAGCGGTGCGTAGCTCCACGCAAATGCTTTAACTAGAATATGTATTCCCACCCACTTGGTACCTAATTGTAATAAACTTTAATGACACTTGAAAACAAACAGATCTTGAGAAATTTTGGCCTCTTCTCATGTCCTCACTTGGAACTTTCCAGCTTTTGTGACATATTTGACTCCTTTAAATGGCTTATATTTCTCCCCATACATGTCCAAGCGGTTTACTTTTAAGCCTGTCAAAAAGAATAAGTGAGGAAAGGGATAATTATTATCCTGGTAACACCAATACAATATTTGTTTAGCAATGAGCACTACACAGTAAATTTGACATTAACCAGTGTCATTTGGAAGCCATGTTCCTTTACCATTCACAAATTATAGCACTGTGGGGATGTGACTTTAGTTCAGATTCCCACGTGGGCAAGGAATATCTTTTAAGGATAATTCCACTTTCTGTGAGTATGAATGATGCCTTCTTTAGTGCTTGAATGGGGAGGGGAGTGAAGGGAAGCTGTGTGAAATAGGGTGTTCTCCCAAATCACTGTACCTGAGAGGCTGGCTCCATATACAGCATGAAAGGTAAACTGGAGCTGTTGCTTTTTCTAGAGAAGAAATACTGCTCTTCTAAGCTCCCAGTCATTGACCTCAGTTTAATTACCCTTAAACACAAGTCAAACTTATTCTTACCTGAAATAGCAAGCTGCTGGATCTTGAACTGTATGTTGAGGCTCGGATTCTCTTCTGGCTTGGGTGCTCCAGACTGTAAATTTACCAGTCCTTTAAGACTTGGGAGCTTTTGTGGCGTAATTTTCCCCACATCCCATGTTAGTACCTTAAAAAGACATAGAAACAAAACAAAACAAAACAAAAAACCTGAACCATTTAATAAAGACAAATGTTCAAAGACAAGGTTTAAAGACACCATAAACTTCTGTACAAAATGAAACACAGTGTCTTGGAAACGAGACCTGGGATATTCACTGAATTTACCACTAATTAGTTCTGTGACTTTGAATGGAGAGTGAATAGAGAATGAACATCTACTTTTGGATATGGCACTGTGCTTAGCACTATTTGCATGTTATCTCATAGCAGTCTGTGATTTAGATTTTGTCTTCTTTTTACAAATGAGGAAATTAAGGCTCTGAGGTCAAATGACTCACTCAAGGTCACACAGCTAGTTAGTGACAAGATTGGGTTTGATCAAAACTAAGTCTAGCTGATTTCAAATGTCCTTTCCATTATACCACCTTCATTGTTTCTGTCTGGGTCTCATTTTCTTTTTCTATAAAATGAGAAGACTGACCTAAACTGGTATTTTTAAATGTTTAGCTATGGTACCCTTTGTTCAAATGAAATCTTTAGTGTGGAAGCTCAGTAACAGATGAGAAAGTGAAGCTATTATGGTTGAAGCTGGGGTGAAGGGCCAGGGATCTGGAGCTCCCCTTCACTTCTCAGCCCCAGGTGGTCTCTGGGGAGTTTCCTCAACTACTCAGAAATGGGTTAGATGATCTTTAACATTCTATGATTTTTATTTAAGAATATGCCTTTTCATTTATCAGGCAGCTCAATGACTCTAGTGTTGAAAAGAATATTTTTCACCCAAGCAGGAAGCTGAAAGAAAATCATTTTTTACAGTTCCTCTAAAAAATCCTGAGAGAGGCACATTTATATAGGGTGAGGAAGCAGCTTTCCTAGCCAACACCCACTGTGGAAAAGTATGAAAAAATGCCTTTAAATTAAAAAGGAAGAGAAAGGTCTTAATGATCAATTCCTACAGAAAATTTAACAATAGACCATTATAATATCTTTTTATATCCACATAATACTTTTTCAAAAAAGCTTTCATATATTCTTCCTCATTAGAACATGAGTGGGTCTCTGAATTATCGATGGATGAGTAAAAGCATTCTGAAGGAGGACAGAATGAGTCTTTTGTATTGTTACACACAGCAAAAGATGCAGGAACCCTTCACAGTCAGTGACAGAAACACAGCACAGTGTGCTCTCTAGGTTTTATTAGAAACTTTAATTTTAACCAAGACACTAAAACCTTCCCTCTACCCTCCCCCTGACCAAATCACAAAATAAAGATTGCAGAAACACTTGCTCACTCTTGATTTGAGGTAGTTGTACCTTGGTAACTGGATCAAATGTATAGCTGCCTTGTGTTGGTGTCAGGTTCATATTCAGCACAACTTTTGGCATGTGAACTGTCACTGTGATTCCTTCAATAGTTTTCCCCATATTCTGTTTTGGTCCAATTGTAATATCAAATCTGCCACAAGAACTATTCTCCTTAAAGCTGATGCTATGTTTCACATACACTGGTATTGCCACTAGACTAAAAAGATAAACACAAAAGCACAAACATACCAATTAATGACATGCGACAGCTCAGGAGGTAGTTTTTGAGAATCTCAGTCTAGAGTATCCTACCCTGTCTCTAATTCCACTATAGGGCCCTATAACTCCAGAAATGCAGACTCTGCATCTGCATCAGGGGTTGGGGTATGGGGAGGTGGTGAGCATAGCACATTGTTCAGGTACCACTACACTAAGAATTTTACAATTTCTGAGCAATAAGTATACAAATCAAGATAGAAATCTGAAACTTAACTAGTATAAACAATTGAGGCAAATAGCCCTGGTTTAAAGACAGGAATTAATATCCCATAGAAAGATAATTTAAAATGATACGAACTAAACAAAACAGTTCCTATATGGTAGGAGCCAAGAAACAATTACTCTGCTTTCAGTCCTGTCTTGATGTTAACCAAATAACTTTTGATATTTTCAAGGGACAAACCAGCTACAACTCACAACACTAAATCATTCATTTAAACCTCAGTGCAAAGAAGAGTGATATTGGGGGATGTCTTGGGAAGCTATAGGTAGGTCTGTCTCCTTTTAGCTGTGAAGTCTACAGACTATAGTAAAATTATGAGGTAGGTTCACGGTTTTGCCCAAGTTATACACAGTCCCAGATGCTTGCTCTCAGGTATATATTTTATTATACTTTCATTTACTACACTCTACACTATACTCTTAGATTCAAGGTACACTGATTATTTTAGACACATAGTTTCACTAGTTCTTGGTTCTCTAGGTGAACCATGGCTAACGGGAGCAATGATGAATTCAAGTATCCAACTGTAAAAATAAAACAGGGACAAGTCTGTTCTACCCAGCACATTGATATGTGATGGCAGTATCTGCTTGATGCATCAACATACTTTTGTGAGCTGACACGATATGATATAAGTCGGAAATTTCCATCTGGAGGAATAAATGACAAAACTCTTTCAGATTCCCAACGCTTGAACCGGATGCAGGGGTGGAAGCTGACATCATCTAGAAGCCTTGGGTTCTGCCAGGAAAACAGAACACAGACATATTCACAAAGTATAACGAATATGGCAACTCTACTCATATAATGAGAAATTAATATGCTCCCTAAAGATAAAACAGTCATGTAAGAATTTTTTACTATGACCACATCAATATAACCTCATAATCTCACAATGCTTTAAAGTTTGTAAATTTTTATATATCTTAATTTCATTTCAATTTTAATAACTGTGAGGTAGAAAATACAAGTTGTATCATTTCCATTTCATAGATAAAAAAAAAAAACAACCTGAGGTTCAAAGAACTTAAGGTCAAATTAGTGGCAGAGACAACACCAGAACTCAGTTCTCTTGATTGTTCTTAGTAGTGTGTCATGCTGAAGTCTAAAATGATGCAAAAGATCAATGCACTTTCATATTGGCAAAGTGAGTAATTCAGTAAAAATAAATGCAGATTTGAAGAGGCCAGCCAGCCATTTAAGCTACTTCTAGCAAAGACCTCTCCTCATCCTTTCCAAAAAGGCCATACTCATCATGTACGCTATTTTCTTGGTAAGTTGTGCTCAGAAAATTTCTGAGAATTTTTTGCAATCTAAGATACAAACGTGTCTCAGTAGTTATCATTTCATTTAGTACTCCATATGTATTAGGCATGCAAGGAACTACAAAACAGGAGAACAAAAAACCTACCATGAAAGAAAGGGAAAGGTCAGGCATTCCAGATAGCTTAATACAAGCATCAATGACCCCCTGAATTTCTGCAAAGACTGTAGATCCTAGAGAGAAAAAGAAAAGGGTATTAACATTACTGAAATCTGCATCTTTACTAGAGTTACCACTATATTTGAAGTAATGGAGTTACCTCCTGGGTGTCAGACATACCGAAGCTTTGGACATCTATTAAGTGGTCAGTGGACAGAGATCCATCACACCAGTTTCAGACAGTTTCTTTACTGAGTGCCATGGTCCATACCTAACTCTGGTTGGAATATGATAATTCTAAGGAAAATCAAGTCTGTCTAAATATAGAGTCATTTTTTTAAGACTGCTGGATATGAAGTTAAAATATTTTTAACAGAATTTAAAAATGAAGCAAGTTTCTCACAAAATGGACTAAGCTACATGTTAACTTTTAAGAAATAGGAGCCATTATTCTGTAATAATGTAGCTATTATTCTGTACAATGGAATTTTATAATGAAAAGGGTACTCACTGAAGAAAAAGATATTGGCTATAATTCACAACTCATTTTCACACACTAACTAACTGTGTTATCTTGAGCAGATTACTTTACCCTTTTAAACTTCAGTTTTCTTATGTATAAAATGTGAGGGTTGGGCTAGATGTTTTTTAATAAAAGTATGATTCTAATAGAGTATTGTTGTTTTGTCTGGGGTCTTTACTAGAAGTACTGCACAAAGAGTGGTAGCAAAAGTATGGTGTATGGTAGATATACAATAAATGTTAGAATGAATAAATGGCAAGAGGGAGAGGTATGTAGTGTAAGACAGCATAAGATCTGATTTACAAGGTTTGGCAGATCTCAACTAGTGGTTATGAAAATTATATGTAATTTCTGGACAAAATAAACAGATTTTTAAACAGTTAGAAAACAAATGCCTTTCCTCTGAAACCATACTGCCAAGGGGTTTCAATTTTCTATTCAGCTTATGTCAGCTGAACTGTTTTTTCCCCAAATAAGACCACATGCACACAATTACCTGATTTGTCTATAATTGCATCTATTTCTTCAACGACATCAAAATAGGCTTCATTATTTGTGTACTTTACCCCTGCTCGGCGCCACGGGATGTTGGATAGCTGCCCAGTGGGGAGTGTGTCCCCAACATTACTACTGCCTAGAACCCAGAAAAGGAAAAAGCAAAGCTAATGCATAAAATGATTATCAGAAGAGCTATTAACAGAAAAAAAAAATGAATGCTTTAGCCACTTCTTTAATGTTTGGGGTTTTCTTCATTAAATTTGTGGACTGTCCCAGAATTGTTAGAGACATATCCATAGCAACATGATCAAATTTCTAGAAGACAGAAATAAGCCGTGTGGTCCTCCATCTGCCAAACCAGGTTAAATTCATTTACTTATCTTTCGCTTCCTGTATGTTAACAGTAACCTAACCTAATTTTAGCTGGCTCAACAGAATCTCATCCTGCTGCCACTGATGAAAAAAGAGGCTAGCTGTTTCAAAACCTTCTGCTGATAAAATGTCTTCAGTGAAAATACAGAGTGATAACTAGGACCTTTGGTATTCAGCTTAGATTCTACATGAGATGTTGCCAAGCAGGCCTTAGAGGAGTAACTGGAATGAAGAACATACTCTGGCCTTTCTCCATTTCAAGGTCAGCATACCCATCTGGCTGCAATATGGCTAATGTTCAATAGCTGGCTAATTTCCTGGTAAATTGAGATAGGTCTGAAAATAAACCTGGTTGTCTAAAATATATATATCCTTGAGCTGTGATATATTTAACATTTGGTTAATTTACATTTGCAACTGAAAAGTAGTACATGCTTAACAAAAACACTTTCCAGTGTGACTATATCATCCATAAAGTATGAAATTGCTTTAAAAAATCTTATACTGTTATTTATGTATTTTAATTTGTTTTCTAGTCCTCAATTGAGAGTTAAGTTTTAGGAGCACAGACAATTCATCTCATCTTTCCTTGAATTTCTCCTGACACTTAGCCTTGTTCAGAGGATGAATAAGAGCTAAGGAATCATCATTTTCTTATATGCCTCTCTAACCCCATTTTTAAGTCAGTGCACTTGGAGAGGCATTTACAATGGTGGACAGTATAACTGATGTGGCATGTAACATTTCATAGAAATCTTCCTCTAGAAGTCTTTAACAATTTCAAAAAAATATTGTCATCTGAATGTACCTAATTTCTAGCTCTACTGAAGATTAACCAAAATTGGAAGCTTAAAACACACAAGTACAAGGCCCACAAAGCAAGAAATTTCACAGACTAATTTCCTATCTTTGTTTTATTACATCTTTTGCATGTATAAAACGGAGTTGGGAGGAGATAGTGCATACTCTGTGGTACAGTCTTAAATTTTCTATACTTTAGTAATTATAGGGTAGCAGCATGTCAGTTTAGTAATGCTATTTTTTATTTTTTCCAGCTTTATTAAGTTATAATTCACATATAGCATTAAATTTAAGGTATACAACATAGTGATTTATGTATATACTGCAAATGATTACTACAATGAGTTTAGCTAACAACACAATATTGGCTTCTTTAGGATTAACTGGAATAATTTATTCAGTCTTATTATTTAGTGTTAATAATAGTAATAATGTTGTTGTGGTAAAACCTATAAGAAATAACCAAAAGCTCCTTATCATTTACAACCTAGCCTCTTCCCATGAAAAAGAAGTTTACTACCCATTTTAACATTATCACTAACTTTAATTCTAGCCAATTGGACTACTTAAATAATCTGACAGATCGTATGCAACACTTAGGTGTTTATAAAGTTTTAATTGCTCAGTCCTAATAAAGTATGTTTTCACTTTACCTGTAATAGAGTTGACGACAGAACGTAGAATTGTTGGTGGTTTAATCAGTTCTTTCAAAATGTTTGATTCAGTAGCCAGTGGGAATCCATTGTCTAACATTTCTTCTAGGAGCTCATATACTATGACCACATTATCCTTAATTGCAGCCTCCGAACACTCACCAAAGTAGTCCTAACAAAATGTACATAATATTGCACAATGGAAGGCATGAAGAAAGCCTTGCTAAATACTTTATTATGAAAAATAAACTTACAGTAGCATAATTCACTGTTTAAGATGAATGTTAAACAGGAAAAAGAACACTTGGTAGTTCTATATACTATTCCTCAATATTTTCTTAATGTTTTTAGATTGATTGAATTGCTATTACATATTATGCCAGAAAGTACATTGAAACATTAAATTAGAATGTGAACTGTAAACTTCCTTTGCCCTGATGAGATGTCCCATACACAGATAAGTTTTAAATTATTTGGTATATTTGGCAATACAAGAGAAAAAAATGAAATGTAAATATTCGAAGACTTTTTAACCAATAAAAATCTTGGAACCACTTAGAGAATTGTATGTGGAGGGCACTATTGTTTCCTGATGACATAATCTGCAATACATACAAAAAATAAGGCTTCATGACCATGAGGCTGTTCAGTTCTCCCAAAACAGTGAGTGGAGCAGCCATGTGTGCTATTGTACACACTACACAAAAGGGTTTATGAATTATGCTTAGTAGAAAAGAAGAGAGAACACACCAAAAGCTGGGTAATTAAAAAATATAATAATGTGTCCCACCTCCAACTAATTTGAGTAATTCAAGTTCAAAAGAGTTGATGAAAAACCAACCTGGAAAGTGTCAGCAACTCGATGTAAGAACTCAATTACAAAGAGAGGTGGCACTTCAGTCTGTATGACAGACACAAAGAAAAGCTTATCCCGGTAGATACTGATGAGGTAGTGGTGAGGTGTTGAAATAACAGGTGGCACATTTTCAACATCAGCAGCTTTCTCTTGAGCTTCAAAGAAATAATCACAGACAGACTGGCTCACAACACTCTTCCAGTGCTTCTCTAGAAATATGTCACCGGAACAGTTTATGAGAAATAGACTGTGGATCATTTTTCTGGGGAAAAAAAGTTTAAATTTAGTATACATCAAAATGTACACTTGTACTATCCTGACACCAAAATCAGACAAAAGCAATACAAGAAACTATAGACCATTATCGCTTAAGAATGTAGAGGTAAACATTTTGAGCAAAATACTAGCAACTGAATCTAGCAATGTATAAAAAAGATTATACATTCTGACCAAGTGGAATTTATTCCAAAAATGCAAGGCTGGTGCAACACATGAAAATCAATCAACATAATACACAATCATCATAAAAGACAAAAATATAATTATTTCAAAAGGTACAGAAAACCATTTGGCAAAATCCAACACCCTTCTATGATAAAAACCCTTAACAAACTAGGAATAGAAACTTCCTCAACCTCATAAAAAGCAACTATGAAAATTCCATAGCTAACATCATATTTAACGGTTAAAGACAAAAAGCTTTCCCCTTAATATCGAGAACAATGATGTCCACTCTTACCACGTCTATTCAACTGACGGTTCTGGCCAAGGCAATTCAGCAACAAAATGAGACAAATTGGAAAGAAAGAATTAAAACTAGCGTGTGCGCACACACACACACACACACACACACACACGCACACACACACACAATTAGAGCTAATAGATGAGTTCAGCAAGGTTGCAGGATACAAGATTAATTAAAAAAATCAACTGTATTGCTAGACATTGGCAATGAATAATCTGAAAACAAAATTTGAGAAAACAATTCCATTTATGAGTATCAAAAATATCAAAAATTTAGGATTAAATAAAAGTGCAAAACTTATACATTGAATATTATAGAACAATCATTGAAAGAAATTTAAAAGAACTAAAAAATGGGAAGACATTTCATGTTCATGGATTCTAAGATGTAATATTAAGATGGCATTACTCCCCAAATTGATCTACAGATTCAATGCAGTTCCGATTAAAATGCCAGCAACTTTCCTTTTTTTTGTAAAAACTGACAGGCTGATCATTAAATTCATATGGAGATGAAAGAGACCAAGAAAAGCCAAAACAATTTTGAAAACAAACAAACAAACAAACAAACAAAAACCTTGGAAGATTCACACTTCCTTATTTCAAAACTTATTACAAAGGTACTGTGTGGTACTAATACAAGGATAAACATATAGATCAATGGAATGGAATTGAGAGTTCTGAAATTAACCTTTATGTATATGGTCAACTGATTTTTGAAGAGTGCCAAGGCCATTTGCTGGGGGAGAGAATAGTCTTTTCAACAAAAGAAGCTGTGACAACTGGATTTCCATATGCAAAAGAACGAAGCTGGATCTCTACCTCACACAATACACAAAAATCAACACAAAATGTATTGAAGGTCTAAACATAAGAGCTAAAACTGTAAAACTTGAAAAAACATATACATAAATCTTCATGACCCTGTATTAGACAATGTTTTTTTTTTTTTTAGATATGACACTGAAAGCACAGCAATAAAAGAAAAAAAGATAACCTAGACTTGTATCAGAATAAAAAATTTCTGTGCTTCAATGGACGTTATCAGGAAAGAAAAAATCAACCCAAAGAATGAGAAAATATCGGCAAACCATTTATCTTACAAAGGACTACTATTCAGAATATATAAAGAACTCTAAAACTCAAAAATAAAAGGACAAATAACCCAATAAAAAATGGGCAAAGAATTTGAAAAGATATTTCTCATACATTTAAACGGCCAATAAGCACATGAAAAAATGCTGAACATTTTTTAAAAATATAAATCAAAATCACAGTGAAATAACATTCTCTGCCTACTAGGCTAGATATAATCAAGAAGCAGACAATAAGTGTTGCTAAGAATGTGGAGAAACTGGAACCCTCATAATTGCTGGCAGGAATGTAAAATGGTACAGCTGTGGTGGAAAACAGTCTGAGTTCTCAAAAAAGTTATAGAATTACCGAATGACTTAGCAATTTTACCTCTGGGTATATACCCAAGAGAATTGGAAACATGTCTATACATGTGTCTGTCAGCATTAATTCATAATAGAAAAAAAAGTGGAAACAACCCAAATGTTTATCAACTGATGAATGGATAAATAATAAATATCCAAACAATGGAGTATTATTCAACCATAAAAAGGAATGAAGAACTAATACATGTTACGACATTGATCAACTTTGAAAACATTATACTAAGTGAAAGAAGCCGGCCACAAAAGGTCACCTATTATATGACTCAATTTATATGAAATGTCCAGAATATTCAAATCCATAGAGATAGAAAGTAGTTAAGTGGTTGCTAGGGGATAGGTGGAGTAGGAATGGGGAGTTACTGGTTATATGTTTAGCATTTCTTTTTGAGGTGATAAAAATTTTCTGGAAATAGAGACGATGGTTACACGACTTTGTGAATATACTAAAAACTACTAAATTGTACACTTTAAAATGGTGAGTCTTATGGTATATGAATTATACCTCTTTTTTAAAAAAGTATTCTTAATACTTTATGACACACAAATCCACTCCCAGGTGGATTAAACAAAAATGTGAACCATGTGCACCAAAAATATGTATAAAAATACATTTGTAACAGTGAAAACCTGGAACAACTCAAATGTTTATTAATAGTACATGGAAAAATAAATGGTAGTGTATTATAAAATATCATATAGCAATGAAATTAGTAAACTATTGCTACATGAAACAAATATCGATGAATCTTACAAAATCAGTATTGAACAAAGACAGACACAAAAGGATACATGCAATATGATTTTATTTATATAAAGTTCTAGAACAAGTAAAACTATGCTTGAAAGATCAAATGATTTATTTTATGGAGGAAAGTGGGGGTAGTAACTGAGAAGGGCATTCAGGTGGTCTCCTAAGGTGCTGGTAATATTTCTTGATCTAGATATGGTTACAAATTGTGTTCATTTAGGGATAATTCATTGGACTTTGTTATGACTTGTATACTTTTCTGAGGGTTAGTTATGCTTCAAATAAAAAAATTTACTGTTTTGCAATATGGGAGACAGTGGAAAAATGTCTAATTACCTTAACTTGCTCTTTTATATGGATAACATCAGTATCACGTGTTTAGTATAGTGGTCCATTCATTCAAAATGATAGTACTATATGATAAATGTAGCCTAAGAAGAAAGAATTTAAAATCTATGAATATAGTTTCTATGCTTGCAGCTATATGTCAAAGAGGAAAAGAAGACTTTCCAGAATGGATTCATTCAATTCTATTGACACAGAAAACAATGACATCAACCTGATCAGTTCTTTTTAGAGGAAGTCATTTTATGAAAACAGCTGACATTTAAAGACTAGTGATAATTTCTCCTTCCCATTTAACTTATGTTCAATAGCTATCAAGTAAATAAGTAAATAATACTAATTACTAAGATGTGTTTTAGTAATTACTGTATTAATAAGGTTATGAATGCTGTTAACAGTTTAGGGTTCCTGTTTATTAGAAACAGTATTTCTTTTGTTTAAAGCCAACTCTGTTTAGCCAAGCAATCAACTAGAGTTGGCAGCAATAAACCCTAACACGTCAGGCTTTGGACCTAAATTTTTCTAGATTAATACCTGAAACCTGCTAAATTTTTCTACTTTATTTAGTCGAATGCTTTGTACAGTACATTTGCTTTGCATTAGCCTTACATTTTTATTTGGGTGCTAAAACTGCCATTGGAATACAGACTTGCTATACAGAACCTACTGACTTTAAGTGACTTTATAACCTCTGCTGATAGTTTTTTTTAATGGAACAGGATATCCAGAAAGATCTGAAACTAAATTTATATTATGATACCTTTCCTTAGAATAACAACTTCATCTGAAATACAGTGTGGTTTAAAGTGGAACACTGTAATAAACTCAGTGAGATCCAGATTTGCACACTTCATGTGAGCCAGCTATTGAATATAGCATCCTCTGCAAAAGTTAATTCTCAGTTTCATTCAAGGTATATTTTGATAATATCTTAAATGTGCTGAGTACTTATTATGGGCCAGATAGTATGCTAGGCACTTTACTTACATTATTTCATTTAATCTTCACAAGTCAATGCTTAAATACTGCTTAACCCCATTTTACAGATATGAAAATAAAGCACTGGAAATGTTGTCAATTATCTAAGATCATAACATAAGTATCAAAGTTATGATTCAAACATAGATCCAGTTGAATCCTGAGCTCCTGACTCTATGTTCCTCTTGGAAACTATTTAGGAACATAATGCAACCATGTCCAATATAATTTCCTTAAATGATGAACATGTCCTATATCTGTGCTGTGCAATATAGTAACCACTAATCAATCACATGTGGCTATTGAACACTTGAAATGTGGCTAATGAAACTGATGTACTGAAGTTTTAATTTTAATTAATTTAAATTTAAATTATTACATGTTACATTGGACTGGGCAGCAAATATGCTGTTTGAGCTTATAATTAAGAGGAAGAGTTGGAGGATACCTTTCTTGTTAGAAGCTAAAATGTGTTCTAATAAATTATTTAAAGCAGAAATTCTATTTAAAAGAGCTGACTGACACTCATTATCTTTCTCAATCATTCATCCTGTAGAAAGTTTAGTTCACAGGATCTGTTGCACTCCACTGCTACAATACACTCAAAAAGAGCTGCTTGTTCTTGAAGCAAGTGACTTCTTAGTTTATTTTTAGAAGCCAGATTCCTACTCATCCTCTTAAGCTGGTGAAAAATTCTTTCCAGGAAAAATTTCCACCAAAGTTGTTTTCATTGGCAGTAGTTCAGGTCTCAGAAGAATACAGTAAGTTAAACTGGCCATCTGGATTTATTGTTATCCTTAGTGCCGACATGAAAGTATACCACTTGTACCTTTCAACAGTGCTTAGCTTTAAAACCCATCTTAACCTTTTATTATAGGAAAAGAGAGCTTACTTCTTCTATTCATATTACAGCCAAGGGCCTGACACATATAACAATTACATAAATACCACATGCAGCCTGTTTCTTCAATTACTTAACCTTTTAGTAGCTGCAGTTACCTCGTTTACTATTTGAATAAACTTCTTGAGAAAGCTACACACTCACCATCACAACTATCTTTTTGTTCTTAGTGACTTTTGAGTCGGAATTCCCCCATCTTATTTTAAGGCTATTTGAGAAAGTATTTAGAGGCAGTTCCATCAGAGCTTTGACTGCAGCTTAAATACTTCATAAATCTTCTTTATCAAATATTGAACATACTCATGATTCATAAGTAACACACTCACAAGTCTCAATATCCTTAGAAAAGTGTCTAAAAAATAAAACGTGTTCCTTCTGTATGTAACAGAACACAGGCATGGAAGGCAAGAGGGGCATATACAAAGTGAGAGAAGGAGACCAGAAAAAAATATAACTCCCCTAATTCTCAGTCAATATTTTGACCATTTATTTTTAAAAGTAGTGTGAATATGTTTTATATATTAAGCAATGGGGATATAAGGGTGCACAAATTAGAGTCCCTGAACTCACAGTGTTTAGAGTTCAACAAAGGTGGCAAACGACTTAATACATTAAGATTTAATTCCTATTTTGATAGGGGAAACACAGTGTGCTATAGAAATTCACAAAGCTTTGAGGGGAGAAAGAACACAAGACAAAGAAATCTGGTACAAATTTAGCAACTTCAGAAGGTGGCGGGAAGTGGAAAGATGAGACTGGAGAGAATGAGATAAACAGAGATTGGTTCACTTTATTCTGTGAGCAATGTAAAATCATTTTTCTATGGTTTTATGCAGGAGATTCATACAATCCAACTTCCAGTTTTAAGACTGCACTGTGGAAATTGCATAATAGGGCAACTAGGTATTGTGATAACAGTTGAGAGATGTGTTATTGTGGTGACCTGAACTAGAGTGTTTACAGTAGGAAGTAAAATGAAAAGAAAAGGGAAACATTCGGCTTGAAGAAAGATTAAGAAGGAGGGTGGAGAAGGAAAATTCAGCCCTAGTTTGTACGACCTGATCCAAATCTGGATATATTTGACCCAAATGGATATATTCAAAAGACTATTGTATATACAGGTCTGGTGCTTTAGAGAGAAGCCAAGTTGGAGATAGATTTGTGAGTAATCGTGATTTTTCGTTAATGGAAATTGTAACTATCAGAAGACTAAAACTACAAAAAGAGACTGTGCATAGTAGAAGAGAGCCTGTGGAAGAAACTCCAACAGCTAAAAAAAAATTATTTTATTAGTTTCAAGTATACTGTACCTTTATTAGACATTTTTATAGTTTATAAAACGATCCCCCTAATTGCTCTTTCCCTCCTCTGGCTCTCCACCTAGCCATTACATTAATGATAACTGCATTCCCTATGCTGTGCTCCCCATCCCCATGACCATCTATCAACTACTAATTTGTACTTCTTTAACCCTGCACCCCATTCTCCCAGTTCCCCAACATTCCCTCCCCTCTGGCTATCACCAGATTGTCCTCTATATTTGTCTGTTTTTGATTAGTTTGTTCTTTTTGAGGAACTCCAACATTTGAGTAGCAGTTAGGTCAAGCAAGTGGGCCTAAAAAAGACTGAAGAGGGATAAAAAAGGAGGGCAAGGGTAATGGTTTCTAGTAACTAGAGTGCGTTAGTGTGTTGCTAGAAGAGTGGAGTACTAAACATTTTAAATGACACAAAGAATTCAAGCTACAAGAACTGAAAATGTCTATTTAACAGTGTTACTCAACTTTCTTTTTATTACTACCTGCTAAAGGGGTTTTTCAAATTATCCTTCAATCATTTCTCTCCCTCAGATAATTTTAATACTACAAAATATATATCTATATATCTTTATGTACTGTAAATATATCTATGCTTTATATAGAGTATTATTATTATTTTGCTTCACAAGAGGCAAATTTTGTCCCCACTGAGAATACATGATTTAACACATAGAAGACATTGGTGATCATAGTAAAAGTAGTTTCAGCGGTAGTGTAGTGAGTGGAATGGTAGAAACTAGATATACTGCAGTGGGTGAGAAATAAATATCAAGAAGTGAGAAAAACAGAGATGAGGAGAGTGGATGATACATTCAAGAACTCCAGCTCTGAAGGGGATGAAAAGACAGGAGGATAAATGGCAGTAGTTCATAAAATTAAGAAAGATTATTTTTAAATGCTGAATGAAAGGTGTGGGTAGAGGGGGAAAGGCTGATTATGTAGGAGAGGGAATACTGAAAAAAAGAAGACTCTTGAGACAGTAGGAGAAGATAGTATTCGGGGACTAGGTGAAAGGATTTGTCTTTCATAAGAAGGGACACTTTTTTTCTTTAAGCAAAAGAGGTTTGTAGTTGGTTGCAGGAAGTTGGCTTTTATTTTCTCTGTGTAATAGGAGGGAAGGTCATTTGTAAAGAGAGAATTTCGCTCTCTCTCTCTACAAATATCACTAGCTACCCATTAATTGAGATATTATTGAGCTACATAAAAATATCTAGTCTGCAGGGAGCTCCAACAGTGTATTATCTTGAATGTTTAGAAACATTGTAAAAATCCTAAGATCCACTAGGAAAAGCTAATCTTATTGCAAAGAGAGCTTTCCTTAAAGATATGTAAGTTTCGGGTAATTCTTCATTTACCTTATTCCTCTACTTTTATTATGGTTTCAATTGAGAGTGTCCTCCTTTCTTTCCAAAACTAATTCCTCCACTAGTAATTTTGATGGCAATCCCTTCCCTCTCTTTCTAGGTCTTTATCTCTTCTTTCTTAAATCTTTACTCTTATACACTGGTTGTTTTCTGTACCAAAACATAATGTGTCTTCTATTCTTTAAAACAAACAAACCTCAAACCCTTAAGGGACCTTGTCATCCTCAGCAATCTTTTGCTTCACGCTCCAAATGAAGAACGATTAAGTTTATACTTGCTCTCTCTCAGTAACTGACTCTATTAAAGCTCTCTCAAACAGCCCAATAACTTCCTAATCATCAAATCCAACAACCTATTCTCAGACTTTGACCCTTGCAGCATTTCATGTCACTGATAACATTCCCCAAGACAAAATAAATACTTCTTACCCTATTATATGAAACTTTACCTGTTTTGGTTCTCAACTCGAAAATCTCTTTCCAGTTTACTTCCCATGCTTCCCCCGCGCCTTTAATCTACCATTTCCATCTATTTCAAACTCCATATCTCCCAAGTCCCACAAAATTCCTCCCCTCTTGTGAGGGTTCCTAATTTTATAGTGGCGCCACCTTGTTAATCATGCAGACTATAAGCTGCAGCTTCAGGTTCAATCCAAATCTACCAAATCCAACCTGCCACATCGCTCATTACTTTTCCATATTCACTCTTCTGAAGAACTGTAACGCCCTCCTCTCTGTATTCCCCACCCCAGACAAGACATCAGCTCAGGTCAGTCAGGGGTTTTGCTCTCCAAATAACCCTGGAGTCATCGGTACTCCAGCTCACTGTGGGTGACAAGACCTTTTATTCCGCGCCAGAGAACGAAGAGTGGCCCCAATGAGCTTGAACCTCTCGGGCTTGCGGCCTGAGAACACTGGGCGGCAGGTGCACCGCTCCCTTCCGGCCCTGCTGGCAAGAAACCCCGGAAGGCCGAGAGGGAGGCGCAGTGCAGGCCCACAGCACCGGAGACGCTCCTGCAGCTCATGCTGGAGTCTGGAGCCCCAGCTATTCAGCCTACTCCCCAGTTTTCTAGCTGTACGCTAACAGACTCCTCGCCCCTCTCACACTCACCCCGACACCAGGGTCTGTCAGTGATTCGGCGCCGGGTCCTCTCCGGACCGAGGCTGAGGCAGCTGAGAAGGTTGTGAGGACCCCACAGTTGGAGTGTCCAGTAGATTGCCTGACTAACAACTTCAAAGGAACCAACTAGATCTACAGATTTGGAAATATTAAATAAGCGGGAAGACGTTGAATGAGAAGAAATGCGTTTCTTGAGGTTTAGGATATAAATCCTTTAGCGCACCCAGAATCTAGAAGAACTGGGAGAGGATTTCGCACCATCGAGACTCAGGCGCTCATCCGCAGCCTAACTCAGTCTGGGGGTCCCCCCTATAGTCTGGTGGGCGGAATCAGGAATGTGTGTATTAGCCAATGGGTCGAGCCGAGGGGTAGAGCCAATGACTGTGGGTGGGAGAGGCATGGACTGGGAGGGGTCAGGAGGGCGGGGTTTGTAAAAAAGGAGGCGGTGAGATAGGGAGGGGGCGGGGCCAGATAGCTGATGGGTTGGGGCGCACGCTGGAGCCTAAGTGGGGTGGGAGCGCGAAGATGGCCGCGACTGAGGAGGAGCCGAAGCCCAAAAAGCTGAAGGTGGAGGCGCCGCGAGCGCTGAGGTGAGCGCTACCCTACGTAGGGTGGAGGGTTACGGCGCCTGCTGCTAACCAGGGACCACATGTAGTTGCATAGTCCCGGCGCTGGGTGGTGCCCTCGCTCCCGGCATGGGGCCAACGCGCAGGACCCGCAGCTCGCGGAGCTGCCCGCATGGCTGCGTCCTCTCGCCGGGCGCCCACCCAGTTTGGCTGAGTCGCCTCGTCTTCGGAGCGGCTCCGGCCGCCCTTGACCAATCAGAGCGTCGGCTGGGGGTGGCCGACCCGGCTGTGAGGCAGGCGCCACGTGGGAGCCCTTCTCGGCTGGGCTAGTGAGACCCCGAAGGACCCGGCCGAACCGGAGCAAAGTTACACGCGGTCATCTCCTTTTCCTTGGGGGTTAATGAGGAGGAGGTCCAGCGATTGCTCTGGGGCAAAGACAAAATTCTTGGGAATTTTTCGTAAAATGTCGCGGAAGGGCGACTTGACCTTATTTTTCTTACACAGTCTGTGCTGGGACCTTTGAAGACTGCCAGGGACCCAGATCCCGCCTCCGAGGCTTGGCGGGGGCGGTGTTTGGCTGAATGAATAGGAAAGGCCGATTTTTCTTTTTTCCTTTTCACTCTTTGGCAGCAGTGGGGACAGTTCTACGCCTAACACCTGCCTCACATGTGATTAATGTTGCAACTTTATAAAATTGTTGGTTAAATATTCCTTCCAATAAGTATAAAGTGCAGCGTGCAGTCCTTGATGATTTTGCAATGTTCGTTGGAAGGCAGTGATTTTTCTAAAAATAGACGTATCAAATTGATTTAAAACTGTTGGGACACTCTGATTATACAAATCTCATTTCTTCCAACATCACACTTCTTTACCTCCAAAAGAATGAATCATTCATAATTGAAAAGAAAAGGTTATTTACAGGCTTGGTGGTGTGTTCATGCTGTTTTGAATGGATGGTGACTAAATCCTTGCCAGTGCCTTTAATGTATTTCTATTACCCTCAGAGGGTTAGAGGGTTCGTATTTCATACGAAGAAAATAAACTTTTTTTTTTAACAACTCAGGATGTTCATTTTTATTTTAAGTTTTCAAACTATAGAGTAAAGCAGGGACTTTTGATTCAGACCTATCTGGGTTCAAGGTATGTGCTTTCCGTATTCAGCTCATTCTTAGAGTATTTACTTCAAAGGCACCTCCTTCACAAAGTTTCCTCGACCAAAGTGGAAGATAGATGCAACTTTTCCATACTATTCTATTAAACATACCTCCCTTAGATTTCCTTATGCTAATTCATTTTCAAAATGCTTTCCTATTATATAGATAAGGAAATTGAAGCCCAAATGGAACAGTTAAGGAACTGAAATATGAACCTAGAGCACCTGGGTGCAAGTTCATTGTTGTTTGCCTCTACTGTGCCTACTTTTATACAATCACCCAAGGTATACGTCTCTGCCTATGCATCCTTAAAACTAGTGATAAATAATATCTAATACTTAAGTATATATGTTCTAGACACTGTTTCAGTATTTTATCTTTTTTTTTTTAACTCATTCAGTCTCACAGCAGCACTACCAAAGAGGAAACATGCATAGAGAGGTTAAGTAATTTATCAAGGTTACCTATCTAGTAAATGATGAGGTTGGGATTTTAATCCAGGTAGTCTGATTCTATGTCTGTATGCTTAATTACCATACAACACTTATTAACTTAAAGGTATTTATCCAAAAATCTTAGTAACTTGTTAAATCAGTTTTTCTCTACTAGTTTTGCTTTTTTTTAATAACAATGTTGCAAATATGTGGGCATATGATACAAAATAATTCTTAAATACATAATGTATTTTATATGTCATTAGTGGCTATTTAAAACTTGTAAAAGACTTTAGGCAACTAAAACTCATTTTATACATTACTTAGTGCCACCTGTAGACTTGAAATTAAAAGATTAAACACTTGAGTACTGGGACAAATCAAATCTCTTAATTTTGTGTGAAGATGTTTTGGGATTGGGTGTTCCTACCTTCATTATATTAGTTTGGCTTTAAAGGTCACAGTGTGATAATATACTGAGTGGTTAGACTGCAAATGTTGTCTATAATAATTTGTTTAACAGTTCAGAGGCTAACTATCAGCTTTGGTTAACTTTTAAGAAGAATGACTTATAAAGTCTAAGCATAAATTAATGTGTAAGTCAGTGGGGAACAAATAAATTTATGAGATATTTGTAGATGTCAGGGAAAGGATTTAGGCTTTTGTGAGAATTTCAGTTAGCTCTGGAGTAGCAGTTCTCATCCAGGGGCAATTTTGTAAGTTTCTGGAATTGTTTTTGGTGGGGACTGCTACTGTCATCTAGTGAGTGGAGTTCAAGGATACTATTAAAATACCCTGTAATGCTCAGGAAGCCCCCTGCAACAAAAGAATTATCCAGTCAAGATTAACAATAGTGTTGATCTAGGGAGAATGACAAGTCTAGCCTCCCTTTCTCAAATGACCATTATTTTTCTAAGCTGGATTGCTTTCCAGGGTATAGCAGTTACTAAAGTTGCAAAGAAACAGCAGCTCTAACATGTTTTCCCATTGGGTTCAGGAACAGATGGGAACATTAATTAAATGCTGGACTTTATCCTAGGTGCTTTATATATGCTCTCTCAATCTTCACGACAACCTGTGAAGTAGGAATAATGATCCCTGTGTTACAACTGAGATATTTAGGGCTGAAAGAAGTTGAGAAGAATTTTTGAGAACTTCTCTCTAGATGAAGATGTTCCATGATGATTACCTATATTTAGGACCTCTTAGATTTCTTTTCTCTCCTTTGGAAATCTCGTCCAAGTTCATTTCTTTAGCAGTCACCTCTAAGAGGATACAATTCCTTCCAAAGCTTGTGTTGAGCACATGCCAAGTCTGTTCTTTCAGTCTTTCAAGTGTCTGCTATTTTTAGCATGGTGCTAAAAATTAGCTACTTGTATATAGAGAGGTAAGAGCTAGGTACTGTCCCTCTTGGTGGAAATGAGTGGGGTTTGGGAAAATGATACCTGAGCATTCTGAAAGATGACAAGGAGTTAACCAGGTGTGAAGTAGGGTGTCTGGCTTTATAGGAAAGTTTGTTTAGAGGTGGAGATGGGAGAGAGCTGCCTCTTGGAGAACTACAGATGGTTTGGTCTGGCTGAAGCAGAGGGCGTGTAGGGTCCAGGCTTTGTACTGGATGCTTTCACATGTGCGATTTTTCTCTTTATATCCTTTAGTTCTCAGACCCTAATTTTGCTATCTGCTGAATATCTCCTTTTGAGTGTCTTGCTGACACTTCAAAGTCATATATATCAAACTAAATCCATCTGTTGCCCTAAATCTGCACTTCTTCCATGCTTCTGCATTTGTTAACGGCACCACTAACTTCTCTTTCTCTAAAGTTTGGAACCTAGATACTTGATTCATTTTCCATCCACATAATGTTATCAAAGTTGGTCTTTTCTTCCTCAATAATATCTCATAAATACCTTTCCTTTTCATTTCCTGCTGCCACAACTCAAGTTTAGATTTTATCTTTCTTAGACTTTGTATTGCCTCACAACTAGTCTCTCTACCTCCAGTCTCAAGTTCTACCTGATCTTCTTCAGGCTTCGCTCTACTTATTTATCATAGCAAATATTTGTAAGCTCTGAAGTTGGTTAGGAAGGGTTCAATCCTAAGAGCCCACATGGTGATTCTCTCTGAATTAGCAATTACAGATTTTTCCGGGTCGTGACTTTGAATAATATTAAAAGGAAAGAAATGACAATTTTCCAGTCAATGAACATTGAGTTTTTCTCAGCATATTGCTTTCTAATCATTTTACTTTCATGGACTCCTTTTATTCTCTCAGTATATCTCCTCATTAAAGATCCTGTGTTTTAAAATTGCATAGTAAAACTAGGAAGAAAAGTCAATAAGTATATTAGGTGGCTAAGCAGTAGCTTCAGTAACCCTTTCTAAAACACATTTTTTCTCTTTCAGAAAATTTTCTGGAAGATTATTTTTATAAACTGAGCATACTGTTCCCAGAGTGATCTGTTGTGAGAAAGTATATGCAGATTAAAAAAGAGAAAGGGTGATCATGTGTCCTTAGTGTGTTTGCAGTGTTGCCTGGTCCTTAGGAGCTGTTCAATTAATGTTTGTTAAATGAATTATCAGCACAACATAGAGTGGGACTGATAACCTTCACTTTTCTAGAACTTATATTTTCTATAATACAGCCTAAAATTGAGTTTGGCTCTTTTTGGATGATATTGCATGTGCTGTTCATTTATATTCAAAAATTTAATCCTTTAAGATTAAGGCCTTTGTCTATGAAAGAAAATGGAAAACAGAAGTCTCCTGAGGTACTTTGTATGAACACCTTCATAAGATCCTTTCCTGGGCATTGAATACTAAGGCAGAGCAAGGATGGTGGAGAGCCAGAGGAAAAGCCTGCAAGTTTGGTCCTGGGTATCTAAAGGCAAGCCATGAAGTGCTTGGAGCCCAGGGAAAGTGGGATGGGCTCTGGGTAAAAGAGAACTATGTTTCTTATTTTAGGTATAGGCCTAGACTAAATAAAACAGGAGGCTGATATGCTATTTTCTACCTAGAATATGGCTCCACTTCCTTTTCATCTATTAAAATCTTGCAAAATGTTCACAGTTAAGTAGAAAAAGAAAAAGAATTAAAATTATAAAGAGCATTCTGGTCAGGATGGAAGCCAGCAGAGCACTGGTTAAGAGCATGGTGTCTGGAATCAGACATGTGGTTTGACTCTCGGTTTTTATTAATTGGTGATCTTAGGAAGATTGCTTATTGGCCCTATGCCTCTGTTTTCTCACTTAGGAAATGGATGTATAATAATAGAACCTATCTCAATAGATTGTTGAGAGGATTTAATGAGAAAAACAAATATGAAATTGGCACATAGTAAGTCTTCAACAAATGTTAGCTGTTATTCTTATTCTGTTTATTCTGCTTCTGGCTCCCCCTCTGCTCCAAATGCAGCAATTACAAATTTAAAAAATAAGAAAAGATGTAGGTATATCCAAGAACAAGATAAATATCTCCAGGGACTAAAATAGAAAGAAAATATACAGCTAGACTCTGGGTTCAGGAGCTGGTGGAAATAACTCTGTGCAGGGGAACTGGAGTTAGATACCCTGAATGAAACTGGGAGCTGGGCTGGTGTTGGATGAAAAGAAGGCTGAAATCTTCTGTTCTAAGCTGTTGCTTTTTAAAGCTCCGAACCTGAAGTGGTGAAACAGAAGTGGCAGAATTTCTCAGAGTTGGGAACCATAATTTCTCCACTGTCACCTAGTACAAAAGCACTGAGCTTGGAAAAAATGGGCTCTGGAAAGGGTGTGGCCAACCTCAAAACCACTGGGAAAAGGAAGAGAAGTCTGAGCCTGCAAACATATGAGGAAGACCATTACTTACAAAATAAACACAAGCACCAGAGGATATATTCACTCAAAATCTAATGGAATTATTAGAGCAATTTCAAAATGACTTTAAAAATTTTAAAGATCTTAAAAAAGATAAAAGTAATAATAGCCATTAAAAAACATGTTATGAATCAAAAATCAGTAGATATAAAGTAAGTGGCTTTGTAAAAGAAAAAATGGAATTATTGAAATTAAAACAAAAAATACGTTGGTTAAACTCTAGGCAAAACATATTTGAAGGGAAAATTAGCATATCGAAAGATAGACCCGAGTAATTCACCCAAATGTAGCACAAAGAAATCAAGAGAAATTAAGAGATGTGAATATAAATTGAGAGGTACCAACTTACATCTGATTGAGTTCCAAAAAGAGGAAATGGTATGAATGGTGGAGAGGCCATATTGGAAGAGATGATGGCTGAGAATTTTTCAGAACTTAGGAAAGATTAAAGTCCTCAGGATGAAAGGGTATTCCAGGTACATAGTAAGATTAAAAAAAAAATCCACACTAAAACTATGGAGATTTTGATCCTAATTATTATATTAATCTGTATAGAAAAATTTGAAAATTTAGACACCCAAAATTTAACAGTGGTTATTTCTAAATGGAGGGATTGTTGGTTATTTTTGTTTTATTTTTATTTTTGTATTTTCCAACTTTTCTGTACTGGACATGTATATTAGGACTCTTGATTTTAAGCTGGAGAATCCTGATGTGCACTAAATACATAATTTGGCTGAGTACTGAGTGGCTAAATATCACCATTACAAAATATGCCACTGAGATACTAAGTAAATGTGGGACTTTGTAAAAAAGTATTATGATTTTATTATAGATTATAATTTTTTTCATCTATACTTTTGAAATCCCAAAAGCTCTGAAAACTGAAAGTTTTTTTAAAAAGTTTGAGGTGAATTAATTTGATAGCAAAACTCGTACTGATATGAGGCCCTCTATAGTAGTTATTTGTCTGACACAAATGTATATGTTCTACTGTAAAAAAAAAATCATCTATGAGTTTATTTGTTAATGGCATGCTGCATGAAACCCTCTTGGGCAGTGTATAAAATATAAAATATACCTTCCTGAAATCTATAAACTTCTGAATTCCATAAAATTCTGGTGCCAAAATATATCTTGCCCCAAGGAGTCAACAAAAGGATGTGGATATTTATCAAAATTTTAAATAGTTTTTAAAGTTTGCTATTGTACATGAACAATAATTTTTCATCAGTCATCAGTTGCTAGATTTTTCCTGCAGTACCCATTCTACATTTTTGTTATACTAAATAGATGCTAATTTCAAATATCACTTTGGCTAGCTCTACCAGCTATGTTATTGAATTAGTAGGCTTTTCTCTCTCTCTAATAGTAACTAAGGTAAAAAACTCTTCAGCTTTTGGTCAGGAAGATTGGGAAGGCTTTCACTGAAGTGGTCTCAAAAAGTGAAGTTTCACATAGTGCTTGAGGAGAATACTTTTTGAATATTTTCTAAGGCATATTTGAAGTTGTTCCCTCACGTGTTTTATTTCTGATATTTTTGTTTGTACCTTTTTGTACTTGTGGATTCATATAGTTTCTTTAAAAAATATGTTCATCTAGAAAGCAATGTAGATGCTTTCTACATGAGTTTCCATTTGCATTTTGGCTCTCACTGCATGCATACTGATTTCAGCATATTCTCTAGAATAAGAAAATATATGTGTAGCAGTTATATAAGAAATTCTTACCTTCTCAGAGTACATCCATTTGGTTATTGTATTAACAGGGTCTCACCATTCTGTCAGCAAGCCACATTTAGTTACTAGGAAGCCCTGATAGTTTGCTATATTACTTGCGAATAATAAGATAATAGATATGATAGTAGCCTATGTGATCATTGATCACTGACAAAATTAGGAATTATCAGAAATGATACCAAAGGGGTTACTTGGCTATTTGCCTTCTAGAGGCTGAGGCTGGACTTTGGTGCATCATTAGTAGAAGAATTTCTAAGTCTCTAAGAGACTCAATTACTAGCATAACTGGGAGGTCCAGCCAAATACGACTCATCTAGGAGTGCCTCTCTTGCCTCTCTTGTCCTCTGGCACTGGATTTATTTCTCACATAAGCCATCTCACTATAACAAGAAAGAAGGCATTTCTTAACCCCAAGCCAAAATCTCATGAGCCCCAAAGGAGAGACTTTCTATGTCCATGCATTGGTTTTGAGAATACTCTCTGGCCCTACATATCCAGCACTGAACTAATTACTTTATCAGAAGTAGAGATTTGACCAACTTCTCACTCCTCATTGTGTGTTGTGTATGTGCACGCACATGCTACTGTGTGTGTGTGTGTGGGCATGGTAGATGTGTGAACCAATGGTATTTATATATGTGAGGGAGTGGATGGATGTTGAGGGGACACTATAATCAACAAGTCTACCAGGCAGGACCTTGTAGAGTGAAGGAGGTTGGTATCATTTCCTCAGCAAGAGAAAAGTCCTTTATAGCATGTATAGAAAATGTTTATGAAACACACAGTTGTCATACTCAAAACCTCATTCCTCAAGGTCCAACAAAAGTTTATTTTTATAAAACTTTCCTGGCTGTTTGTACTTTATACTTTGCATTGTTGCTACATATAGTGTGTACATGTTTTATCTCGTCTACTGCTATGTGAAGCCAGGAAACTAGTTGAGTAACTCTTGGTGCCTCAAAATTACTTTATTGCAACATAACAGGCTCTAAATTTTTATTAAATGAGTGAATTCTGAGCTCTTTAAAGATGTTTTAAAGTTATGTTTGTACTACTCATTGGTTCAAAATGGTTTCACGTATCAGCTGTAAATTCTTATCTATTCATAAGAGTTAATAGAGGAAAACTGTTCCTGAAAACACTTCTTGGTTCTTGGACCTTTCATTTTTCTCATCATGTGGAGTGAGATTGCGTGTGAAATAAATCTGATAGTGGAGGACAATAGAGGCAAGAGATGTACTCCTGTATTGCATTTCTGTTCTTGTAACTATAGTGAGCTTTGACTATAATAATCATTTCTTGCATTTATGTTATCAAACAGTAAGACTTTGTCCACCCAGTGCTAGCAGAGCCAAACACTAAACACTGAGAAATGCAGTGGAGTAAAATTGGCTATTTTATTATGAATGGTGCCACCTAGAAGAACGGGAAGCTAATGCTCAGAAGCCCAAACTCCCCAATGGCATATAGGTTACAGATTATATAGGGCAAAATCACAAGACACCATGGTTTAGGGGATTCAGGTCCTGCTGAGAGCTGATTGGTCAGAGGTGAAGGGTAATAAATGATTTCTTCAGGTCTTAAAGACAGTTCTAAGGTCTGCTCCAGTGGTGTCCCTCTGTCTGGTTTCTTGGGAAAGTAGCCAGTGGGTTGTTCCACCGTAGGGCCCAGGAGCTGAAACATAACAGGTCAAGATGTTATCTTTAGACTGCCAAAGGTACAGACCTTGTGACCATTAGTTAGGTCCCAGCTACTGTCTTCTGCCTCAGGGGTTGCTGATTATAGAGGGAAAGGCTAGGTCTCTGAGGAATGTCTGTCTGTCTATCTCTATCTATCCATCCATCCATCCATTTGTATCTATAGATATATGTATATACAGAGAGGGAGAGATGATTTCTTGAGCTAGGATTTAAAGCTAAATTTAATCAAAGTCATAAGGACCCTCGGTTTCATTTGTCCATGGGGAAAATTCTCTCAAGATAAATATACTTCTCATATATGAACAATAATATTTTATTAAGCCCTGTGGTCAGTATTTTCTTTTTCTTTTTAAATATATCAGAATTGCTTATTTGGTAGGGGAATAAATTTTCTTAATTTACAAAGATCTCTGTGACCTATCAGAATGATGAATCTTTTTCCTGTGAATTAGCAAGTTCTTAATTTGTGGGGCTCCTTGCAATGTAATTAGAACTCCAAAAGCATTGGAAAGTCAGTAATAATGTTCTTAATTTTGTAGTGTATTGTGTAACATAATTTACTATGTAACCAACAGATTTTACCACAAAGTGGTCTTTTAAAAAAATTTGTCTCTCTTGACTCATCCAGGAGGGGTAACATGAAAACAAAATATGGCAAAAAAATCAAATTCAGATGGCTTAGGTTTTCTCAAATTCCTTTAAGCTAGATGTAGCAAAATAAACGGTTTTGCTCTCTGAGCCCTGGAGCTGACATCTGAAAAACTGTGTAAATTTTTGACTAACCAAGTTGAAATACAAGAAAGTTATCTCCTTTAAAAATAAACAGTTCAAGGGTTTTGTCTTTGAAATTGACCACATTAGAGATTTGTAAATTTTCTTGTTGTATAGCCATGACTGAGACAGTCTTAGCTTCCTCCTAAAATAGTTTTTCAGAAGTTCTTTTTCCTAAACAGAGATGAGACATCAGTTGTCATTTTTAGTTCTTTCTTAGTTTTATGGAAGATTCAAGCTGTAAAACTTACACCTTTGGTTATGTCTGTGTCCTCACACACTCAGGATGAACTGATTATATTACGTTTTAGCATGTGATAGCATTTTATTGCATGTTAAAGTATGCTGAAAAAATTCTATTTTGTTTGTTTTAGCATTTCTTATCCAAATGTATATAACTGGATTGTTTAGATTTGGAATATTACAATAAACCATAGTTACACTGAATTCAGTAAATATGACTAAATGTTTGGTATTAAAAATAGTGTTTTAGTTAAAAAATAGCTAGAAAGATTTGTCTTTTTTCGGGGGAGGTATAGGTTCTTCTCTGCATGGTAGGTTTGACTTCTTTGGGTGTATTCATCCCTTAGTTTGAATATTGTAAGGATACTCTGTTGATAAATGTATAAATTTCTGGACTTATACTCATAGGTCCTTAGAATTGGGAGGGATCTTAAGTTATCTTTACCTAGCCTTCAGTTTCTTTAGCACTTTTCTTCCTCTATTTGTGTAACATTCCTCCTCTAGATTCAGCACAAATAAGGGAAGAGGAGTACATTTTTCCACTAATGGAAACACACACACACACACACACACACACACACACACACACACACACACACACACCTACCTTTGACCTCAGTTTTGTGTGAAGCTTGAATAAACTACATTCCTGAGAAGACTTGTTAGTATCCTCTAGATAATCAGATTCAGAACTCTTTAAATGATTTTTTGTTGACCAGAATGTTGCTTCTTTGTATTCATAATACATGTTAAAGGAGTCTGTCCTAGCCTTTCCCTTTGAGATGCTACTTTGGTATTTCTAGACTGTGAATGCTGTTGGGAGTCAGGGTAGGAGCAGAGATAGGAGGAGATGGCTAAGAGAGTGCAAATTCCCAGCTAGGGTGGACCTCCCAGAGTTGAAGTTTCCTGCATATCATGGAGTTAGGGTATGAAAACAGCAGCAAATTTCACTATTAGCCAGATGTGGCTTTCAAATGGTAGTTCACAATTTCACAATTTCATGTGATTTTTGAAAACTCTGAGCATGTTTTAGACTCTAGATTGTTAGTACCTGATGAGGTACTTAAAATCAGAGTCTAATATTTACATCGTACATTTGAGAGAATTGAAGCCCAGAGAGGTTAAGTGGTATCAGTCAAGTAACACAGCTAGTTACTTAAAGCTATTAACTATCTGAAGTGAGATTTGACCCCAAGTCATATAACTTCCCATTGTACTATGTTCTGGATCAAGAAATGAAATACCAGTTTTCTTCAAAGTTTTTTTTTTTTTTTTTAAGGATAACTTTTTTAAAGAGTATGTCAAACATTTTCACTTACCTTTTCTTATTGAACCTCACAAGAAGGTGAGGAAATAGAACCAGAGAGGTTTAGTCCTTAAGTAGTGAGCACTCATTTCACACCCAGGACCTCTGACTCACATTTCTTGCTGTTTATATTATACTATGAAGACATAAATTGAGAACTTGTCAGAGTGAATTCTATATGTGCTAGATAAGTACACTATTTAAAGAAAATCTTTGGCAATGTGTTTAGTATTAGTAACCTTGTTTAGATGTTTGTCTTTCAAGTTCTCTTATTCACACATGTGTAGTTTCCCCTCCCAAGAATAAATATTTCCTCGTGGGGTATACTTAATGGTATGCTTTGCAAATGGATTAACTCTTAGAACTTGAACTTTGATCAGTTTGTGTTTTCTAATTTTCTAATTAAAAGCCTTGGGCAAACCAATTTTGCTTATGTTTAAGAGTTAACACATTACAGTTAAGAGGACAATTTCTAATAAATTTTAATTTACTTTGGAGATTTTGTGCTTTCCCCTGATATTAATAATTTGAATCTTATGACTTTAGTGTTATTATAATGAGTTAACCATAACTATTCATAGAATTTAACGTGTCCATTAATCCTGTTTTTTACACAGTAAGTGAAAGAAATAGGATTCAAACCTAAACTGTCTTATTTTAAGTTTTTTAGTAATTAGCTGCAATGTTGAGGTATTGCATAAACAACACCAACAAGAATCAACAGTGATTCGTATGATTAAAAAAATTAAGCAGGACTTTTGCTCAAAAAATATTTGTATATTATACATGAAACAATCACTAATAATCTAAGTAGCTATAAATCTTTTAATACTATCTATAATTTAAAATCCTACAAAAATGTTCTACCAGATCTAAGATGGCAGAAATAAGAACTTTTTTTTTTTATTAAAAATGACCTATAGTCACAATTAGCCTTGGACCTCATACAAATAATAAAAAACAGCAGCCTTTTTAAAGAAATGATGAAATATTCAGTTAGCCTACTGTTAAGAGTAGGACTACAACATTTCATTAAATTCAGTTGATGGAGGTATCCCTTGCTTTTTGAAAGTTTGCTTTACAGCACGTCGCTTTTATGAAAGGCCTACATTAGTACTTGTTTTTAGCTAACTGAAGGAAATTCAAAGAGGCTTTTCACTTTTATGAAAAAAAGACAAAAAGCAAAAATAGCATTCAGAGTTTGTTTTGCAGTGAGGTGTTCTAGAGGCAGCACACACCCCGAGCAGTGAGAGTGGTACTGCCAAGCTTTTTCTGGAAACTATACTCAGCATCTCGGCATCAAGCCTTCATAGCTTTGAACTGTGTCTGTGAGCATTTGTGCTTTATCTGTATTTATTTTGTATATCCATTAGCAGGTTGTGTCCTAAGGTAATTGCTTCTTCCCTTTATGCCATTTCAGCTTATGAAAGGTTTCATAGGAACACTCTCCTGTTGCATAGCCGGGAAACCTGTATTTAAAATCTCAATTTCATAATGCTTGATAACCACAGGACAAAGGAAGTAGGGAGAGGGAAATATAAATTTGTGAACAGGAAGGGAGAGGTAAAAGGAAGTGGTAAAAAGGAAAAGGCTCAGTTCTTCTTAGCTATTGCATAACATCCAATCGGACATCTCAACTTTTCAGCTTTTCACTTAGCTCTGATGTGTGTATGTGAGTTTGTGAGAAACTTATTATGAACTGTAATACCTATGGGCTTTTAGCATGGTACAAGGAAAAGAGCTTTGGACTAGCAATCAAGACACCTAGGTCCTTTTAAATTTCTGTCTAGATATGTGTGTGCACCTGTGAAGTGAATAGTATAGACTAAAATACTTTTCAGACTACATCATGAATCAATTTGAGTGAAGCACAACTGGTATTTTATAAAAAGAAAATAGAAAATATCAGTGTATTGAATATGGTGAGGTTATTTCTTTGTGAAATATTGTTTCAGTTATATATATGTATAGAGTACTAGGTTGCAGTGCAAAACGTATTTTTCACAGTGATTTGGTTTTCTATTCCAAAATTTAGTGACTTAAAATATTTTATTAGAGTTCATGATTTTGTGGGTCAGAAATTCAGACATGGCTTGGCCAATTGATTCTTCTGTTCCATGTAGTATTGACTAGGATCACTTGGAGATATTTAGCTGATTATAGGTCTGGTCTTTACTTACTTGCTCAGAGCTTTGGAGAGGATGGCTAGAAAGCTTGGCTCAACTGGGCTTCTCTCCCTCTCCCTGTAGTTTGAGGGCCTCTCCATATGGTTTCGGGTACTTTGACTTCCTACATTGCAGCTCAAGGCTTTAAGAGACCAAGGCAGGAGTTGGCCAGTCTCTTAAATGCTAGCCTGGAATATGGCATAGTATCACTTCCATTATATCTTTTGGTCAAAGGAGTCATAGGCTAGCCTAGATTCAAGCAGAGAGGACATAATTCTTGTCTCCAAGAAATTGTAATTTTTAAAATGCCTGAATTATTTTGGAATGATGGTAAAATAATATGAAAAACATGACTGAATTATATTTTGAAGCTTTTAATTCTGTTATTGTCCTTTGAAAGATGATTACTTTTAATAATCCCCCGCATTGGAAAAATATGTCTATTTTTCGTTTAAAAGTTCAGAGTTTAATTTAAATACATATATTGTTTTTTCCAAAACTGAGGGTTTTCACTATGCTGCACACCTGAAACTAATATAAAATAGTATTGAATGTCAACTGTCATTGAAAAATTGTGCTGCTGAGTAATTCTGCTTTGCCTATGTCTGCAGACAAATGTTGTGTTTTTCAGGTAAAACACAATGCTCCTTCACCTAGGAAGACATGAAGATAGTCAAGATTTCTTTCAAAGCGTTTAAAGAGGAGAATGAACAAATGATAAAGGTTTAGAATGAAATTCTGGCCATTTAAATGCCAGCATTTTAAAATAAATATTAAAACATACCAAAAAGTAAAATGGGAATGAGAACTTAAGTGTATTTTAAACTTATAAGTAGGTATTGTGAGGATAAATATCCCAATTCCTAGCAAAGTGATGTTAAGTTACAGATGCTTAGTTATACCAAAATAACAATTTTTTGAACAATATTACATATACATACATATAGACATATAACATGTACATAGTATGAACCCTGATTTGGTAGTCCTTTCACATTGCACTTCTCAATGAGTGTTTTCTGTAACCATCGAGGCAATCAAAAATTCATTTTTAATGTCTTCATGCATGATACTCTCAGATATGTAATGAATCATTAGGAAATCTTCATTGTAACATACCCCAAAAGCTAATGATCTTTCCCTTTTTACTAGAGACTACATGATTCCATCAGGGAACTATAGGGTAAAGTAATCTATACTGACAGCACTCCAAGGAGTTCTATAATGTATATAATATAGATACTATATTAATATCTATAATTTTAGTTCACTTGACTTAGAATATCTGTTATGCTACATAAAGAAAAACACTTCAAAGATTACATTTTACAGTTTTTGTGGGCTCTTTCCACTTCTTTCCCTCCCATGTTTTCCCAGTAACACTGAGACTACTGTCGCTACCACCTTCACCATCATCACCGCCATATAAATCTCCAAGTCTTTCAATTTTAAATACCTAGTCATTGCAGAAGAATCAGCTACCTTATTTCCATATATGGAGAGGCTTTGCTCTAAATACGTCACTCTATTTCTCCCTGTACCCTGAAATCCAATTTCTGGTCAGTCTTTAGGCAGATGTGTCAGTTCCAATATGGGTCCTGTCCCACAGATTGTGAGAGAAGATGGGCCTCTTCCCAAGTAGTAGAGTGAAGACAGGACCCTCAAATCTAGGTCAGTCCTCATCAGTGGAGACTATGAAATTACTGGTTCCTGCTATTACCCTCTCAAGAAAAATAGAAACAAAACCAAAAACATTAAATAAAACTTTTTAGAAACCAGTTCTATCATTCATAAAACAACCAAGTAGAAATGATTATTAGGATATTTTTCAGATAAAACTATACAATTTGAGAACATTTTTATTTTTATTACTGTATAGAAAATGATAGGCCTAGGAGTTAGAAAAAGGATATACCCAAGGACTACTTAAGTAGTTGTTCCTTTTCCCCCCACAGTGGAACTTTTTTGTGAACACTTGTGATTTCTACTTGAGTCTTGAAAGATTTTGATACGAAATAATTTATAATTTTATTGAAGCCTAACGTTGATTCACACAAGCTGAATGCTAGGATGGAAGATTTACTTAGCTTGATGGTAGAGTTAGGTACTTGCTACTTGTTCATTGTGTGCCCCTAAATTCTTACACAATGGTAAAAAAATGTTGATTTGTCAAAAATCATGACTCTTGTGATTTTTAACAGAAATGAAGTTGTTGAAATTTTAAAAAATGAAGAGGTTTAAGTGATTCTTGGTGATGAGTTTTGGCTAAATTAAAGATGAAAATAGTTGATTGGCTGCTCAGATTTAATCAGTGAATGAGCATATATGAGAATAAAAGAAACAGTTTCTGAAAGTATTTCATATGGAGCTCCGGCTAATCAGAAAGCTGTCATGGGTGACTATATTTTATGGGTGAAATAGTGTGGTGTTCTGAAATTTCAAATTTATGATAATCTCAAGACTCAACATCAAACTATCTTGGACTTACTTTAGGGACAATGTGTAGAACAGTAATTAGTCTCATTTCTGGAGTCAGACTATCCGACTTTGGATTTTTGTTCTGTAATATGTGATTTTGGGCAAGTTATTTAGCCTCTTGGAGATTCTAATTCTTCATCTGTAATATGGCAGTAATAAAATATCTCCTGATAGGGTTGTTGTAAATTCCAATGGGATAGTACTTGAAAGATACATAGCATTGGGGCCTAGCACATATTAAACACTCAGTTAATTTTACCTACTTTACTTATATACTTACCTGCTAGCAGCTGACTGCTGAGGTAGAATAGTTCCCCTCTTAGGTTATTGTTCAAATGAAATTGCATATATATTCTGGATATTTATTTTTAGTCTATTAATAGAAACAGTAGGCAAGAATAAGAAAGACTTCAAAGAAAAATTCGTTTCATGTGTCTATCTCCATCCTAGAACTCTTGCCTTCTCCATTTATCTCAGTAAATATTAGCAGCACCCTTTACACAATTTAGTTCAAAATCTAAGAGTTACTCTTGATTCCATTCTTTCATTAGTCCCGTATGTAGTCCATTAGCATATCTTGTCATTCTACCTCCAAAATGTCCGTTTATTTCTTTGTCCACTACTATCTTCATGGTTCAAACCAGTATTATTTGTCATTTGTATTACTACAAAAGGCTTCTAATTTGGTGTTTCTGCTTTCATGCTCCTGTAGTCTGTTCTCTACACTATAACCGGGGTTATCTTTTAAAACAAAATTAGATTATGTCATTCCTTTGTTTAAAACTTAATTACAGTGGCTTCCTGTCATGCTTATAACAAAATCAAAATTTCTTAGGCTCCTAAAAGCTAAGATGATCTGCTTCTTGTCCTGACTACAAATCTTTCTTCTCTCCCTTGCCTTTTTTCACATTGGCCCTCCAGTTACCATTAGTGTTGTCTGTCAAAAATGCCCTTCCCCCATCTGGCTTTTCTTTTCGTGTCATTGAGTTCTCTCCTGCTGGAGGCCTTCCCAGACTACCTAATCTAACGGAGACTTTCTCTACTTTGATCTGCTCTTTTTAATTCTCTGCGTAGTACTTATGATCATTGGATGTTATTTGTTTATTTGATTATTCATTTATATCACCTCAGTAGAATGTAAGTTCCATAAGGGCAGTGCATGTTCTTGATTTTTGTTGAATCTATAGTGTCTTGAGTAGTAGAGTAGATGCTCATTAAATATTTGTTGAGTTAATGACTGAATGATTCCTGAAAGCTTATTTGTGAAGTACCATAGACCAGGTCTGTGGTGAAGTAAAAATAAGAAAAATCTTACATAGAAAATATCCTTCATAAGATTACAAGTACCAGTGATACTTTAGGAAGGTCTGTTCTTTATTCTGTAATGCCTTTCATACATTTTTATGTTAAAATGTACTTTTATGAAATGATAGTGATGTTCAGTTGTATAATTTAAAAATATGTTCTTGGCAGCATAAATAATTAGGAAGCACTGTTATTCTATACTTTTAGATTGGAGGTTTTCTTTGAGTTTCAGATATTTCTAGTTCACTGAAAATAAAGAAGCACTGTGTAGGTGTTCCTGGGAGGGAGTTTTTCTTACTAAAGTTCAGTCAATCAAATGTTATTATATTCTTCAAATTCTCCTGGTGGATAATAAATTGTCATTTTCCATTTAAAGATTATATTCCATTTGAATATGTAATGTTAAAGTAAAATGTGACATAAGATTCCACAGATAAAAAGGAAATAAAAACAGTAGGCCTCTTATAATATCTTTTGGGGAAAAGGATTAAAACATTTAGCAATGTTTCTGTGAATAACTTTGTCCATAATGAAAGCTAATTCAAATTACATGTGTTTTATTGCATTAAAACTGATCAACTCTATTAAACAACCCAGATTATATTGAGACACAAGTAGTGTTTTTTTTTTTTTTTAATGTTCAGGAAGAACCAAAGGGACCTGGGATGTCACCTATAACAAACTCCCCGTATTTCAGATAAGGAAACTGATGGACAAAGACCATAATGTTATTTGGTAGTTTCAGTATTAGAATTTCCATCTTATTCCCAGGTTCTTGAAATTTATAGTATGACACACTACTTATTTTAGAGAGTCAAGTCTTAAGAAAGTTCTCTTTTTGGAGTATGAAATAGATTGTTTTAAAATATTATTTTGATCAGTATTTTAATTCATATGAAATAAGGAGATGTATTTTTAAGTAACATGCTGGGAAGACATTCTATGTTCAGTGTTGTGACAGCTGGCCTCTTAAAGGCTATGCAAAGCTCTAAAAGTGGTATTGATGCTTTTAACTTTTGTCAAGATTTAAAATTAACCAAGAAAATCATAAAGACATTTTTATTATTTCTGTCTTAAAGAATCTTTACACATGAAAAGATGAGACATTTATAAAATAAGCCCTGTTCCTCTAAATATAAGGATAGTTTTGATAGTTGTGATTTAAAAAAATGTTTTAATAAAGAGCAAGAATAATTTTTATATTTTTAAAGCATTTCAGAATTAAATTTTAATAGTAATTACAAGTATTTTATGCTAAAAATGATATATAGTAGAAAATTTACAAGCTAGATCAATATAAATAAGTAAAAATTACATATAATTTCACTTGCTAGAGAAACCAATAGTAACATTTTGGTGTGTTTCTTACCAATCATTTTTTCTGTGCAATTATGGTGCATATATATATATATGTGTGTGTAAATATATACATATATATATAATTTTTTAAAACAAAGTCAAGATCATACTCTATTCCTTGTTTGGTTTGCAGTTTTCATTTAACATTATATCATGAGCATTTTCATATATTCTTTAAAAATCTATAGAAACATTTTGTAATTGCTCTATAACATTCTTATGTAATTTATTTAACCATTGCCCTGTTTTTGGTTATTTAGGATATAATAAATTTTTGCTGTTATTAATGCTGAAGTGAGTATACAAAATCTTTGTTCACATTGTTCTATTTTATTTATAATAGTTGCCTAAACAATGCAATTGTTGACACATACTGTTGTAAAGCTTTCCAGAAATGTACTAATTTCAACTCTGCTAACAATGCATGAAAGTGCTTGCTTGTTTTATTGCACTCCTAACAACAACTGGTTGTATTTGAAAAAGACTTTGCTATTATTCTGGGACTTGAAAAGATTAGTAGGGTAGGTCCACATATTTGTTATGCTCTCCAGAGGCACCTAGCATTTTGGGTTTAGCTATCTTTATTTTTATAGTGGCAAACTAACTGCATGATTAGATAAAGTAGAATATTTCCTTACCTATCTTCCCAAAATCAAATTATTCTCACTCACTTATCTTGATTCAGCTATTTCAATTGTAAGGTTAATCATGTTTAAAAATTTCAGTTGCTGCTTTTCCCTAAAGTAAAAAGAGTAGGGTTGAAATAAATTGCTTAAAAATTGATCAGTAGAGTTTAAATAGCAGTTACTTAGTAGCCAGCCAGTGAGTGTGTGTGTGTGTGTGTGTGTGTGTGTGTGTGTGTGTGTGTGTGTGTAAAGTTAAGAAAAAGAGTGTGACTGGCCCAGGAAACAAAAGTTCTGTGAATAAAAAGAACTTCTGCCTTAACTTGAAAAAACGTCTTTATTTTTGTCTCTATGTGATTAACTTTGAAAGAACAATCGCACATGATCCCTGTTTGCTGAAATAACATTTTTGTGTCTATACCTGCTAAAATGAACTAGTACCGAAATACATTTTGAAATAATAAACTTTTTGCAAGTTGTGTTGACTGATTATGTAAAAAGTACTTAAAGTTTTAAGTTAGATGCAAAGTGTCACTTATCAAAAATAAGTTGTTTCTTAAATTTTTGAACGTGATATGGCTTTGATTAAATATTTGAATATTGCAGGCCCTTATCTTTCCTTAGTGACACAGAATTTAGTATATATATTATAAAAAATAAAGGTTCAAGTCTAGCTGTTTTGGTACCAAAATTAGTTTAAAAAAAAACTTTCTTGTTAAAAATCAAAATTGGGAGTTACTAGTATGTTAGACATGAGCAAAGTGCATTTATTTTTCACAGGGCCAAGTTCATGTTAGCTTTTGTATCATGCTTCCCAGAGATGTAATTTTAACTAGTGTGATAATAAGAAAGTAATAATCACACCAAGGACTCTGTTAGGCACTTTACTAGAATTAAATTTTAATTTTAAGAATAAAAAAATAAAAATAAGAAAATTTTAATCTTCACAATCCCCTGAAAGCATGTAATGGGTAAACTGAGGGACAGATCGCTTAAGAACCAGCCTAAGATATTACAGCTAGTAGTAAGATAATGGGGGAGGGGGGAGGGGTTTCCAAAACTATGCATCTTGCTACCTTTACAACTTTTGCTACTTTCCTTTACAGCTTGCTACTTAGCATGACCCACAGACCAGAAGCAATGTGAAAGATCTGGGTACAAAAAGAAGTACAAATTCTTGGCCACAGAGACCTACTAAGTCAAACCCTTATTTTAACAACATTCCTCAAGTGATGTGTATGCATGTTAAAGTTTAAGAAGCACTATACTACATCCCATATTAAAAGTTACATTGAGGTTTTGAAATCCTTTCTAAGGATTATTCCTGGTTTGACTTTTAGTTCTGTGCGTTATCAGCATTTTTCATAAGAGGAGGGAAACTGTTGAATTAGTCAGTGTCTCCACCACTTCAAATTACTATTCTTATACTTCTTTGATTCAGATCCTGTTTAAATCCAGAGGAACAAATGACTAATTCTGCTTGTTGACGTTTGATCAAAGTCTCAATCAGCTAAGTGTAAGCTGTTTTTTAATAGCTATTCCTCATGGACCAAACACTGTCAGATTTATAGTCCATGGTTTCATTTGGGATAGCCATTTCCTAAATTAAAGAGAATATGCTTTTTTTTTTTTTTTAAAGCATTTTTGAAGGACACTTGAAATCTTTTGGAATATTTGATATTTTAGATGGTTAGCAAGGAACCATAGATCTGTATAAACTGGTGTTCCTACTGATTTCATTTTGTGGATATGTAATTATTTGGTTACAGTGGAAAGTAAAAAAAGAAGTGAGGCTAACTTAGTAGAACAGCAATATCCAGTAGAAATATAATGCAAGACACATAAATTTTCCTAGTAGCCACATTAAAAAGTACAAAAATTGTTTAAATTAATATATTTTATTTAACCCAACATAGCACAATTTTATGTCAATATGTAATCAATACAAAAATTGTTAATGAGACAATTTATATTTTTTTTGCACTGTCTTGAAAAATCTGGTATATTTACCTTGCCTCAGTTTGGATTAAAAAATTTTCAACAATTAAAAGGTGAAATGTAGTCCAATGAAAACCAAATTGTGTTTAATGGAAAAAATATTTTCCATTGCTTTGGTTTTAAAATGTAAACTAATTAAAATTAAATAAAATTAAAAATTTAGTTCTTTTGATCACATTAGCCACATTTCGATATCACCTGATGTTGGGTTGTGCTTCTAATGTGATTTCAGACCTATGGAATTGATCACCATCTTATATGGTCAGTAAAGTAATGCCACTGAAGGTTAGAGTATGTTAATATAAATGTTATCGGAGAATAAAAAGGGAAAAAAGAAAAGCTATTTAGTTAATAAAGCATTTACTGACCCCTCCTCCTTTCCTTCCCTCAGTTGGAATGAACTTACCTGTCTTTTGTGGTTCAGAATCAGTTTATTAACTCTTTAACCCCACTAAATTGTAAGGAGAGGGCCAGGAGCTGGGTTAGAGTACTTCCAGCTTTTTTCCCCTGTGGCGTTAGATGCTTGCTTCAGAGCGCTGCACACTTTTGAGAAAAGTGAGGTAATCTGACAGGTGTGGCAACAGGATAGTCTGAGTGGGCTTGTTTGGCCAAGAGGTTTTGAATGTTTCCTAAAAATGCCAGGGTCCGGGCCTCTTCTAGCTTCTGAATCACAAAATTCACAGTGAGTTACAGACACTTTCATATTCTTTCACTCTTTTAAGTGTTTCAGAAGTCCAAGAATGTTTGGAGACCATCGGATTCAGCAATTGACAAAGACTGTATGTTCGAATTTAACACGTGGTGCTGCTGTTTCCACACGTTTTATTTTCCCCGGATTGAGATTTCCCAGGCGGTTGCCGCTCTGCTGCTGCTGATGGGTTTTGCAGGCTGTTAAACCCCATATCCGAAGGTTGCCCTGATAGCGTCCTTGTCCCAGGTCCCGCTAAAGCGACCTGAGTTTGCCGAGGTGGACCATGGCCATGTGACTAATAAACCACTTGCCAATCGGGGCGGCCATTTTTGAGGCGGGCACCCGACCTCATGCCCCGAAGTCGGGAGTAGGGGAAACATTGTTACCAGGACTCAAAATGGCCACTGCGCCCGCTAGCCAGCCCGCTAGCCCGCGCGCTAGCGACCGGGTACAGGACGCTTCCACGGCTCTTCATGGTCCGCGGAGCTTGGGATCATCTCCGGCCGCGGGCCGGGAGCGGAGCGTCCGTCCCCTGCGGGCGCGCCCAATCAGCGCGTGGGGCCGACAGGGCGGGGACCGCCCGCGCACGGGGTGTGTGGGGACGCGCTTCTGGTCGCTGAGTGCCTGAGCAGAGGAACAGTTGCTGTGGTACCTGCTGCCGCTGCTGTTGCTGTTGCTGCTGCTGCCCGTGCAGACGCAGAGCATCGGACGCGAGCGCTGTTGCGTGGGGCAGGAAGGTGAAGCCATGACGTCCGTCAGGTAATGTGGGCGACAGCCTAAACTGCTCGCTTTCTGGGCATTAGCCTCCCGATTGCCTTAGAACTGTCGCCCCTTCCCTTGGGTAGTCTGGAGCCTCCCTATGTCACCTGTCCCCCTCATGTTGGAGGTTATCTCTGCACTTTTCATTTGGTCATTTCTGCTTTCCTCAGAAGTTTTTGGGTCTGTGACACTGGCGGAGTCTTGTAAGTAGCCGCACCACTGAGGTGACCCTCGCCCAGATTCCAGGGTTTGAAGCTTGCTTGTGTGTGCAATGAATGTCTCATAAAAAATGTAGCTACTTTTCCCCCAGGGGTGACCTAGGGCCCGAGGAAGTGTGACATGCTCTGCGTGTGCCCATGCCTGCATGTCATGCCTTCTGACAGAACTTCATTGGTGGCCATGAGCAGACCTGCAAAGTTGGCCCTTCTCTGATGCAGGTAGATTGTCCCCAACTTATGAAATTGTATGTTTCTAAAATATTTGCTTGTGACTGGAATCAGTAGTCTGATTACTGAAGGCACCATCTGTTTACCTACTTTTTATCTGCCAGTCACAAGTGAAATGAGTTCTGTCAGATAGTAGATATGTAATGAAAGCAGTAAACAGGAGACTCCCCCCCACCAATTCCTATTCCAGAGTTTTGAAGGTTCTTCTTTGTTAATGGCGACAGGATAATGGACCTATCCAATTTCTGCGTGTATCAGTGACTGAATGTTTAACTTATGTTAATATAGTTATTTATAAAAAGAGATAAATTGCCACATTTACACAGTATTCTGACCTACCTCTTTTAAAAGTAGACCTTGGCTTTCGTTGTCCCAGAGAAAAGGAGGCTCCAGCACAAATTTGAAGAGAATAAGTTAATGTTTTTTGGTGTAAGCTTCCAGCAGCCTGAGTCCTGGTGATTTAATAGGTTCTCAGTGGTTATTTTGCCTATGCAATATTTAAGAGATGACTTGAGAACCTAACTCTCAGGTAAGATAATGTAAGATGCGACTGTGCTGAACTTGGACACAGATTCTTTCTTCAACTGCATAATTCTGTCTTAACATGGACAAAGACAGCTTCATTATACAGAAGGAGAAATTCAGATGCTGAAACATGGAGAGGTTTTACAGTAAATTATATTGGGATATATAAATCTAGCTTTTAATGCTAGCAGTATTTTAGGATGAGTTAGGAGTATGCTGTTAAACCAAATTAAGTTCCTCTCTTCCCACTCCCATTTCCATTCCCATCATTGGAACCTGCTGCTAGTTACGTGTGTAGGTCAATTACTTTTTATGTTAAGAATCAGTTCTTATGTGGCCTCAATTTTAATTGACTATTGTCTTCCTGGCTGCTCTTCATTGGAGAAACACCCAAATCTCAAGATTCGTCTGCTTGTCAAGTGAGAGTAAGTTGCATCTTTAATGTAGGGTTTGAATGATTGTTTTGTTCAAAAGACTGACTTAAAGGTTGATGCCAGCCTTATTTGACTGATTATGGCAGGATAGATAACTGCTAATAAAGTTATATTTATGCTTCTTGCTTCTTCAGATGTTATCCTGCATTTTACATAGTCATGTCACTATAGTGATATGAATTGAAAAAAGATTTTTAAATGTTATCCAAACCAGCTCCCACATTTTACACCTAAGGAAACAGACCGAGAGGGCCTACTGCAAAATCAGTTAGTGGCAGGGTTAGCAATTGAATCTAAATGTTCATGATCTATTTCTCTGTGTTATGCCTTTATAGTAACAAGATACTGCTTAAGTCTCCTGAAAAAGCTGCTTCTATGGATAAAAATTCTGAAATATTGTGAGAGACAACTGTAGTAACTTTTTTGCTTTCCTCTAGTTCTCCAAAGAACTTGATAATTTAGGTTTAGGAGTAGGCAGGGAGACTACTGAAGCTGAAGCAACTGTATGTGTGGTGACAGTTTTGAATGAGTTGCTTATTACCAGCCAGTTTCCAGTGAGGACTGCATTTAATGCAATTATGTCATACTTTAGTTTTCATAATTATGTTAGGCATGTTTCTATTTTGTGCTCAGTCGAATAGCCCAAAAGATAAGTATTAATTGACCCTCTTTTACTGATGAGGAGAGTGATCTAGGTCACAAGTTAACAAAATCTGACTTCACGTCTAATGTTGTTTTTCACCCCAAACTTAAAACTGTTGTTGCTAAATATAGTATTATGTAACTCTTTGCAATGACTGTGACAGAATATAGGATTGGAAACCAATGAGGGCCAGTGGTCAACATATCTATATTCTAGGTGAGGGTCTTTTCCTGATTTTCCTTTTCTCTACTTCTCTGGACATTTGTTTAATGAAATACTCAGTGATGGTGATACTAGTATATATACCACAGTGTTTTTGAGTAGGTATGAAAGTACTTTTAAATTTTAAGGCATTTTATAAATGCAGTATTCTCTTCTTGTTAAAAGCAAATTGAGCCCCTTAGAGAATGGTGTCATCTGAAAAGAAATGTTTAAATCTTAAATTTTTATACAGGAAGCAAACTTACCTATTCAGTTCCCTCATTTTACAGTTGAAGAAACTGAAGCCAAGAGATATTATGATTTTTTTCAAGTTCACACAGATAGTTACATATCTTGAACTAGAACTTGATCTGTAGACACCTGGTTTGGTGCCCTTTCCATAGCACTCAACTATTAGGAATTACTGAGTAATGATTTAAATCAAAAGAGTTTTTTTTTTTTAACTTAATCTTTGAATTTGACTGGAGATACTCTCTTTGAATTTTTATTATTTGTATTCTTCATCCTTACTGATGAAGAGTCTGATTTATAGCCTCTAAAACCAATTATCCTTGAATAAAAACTTTTATCCTTTACTATGTTAGGTCTTCATTTGGGAAGTGATAGAACATATATGATAAATTGATGCTTTTATCATTTTTAATTGGTCCAGCAGGAAAGTTGGTGCTTGAGTGAAATACAGGAGACAGGAAAATGTAGAATGAGAGGACTAGAAGAGAATCTTAGCATTTTACTTTTTCTTTATGCTGGACCTTGAGGCTCAAAGTGAAATGAAATGTCTTAGGCAGTGGTAGAACTTAAGATAGATCTTCTGACTCCTATTTTATGCACTATTCACTGAGCAACAGTATTTCAAAATATCGCTATGCATGTTGTCTTGTTTTCCTAACGTCTGGTTTTGAGTTTTGCTTACAGCTTGAGTTTGTTCTGTGGAAGACTGAAAATGAGGTAGGGAGACAAGGAGTGTGTCTGCTATAGAGCTGAAGGGACTTATTCTTTGACTTGCCCAGACAGTTCAGATTTGGTCAAAGACTATTCTGGGACTGGACATGACTGTGCCCTACATGATAATTCTGGAACCACTTCTGTGAGTTGGCCAACTGAAAAATTTATGTGGGCTGTGGGTGGGGTCTTGGGGTATTTTTCTCCTAACAAACACTCAAGACTTTTTGAGGTGCGTCCAACAAGATCTGCCAAGCCACTCAGATGGAGAACATTCATATGGAAACCAGAATCTGGCTAAGATTGAAACTATCTTATTTTATTGAGTTGATTTCTTTAGAGCCTTTAAACAGATTTTTCAAAGTAGTTTCAGGACTATGTCTTTTGCAAGAATTTTTAAATTTCAATTACTACACAAACTTTTTTATGCTATGGAACTTCTTAGGCAAATGAACTTATAAGGTAAAATGAAATTGTTTCATTTATGAAATATTTTGAAGAACTAAAACAGGAATCCTTCTCTTACAGAACTGTGCCATGTTGTCAGCTGTTAATACTCATATTTATAAATAGGTCATCTTTGTTTGAAAAGCATTCAAGTTTTCTAACTCCAAATCTTGCCGGCCACAGTATTGCTACATTAAGCAGAAGTGTCAAAGATAAAATGGGAACCAAAATGATTGTCTAGACTGAATGTTAACCCTTTCCTGTAACATTGGTTAACAATCATGTCTTTATCTCTTCATACCTCCTTGTTTTAAATTATTAAAAAAAATACTGTAATAAACCATAAGTTTGGATTCTTATTTTCAAATAGCAAAGCTATCTTATAAATAGGATGACCATATGTCCCAATTTACCCAGGACAATCCTGGATCATGCCTGTTATCCTGGCGTAATTATTAATAGCTCCTCCTTTACTCTCAAAAGTCCTGTTTGGATAATAAATTGTATCTGGTCACATAGTTATACACTATAATAATTTTTTTTATAGTAGATTTTGGTTGTTGAAATGCTATTATTTTCATTGGTCAGACATTTTTTTAAGAGAGTTCTGAGTATCTAAATGTAATGTATTGAATAAGAAAGCACATGCTTTGAAGTTAGGAATCACTTATTTGTTGTTTGACCTTTGGCAAGTTATAAAACCTTTCTGAACCTCTTGTTTCTATGAAGCAGAGATAATAGCAATACCTACCCTATAGGGTTATTGTGAAGAGTTAAAGGCAATAACATATATAAAAATATTTTATAAGCTGCAAATTGCTATATAAATGTTAGTCATTATTATGTCACATATGTGCTCCTGAAAATTGAATTTAAATTAAAATGAATAATTTTATCTAGTTTAGGGGAACTTACTTTATAACAGAGCATAGACAGTATTTTAGAAGTGTTTTACTGTAATGGAGAGTGAGGAAATAGTAGTTGGAATGTATGTGGAGTTGAGGTTTTTGAGGGGAGAAGGGCTGATATTTCAACATATTTGTGTCCTGAAAAGAATGATCCAATAGTCAGAAAAAAATACATGATGCTGGACGGAAGGAAGAGATTTTTTTCTTTGAGTATTCAAGGAGGCGTAGGATCTAGAATATAAATGGAGGGATTGGCCTTACATAGACAAATATTTTCCTAGACTGTTAAATTAAAAAAGTGCCAACAATATAATTTACATACAGTAAAATCATGGATCCTAAGTCCACTGAGTTTTAAAAAAATATTTAAAAAATTTTGTGTAGGTATAACCAGGTCAACATACAAAACCTGTTCATCTCCCCAGAAAGTTCTTTCCTGCCTCTTCATTCCCTGTTCCACCATACAACCATTTTCTGACTATCTTGGTAGTGATTAGTTTTGCCTATTCTAGAACTTCATGTAAATGGAATCATACAGTGAATACTATTGTATCCAATTACTTTTATCTGTTTTATTCAATAGTAATTTTGCGATTCATCCATTTTGATGTGTGTATCAGTAGTTTCTTCATAGTCGTTGTTGAGTAATATTCCATTATATGCAAATAGCAACAATTCTCCTGCTGATGGACTTTGGGTTGTTTCTAGTTTTTTGGTTACTATAAATAAGGCTTAGTTTTGTAAGCCTTCATGTGCAGTTGGGTAAATAAATACCTAGGATTTGGAATTGCTGTGTCCTAGGATAGAAATCATCAAATTGTTTTCCAAAATGGGAAAGTAAACACATTTGAATTCCCACCAGTAATGTTATAATAGTTCCATTTATTCCACATTCTTTGGCATTTTTGATTTTACCCATTTTGGTGGGCGTGTAGTTACATTTTATTGTGGTTTTAGTTTGCAGTTCCTTGATGGCTAATGATGTGATTATAAACCATCTGCTTATCTTTTCTTTTGACTGTATGTTCAAGTCTTTTACCTATATTTCGATTGGGTTTTTTATTATTGCTGATTTGTAGTTCTTTTTATATTCTGGATACAAATTGTCAGATTTTACACACAAACACACACACACACACACACACACACACACAGTTACATATGTAGCAAATATTTCTCCCTATCTAGCCATGTCTTTCTGTTTTCTTAACAATGTGTTTTGGGAAAAGTTTTAAATTTTGATTAAGTCGAATTTTGATTTGATTTCCTTTGGTTTGATTTATTTTATGGTTATCTGTTTGTGTTCTTAGAAATCTTTCCTTGCCTATATACCAGAGTTGTGAAACTTAGTTTTTTTCTAGGAGCTTTATAGTTTTAGCTTTCACATTTAGATGATCCATCTTAAACTAGGTTTTGCTATGATGTAAAGATTTCTCAAAAGTTTTCTCAATCAATTGATTAGAACGGTGTAGGTCTTTTCCTGGACTCATTCTATCGATCTGTTTGTATATTGTTATGCCAGTACCACACTACTTAATTACTGTAGCTTTGTAGGATTGGTACTATTTATTTAAATTTTTGATAGAATTCAGCATTGAGGCCATCTGGACCTGGAATGTTTGTTAGGTGAAGAGGTGGAAGTTTTTAAAATACAAATTAAATTTCTTTAACTGATGTATGATTATTCAGATTTTTCATTTTTTTCTGTGTCAGCTTTAAGAAGTTGCATTTTAAAAGAAACTTGTTCTAAATTGCTGAATTATTATAAAATTGATAATATTCCCTTAATATCCTGTTATTGCCTGTAGGAACTGTTTTATGTTCCCCTTTTCATTCCTGATATTAGTGCCCTTTTTGTTTTATAAAAAAAAAAACAAAAAACAAAAATCTTTTCAAAACCCAGATTTTTGTTTTGTTGACTGTTATTTTGGAAATATGTTTTCTAATTTTTTTTGGCTAATATCTTTATTTCCTCATTTCTACTCTTTTGGATTTAATTTGCTCTTTTTCAGGTTTTTTTAGTTAGAAGTTTAATTTTTTAACCTTTCTTGTTTCTGATATATGCATTTCATATATGAAAGTTCCCTTCTAAGTTCTTCTTTAACTATATCATACAAATTTTGATGTGTGTGTTCAGTTAAATTATTTTCTAATTTCTCTTGTGATTTCTTTGATCCACAGGTCCTTTAGAAGTTTAGTGTTTTTTTAATATCTAAATATTTGGGGATTTTTTAGTTACTTAGATTTTCAATTAAATTCCATGATGTTTGGAGAATATACTGTGTATACATTGTAAACACATCTGTTTTACACACACAGAATATATTATTTATGATTTCATAAACAATACACAGAATATATTGTTTATGATTTCATTTTTTTTATGTCTACTGAGGTTTGTTTTATGGCCTAGCCTGTGGTCTGTTTTGGTGAATGTTACAAGTGTTTTTAAAGTCTTTCATTTTACTCAACAGTATTTTGAGGTTTTCAATGTAGATGTTTTGCACATCTTTCATTAAATAAATGAATATGGTAATTGTTGGGTATAGTGTTCTACAAATATTAATTATGTCAAATAGTTTAATTGTTTTGTTTGCTTATTTTTTGCAAATTATTTGATTGTGATATAATTCACATACCGTAAACTTTACCATTTTAAACTGTACAGTAGTGTGATTTTTAGTTTATTCACAAGTTTGTGTAACTGTCACCACTATCTAAATCCGGAACATTTCAACACCCCTAAACAAAACCTCATATCTGTTAGCAGTCACTCTGCATTTCCCTTACCCATCCCTGGCAATTGCTAATCTACTTTGTCTCTGAATTTGCCATATTCTAGACATTTCATAAGTGAAATCATATAATATTTGGGTTTTTGTGTCCGGCTTCTTTCATGGGGTGTAATTTTCAAAGTTCATCTGTGTTGTTGCATGTTATCAGTTTTTCCTTATGGCTGAATAATATTCTCTTGTATGTATACACCACATATTGTTTATCCGTTCATCATTTGTTGATGTATGTTTTTATTTTTACTCTTTGTCTATTATGAATAATGTTGCCATAAACATTCATGTTTAAGTTTTTGTGTTGTCACATGTTTTCATTTCTCTTTGGTATATACTTAGTTAGGAGTGGAATTGCTGGGTGAAATGGTAATTTTATGTTTCTTTTTTTTGAAGAGCTGCCAAACTTTTTTTCAAGCTGGCAGATCATTTTACATTTCCACTAGCAATGTATGAGGATTCCAGTTCCTTCACGTTCTTTCCAATACTTGTTATTGTTTCTCAGTCTTTGCCGAGAGGCTCTGTGTGCTTGTTTAGTCATATCTTCAGTACTCAGCCAGACTTAAAATTCTGCCATAGCCTTCATTTCCTGCTTATCCAGAGCCTCGTGCTCAGAAATGATTGCATAGAACCTTTTCTGGTCTTGAGCATGCCCACAGCCCTGGGCACTTGTAGATGGCATTCTAGATAATCAGGAATATGCAGAACTTTCAAAGCCCATTATGGACTTCTTATGTCCCCACTTTTCCTTTTAAACTTTTTTATTTTTTATTTATTTATTCATTCACTTATTCATTCATTCATTCATTCATTCATTCATTCATTTTTAGCATCCAGAATCTTTTTAATAACAAAGCGGGATCCAGAGTTCATTTTTTTGTAGCCTTGGTTGGCCCTACAGCCTCTGGCTTATTCAGACTCCTGGCCCTTGGAGCACACATAGCGTTTGGTGTGGTTGTGTGGGGTTCCAGGGACCTTGTTGAAATGCTTGTACACCTCTCTGCCCTTGCGAGGACCAGAGAGCAGGACAGTGCCACAGCCCTTGGGGAAGTCCAGGGTCAAAGGTGAGGATCTTGCCCTCCGCCTTAAGGATGTGGCTCCGGACACGGCTGCTTACACAAAGTGCACACACCTTCAGTTTGGGGACTGCCTGGACATGCACGTCATCGGTTATTGTCCCTACGATCACAGTGGTTTTGCGCTCGTGGCCAGGAAGCTTCATCTTCTGGATCATCCAAGAAAGGGACAGAGGCGGCCCGTTGGTGCAACTAATGAACAACTCCTTCAGCACCACCTGGTTGAAGGTGGACATGGTTCATCTGGCTAGAAACCTGTACAACTTGACCAACAGGCTTAGGTAGATGTCCTGGGTCTTGGGCTCCTTTCACCGAACCTTTCGGTCTTTGTTATGGCAGACGTCGACTCCCATGATGGTGCCTTCTGTTCCACCAGGTCCCGAAAGAGCCTTTTAAAACTTTTTGGTTAGCTTCTTTTTTGCTCCAAATGCTTCAGACAGCTGGGATGTTAAACAATAACAGCTGATTATTTTTGACAAACACCGCTTGGAAAGCTCTGAGTCAAGTCAAAGAAAGAGAAGCCTTGGGAGTGGGGTTTTTAGGGAACTGCCAGTAAGCTCAAATAATAGCATTTCTCTGAAAATGGGACTTTGAAAGAACTCTAATCCTGTTCTGATCCCTTCAGGGGCTGCTAAGGCTCCTGGTTTCACTGTGTTTGTGGGTCATTGCTTTTTAAGGCTACCATGGAGTTGGGAAGGTGGAGATGAGATAGAGCAAGTTAAAATTTCTCAAAGCTTGCTGTTTTTACTGAGATTCAGCCATTGAAAAAGAATATAAATGCTCTTTGGGTTGTTGCAAGCATATTATTTAATATTTAGAGTTCTGAAAAAGCTGATTTTAACATTTTTCGCTAATGTTATTTTTATTATGGAAGAGAAGATTTTTGAAAGCTCCTTATTCCACCATTCCTGGTGATGTCACCCTAATTGTTTTTTTAAACTTTTTTATATCCTTTTTCTTTCTTTTGAAACACTTTAAGACTCAAACAAAGTTGCAAAAGTCCTGTACACTCTTCACCCAACTTCCCCCCATGATAAACTTTACATAATCATAGTATATTACCAAAGCCAGGGAATTGATGTTGGTACAGTACTATTAAGTAGACTACAGATGCTATTAGAATTTCTCTAGTTTTTGCATACACTTTTTTATTGGTGTGGTGGTGGTATGTAGTTCCGCGAAATTTTATTGTGTCCAGATTCTTGTAACTATTAACACAATTAGGGTACTAAACTATCACCACAAAGAATCTCCTTTGTGTTTTCCCTTTAAAGTTACATCTACCCCCTAACCTTAACCCCTGGCAACTACCGATTTGTTTTCCGTCAATGTAATTTTGTCACTTTGAGAATTTTATATAAATGGAATCAAGCAGTATGTAACAAGTAGCTAGGGCTTTTATTTTCACTTGTGATACATTCAAGTTGTTTATCTTAGTTCAGTCCTATTTATTGCTGAATATCAGTCCATTGTGTGAGTATACCACAGTTTGCCTATTCACCTGTTGAAGGGTATTTTGATTCCAGTTTTTTATTGTTACAAATAAAGCTGTTATGAAATTTGTGTACAGGCTTCTGTGTAAACCTGTTTTCATTTCTCTAGGAAAAGTATCCAGTAGTGTGATTCCTTACTTATTTTTGTATTTGTCTGTTTTACCAATTATTGAAAGGGAGGTGTTATGATTGTGCATTTATCTATTACTTTTGTTTCTCTTTTTTTTCCCCTCAAATATTTTGAAGATATTTCTCGGTGAATTGACCTATTTATTTTTATGAAATATTTTTTATATCTGGTGATAATCTTTGTTTTAAAATCTATATTGTCTGATGTTACTATAACCATTGCAAATTTCTTATAATTATTTGCATGATGTACCTTTTTATCCAACCTTTTATTTTCAAACTCTGTGGCCTTATATTTAAAGTGTATCTCTAGTAAATAGCATTTTTTAAATCTAGTTGGATAATCTTTATCTTTTAATTGAAGTATTTAATCTATTTGCATTTAATGTAAGACTACTGTGGTTGGGTCAAAGTATACCATTTTTTTATTTTCCATTTACCCTGTATGTTGTTTGTCTTTCCTGTCTTTTTTTTCTAAATTGAGTATATTTATATTTATCATTTTTACCCTCTATTGGATTTTTAGCTATACCTAATTGTATTATCATTTAGTGAGTGCTTGAGGAAGTGTAATATTTTTAACATCACAACCTTTCTTGAATTAGTGTTCTATCATTTCACCTTTGATATAAGTACCTTTAAAATCTACTTTACTCTAGAGTCAGCCCTGATAAATGGGAGCCTGACAGAAGTAGCAATCTATTAATAGAAAAGATCAGAATGTAAAATCACAAGATCGCCCAAATCCCATTGAGAGTACAAATGTAATTAAAATTAAAAAATATATATATATATTTTATTATTTATTAGTATTTATGCCTACAGCACCTGGTTTTCCTTGCTGGTCTCCCATCAAGTACTAACCAGGCCCGACCCTGCTTAGCTTCCAAGATCAGACATCAGGCTCGATCAGGGTGGCATGGCTGTAGACCATGGACCGTGGCTCCACTGGGGTGTGAGATTTTAAAAAAATCTTTACACTTTATGTCTAGCTGATTAAGATGAGTTGATTGAAATAAAGTACAAAGCAACCCCTAAAATCAATTAAATAGTTCATCAAAGAACTCATAGAACTTTGGGGGAAGGAATGAATAAAGCCTTGGGAAGGAGGGCAGCAGTGCCTTACTTAATACACAACTATAGGAGCTCTCTTTCACATTGTGAACAACACTTTCTGGAGTTACGCAGGTGACAGCTTGTGCAGCTTCACACTGGAACCGTTGAGTAGAAGTTGGGCAGAGAAGATTTTCTAGGAGAGGTTGCATATGAGAACTTTTAAAAAGATGAATGGGAGTTTGCCAGGCAAAAGAAGTAGGGGAAGAACTTTACAGTCAGTCTTTTTTAGGGATCAGTGAGGTATCCTGATTAGAAAATAGATTGTCTGTATTAGAGTGATGATATAGTTAGAGATGTTTCAATGATTTCGTAATATGCACATTTCTTTCCATTTTAACATTTCTGAAATTAGCATGCATCTTACTGTGTCTTACAATCACCATGAAAAATTGAAATGAATCTTAAATTGATGGCACCTTAGATTTGATGAAATACGCAATCACCATGAGAAATTGGAACAAATCTTATTGTTGGCATCTTAGATTTGATGAAATATGATAGATTTGAGCAAATGTCCTTTTGTTAAAAAATGTAAGGCCTTTGGATTTTATCCTATACATAATTGGAATCTAAGCTGACTTTAAGTAAAAATAATCAGATTTGTTTTAATAAGATAATTCTGATGATATTGTACAGGATTCATTGTGGCTAAAAAAAATTAATAGCAATGTAGAAATTTAGGCAAGGTCTCTAGAGGTTCTAGTTAAAGGCAGTGGCAGTGGGGATGTTGTGGGAGTTACTGGTACAAGAACTGTGTGGTAAAACCAAGAAGATGCAGATACTAGGAAGGTAATGTTTGTTGATAGAGAAAAATCACATAATGAAGCTAAGATTTCCAGATTTAAAGAGAATGAATTGGTATAACAGTTAAGGACACTCATTATTAGTATTCTGTCACCATAGTGTAACTGAACACTTCTGCTGGCCAGAGGGCTAATTGACGTTAATATATCAGTAGCTGAGAAAACTTTTTCTCAGGAACTTTAATATCTGTGTTGGCTGGAGGCCTGAATTATAAGACATTTAAAAATTACAGACCCCCCCCCCCCAAAAAAAGTGTCATTCGGAAATCTTTCATCCTAGCAATCATTTCCAGAAAAAAGACATTGCTAACATTTGCAACAAAAATAGTAATTCCAGTATGGGTCAGTCATAATTTTTGGCCATAGTAGATCCCATCTAGTAAAACAGGATCAAAATAAATGCTTACATGTATAGTATCTTCACCATTTAAAAAGGGTAATACATGTCTTAGTGACTTGCTTGGACATTATAAGTATTTGTATTTAAGAAACTAGCCAGTTTAAACCGTTTTTAACAGTTCATTCATCATTAGAATGAAGTCATATAGTATTTTCTCAGTATGTACAGTGAGGGAGAGGAAACATGAGTAGTTTAAAGCCATTTGCTTTTATATATGTATAATTTTTACTTAACTGACTGTATGAAGACACCTCTTATGTGCTACTTTAAATTCCATTGTCTCTACCTCTTACACAGCCACTGTTGCTCTAACAGGTTCCACATGGGCTTTGGACAATTGCAACTTGACACCATCTCTAATCAGGACCCATGCTGCATACTTTTTGCAATGGGGGACAGTTGTCAGTGTATAAATTCTTCCTCTTTTGTCCTTTAGACAGGGAGATTTGAATCACATTTAATAAGGTTTCCTGAAAAGTTTGAGTACTATTCACCTAACATATATTTCTTACTATAAATCACAGTATGACCTCCAGGTGTGGGGTAAGGGGTGGTAGATTTGAGCCTCCATGTCTTCTCTGGGTCTACCATGCTTACAACACCTAAATGTGTTCAATCGAAGTTCTATACCATCTTATTATTTTAGGTTTATGTTAAAATTTTGGTTTGCATCTGCTAGTATCTTGAGTTATTCTTGGGGAAGTAGTCTAGGTGTACAACTCAAGAATTAGAAATTATAAGTTAAGACACAGGAGCCTATGGGTGTGAATAAGTCAGAATTTAAGTATATGATACTCTAATATTACCATTTATTGGAAGTATACAAAGAACATGTCAAATGTTGGTTGAACATAGTTTCCAAGCTCCACATTTCTCTGACAGTAAAACTAAAATTCATATAACCCTCCCCACCAAGGAGAAGAAATCAAGAAATCTGCTTGAGAATTAGTAAGTTAAAGACTTTAACCTCAGAGGAACTTAAATTAATGGAACATGGATTCATAATGCAAATGCTAACAACTTTGTCTGTATTATAGCTTTATAATGAAAATCCAATACAAAAATAAAACGTTCACAAAATGAAATGTGACAATTTGTATTTGTTAGTATATTTTCAGTTGTAAGTAATAAAAAACTAGTCTCAAATTGGAATAAACAAAATTATTAACCTACAGGTAATTGAAAAGTCTAAAGAGGCTATTCAGGTAAAGCTTAATTCAGTGATCTGACAACTTCATTAATGACCAGGTTTAAGTTTTTCCATTCTGTTTTCTATGGCGTCAGATTTATCCCAAGGCAGCCACCTTGGGACCTTGAGGTATTTAATGCTGCCAGTACCTTCTGCGCTTTATTAGGAAGGAAGATGTTCTATATATGAGCATTTCTAGAAAAATGCTTGGATTCATTTTGATTGGATTGGCTTAGGTTACATGCCCATCTCTGAATGAATCACTAAGGCCGGAAAAACAGCTCTGTGTTGATTGGCTTAGGATTTGCTGTGCTCCAAGGTTAAGCCAATCAGACGACCCCCCCCCCCCCCCGCCTCGCCCCGCTCCATGAACTGTGGTTGAGCAATTCCACCTAGATCTCTTGGGTGAGGAACTTTAAGGTGAAAGAAGAAAGATGGAAAAGAACGGATGAGAAGTACACAATTTCTAGTTTATTATGAGCATGACTTTAAATGACCTTAACTGAATTGTAATATTATTTGGTAATAACAAGTTAAACATTGTATTATTATTTACTTATTTTATTAACAATAATAAAAGAATAATTTACAGTTAAAGTTTTTCTAATCATTATTCCTAATAATATATTAAATATTATTTCTACTCTTAGGTTTGAGAAATTTAGTCCCAGCAGATTCTTATTCTTTATGTAAATGTATTCTTGTCCATTTACATTCAGAAAAAACTTTTGCTGGATAAATAAGTTTAGAAATATGAGTTTAAACATGGTTACTGTGTGCTCATCTTTCCCCCATATCTCTTTGACTATAGAAACCATAGGCCTAGAGAGGGTGCATTAATTTAGTAATACTATCTTTACTAAATTTTCAAATGGAGTGCAGTAAACTATTTTTGGGAATGAAGGAGATGTTCACAGGATTGATTTCTTAAGTGTCTCAATTATAGTCCTTAAAACCAAGAGGGGACCAGTTGGGGGTGGGGAGATTGACATGGAGGGCAGAAGGATCCTTTTTTGTAGTGATGGAAATGTTTCATATTTTGATTCTGGTGCTGGTTACATGACTATATACATTGAACACTTAAAAGGGCGAATAAAAAGAAACAGCCAAGCAGTGCAGAAGCACTTTCCTCCTACTTAAAAAAATGTTCTAGGAATTTTTGTTTGAATAATGATACACAAATCAGGCTGAGAAGTTTCTAATGAAATAATAGTCAAATTTTTCTGTATCTGCCTTTTGATTCTTCATCTTCTAAGTACTTATAAAGTATTTTATTTTTATATCAGACTTTATTTTGATCACAGTGCAACTTCAGTGTGAATAAATGTATTATCTTTTAATCCTCTTACATCTAGCTTTAAATATGAAAGGGACAAGTGTCTATTGTATATTCAGTCATAGTTGCCCAATCTTTTAATAAGATACTGTAATTCAGTCTTTTAAGTCATTGTAGATTATAATTGTAGGCTATATCTCATTCTCCGAAAGAAACCCTGGGGCAAAGTCCTATTGATGTTACTGATAGTTTCCAAATGGTGAGGATGATAACTTGTTTGGAGGCAACTAGAAGAGATCTTTAGCAAACTAGAGACCAATGGGAAATCACAGAGGCATATTTTATTGAATAAACTAGCAGAATACCTCCCATTGAGGCTAACCCAACCATGACCACAGGTTCATTCTTGCTGTCAGTTGGACTCCTGTTTAAGGCATCACTTATAGTGGGGTCCTGTCTTTCCCTGTTTTTTTTTTTTTTTTTTTAAATTTCTTTTTTCTTTTTTTTTTTCAGTTTATTGGGGTAACATTGGTTAATACAATTATATAATTTTCAGGTGTACATTATAATTTGACATCTATATATTCTATTGTGTTTTCCCTTGTTTTTGAGACATATTGTGATCAATTATGTAAAACAGACTTCCTTAAAGTCTTAAATGTAATTGAAAATTACTCCATTTATGATACTCATTGTGAAGGCCCCACCAAGGTCACTTATAGTTTGTCAAGGGTAGGACTCTTGCATGGACTCCTCCTGGACTTGTTTCATGTTCCCTAATAACTTTCAGTAGTTGAGTATCTTAACTAGAGTTCATTGTTGTTTATTAGAGTATAGAACTTTGTCATAATAGATCTTTAAAAAAATTGAAATTAATTAACTTCAGTTATTAGCCATCAAATATTATGAAAAAAGTCACATGATCTGGTTTCTTCTTTTGTTATATTTCATCCAATTGAAGAGTCATCCTTTCTGAGTGGCTTTGTGCTACCTCTAAAATATTGTCCTACATGTAATAGGCAAATCAAAGGTTTAAAAAATTAGTATGTAATGTATATTTTCAAGATGAAGTAAAGATACTCGTGTGCATTATGCACATCAACTTTCAGAAGTATTTCTAACTTGTACTTATATATATACATATATGTTTTTGTTTTTGTTTTTGTTTTAGTGAAAATATTCTCTTTGGAATGGGAAATCCTCTTCTTGACATCACTGCTGTAGTGGATAAAGATTTCCTTAATAAGTAAGTATTAAACTATGTGAAACATATTTAAAGAGAAACTGATGAGAACTTCAGAATTGAATTTACTAATACCTTCAATTAGAGGAAAACTCAGGAAATTTAAACCTGTTAATTGCACGTACATTATCATTATTTATTGAGTAATTGATCACAATTTCCCCTGGGAAAACTAAGGTACATTTGTTCATCCCTGTTATTTTCAATTAAAAGTTATTTTTTATTTTTTGCAAGAAAGAAGTATGTATGATATACCTAATGATTTAATTACCAAATTTCAGATTCCAGTATTCCCCCAATTTTTAAATTACTGTCAGTGAACTACATCAATAATGGTACTGTAACATAAATGAGAGAAGAAATAGGATTAAAGAGGACAGGAAGAATATGCAGGACATAATTCAGAGGCCATGGATATCTACTCTTTCCCCCTTACTAATGACTTTTGATGTTGTTAACTTAGCTGAGAAGCCGTTTGTGTTTATTTATCTGTCTTTTTGAGACCAATTGGTACTTGGAAAAAAATTAGTAAAAAAACCAGTAATAATAAGAAAGTAACAACCCTTTTCCCTTGCACACCCCAAGTTCTGTCCCCAGGGGCGACCAATTTTTTTCTTTCTTTTCTTTTTCTTTTTCTTTTTTCTTTTTTTTTCTTTACCACTTTTGGGGTAAAATTCACTTAATATAAAATTCGTAATTTTAATAATTTTAAAGTCTGCAATTCAGTGACTGCCAGTAGATTTGCAGTGTGGTACAACCATCGCCACTATTTAACTTTAGAGCATTTCATCACCCCCAAAGAAACCCATACCCACTAAGCCCTGATTTCGATTTCCCTGCTTGTCTCCCCACTTCCCCCATCTCCTGGGAACTATTAGTCTGCTTTCTGTTTCTATGAATTCACCTATTCTGGATGTTTTATTTCATATAAATGGAAACATACAATGTATGGCCTTTTGTATCTGGCTTATTTCAATTAGCATGATGTTTATTTACTTTGTAGCATGTATCAGTACTTTATTCCTTTTTATAGTAAAATACTATGCCATTGTGTGGATGTACTACATTTTGTTTATCCATTTATTTGATTGATGGACACTTGGGTTGTTTTCATTTTTGGCTGTTATTAACAATGCTGTTACGAATATTTGTGTACAAATTTTTATGTGGACAGATTTTCATTTTTCTTGAATATGTGCATTGTATTGGAATTGCTGGGTCACATGGTTATTCTATATTAACTTTTTGAGGAACCACCTGTGTTCTGTACTGCTTGCATCATTTTACATTCCTAACGAGCAGTAAATGAGGATTCCATTTTCTTGCCAAAATTTATTCTTTTCTCTTTTTTAAATTATAGCCATTCTAGTGGGTATAAAGTGATATCTCATTGTGGTTTTGAACTACATTTTTCTAATGACTGGTGTTGAACTAATCATTTGTTTTTTGGTCTTTGCAAAAATGTCTGTTGAAGTTATTTGCCCATTTTTTAATTGGGTTGTTTGTCTTTTTGTTGTTGAATTGTAAAAGTTCTTTATATGTTCTGGATACTAGACCCTTATCAGATATATGATTTGCAAACATTTTCTCTCATTCTGTGGATTATTTTCACTTTCTTGATAGTGTTCTTTGATACACAAATGTTTTTAATTTTGATGGTTTACTTTATTTTTTTGTTGCTTGTGTTCTTGCTATTATATCTGAGAATCCTTTGCTAAATCCAGTCTCACAAAGATTTATTCCTGTTTTTCCTCTAAAAGTTTTATAGTTTTAGCTCTTAAATTTAGGTCTTTGATTTATTTTGAGTTACCTTTTGTAGGAGACATGTGTTAAGGGTTCAACTTCGTTATTGTTCATGTGGAAATCTAGTTGTCCTAGCACCATTTATTGAAGGAACTATTCTTTGACTCACTGCATGGTCTTGGCACTCTTGACAAAAATTGATTGACCACAGGTGTGTGGGTTAATTTTTAGATTCTCAGTTCTAAAAATATCTGTTCTTATGCCAGTGCCACACTGTTTTGATTACTGTAGCTTTGTTATGTTATAAAGTCAGGACGTGTGAGCCCTCTAGCTTTGTCATCTTTCAGGATACTTTTGGCTATTTGGAGTCTCTTGCAATCCATATTAATTGTAAGATCAACTTTCTGTAAAAATGGCAGTTGAAATTTTTATTGGAGTTATATTGAATCTGTAAATCAGTTTTGGAAGCTTTGCCGTATTAACAATATTAAATCTTCCAGTTCATGACCAAGGGATGTCTTTCTATTTATTTAGGTCTTCTTTAAATTGTTTTAACAGTGTTTAGTACTTTTCAGTGTACAATTCTTACATTTCCATGGTTAAATTTAATCCTAAGTATTTCATTATTTTTGACACTATTGTAAATGAAACTTTTCTTAATTTCATTTTTGGATTGTTCATTGTCAGTGTATAGAAACACAACTGATTTGGGGGAGGTGTAACCATTTTTAAAAAATTTTGTTTTCTAATGTTTTTGAGGTTGCTTCTGTAACTCTTTTTGGATAAACTTATTTCTGTAACTCTTTCTTGGGTGAACTCAAATGTCAGAGAATCGAGTGAAAATCTGTAAATGCATAGATTTGGCCTGTTGTAATAAAATAGAAAATGTGTTGTGGGGCCTAGGACAAACTGGAGGATGTGTCTTATCCTAAAAAATTCAGCTACAGATTTTAAAAATACACTTTGCCAATCAGAAAACATTCCTGCATACAATTACATTAATGATTTCAGTTCTTTTGGTTACCTTGTACTTTTAAATAATATATATAGATTTATTAGAATTTGTTTTAACAACTTTCGGTAGAATCCTTTTACTTCTCATTATGTAGGATGAAGTTACCAGTGTCCCTATCCTTCCCTCTGTTACTTCTTCCCTCTTTTTACTTCCTAACTTCTGTTTACTTATATTTTAATTTTTCTATTAAGGTTGATATGTTTCATTCTGTTATCTATAATTAAATCTTACCAGCTTTGAATACAAAGTGATAGTGAAAGTTGAAAATCACTTACCCACATTGACACTGCTATCATTGTACAGATTCTCCTTGACTTATAATGGGGTTTTGTCCCGATAAACCAATAGTTAATACTTAGAAAATACTCTAAGGCAAAAATACATTTAATACACCTAACCTACTGAACAGCATAGCTTAGCCTACGTTAAACATTCTCAGAACACTTAAGATTAGTTTCATCTCAAGAGTAATTTTCTTTCTTTTCCTCTTCCCACCAAAAGCAGGAGACACAGATGGGTGTTTTGTAGATATGGGATGTAGAAACACAAAACACAATATTCAAAAAATGCTGGCAACATGGTACTTTGTAGAGTATTGGTTGTTTACTCACTGCCACTGCCTAGCATCACAAGAGAGTATCATACTGCATATTGCCTGTCCAGGAAAAGATCAACATTCAAAATTTAAAGTATAGTTTTTACTGAATGTGTAATGCTTTTGTACCATCATAAAGTTGAAAACTCCTAGGTCAAACCAGTGTGAGTTGGGGACCATCTGTTGTATCACTTATTGCAGAATTAAATAGTGTACTAGGAATGTAGAATAGGTTTAACATTTAGAATGTAATTAGAGTAATAATCACTACATTAACAAACTAACCAACTAAAAAAAGATATCCTATAATCATCTCAGTAGACACTGAAAAGCTATTTGCCAAAATATAATATCTATTTTCAATAAAATATAGTAGTCTAGGAATAGATGGGAATTTCCTTAACTTTGTAAAAGTTAGGTTAGAGAAAAGACTACTACTAACATAATTCTTAATGGCAAAAGACTGTATACTTTCCCTTCAGATCAGAAATAATTCAAGGATGTTAGCTCTCACCACTTCAAAATGTATACATTGATTGGTACTGGATGTTGTAGTCAGTGCAATCAGGCAGGAAGAAATAAAAGACATCAGATTGCAAAGGAAGAAATAAACTATTATTTAAGAAGATATGATCATCTATGTAGAATATGTAATGGAATCTACAAAAAATCTGCTACCTGATTTTAAGAATTATTATGAAGCTACACTAATCAAAACAGTGATATTGGCATAAAGATATTGTTGGCATAGAAAAGAAAGTCAGTGAGTTTTTGTTACTTTCAGTTTTATGTCCCACGTATGAGTGAAATCATATGGCTCTTGACTTTTTCCATTTGACTTATTTTATTTAGCGTGGTATTCTCAAGATTTATCCACATTTGCAAATGGCAACAGTTTATTTTTTCTTATGGTTGAGTAGTATTCCATTGTATAAATGTATTATTATCTTCTTTACCAATCATCTATTAGAAGACATTTCAGTTGTTTTCATGTCTTGGCCACCGCAAATAAGTCTGCAGTGAACATAGGGTTTTTTGGGGGGGAGGGGGTAGATATGTAGGAAAGGTATTGCTGGGTCATATGCTAACTCTGTTCTTAATTTTTTTCATAGATACAGAGAACAGTGTGGTGGTTATCACAGAGAAAGATCGGGGGAGGTAGAAGAGAGTAAAGTGGGTCAAATATATGGTGACAGAAGGAGACTTGACTTTTGGTAGTGAACACACAATGCAATATACAGATGATGTATATAGATTGTACACATGAAACCTATATAATTTTATTAACCAATGTCATCCCAATAAATTTAATAAAATTTAAAAAGTCCAAGTAGACCCACACATAGATGGACTGATTTTTGACAAAGGTGTGAGGCAATTCGGTGGAGAAAGGATTGTCTTTTCAACAAATGGTGGTGGACAATTGGATATCCAAGTGCAAAAAAAAAAAAAAAAAAAAGAATTTGGATCCATATTTTGTATCATATAAAAAATTAACTGAAAGAATTAATGTAAAGCCTGAAACTATAAAACTTCTAGATGATAATGTAAAAAATTTTCATGACTGTGGTTTAAGCCAAGATTTCTTGTATAATGCCAGTAGCATGTGTTAAAAAAACTTGATGAATTAGATTCCATCAAAATAAAAAAATTTCTGAGAATTAAAAGACAAGCTACAAAAATAAAAATGGACAAGCTATAGGCTGGGAGAAAAATCTTAGCAAGTGTATGTCTGATAAAGGACTAGTAGTCATAATATATAAGGAACTCTCAAAACTCAATCAAAAAAGAAACAACCCAATAAAAAGGGCAAAAGATTTGAACACTCACCAAAGTTACAGGAATGGCAAACACACACATGAACTTCTTTAGTCATTAGAGAAATGTAAATTAAAGTCACATGAAATAATATTCCACATTTGTTAGTGATAAAATTTTAAAACCGAGCATACCATATGTTGGCCAGGAAGTGGAGGAACTGGAACTTTCTGCTCATGGTAAGGTAAAATGCTGCACTGAGTCTGACAATTTCTTAAAAAGTTAAACATCCATCTAGTATTTGATCTAACCATTCCATTCTTAGGTATTTAACCAAAGGAAGTAAAAGCATATGTCCATACAAAGACTTTGTTTTCATGGTTCCTCTGTTTTTAAATAGTTAAAACTTGGAGGCTACCTAAATGTCTATGAACAGATGAATCATTAAACATATTATTACCCATTCTGTGGAGTACTAGTCAGAAATAAAAAAGAATGTGGTATTAATTGGATGAAACTCAAAATAATTGTGTTCATTGAAAGGAGCCAGACAAAAAAGAATTTATATTGTATAATTCTCATATATACTAGTAATTTATATGAGATTATAGAAAATTCAATTTAATCTATAGTGACATAAAACAGATCATTGGTTTCACATGCATTGGCCTGGGTGTGTTGGAATGTGGGAATATTACAAAGGGACAAGAAGCTTCTAGGGGTTGGTTGTTATCTTGATTATGTCATGATTTCATGAGTATATACATGTATCAAAATTTACCAAATTGTATACTTTAAATATCTATAGTATATGGTTTTTCAGTTTTACCTCAAGAATCCTGTAAATAAGAAGTAAAATTAATTGAACATGAAATCATGGTTTTGAAGTTTGCTTTGTGTGAGATATTTTGTCCAGGAAGTCAACTAATTGATGGTCACTATTTAAAAGAAAAATCAAGTACCATATAAAAATACAAAGAGAAACTACAAAATTTGAAATTTTATGACATGTGTAACCAGTGTTACTATTTTGAGAAACATGCCTCCAGACATATCTTAGGCGTATATAACCTAGAGAAATATGTTTATGTTTATGGGATAATACTATGTGTAGTCTTAGGTAATTTGCTTTTTCCCCCCACTCTGCAGTGTGTTTTAGATGTTTGTTTTTAAAAGTTCATACAAATGTGATCAGAATGATTATGATCTGGCAGCTATATGCTGACACTACTGGGAGCTCAAGTAGTTTCTTTGCTTTTTTAGCTGCTACTCCTGATTGGCCAGCTGAATTTCTGGTTTCTTTTTTCTTTTTTCTTTTTTATTTTGGGAGCGTTTTAATTTTTAACCATGATTTTTGCAATCAGTACTTGGAGATAAAAAGCGAGTTTTTGGTTGGACCTTACTCATAGAAGGTAGAGACTTCTCTATTCTTATATCCTTGACCATTTCTTCCAAAATACACTAGCAAGTGTTCCTTATTATTTCAATAGACTGTGTTTAGCTTACATTTCAGACCATATTTAGATAAGTGTTTTATTTTTGAACTGTGTGAAAATAAATTATCCAGGAATAGTTTGCTAGGTACTATCAAAAAAGAAATATATACTTATTAGTATGAGACTATGAAAATGAGTTAACTATCAAAATTATTTTGATAAAATATTGTTTTTCTGTTCTGATATTTTTAAAAAAGCATTTGGCTTTTTAAATAAAAAAATCAATGTAGAACTAGTATTAGTTAAAAAACAAGCTGGTATTGAAGGTTTTTAAGGAAACATGTTGGTCTTTTGCTGCATTTTCTATCTCTACCCTTGCATTTACTCTGTTCCCCATAAGTAGTGTTTTTCCAGAAGAAACCATTTTTAATTCTGTTGCCTGTTTTTTCCTGGTTTCTGCCGATTTCTAAATAATACTCGAATACGTTTTGCTATGTTGATTTTCATAAGGGTGATTGGACAGGCAAAGGCTAAATGTTCCTTTAATGTAAAGAAAAGATACAAGAATATGATTCCTTTAGGATGGCTTCCATAACAGAGGACACAGCACTTCATGTGGAAGGACACACTTGGTCTTCAAGTCCCTATGGGGAGAAATCACCATAATTGTTAAAAACTTTTAACAATTACTATCTGATAATAATAACATTTATTTGACATGTATTAAGCGTGCTTTTATATGGTATAAGTTTAGTCTCCATGACAACTTTATGGGGTAGGTACCCTTATAAAGAATAATTTAGAGCTTAAGAAATTTGTTCATAACCAAAAATATATCAATTATAGTGCAGAGATTTGAAATACAGGTTTTTTTTTCATTGTGGAACCTGTATTCTTTATTTTCTGCTACCTTAAAATAGAAATATTAATTTAAAAGTGAAAAACTCATATATCCAGACATTTTTTGTGTAAATTATGGTAAATATGTAAAGATTTATAAACTTAAAGAAATTATATTTTTCAATTATAGGTATGGGTAAGTGAGAAAATGTGTGTAATTTGCTCCAAAAATTGTTAATATTTAGTTTTTTAAAAAAATTATTTTTTTAAATTAGTTTCAAGTACACAGTACATTGATTAGACATTTATATAGTTTATAAAATGATCCTCTAATTGCTCCTTCTCTCCTCTGGTTTTCCACCTAGCCAATATATTAATGCTAACTGCATTCCCTATGCCGTGCTCCCCATCCCTGTAACCATCTATCAACTACTAATTTGTACTTCTTTAACACTTCACCCCATTCTCCCAGCCCTCCAACCCCCTTCCTCTTTGCTGTCACCAAATTGTCCATTATATTTGTGAATCTATTTTTGATCAGTTTGTTCCTTTTTGTTTCTTAGATTCCACATATAAGTGAAGTCACATGATGTTTACCTTTCTTTGACTTATTTCACTCAGCATAATAAGTTTTAGATAGTGTGTGAGAGTAGATTAATAAATGCTTTGTGAGAGATTGAAAGACTCAACAGTTCTCTTCTTGACTAAGGTTTCAAAATAATGCTCCTTGTATTGTGCGGTTTGTATGTTCCCTACAATTGACCTATTTCCAGAATAGAGCAAGCATTGCCATAATTGAGAAATATCAGTTAGATAATTACTTGCTATTCAATTTAATTCAATTTGATAGGGATGGAAAAGGGAGGGAAGGAATATGTAAAACAAGTTTGCCTTGATTTTTCCTGATACCAGATAAATACCATGGAAGTGAGAGGAATGAGAGGATTAATGAAATAGTAATTGGGAGATAACCATCATTAGACATGAAAATACTCAGTTTTAAGAAGAAAAGCTGGAGTAGTTGAGGAAATATATATTTTTCTCACAGATGTAAATCTTTAATAATGTAAACATACAAACCGGAGGTAAGTCTTAATGTAAGTGTGTATGAAAATATTAGTTAATATTCACTTTAAAAATACTCAAAGTAATGATAGCTGGTCAAAATTTGGTGCTGATTATTCAGTGTCAAAAATTTACAACTGAATTATTTGTATAAATTAAGGTGAATTACTTCTTTTAATGAGTGGATATTAGGTTTGAAGGTGAAACAATATTTGGAGTGTCAAGTGAGACTCATTATGTAATGTTAAAAGCTATAATTGTCTTAAAACTAATTGTGAAATGCTCTGACATTTTTGTAGTTAATTCTTTATAAAACTATTCTGAAATATCTTCTTCTACAAGTTTTAACATTTTCCTTCATATATTTAGGTATTTAATTGACCTGAATTGATTTTTGCATATGATATAAGGATCCAGTTTTTCAAAATTTTTTTCTTATGGGAAATCAACTATTATGTCACCATATTGCAAATAATTCAATCTTTACTTCACTGATCTGTAATGCAAATTTTTATTTATCTACAGCTCAGTTTCTAGGTTGTTCTTTTTGCTGGTTTATTTGTCCTTGAACTAGTGCAGCCCTATATTTATTTTAATGCCAAAGCTTTACAATAATTCTTGAAAGTCTAAAAGAGCAATTCCCTATACTTTGTTCTTATTCAGGAATTTTCTTAGTTATTTTTGGTTCTTCTGTACATAAATTTTAAATGAGCTTGTCAAATTGTATAAAAATTCTCTCTAGAATTTTGTTTCGAATTGCATTACATTTATAGATTAATTTAGAAAAATGAGATTTTTACCATGGGATTTTTAAAAATCTCTGTATGTATTCGTCCATTTATTTTAGGTATTATTTTATATATTTCAACAACACATAGGCTCTAAGAACATTAAATACAGGGTTACAAAGTGGTTAGGTTTTTTTTTTTTAACTTACACATATGTTATGTAGTGATTAGTGATGAATGTTTTCAAAATTATAAAAATAAATGGTTTTGGGGAAAAAAACCATGTAGAAGTGATTAAAATAAAAACAAAATCTCAGATTAGCTTTTATTTTTATAGTTGTGCTGTACACTAGAACTTTCTGTGATGACAGAAATGTTATGTGTATGTGCTGTTTAATATGGGAACCAGTAGTCACATTTAGCTTTAAATATTTGAGGTGTGGTTAGTGCAATGGATGAATTGAATTTTAAAATTTTGTTCAATTTTAATTAATTTAAACTTAAATAGTCATATGTGATTAGTGGTTAAAATATAAGACAAGGCAGCGTAGGTCTTATTGCAAAATGTTATAGTTTTCTTCTTAGGAGTACATTTTTTGTAGATTTATTCTAGGTATTTAAAAAATTATTGCTATTGTGAGTAGAATATTTTTTTAACGTTTTCTAGATTATTGCTAGTATTTAGAAATATTGCTGAATTTTGGGTATTTAATGTAGTTCCTTGCAACCTTCATTAAAAGAAAAAGGGTCTTTGGCCATTCTGATTCTCTCTTTTAGATTTAAAAACTGGTATTTGATTCTGAATCTTTATATTTCAAATATTAAGTGATTGGTCTTGAGTTGTTCTGGAGCTTCCTTAAATAAGACCTAAATTACGGATACTAAATAACCACAGACCCATCTATGAAATCTTCACTTTGCCCTAGATACAATTAGATGGTGTCCTTGTAGATTCTCTAATGTTCTGACCTGACTTTGAATTTTGAGGACAGTGGTATTCATAAGGCTTACCTAAACATGGATTGATTTTTAACAGTTCATTTAAGATCACTAAGTATTTTTTGGAACACTTGTTTTGTGGTCAACATTCTCCCAAGTATTGGGAATACAATGTTAAGTAAGTTTCTTGCTCTTAAGCATCTAGTAGTCTAATTGAGGAGACAGATGTAGAAAGAAGTCACTTTATTACTGTGGCATTATAGAATAAAGGTTAATTAAGAGTGCTTTGGAGCCACTTGCAGTTGTATGACCTTGATTATGTTTCTTAATTTATAGAAGCTCAGTTTTCTTGTGAATAAAATAGTTGTATTACAACCAGAAAAAAATATTATCATGTGAGCATTGAATGAGCTAATTTATGTATTTTCTGTATGTTAGCTAATATTATTTAGCTACTAAGAAGCTTGTAATATCTCTCATGTTCCTGTTATGGCCAAAGGAGTTTAAGTAGGAGGATGATATGGTTGGATTCACATTTAGTGTTATATAAATCACTATGTCTGCAGTAGATCCATGGATTTGAGAAGGTAGATTAGAGGAGGCTGTAGTGATAGGCCTATTGAGAGATGGTGATCTGATCATTGTGGTTTGAATAGAATAGTTGGGAGGAAGTTAAATAGTATTTTAGTGTTATAAAGGTAAGACCCGATGATCGATTTAATGAAGTGGGCAAAGGAGCCAGGGATAATATTACAACTTTTGGTTTTGGTGACTGAGTAGATAGTGATAGAGAGTATGAATGGAGGACATGTTAGAAGGGATAGAGAAATCGAGTTCATTTTGTTTATGCATGAGATGAATATGTGATATTTAGGTGGGCATATTTAGGAGAGAGTTTGACTTATGTTTTTGGTGGGTGGAGGAGTCATGACTGGAGAGATGTATAATAAATATTATATTTAATTGTACTTTTACACCATGCCATTCAGTAAATGTTAGCTGCTGTCATCATAATCATCATCATTATCATCATCACTGTATAGGTGGTATTTAAAGCAACCAATAGATGATCCTTTCTAGAGAAAGGATACAAAGTAAAAGAAATGGGCTAGAAGCTAGAACATTTAATGAATAGATAGATGAAGAATTTTGGAAGGAGATGGAGAAGAAAGAGAACTAAGACAGAGTCTCACGAAGTTTAGTGAGTTTGTATGACAGAGAGGTTAATAATATTAGATGTAACAGATGTCTAATAACGTAAGGCCTACAAGAATCCAGTGGATTTGACAGTAGGATGTCAGTGGTGATCTCAGCTAGGTAAATCACAGTGACGTGATAGGGACAGAAGCCAGATTAAAAGGTATTTAGAAGTAAATGGGAGGTGCCATATAAAGTGAGCCAGTTCTCTTGATGTGGCCCAAGAGCCAAGCAGTGACATATCACAAGTACTGAATTTTTAAAAATTCTGTAACGAAAATACATGACTAGGTCGATTGAAATGATTATCAGTTTTTAAAAAATTGAAGACATAAAGAAAAATTTAAGAATACAAAGTATAATTCTGTTTGTTTAGGTTTAAATCTAATTTGTTTTTTCTTCAGCTTTCTCTAAATGAATATTTTTTTTTTTTAGGCGAGTCAACTCTTGATTGACCTCACAGATTGTAAGGACTTGTCAGCTTACAATCCTTTATTTTTTATTTTTTTACGCCTGTTGCACCTGGTCTTCCTAGGTAGTCTCTCATCCAAGTACTAACCAGGCCTGATCCTACTTAGCTTCTGAGATCAGATGGGATTGGCCTTATTCAGGGTGGCATGACCCTAGACTCTAATTGAATTTTAATCTTCTAGTTTACTAATGAGAATTTAAAATATAATTTTTCATAATCCGTGTACTTTTGCTATTATTTCATTCTAACCCTGTGGTTTACCCTTAATCTGTTTCTTTATAAGCCTCTTAAATTTCAGCTTTAGTATAAAACATTGTTATGGTGATTAACACTTTTGGCCTTCTCTTTCTTCCTCTCTAGTATGTTTTAATCAATTTTTATTTTTCATTCCAAGAGCCAATAAACATGTTTAAAATATTACCACATCCACACTGTCTACTTGGTAGATTTTGCCAATTATTTAAATTTTTACAGGACACTTTTAGGATTCTTTGGACTATGTGGTAATGTTTGTAGATTTCTAGAAATTTTACTTGTTTAATTCTCATAAGGCAAAATGAGTTGCAAATATTTACAGAGTAATTTATTCTCACCCTGCTGTGTAGCAAGTCTTAGCTTGGCATTAATATAGTGGTGAGTATGGCATTTCACTCATGACAGGGCTGTTTTTGGACTTCACAATCTCTTTAAGGACACTTCCAGGCCTTAGATTCTACGTTATGTAGATTTTAAGAGAAATAACACATTTGAATCAATAATATTTGTCTCAGTCTCTTATAAAAGGCCCACACTTTGTTTTAGTACTTAGTTGTACATTACTGCTGTTTTAGCATATCTTAATAGTTATCTACAATGTATTAATGCATTTTATTTGTGTGTTCTGATATTAAATTATAAACTTGAATAACAGTAATATTTTTCCATTTCCCATGGTGGGAATGCCATTAATGGATTTTATTCTTTTTTTTTTTTTTTTTTTTGCTTCAAGCATGTCTTACTTAAACAGCTCAGACTAGGTTGAGAAAGTACTCTTTCTCCTCTTCTGCTTCTCCTCTACTCCCTCCTCCCTTCTTTCCTCCCTCCCTTCCCTCTCCCCTTTTTCCTACTTGTCACCTGTTGTTGTCAATATTTATTCAATAAAGCATTTAAATTAATTTAAAATTTTTACACAAGAAAAATTTTGAACTAATCTTTGGAGGCTTACATGTTCATTGGTTGCAACCTTTAAGTGAGAACTGTATCCAGATGAATATTATAACCACATTCTAAAGTGTTACATGTTTTCGTTTTTAACATATTTTTCTAATTTCAAAAATAATTTGTTTATTATTTGTGTTTTGAAAAAGCACAAAGAAGAAAATAAAAAGCATCTGTAATGTTACATAATATTTTTACATGTATGTTTCCAATTCTTTTTTAGGAGTATATTGAGATTTTTTTTAACTTAATATTGAATCATTTCCCCATAGTTGTACTATAATTTGTTTATGCAATCTGCTACTTTTTGGATGGTGTGCTTGTTTACAATTTTACTTTTCCATAAATAAGGCTCTAATTGACATCCTTGTACACAACTCTTCCATTTTGTTAGTGGAAATTTGTAGTCATGCAGTTGTTTCCAGACAAGCAAACACTTTAAACCCCCTCCTCCAATTTTGAACTAATCGAATTATTCATTTTATAGAGGTGGAAGCGTTCCAAGAAAGTAGGGAAGGATGAGTATTTATTACGTGTATGTGTTTGGCATGTTTCATGTATTATCTTTTTTGATCCATATGGCAGCCCAGTGACATAGGTAATTTTGATTTCCTTGGAGAATGGCTTGCCCACTTCAAAAAGCTAATAATTAACAGCAGAATCAGGACAATAACCCAGGTCTCAGACTTTCACTCTAACATTCTTTCATTTCCTCAAGAGATTCTGTTTGTGGAAGCTAGCTGCAGGATAAAGAGGGCCCTCCTGGTGCTTTCTCTTGCTTTCTCATCTTCTGCTGTTTGGAGTATATGTGTTTTCCCTCTGCTAAATTCAAGCAGAAAAAAGGTTGAGAACTACCACTTTTTAACTTACATAAAAATGTTTTGATAAAGAAGTATTTCCTCACTCATTAAGTTAATATTTACGAGTTTTTATTGTAATGGTAAATAAAACCGACAAATCACTCTTTTAGTAGACTAAATAGCATAGTGTTTTAATACCTATCATCATCCATTTCTAAAAATACGTGAACATGCTTTTTTTAACATTAATAAAATTATGTCTATTTAAGTTTACATTTCTGTTACACTTTACTCCACCAGATTGTATCCTTAAGTAATGTATTTTTATGCAGGAATTATATTTTGAATTATATATATGAAAGTAGTATATTTTATTTATTAAAGTCTTTCATGCATATTGATCACCCTATCATATCTCTTCAACAAATATATATATTAAATTCAGTTAAAAAATTTCTCCTAGTCGTTAAATTATAATTAGCAGTAGTTAATAAAGCAACATAAATGTATTAAGATGTTGTTAAATAATTATGAAACAGAAGAAATACATCTTTTGATGATATGAATGAAGCTAGTCTTTTTTTTTTTTTAGCCCAACCTTTCTTAGATAAATAATACTCATTGTTACAATAAGACAATTTCAGCATCGTTTTATTTCCCTTTTTTCTTTTAGAGGAGTAAGTGCCAAGAAAAATTTCACATAACTGGATGGTAATGGACAGATTTTTGTTTGAGCTGTGCCACTCAATTCCTCTATCAAATGATCTGTCATCAAAAATTATCTTTATTAACTGATAATTTGATTAGATCCTTCATTTTGTTGGAAGCAAAAATCAGAAACCACCCGACTTGCCAGTTATTAGAGTCATTAGAGACATTCTGGGAAGTATACCAAAAAAGGCTTTATTAAGGCTTCTTAAATAACTAGTAATTATATCTATTAGCATTTTACCTATAGTTATATGTTTACCTTAGCATTTCAGGAGGTATTAGAAAAAGTTAAATATTGTTAATTTTAATATGCCTTTTTCAAAAGTATCTTTTTTGATAAAATGTGTTTATCAGGTGTCTTAAATATGTGTTAGTCAAAGCCATTTATTCAGTTTAAGGCCCTCTGCCTTGGACCCTTATTGGCAAAACTGATCTTTATTGTCAAACCAATCAAACTTATTTTCATGACAGAAAATGTAGCCTCATTTTGCAATTCAAATAAATGGTTCGATTCATGTTTCTGTGACAACCATCTTCTGATATTTAATCTATGGTAAATGAAGTGCAGAGCCTTGTTTTAAGTTTGTTTCCTGGAAGAAGTTGACAGTATCTTTCTTGTTTCTTATTGGAAACTTGCTTAGCTTTGCTTCACAATACCCTTCCTGAAAAGTAATACATTCTTTGATGATGATCATGGGATGGAAGAGATAAAAGTTTTTAAATGAAAATTATAATCAACCTCTGTCCCATTCCATAATGTATCTGCAAATAGAACATCCTGTCACAGTTCCTCATTTATAATTTCTGGCTTCATTCTTTATAGAAAAAAATGTATAAAACAATAATGTGCTCTTGTAGTCAGTTTGTGGTATTAAAGGCAGCTTTGCAGACAAAATATGAATCCTTGTCTAGTACTTCAGTGGTTTTTACACTCTGGGCAGTACAATACAGTTCCATTCAGGGTGGGTGATAGGTAAGCTGTTCTTTTTATAAAGTGGGTAAAGACACTTGTGAAAAGGGAGGCAAGAAAGAAGAACTCTACATGTTCACTTTAGTTGGACCTCTGATTCGTTTTCAGGTAGGTTGGTTTTAGGAAAGTGTTGAATATAGGTGGAAATTAAAGATCGCAGAATTGCTGTCCTTTTTTTTTTCTTTTTAAAAAAATCTGTTTTAGCAGTGTATTCCTTAGAAAGCCTGTTTATCTTCAGCAATAATTTGAAAGATCCCTGTTCTAATATTTATAGCAACCTCTAATTTATAGACAGGGGAACTAAGACTTAGAGAGGCACAATAATTTTCTGTGGTCATAAAGCTAGTAAATAGTTCAGTCAAGAACTTAAAAATTTATTTTTTCTCCTATGTCACACTAACTAGTACGTAGTCTGGTACACAGTAGGTGTTTACTATGTGTTTAATGAATGAGTGACTGATTTTTTATGAACTCTTAAATACTTACCATTGTAGTAGTTTTCTGAATTTTGATCTGCTGTATGAGAGGAACATGTACAGATGATTCACTACAGAAGATTGAAGATATCTTGTGTTATCAAAGCATGGTCAGGTTGATCTCCCTGCACTTCCTGGGGTGGTGTGTGGGGAAGTGACTAAGGGAATGGCAAAGAACTTGGGCATTTTTTATGTTTTATCAATTAAAACAGACCTGTAACAGTGTGGTCGTGCTTTTTATAGTTGTCAATTGTTGATACTACAGTCAGATGTCCATGAGGCAAATGTATTTGTATATGACCTGTATATTTTTGTTTTGTGTTGTAGATATGCTCTTAAAGCAAATGACCAAATCTTGGCTGAAGACAAACACAAGGAACTGTAAGTGTATAAAATCCGAGGTTGTACACAGTTTATTTTGTTTATGGAGTAGATGTACATAAACAATCTGATTTTCAAAGTTATATGAAATATAAAGATATAATTAGCACTATGACCTTAATTCTAGCAGGATTATGATATTTATGTTACATAAGGATAACACAGGAAATAAGTGGTCCTGTGTGCACATTAAAATATGTTAGTATTGTATTACATTATTTAGACTAAGGGTATATTGGGAAGTATGTCATTTCATTTTCCCCTAGATAAAATATTAAATTGATGTTGATTTTTGGCTCTTAGTTGACTTCCCTACCTTCCTGCTAAAGGTGGAGAAATGTAACTTTGTTTCTTTTGTTGCTTTATGAGAAAGTAAGTGCCTAGTTATTGTTTAGCCATAAGGTAAAACACTTTAAATAAAAAGGTTGAAGTGGGAATAAAATTTTGTTCCTTTTTAAAGTTTTAATGTTTTGGGGGTTCTATCTTCTGGATAAAAATAATTGTATAGATGGTTCTGGGATAGCTCCATTGCTATTTTTCTGCCCTACACTAGTATGTAAAAGATTACTACCTCATAGGAGCTGTGAAATTTTTAGTTAAAAATTACTGGGTTGAGTGTTCTTTAAATTCATTTGAACCTTTTCAGTATCATAAGATTGTCCAAAGAGGGAAGCTAAGAAATTTTTATATGTTTTTATTTTCTAGCTAGTCCACAGTTTTCCCCCATTGTGGTGTAAGAAAGTTCTGATAACCTTAATTACTATGCAAACACCTCATGTCAGATAATACTGTAGAAAAGAATTTGAGGAATTTGAGGCTAACTATACCTTTAGCTTGGACCACATTTGATAATACCATAGTCCCACCTTATCCATGGGGGATACATTATAAGACCCCCAAACCCTTATATGTTATGTTTTTTTCCCCTGTGCATACATACCTATGGTGATGTTTAATTTATAAATTAGACACAAGAGATTAACAACAATAACTAATAATAAAATAGAACAATTATGATAGTATACTCTTAATAAAAGTTACATGAATGTGTTCTCCTCTCAATATCTTACTGTACTATACTCACCCTTTTCTTCTTATGATGATGTGAGGTGATGCAGTGCCTACATGGTGAGTTGAAGTGAGGTGAATGATGTAGGAATTGGGACATAGCATAGGCAGGCACTGTGACATAACATTAGGCTACTGTAAGGGCTATTTGAACACAAGCACCTTGATACTGTGATAATTGATTTGGTAATCAAGAGGGCTCTAAGTAAGTAATGGGCGGGCTACTATACAGCATTAGTATAACATGGATATGTTGGACAAAGGGATGGTTCACATCCTGCGTGGGATGGAGCTGGACAGTGCAAGACTTCGTACTACTACCTAGAATGACATGCAATTTAAAACTGAGAAATTGTTTATTTTTGGAATTTTCCATTTCTATAACCAGAAAAAAGAACTTAATGAAATAAATACTAAATTCACTAAATTTAAAGTTTTAATATACTTCTCCATTACAAGATGAATGTTTTCAACTCTATAATCATAACTGGTGGACTAAGTGAGAAAACATAATGAATGTCTAAAAGTTAAAAGTTATTTTTTTTTTTTTTAGTATAACACGAAGTCTTCCTTCTTAATAACTAGTGTTTACATAGCAAGGTTCTTACACTCTCTAGTATTACCACTTGATCGATTTGGCATTAGTTGATTTTTCTTTTGGCTGCTGGCTCTCTGCCTAGCAGTTTTTGACCTATACACTAAAGAAAACTAAGTCGAATATGCCCCCATAAGAATAGAGTAGAATATTAAAAACATTCAACCCTAATCCTTCATGAAAGCTGCTTATAAATAATCTCATTTGTGTCTTTACCATTAAAATAGCCAAGATCTCTTTGTGCTCGGGACCAAGCTTTTTAAAATATGAGATGTAGCTATAAAATAATTTAATTATCCAATTAATAATTTCATGCTTTGTTCTCATAAAACATTATTGCTTCTTAATTTTAATTTATTAAAACAGTCTTGATTCATCATAATATTGTAAAAATGTATTGTCACCATCACATTTTTGAAAATGTACCTTAATTCTATGTGTACCAATAAGATTACAATGATAACTCTAATTATCTTGATAATACTTTATGTGGTAAATACTAACTATATTCATTAAACATATTCTTAATTCCTAACATGTGATGATTCAGATTCTGTATACCTTAAGTCACTCTTGCTTCACAAATGTACTTATTTCTTTGTCTGGGGAAGACTGACATGCAGCAAGAAAGATTGGTCAGCAATGACAGTGACACTTGCTTCTGTAAGTAGAATGGTTTTTCTCAGGTTTCTATTTTCTAATATTCTACATGCTGAAGATTCTGGTGGATGGTTTTAGGTAGGGGAAGCCGAGCAATTAGATTTTTGATGGAATTAATCCAGAACTGGAGTTTATGCTTTGCTCTATACACAGTCCAGTAATGAACTGGTTTCATTAGTATTCTGTAGATTTTTCTCAGTTTATCAGAGTTTTAGTTTTTTAAATGGAGTAATTTAAAATAAATTAGGAAAACGTCACTATTTTATTCAGTAAATATTTTTTTCACTCACTTATCAGTCACCATACTAGGCACCATTTAAAGAAAAGATACTGATTTCATTTATAAATGGAGACTTAATCTCCAATTTAATATCACTTCACATTTAAAAAGTTTCATGACTGGAGATTTTGTAATTATGGGTTTTCTTTTGGATTATCTACAATTATAAAGGCTAGAACCATTTTGTTTCCATAAATATCTGTTCACTTTATAAATATATAAATTGTATGTTACCTTGAATAGGATATTGAAATCAAATCATAGAGATTCAGATAAGGAAAGTTAAAAGTTGACTAGAGTTATGCCAAAGGCAATATAAATAAATTCAGAAGTATCCATGCCACTTAACACAGAAGTAACTTGATACATAAGGATCTTTCAGTTTGCTGTACTATGTAAAGAGTGGGAGAAGCCTCTGTAAAAGAGATTCACATTTATTTACTTGGCTTTTCAAGATAGCTACCAAGATAAAGGTGAATTTTTATAAGCAGTGTATGTTGTTCTACGTATGAAGTATATTTTCCCTTCTGATGTTGAATGAATTCACTTTAATGACTCTTTTATGTCAAAAATTATTTCGTCAGAATTACCCTATTAAATTTAAAAGTTTTGCCTTGTAATTATATTTAAGTTTTTGTTAATTTAGGATCTTGATGAAATGGGAGAAAATAAATGAATTAATTATACAAGGGGTATGAAGCAAGAGTATTAGAAAGGACACTGTTAGACCTTGATCTTTGGTTCAGTGTAAAAAAATTATAATTTCTTAGAGAACAGTCCTTAATTTCTAAACTGGCAGGGGAAATTTATAAGTATTTAAGTGATTGTTTAAAAATATTTAAGAACAGTAAGAGATAATCAGTAACAACTGATTATTATCAATGTTCTTACTAAGCAGTTCTTTGTAAACATCAAGATTGTTTTGTAAGAATAATATAAGAACTCATTGCCTTTAAAGCTAATAGATTTTGTTTATGGGAAAATGTATTTACTTAATACAAAAGAGAAAAAACCCAGTAAGCAAAAAATGGAAAATTGAAATAAAGGATATCTAGGAGAAGGTTAAATGCTTAATATTTTTCAATATTCATAAATAAGGTACAACATTTAAATATGAACATTTCTATGTTATCTTTCTCAAGGGCCACTTTCTTTCATATCTTTTAAATTATAGAACTTTGATTCTAGAAATGAATGTTAGAACTAACATCTGTATTTTATAATGACTTGAGTGAGGTTCACAGTGATAAAGTGACTTGCTACAGGTTGCACTGCTATTTAATAAACCACACTGGATCAAAATCCAAGTCTCTTGATTTCCATTGAAGTGCTTTTCTGTTACACCAAACATCTCCCTAAGGATGCAGTGATTTTTAAAATAAAAGTGATTAATATCCTTACAAGACTCAGTAATTGATTATAATGAACTCGATAGCTATATCAAGACTCAGTGGCTGATTAATTTCATAATATTGTATTATGGTTTTAGCAGCTACCTCAAATCTATAGTTTCTAATGAGTGAATTGAGGAGAATTATCAAATACTATGTTTGCCGGACTTCCAAATGCAAGACACTACTCATTCTTCCAAGGAGAGGGTATAAATACAAAGATTTTTGGCCAACTTGATTCTTTAGCTTTTAGAGATGTTTATGAAATAAGTTGTGTTTATACTTACAATTTAGTTTAGTTAGGTAATACTTTTTATAACCACATATTATGTGGAATAATTTCTAAATACTTTTTTTTTACCCTCATTTCCTGAACATTCATAATCTTTATCATTGCCATCTTTGTCACCACTAGAAAGAACCCTTTTCTCTAGAACACAACAATCTATGATCTAAGTTGTTTGACTCCATTGTATAATACTTTTATTGGACATTTCCTCCAAAGCCAGGGGTCCCCAACCCCCGGGCCAAAGACCATTACTGGTCTGTGGCCTGTTAGGATCTAGGCCACACAGCAGGAGGTGAGCAGTGGGCCAATGAGCGAAGCTTCATCAATATTTGCAGCTGCTCCCCAGCGCTAGAATCACTGCCTCAGCTCTAAATCAGATCATCAGGCATTAGATTCTCAAGAGAGAGTGAACATTATTGTGAACTGCACATGGGGAGGATCTAGGTTGCCCTCTCCTTATGAGAAACTAATGCCTGATGATCTGAGGTGGAGCTGAGGTGGTGAGGCTTGTTCTGGGGAGTGGCTGCAAATACAGATTAACATTAGCAGAGAGGTTTGACTGTACAGAACCATAATAAATCAGTCACTTGCAGACTCAAATCAAAACCCTATCCATGAATGGCAAAAGACAATTAAGCTGCATCTGGTAGTAGGCTTAATAGTGGCAAGTGAGTTGATGTTCTTCAGTTGTACAGCTGCATCTGGTAGTATCTGATTCTACATTATGGTGAGTTGTATAATTATTTTGTGTTACAATGTAGTATTAATAGAAATAAGGTGTACAATAAATAAATGTAATACACTTGAATCATCACAGTCCCTGATACCCCCCACCCCATCCCCCAGGTCTGTGGAAAAATTATCTTCCATGAAACCATTTCCTGGTGCCAAAAAGGTTGGAAACTGTTGTCCTAAGCTACAAATGCCTTACATGAGAAAAGTTATTTTTTTGACTTTTATGTTTAGTCTGATCTTTGTAAGGTAACTATTAACTATATTGCTTTTTAAATGGATCTTTAAAAAGCTCTTTATAATAACATTCATCATTTTTGCTTATGGGGTTGTGCCTCCAGGAATAAGTACTAAATGTTAGATTTCTGTGCTCCTTTTTAAACTAATACTATAAAGTGACTTCTGTGAGAACTTCAAACTAGCATTGACTGAATTTTTTTCAAGTTTTTGTACAGATTCCACAAATGCTTCTCAAGTAATCTGTGACCAGAGTTCATGCTTTTGGGTGAAATTTTGACTGTCCTCCCACTTTAAAATTCTGGGATTTCAGTTTTTTTCTTATCATAACTGGATTATGAAACTTATCAAAGGTTTGAGTAAATATCTTATTGTTTAAAAGAAAATGATTAACCTCGTCATAAATTAGAACTCATTACATGAGATAATTTTAGGATTAACCTTGGTCTTATATTCATGCATGTATGATAAATGAAAAATGTATGTCCTTAGTGGTAAATATTAAAACTCTTAAAGGATTTAATCCTAAATTGCCATCTTTTGCTTTTGAAGACATGTGTGATGCCTGGACATTAGAAGAAACTTATTTATGAGTTTTATCACAGACTGTAACCTTGGCGTATCAGTTAGGTTTCAATTCCAGTATGAGTATTAAGAAATAAGGAATTTATTAAAGGAGTTAAACTTTATTCATTGTGGGAAAAATTATGTAAGTACAAATCCAAAAAAGATCAGAGAAAAGTCACTAACTACTCCTGGTGTAGATTAATGAATTTTAGAAACAGCTAGGCATGTCTAACTGCTGGAGTGAACTGTGAAGGGGGTGGGCAGGTTGTTGGCTCTTTGCAGCTACCACTTCTATGGGTTTTCAGTGGACCATCTGGTGATAGGCTTTAAAAGTGATCTGGAGGTGGAGTGGGGATAAGTAAGGACACACTGGAATTCTGCCCATACTTTTCTGTCTGTCTTTCACTACCTCTAACCAATAATTATGTTTGGAGTAAAATGGCAGCTGCTTCGCTTGTACCTCCCAAATTGTATACAAATTTTTCTTGTTAATCCTAACCCGAAACCATATAGGAAAGGAAATTCTGGGAAATGTAGCTCTAATTAACACAGTATCAAACAATATCACTTGGTTTAATCACTTAATCTTCTGGATTTAATGTCATTATTTGTAAAATGGTGACAATTTCATTTTTTCTTATTAGATTTAATAAGGAGTAGATGAAATTATATATATGAAATAGTTTTGAACTATGAAGAACCATGTAAAGGTTATTTGTGATATAGATTTTTGTGAACACAATGATGTTTATTAAAAAAACCCTCTTGAACTGTCTTTGCTCTTAGAAATGAAGTCTGTCAGATATTGTGGGTTTAGATTAATGTTTTACTATTACCTATTAAGCAAATGATTTCTTTAATTAACTATTTTTAGTCTATTTAGTAATCCCTATGAATATAGTTTCTGAGTTTCTGGTATAAAATTCCTTAGAAAAGAAGAAGGGTAACTGTCTTCTTTGCTCTCTACCTCTGATTTCTTTTTCTTTTCTTTTTTTTTTTTTTTTTTTTTTGGCGCAGAAGGGTAAGGTGTTTTCTGAAACTGTATCCAGAGCTTTTTTCACTATGTGATGTCTTTGGGGTGAATATTCAATGCGGTCAACATGAAATGGAGAGAACGGAAACTGCTAGTATGCTGAATCCTTTTTTTCTTTGGTCTAAAACAAACAGGAATATTTTGAGAATGAGGCTATGACATATCTACCTGAAAACTAATGTAAGGGTATGACAACACTGTTTCCACTTAAGGACTGAGTCAGACTTTTTAGGAATGATATGGTTTTGGAAGTTTTGGGAAATTTTTAGCATCTATTAACAGCTAATTTAATTCTTGAAAACATTTTCTCCATTGAAAAGAGCATTATTTTAATTGCTTTTATGCTCTGATTTTCACCTTTAGAGGTAGATATTATTCCCATTTTATAGGAAACTGAGGCTTAGACTGTAGCTCATTTTATAGTAGAAGACAGACTATGATTTAATTTCAGATCTTTTTTTATTGCTTTCCACTTTGCCTAAGTTAAGTGACTTAGGAAAAAGAATATATTTTACTTTTTTTTAGAGGAATGATAACTATTTAAAACAAGTTCACTTCACAAAATGTTTAAAAGTATTTGTGATGGACATTACATTTTATAAATTTTAATATGATTTACTAGAAATATGCCATAGTTTGTAGGTAATACTGTGTTTTGGGGAGTTGGCTGATGGTGAAATCTGAACTCATGTTGATGAATAGAAAGCTAATACTTCCAACAGACTATGTCTTGTCTTGAAGTTCTGTGTTATAAATTTATTCTTTGTGGTGCGAGCTCCCTCTGTAGAATTTCATTAAGATTGCAACTTGGTTTTTTCAATTACTTACTGAAGTGCTTGAAACATTATCTAGAATAGGTTTTAAATTTTTCTTGTAAAATTTTCTTTATATCTTAATAACTTCTAAGAGTTTTTCTTGTGAAAATGTTACCTTTATAAAAATGTCTCAGTGTATATACTAAATTTTAATACTATATGTGAAATGAAACCACTTTACTCAAACATTCCTACTACTTTAATGCTTTGTTTGGGAAAGCCAGGGAGACCTGCAATTTCTAGGTCAGTAATTCTGTGTTGGGTAAGACCAGAGAAGGTAGAAAAAGCCTGATGGGAAATTAAAAAAAAAATGTTTGGAGTTTAACTAGATTCTATATATCATATGTAAACATTTCCTTTTTTCCCTAGAGTTTTTTTTTTAAATGTTGAATTGGATGGGAAAATGTTCATTAATTTTTTTTTTTCAGAAAAGAGACAAAAATTTATGCATGCTAGAAAGAGCAAAAGAAATATTTTAGCAAGATCCCAAAATTGAACGAAGAAATGCAGAAAAAAAATGCTTCACTTATACAATTTGCATAAATTTATGCTCTTGCAAGGAAAACCCTTTGTTACCTAACCCTACTACCAATTTCCTTTTGTGGGAGTTTGGATACTTTTTTTACCAGCACTTTTTCTTCTTTCTCCCCCAAACTATTTTGTATTTAAATATTAAATCATGTGATTAGCTCTTCGAAGATGTTTTCCCTACTAGAATGAGGGCAGAGGGAATGTGATTTGCTTCCAAGCTGTTTTTTAGAAAAATGGGCAAACTGATGTTAACCATAAAGCTATGGACTGTGTACAACATAATAATGAGGATAGGCAAGAACTAGAGTTTCCATGCCATTTTAGTTTATAAAAATTTATATTCTCTTCTGAATAGGATTGAAGAACGTTGTTAAGATCATGGCATGAATAGAATTTTAAACAATTTTGTTAGATAATTTTTTTTGAAGTCTTTAAAAAATACCATTTATTATTCTGTTAAAGTATGATATAGTTTACACAAACACTGGCATGCATTATGGTGGCAAAAAAATTCAAGGATGATTCTTATTTTTATATTTGTTGACCTTGACTCTGATATCAAATTCGATATCAAAGAATTGTTTCAAAGAATAGAATGGAACCAGTTTTTGTAAAATATATATCCATCCTTCATTATCTTTAAAGCAAATATGTCCTTGAAATAGTAATATTGTTTTCTTTTATCAGTAAAATGTTTATATCAATAAATATTTTGCTTATAGTTTTTATTATTTAAACAGTTACCTTCTCACAGTCTTTAAACTAATCTATCTTGCATTAGGTTGTGGAAGAAATCTAGAGTGGACTTCCTATACATTATTATTGGCTACTTAAGTTCATGTCATTTTGAATGTGGTTTAACCTATGTGTCACACGTATAGTAGCGAATCCCAATGTTAATATTTCCTATAATATTTATTTAAAGTTTTCTTTATGTTAACTTAAAAATTAGCTTTATCTTATTAATACCTGTGAAACCATGAGTTTTATATATTTATTTAAATATAAAACTATTAAAGTAAAAAATGTTTGTCACTTAAAATTGTCTCAAGTACAAGTTGACATATGCTTTCTGATCTGATGCACTGAGGACAGAATATCTCATGTATAGTATTCTTACCTAAAAAAAAGGGCAAATTTGATTGAGAGGGAAATAGTAGACAAACCCAAATTCAATGAAACAGTTGGCCTGTATTCTTTTTACAAGAGTTACTGTTGTGAAATATGAAGACTGAGAAACTTTTCCCGATTTAGAGACACCAAAGAAATGTTACAACTAAATGTAATGCATGATCCTGAATTGTATCCTGGGAGGAAAGATGGGTATTATAAAGGACATAACAGATAGTTGGCAAAATTGAATATGGATTATAGGTTAGGTAATAGTATTGCAGAAATGTTAAATATCCTGAATTAATAAATGTACTGTGGTTATGAAAGACAGTAGTCTTGTTTTTAAGAAATACCACACTCAGGTATTTGGGGGTAAAGGGTGTTGATGTCTGTAATATACTCAAATGGTTCAACAATAACTATGAGTAATAAAAAATTACTATTAGAAATAGTAATAAATAGTTTATTCTTAGAAATAGTAAAAATAAATTTGTATGTTTCACCATTTAGTGGGGTAGTCGCAATAATTTTGATTATTCTTGGTTTTACAAAAAGTTGATGGTTAACTAAACAGTCTTTTGATTTTTATATCTAAATTATGTCTTCATCAGTGTAAATCAAATTTAACAGCAGGTTCTTTTAAGAAAATCAGATAGACTCCTAAGATACAATTCAGTGCCTCTTTCATTATTTCTTTAAAATTACTAACTTAAGTTTTCTTAGCAAAGAACAAAAACTTTGTTTTTTCTCTAGCATTTGGGTTGACTATGTATAAATGCCTCTAATTCTAGTAGCCACCTAGTGTTAGTGATTAAGTTTAGAATAATTTCTGTGACTGCCCTCTTAGGCTTGGATCCTGGGAGAATTTTTTTTAATGCCAATTTTAGATTTCTTTAGATTTTTTTAAAATTATGTAATAGATGAGAGTATAAACTTTTTCAGAACTAAATCTCTGTAAAGTCAGGAGATTAATATACTACTTGTATTATGATGCCTTTGTAACAGACATCCAAAACAAAATAACTTAATCTATAAATGGAGAATTTTATTATTTAACACAATTAATCTGAATGTAAAGGTTGGTTAATTTAGTGCTCTAGGAACATCATCGGGGAGCCCTGGATCTTTCTGTTTTTCTGCTTACCATCCCCAGTGTTCTTTTAGGCTGGTACTCCTCATGGTTAGAAATGGCTATTGCAGTTCTAGAGGTCTGATGTATTTGACAGTATCTGGAGACTCAAAGGAAAGTCTCCTTGTGGTCCTTTTTAAAAGCAAGAAGAGCTTTCCCAGAAATAACCTGGTAGATTGCTCCTTACCATTAACTTTCATTACATCACATGCCCATTTCTAAACCAGTGACTGGCAAAGACAATAGAATTATCATGATTTGGCTTATTCTAATAAAGAATTATTCCATGGGGTAAAGCAGAAGGCCCTTTAGTAACTGCAGAATTTAGAGTTCCATTGGAAAAGGGAAATAGTTGTTGGTTTGGAAACTAACTCACCATGTTTAAATAAAATGACCTGTCAGATTTCCCTAAGAACACGGCAACCAGGGCTATACCTACAAACTGACTCAGTGAGAGATTTCCTAAAACTATTTTCTGTTATCTTTATTCTTTATTATTGTGCAATTGAAGGAAATTAAAATTTTTAAAAATTAAATATTTAAACCCATTCACTGACAGTAACCAAGATATAAAAATGTGTGAAATTGAGTTAGTATTTTTTAAAACATGAAAGATTTTTGCTCTCTTCAGATGTGAAAGGAATGTTCACACTTATGTGGCCTCATAGGGGATATTGCTTCCTTTCGTCTTGACACAATTTTCAGGCTCTTCTTTGGTTTCATCTTCAACAACCTAGCAGGATATCTTTAAAAATAAACAAAATTATTTACTGCCTCTAGACTAGGGAGGGTACAGAAATACATTCGAAGAATTGTATACAGTGTAAACTGCTGCTTTGGTTAGTACTTTATATTTGAGAAGAAATGCTGCATGTTTTTAGGGGATCACAGTGGGGAAGCTGGTCACATTTCTACTGCCTCCTATCAACATCATCGTAATACAGTAATGTGCCACATAATGACAATGATGTTTCCGTCGATGATGGACTCGCATATACAATGATGGTCCCATAAGATAATGGAGCTAAAAATTCCTATGGCCTAGTCACATCGTAGCTCTTGTAACATCATAGAGCAATGTGTTACTCAGGTTTGTGGTGATGCTGGTAAAAACAAACCTACTGTGTTGCCAGTCATATAAAAGTATAGCACATACAATTATGTACAGTACATAATACTTAATGATAATAAACAATTATGTTACTGATTTATATATTTACTATACTTTTAAATTATTAATTTAAAAATTATATTTTTCAATTTGAGTTGACATTCAATACTATTTTGTATCAGTTTCAGGTATACAGCATAGTGGTTAGACATTTATATAATATATGAAGTGATCCCCTTGATTATTCTAGTACCCACCTGATACTATACATAGTTATTACAGTATTATTGACTATATTCCCTGTACTGTACTTAATATCCTTATGACTATTTTGTAACTACCAATTTGTACTTAACCTCTTCACCATTTTCACCCAGCCCCCGACCCCCTTCACATCTGGCACCGACCAGGTTGTTCTCTGTATCTATGAGTCGTTTTCCGTTTTGTTTATTTTGTTCTTTAGATTCCATATATAAGTGAAATCATATGGTATTTATCTTGATCTGTCTGACTTATTTCACTTATCATAATACCCTCTAGGTCCATCTGTGTCATTACAAATGGTAAGATTTTTTTTTATGGCTACGTAATATTCATCGTATATATGTACCACATCTTTATGCAGTCATCTATTGATGGGCACTTAGGTTGCTTCTGTATATTGGCTATTGTAAATAGTGCAGCAGTAAATATATGGGTGTACATATCTTTTCAAATTCGTGTTTTGGTTTTCTTTGGGTAAATACCCAGAGTGCAATTGCTGGGTAATAAGGTAGTTCTATTTTTAATTTTTTAATGAATCTCCATACTGTTTTCCATAATGGCTGTACCATTTTGCAGTCCCACCAACAGTGCACAGGGTTCTCTTTTCTCCACATCCTCACTAACACTTGTTTTTTGATTTATTGATGATAGCCATTCTGACAAGTGTGAGATGATATCTCATTGTGGTTTTAATTTGCATTTCTCTGATGATTAGTGACCTTGATCATCTTTTCATATGCCTCTTGGCCATCTGAATGTTCTCTTTGGAGAAATGCTTATTTGGGTCCTTTGCCCATTTTTTAATTGGATTGTTTGTTTGTTTGTTTTGATATTGAGTTATAGATTTTGGATACTAACCCCTTATCAAATGTATCATTGGAAAATATCTTCTCCCATTCATTATATTTTCTTTTAATTTTGTTGATGGTTTTCTTTGCTGTGCAAAACCTTTGTAGTCTTATTTACTTTTTCTGTTTCCGTTGCTCAAGAAGATATAGTAGAAAAATTATTACTAAGAGCAATGTCAGAAAGTTTAGTGCTTCTGTTTTCTTCTAGGAGTTTTATGGTTTTGGTCTTACATTTAAGTCTTTAATCCATTTTGAGTTTTTTATATATGGTATAAGATATCTGGTTTGATATTCGGTAGTGCGATGCCTCTAATTTTGTTCTTCTTTCTCAAGATTGCTGTGGCACGGGGTCTTTTATGATTCTTTACAAATTTTAGGATTATTTGTCCTAGTTCTGTGAAAAATGCCATTGGTATTTTAACAGGGATTGCATTCAATCTATAGATTGCTTTGGGTAGTCTGGACATTTTAACGATGTTAATTCTTCCTATTCATGAGCACAGTATATGCTTCTATTTGTATCTTCTTCAGTTTCTTTCTTCAATGACTTATAATTTTCCAAATATATGTCTTTTACCTCCTTGGTTAAATTTATTCCTAGGTATTTTGTTATTTTTTAAAATATAATCGTAGATGGAATGTTTTCTTAATTTCTTTTTATTTTTTATTATTTTTATTATTTTTATTTTTATCATAGTGACATTGGTTAATGAAATCCAGTAAATTTCAGGTGTACAATTCAACAGTAAGACATATATTAATTTCTCTTTCTGATAGTTCATTATTGGTATATTAAAATACAACCAATTTCTGAATATTAATTTTGTATCCTGTTACTTTACGTAATTCATTTATCAGTTCTAACAGTTTTGTGTGTGTGTGTGTGTGTGTGTGTGTGTGTGTGTGTGTAAGAGAGAGAGAGAGAGAGAGAGAGAGAGAGAGAGAGATTGTGTGTGTGTGTGGAATCTTTAGGGTTTTTATATATAGTATCCTGTCATCTGCAAATAATGACAGTTTTCTTCTGTTCCAATTTGGATGCCTTTTATTTCTTTTCCTAGTCTGATTGCTGTGGCTAGGACCTCCAATACTATATTCAGTAAAAGTGAAAGTGGACATCTTTGTCCTATTTCTGATCTTAAAGAAAACACTTTTAGCTCTACTCTGTTGAGTATGATTTTAGCTGTGGGTTTGTCGTACATGGCCTTTATTATGTTGAGGTATTTTTTCTCTATTCCTACTTTGCTAAGAATTTTGTCATAAATAGGTGCTGGATTTTGTCATGCTTTTTCTGCATCTATTGATATGATCATATAATTTTTATTTTTCAATTTGTTAACATTGTGTATCACTTTAATTGATTTGTGCTATTGAACTAATCTTGCATTCCAGGAATAAATCCAACTTGATCATGGTGCATGATCTTTTTAATGTATTGCTGAATTCAGTTTGCTAATGTTTTGTTGATGAGTTTTGCATCTATGGTCATCAGAGATATCAGCTTATAATTTTATTTTTTTGTAATGCCTTTTGTTTTGGTATCAGGTAACAGTGGCCTCATGAAATGAGGTTGGGAGCCTTCCCTCTTCTTGAAATTTTGGAATAGTTTGAGAAGGATACGTCTTAATTATTTTTTGAATGTTTGGTAAAATTCACCTGTGAAGGCATCTGGTCCAGGACTCTTATTTGTTGGGAGTATTTTGATTACTGATTTGGTTTTATTAGTAGTAATTGGTTGGTTTAGCTTTTCTGTTTCTTCTGGACTCAGTCTTGGAAGATTGCATGTTTCTGGGAATAGATTTCTTCCAGATTGTCTAATTTGTTGGTGTACAGTTGCTTGTAGTATTTTTGTATAATTCTTTCTATTTCTGTGGAGTCAGTTGTCACTTTTCTTTCGTTTCTGATTTTATTTATTTGGGTCCTCTTTTTTTCTTGATGGGTCTGGTTAAAGGTTTGTCACTTTTGTTTATCTTTTCAAGGAACCAGCTTTAGAGTTTATTGATATTTTGTATTGTTTTTGTAGACTCTATTTTGTTTATTTCTGCTCTGATTTTTATAATTTTCTTCTTTCTACTTACTTTAGGCTTTGTTTTCTGCTCTTGTTCTAGTTCCTTTAGGTGTAAGATTAGATTTTAAAAATACATTCAAACACCTTTACCCTTGTGTACCCTCCCACCCCTTTCTCTCTGGTAACCACTAAGCTGTTGTCTGTGTCTGTTTTTGTTTATTTGTCATGTTCATTTGTTGCTTTCAGTTTTATACCCCACATATGAGTGAAATCATATGGTTCTCAACTTTTTTTTAGGTTGTTTGAGATTTTCTTGTTTCTTGAGGTAGGCTTGTATTGCTATGAATTTCTTTCTTAGGACTGCTTTCACTGTGTCCCATAGATTTTGGGTTGCTGTATTTTTCCTTTCTTTCAAGATATCTTTTGATTTCTTCCTTGATCCATTGTTAATCCATTCATTGTTTAGCTTCCAGTGTTTGTATGTTTTTCAGTTTTTTTCTTGAAGTTGATTTCTAGTTTCATACCATTGTGGTCAGAGAAGGCGCTTGGTATGATTTTCAGGCTTCTTAAATTTACTGAGACTTGTTTTGTGGCCTAACATGTGGTCTATTTTGGAAAATGTTCCATGTGTGCTTAAGAGGAATATATATTCTACTGCTTTACGGTGAAATGCTCTAAAAATATCATTTAAATCCATCTGGTTTAGTGTGTCATTTAAGACAACTGTTTCCTTGTTGATTTTCTGTCTGGAAGATCTGTCCATGGGGTGCTAACATTCCCTATTATGACTGTATTACTGTCAATTTCCCCCTTTATATCAGTCAATATTTGCTTTTTATATTTAAGCGCTCCTGGGTTGGATGCATAAATGTTTACTAGGGTTATAGCCTCTTGTTGGATTGGATTGATCCCCTTATCATTATGTAATGTCTTTTTTTGTCTCTTAGTATAGCCTTTGTTTTATTGTCCATTTTCCCTGATATTAGTATTGCTACTCCAGCTTGTTTTCCATTTTCATTTGCATGAAATATCTTTCTCCATCCCCTTCAGTCTGTGTTTTTCGATCTGAAGTGGATCTCTTGTAGACAGCATATATATGGGCCTTCTTTTCTTATCCATTCATCTACTCTGTGTCTTTTGATTAGAGCATTTAATCTATTTACTTTTAAAGTTATTATTGACAGGTACATAGTTATTGCCATTTTATTATTCATAGTTATGTTCCCCCCACTACTTCTTCAAGAAGTCTTCTAACATTTCTTGTAATACTGGCTTGGTGGTGATAAATTCCTTTAGCTTTTTCTTGTCTTGGAAGCTCTTTATTTCACCTTCAATTTTAATTGATAGCTTTGCTAGATAGAGTACTATTGATTTTAGGTCCTTGTTTTTCATCATTTTGAATATTTTGTGCCAGTCCCTTCTGAACTGCAGTTTCTGTTGAGAAATCAGCTGATGGTCTTATGAGAGTACTCTTGTAAGTAACTAACTGCCTTTCTCTTGCTGCTTTTAGGATTCTCTCTTTGTCTTTAACCTTTATCATTTTAATTATGACGTGTCTTGCCCTGGATTCATCTTGTTTGAGACTCTTTGTGCTTCCTGGACTTGCATATCTGTTTCCATCACAAAGTTAGGGAAATTTTTAGTTATTTCCTCAAATAGGTTCTCAATCCCTTGCTTTCTCTCTTCTTCTCTGGTATCCTTATGATGCTAATGTTGGTACACTTAATCTTGTCCCAGAGGTCCGTTAAACTATCCTATTTTTTTTTTTCTGTTCCAATTGGGTGTTTTCTGCTATCTTATCTTCCAAATCACTGATTCGATCCTTGCTCCAGCTAATCTACTGTTGATTTCTCCTAAGGTATTCTTCATTTTGGTTATGATATTCTTCATTTCTGATTGACTCTTTTTATACTTTCTTTGTCCTTTTTTATGCTTACTATGTCTTTTTTAAAGTTGTCACTGAGATAATCTATCCTCCCCCTAAGTTCATTGAGCATACTTTAATCAGTGTTTTGTACTCCGTACCTGTAGGTTACTTGTCTCTATTTCATTTAGTTCTTTTTCTAGAATTTTCTCCTGTTATTTCATTTGTGACATGTTTCTTTGTTTTCTCATTTTGGCTGCCTCTCTGTGTTTGTTTCTATCCAGTAGGCAGATCTGCTATGTCTCCTAGTCTTAGATGGGTGGCCTTATATAGTAGGTGCCCTGTGTGGCCCATTGGTGTAGTCTCCCTGATCACCAGCAGCAGGTGCTGCAGGAGTGTCCCTTGTGTGGGGTGTGTGTGCCTTCCATTTGTAGTTGAGCCTTGATTGCTGTTGGTATGTCATTGGGTAGGATTGAGTCTCAGGCTGATTGCTTGTGAGGACTGCCATGCCCACAGTGTATGAGCTGCTGTGTGTGGTCTGTTCCCACGCAGTAGGATTTGTCTCAGGGTGCTCATGTGCCTGTTGAGACCACCCATTGGGTGTGCCACTTGTGGGGCTAATTTGGTGGTGTACTGTTGAGTCTGACGTCAGCTTTTTGGCATGTTGGTTCTGAGGTCCCTTGGGAGGGGCTCCCATGCAGGCCAAGGTCAGCCGCTGCCTGTGACTGGCCTGGGGCTACCTGGTAGGAGCTACAGAGCTATCTGCAGTTAGTCCCTGCCTGTACTGGACTTGGAGACACGTGGAAGAGGCCACATGGTGACTGGAGGCCCACTGCCACCAGTACCAGGCCTGGGTCAGCTTAGCAAAAGGCCCAGAGCACTCCAAGGCTTGAGGCTGCCTGCCTGCTGCCTGAAAGACTTAGCAGCTGAAAGATCGTTGGATGGTATACAAGTTGGATGAGGCGGCGTTCCAGGGAGTCATCAGGGTGGTGCAAATTGTATTCCCCATATTAGTGCAGATACAGATTTGGTGCCAGTACTAAGCTTAGGACCACTTGCATTAGTTTCATATCACACCAAGGTCAGCTGCTGCCTACTTTGGACCCACAGACCCCTGAGATTTGTTCAAGAAATACTGCAGCTTCAGTTGGGGCTAGTGGCCTACCACCAAAAGTGTCTCCTGAGGTGCATGAGCTGAGGCCTGTCGATTGCTGCTGAAGGAGCCTCCTGCCACTGGCAGTTTGCAAGTTGGATAGGGCAGGGTCGTAGGGAGTCACTGGTTGGAGGGAGTGGAGCTCACCAGGTTGGTGCAGATTCAAATTTGGTCATGTGGGAGGATGGCTTAAAACAGGTAAGATGGCACCCACTTGCAGGCTGCATAGGAAGAAGAGTCAATACAGGGATAATGGTGACTATTCCTCCAGCCCTCTCCCTATGGCCACACAACTTATCTTTCCCTGGCTGGTTTGTATGCCCACTGATTTTTATGGCCAGATTTTATGTGGATTCCTTTTCTTGGCATTGGAACCCTGGGCTGAGGAGCTATAGTGTGGGGCTGGGGCCCCTCATTCCTTCAGGGAGACCTCTGAAAATGAGATATTCCTCCAGATGCTCAACCACAACACTTGGGTGTCGAACCCGCCTATTTTGTGTCTTTGCCCCTCTCGATGTGGACTTCTCTTTATATCCTTAGTTACAGTAGTTCTGTTCAGCTAATCTTCAGATGGTTCTCCAGGTTAATTTTTCTATAGTTTAATTGAATTTTAATGTGGTCATGGGAGGAGGCAATCACAGCATTTACCTACTTTGCCATCTTAGGGTTCTCACTTTAATCATTATTTTAGAGTGTAGTCTTTCTGCTTATAAAAACAAGTTTGTAAAACAGGTTGCCATGTTATACATCTTGTGTTTACTGCATCTCTTGATTGCATACTTTTCTCTTGTGCTCGATTTAATCTCATGTTATTTTGTTCATCATAGACCCTAAGTGTACAAAATCCACTACTAATGTTGTCAGTAAGAGGCCATATTGAATGATTGACTTGGAAACAAAATTAACAGTGATTAAAGACTACAAAGTTGGAAAATCAGTGATGGTTATTGCTCGCCATAACTTTGATCTTGAAGAACAAGAACACAGTGACAGAAGCTGTGAAAGTTCTGCTTTATTGAAGCCAGTGAAACTAACAAAACTTCTAGAAGGGCTTATATCAGACATGGAGAAACTTTTAATGATCTGGATTGAAGACTAGACACAGAAGCTTATTCCTTTCAGCACCATGACAGTCACAGACAAAGCAAAAGTTTGTTCGCGACATTGATAAAAAAGGCTGGACCTGATCACAATGTTGAATTTACTACTAGTTCCGAGTGGTTTAAACAGTTCAGGAGTCGCTCTTTATTACATCATGTGGAGGCGAGTGGTGAGACTGCATGTGCTGATGTGTAGGCCACCGAAGAAGTTTGGAAACTCTAGTTAAGCTGATTGTGAGGGAAAATTACTTGACAGAGCAAATATTCAATGGGGATGAGAACTCCCTACTCTGGAAATAGATGCCTGAAAGCACTTTCATCCATAGGAGGACAACTTAATGACAGGTTTTAAGGCTTTTAAGGACAAATTACGGTCTTGCTTGGGGGCAGTGTTCCAGGCTGCAAATTGAAACCCTTTGTGATTTGGCACAGTGAGAACCCCAGGGCCTTCAAGCATATCAATAAGCACACACTGCCAGTGTAATATAGGGGCAATAAGAAGTCAAGGATGACCCAGCTTCTCTTCCAAAATGCCTTCTTGAATTGCTGTGCCATTGAAATGGAGAAGTACTGGTTGGTTAATAAGATACCTTTAAAAATTTTTCTTACTATTGATAATACTTCCAGACATCTTTTTATTGGTGGTCTTCATCCCAATATCAAAATGTTGTTTCTCTTTCCAAATACCACCTCTTTAATTCAACAAATGGATCATGGAGTTAAAACCACTTTTGAGGTCCACTACCTGAGGAGGACCTTTGCCCAGGCTGTTGTTGCAACTGCGGAAGACACTGAATGCATTTCTGGAAGGATTACATCTGTGACTGTATCCAGAACCTTGCTTGGGCTTGGGATGGTGTCACTAAGAACTGGATGAATGGCATCTGGAAGAAGACACTCAAGAGTTTTGTCCTTGAAGGGTTTAACAGAAGTTTTTCCAAATCTCAAAAGCTCCTTAAAAAGTTTGAAATATGGACTCCAATACTGAAAGATTTCCATTAATAGAGAAATATTCGTGATGCATTATCTGCTTACAGGCAAATCTATGATGAAAAGAGAAACAAGTCAAGCAAACTACCATGGACATACTTCTGAAAATAATGACACCTCTTTAAGAAGAGCCTCAGGTAGGTCCTTCAGGAGGTATTTCAGAAGAAGGCATTGTAATCACAGAGATGACTGCTTCATGTGTTATTGCCACTGAAGACCTTTCAGTGGGACAAGGAGTTGGGGTAGAAGACAATGATATCAGTGATCCTGACCCTTTGTAGGCCTAGGCTGATGTGTGTGTCTATGTCTTAGTTTTTAACATAAAAGTTTAAAACATAAAAAAAAAAACCCAAATTTTAACAATAGAAAAAGTCTTGTAGAATAAGGATATAGATATTTTTGTACAGCTATACATTGTATTTTTGTTTTAAGCTAAGTGTTGTTACAAAAGAGTTGAAAAGATGAAAAAATTAAGTTTATAAAGTAAAAAATTACAGTAAGCTAAGGTTAATTTATTACTGAAGAGAGAAAAATATGTTTTTATAAATCTAGTGTAACCTTAGTATACAGTATTTATAAAATCCACAGTAGTATACAGTAATGCCCTAGACCTTTTCATTGACTAACCACTCACTGACTGACTCACCCAGAGTAACTTTTAGTCCTGCAGGCTCCATTCATGGTAAGTGCCCTATACAGGTATCTCATTTTTAAAACTCTTTTATATCACATTTTTACTGTATCTTTTCTAGGTTTAGATATGTTTAGATGTACAAATATGTACCATTACATTAACCATTGCCTACAGTGTTTGTTATAGTAACATTTTGTATAGGTTTGTAGACTGGGAGCATAGGCTATACCATATAGCCTAGGTGTGTAGTAGGCTGTACCGTCTAGGTTTGTGTAAGTGCACTCTATGATGTTTGTACAATGATGAAATCACCCATTGACATGTTTCTCAGGACTTATCTCCATTGTTAAGCTACATACACATGACTATATAGTTTATTTGTTCATTTTTTGTTTAAAATCTTGGTAGTTTGGGAATTTTATTTCAGACTGTTATAAATTATTAGTCAGTAACTTCTTGTTTGGAATTATTTTATTGAGTCATTCAATAAAAATAGTGTTAGATCTTCTCCATAAAGTGAAGAATATATCTCCTATGTAAAGAGGTATAGGTTAATCATGGATGAAAGCGATGACTGTGGGTCCAATCAAACTTGAAGAAAGAGTAAAAGCATTATATTCTTGTATTCTAGGACTTATTATGTTTAAGATTGTTTAATGTTAGTAGGTGGTTATATAATTAAAATATTCTAATTAATATATCTGTCAATTAGTTTGTAATAACTAAAACAAAAATTTAATTTACTTTGTATAGGAAGAACATTCTAAGTTCTGCCTTAACTTTTATAATATTTTTATATCTTTATGCTTTTCATTTCTCTGCAAAGCTCATTTTGTTAATATGTGAGACCTGGAAAATAATAGTATTAATGTAACAATTTCTTAAAGATTATAATACTATCTACTTTTACAATATTCCTGAGGAGTGGGTAATTTTAGCCTCTCTTCAAGACTATCGTATTATTTTTAACTGTTATCATTTGCATCTTTCTTATTTGTTTCTCTGGTTTATTCTAATTATGCCCTCAGGCATTAACATAGTATAAATTCATTATTTTTTCTATGGGACTCCTCATCAGATATTTGAAGGTGATTAAACATTTTTTGGGATAGAAACTGTCCTTTGTATTCCCAGGACTTAGTAGGCCCTTATATATTGACTGACTTGATTGAGAACTTAATGTATAATGTTTCACTGTCTTCTATTAGTTTGTATAACTGAAGGAATTTTCTGTTTTTACTTTAGATTCGTGGTCTGTAAAGTGTATTCTAAAATTGTATGTATTTTTTTCATAATCGTTTTATCTGGGCCTATGTAAAGTAAGTATTTATTTTAAAAGTGTAATAATTTAGCCTTGTAAACCCATTGTTATTTGGAAAAATGAATATGGTATGATATGAAGCACTTTTAATGCTGTTTTCAGGTTTCAATACTGGGAAACTGTTAGGTAAAAGTATAGATCTGTTACTTATCTTCTTTATTGTGTCTGGAATGATTTATTGATACTGTAAAACAAGACTGTAGGATTCTGTAAGATTCTGGGAATCATCTCAGTGACTGTAACTGGTATTGTTGACAGCATTATTACTGTTATTAATGATTATCTTTTGAATGTCCACATTTGTAAGGCAGAGTAAATAAAGCCGTTATTACATATTTAATTTCAGAAATGGCTTAGCCTACAGTTTAATATCAGTCTATAGGAATTTTGTTTAAAACCTTTGTTTTTAAACTTAGAGTATTACGGTTCTAAGGCCCCCTGCTTATGACCATTTTATGTGCAAAGTTATTGGCGATAAAAACTGTGTTTTATCAACTTCAAATGAATGATTCCATTTCTCATCTACAGAGTTATTCATAAGTATTATTTAATGCTTAATTTATGCCTTTCTTCTCTCATAGCAATAATGAAAATGTCCCTTAGGTTCCTGAATATTCTCAGCTATAGAAAACATTTAGTACCATTCCTTTAATTTTACTAATGAATAAGATGAAGCATAGAAATCATAATTGGCAAGGAGAAGACTATTACTCAAGTCTTCTTTTTAGTCCATTGTTCTTTTCATTTTACTAAATTGTGTTTATTTTCCCAATATATGCATTATGGAAGCATATTGAATTTTGAATTGATCTGCTTGTTTTCAAAGAAACGGGTTTGTTCTTTATTTTCCAACCGTGGCTTTTTAGTTTGAATACAGGTTGAGAAAGCTTTTATGGTAAAAGAGTTATTAGATTGCTTTGTAATTCCCTGTTTAGTCTGTTTGTCTCCTCTAGATTATGAGCTACCCAAAGGCAAAGCTATTTTTATCTTTGTATCATTAGGGCTTGGCACTATGCCAAGCATAATCTAGCAGCTCAATACATTTTAAATGAATAAATGTTATGCTTAAAGTCTCCAACTCTGCTCATTCTTTTTATAATTCTTGCCCAGATTGTTATAGTAGCACCTCATATGTTTACCCTGCCTCCAATCTCATCCCCTCTCCTATCTATACTTCACATTCTTCTTTTAATGTTTGTTGTGTTTTTGTTTCTGTCCTACTGATTGTCTCCCTTTCTAAAACACCAATTTGTCCCATCACTTGATCATGTTGTTAAAACACTTTAATAGTTTTCCATTGCCTATGGATCGAAGGGATTCAGAACAGGCCTCACCAAAATGTGCTACTTTGGCATGTGGAATATTTTGAGTTGAAGGTAATTAAGACCTTGTGGGCTCAAATAAAACTTTTACCTCTCTCTTAAAGAATTTAAATTGGAGGGCTTGCCCATCGTAAGAGCTATCACCAGAAATAACTTTTTAAAACCTATCTGTATGACAGGGAAAACATTTAATTTCTGGACATTTGCCCTCTTGTCGTCCTGTGAATTATCCTTCTCTCTTCTGAAGTCTCAGGTGCCTTACCTCATTCTTATGCCGTATAGACCTCATTTTACTATTCTATCTTTGAATCTCTCATGTATGTGGAGTTCTCATACATGTGTGTATAATTAAATTTGGTTATTTTCTTTTGTTAATTAGTCTCATGTAGATTTAATTATTAGATCAGTTGAAAGAACCTAGAAGGATAGAGGAAATTGACTTCCTCCATTGCAGGATGAATTTCAGATTTATCATCAGCCTGAGTTGGAAGCAGTTGGTGGTCTAAATATGGCTTTCCCTTTTAACATCATCCCCTGCCAGTGGCCTTCTACCTTGAGCCCCAGTAATACCTAATTGCTTATTTTTGTATATGTCTTTTCATGTGGCTGCTCTACCCGTTCCCAATTTTATCTGCTTGATAACTTCAAAACTTAGCTGCTTCTTCCAGAAAGTTCCCTATTCACCTCTCATAAATATGTTTCTGTCGTTGTACTATAATTAGTTCTTCCATATTAGACCAAGCTTCTTGAGGCCTGTGACTATTTCATATCCAGTTCTTCTTGTGTATAGCACATAGATCTGTTTATTAAATGCTGTTGAATCAAATTAAATGCCTGTGACTTATGGAGTATTACTTAAATTGGAAGTTAAATTTTAAGAGAATGATGTTTTAGGAATTTTAGGAAAATGATGTTAGCTTTTTAAGCATAAATCAGAAATTTCTGAGTCTTTCGGAAGTTCTTCACATAAACTGATTTGCTTCTTATTTCTTTCTTCTCTTCCTCTTCCTCAGGCTTTGCTTTTAGATTTTCTTTTTCAGGTTAAGCCATAAGCATTTCTGTTACTTTAAAGACTTCAACATAAAATGTACTGTTGTTGGGAGTTTAATGTCACTTTAGGGCAAGGGCAGAGATGAACTTTGCTTTACATCTTTTGTGTTAAAGCAGAAGTTACTAAGGGTCAGCATATTTTGCACATGTATGAACATTTCAATTTATACAATTCTTTTACACGAGAAGAAGAAATTCTGCATCTGTAAGGTGCTAGATAATGGAGAAAAACAAGAGCTACATGTAAGCTCCAGAGAAAATGAATTTATATCTTTGTGTGTTTGTGTTTGCTTTCCGTTATATACATAGTGTAACACAGTGTGTGGTTAACCAATAATTATGAGGGAAAATAGTATGTAATTATCATTTTAGATAAAAGGGCATGCAAGAAATATGCTACCTTTTTCTTTGGTTTTAATATATTGATCCTGCTCTCCTTCTTCATTTCACCTTTAAGAGACTGTTATGAAATTTACCAAAATAAAAAACCTTATTTTTGATTTTGTTTTCAGTTTATGTTCTTTTTCATAATTTTACATGTTTGTTTAGCTCATAAAATTATGGCCTAAGTTATGTTTTGATCATTATCCAGTGCACCATTACTACTCAAAAAGCTTTTATTGTTAATAAACTTTGAGATCAGCCTTACTAATTTCAGTTGATTATTTAGACACACCTATTAAAGAAAAAACAGCCCCCAAATAAACAAATAGCAGACAACGCTATCTTTTGTGAAGATTATGTTCATATCTTATCCTCGTTGTTGAATTATATCAAAAATATGTTATTTTTGTATTAAAAATTGACACGTCTTTTTTAGACCACAAAGTTAAGTTCTGAAGAGATTTTATCTTTAACGCCGTTAAAAAAAATGGTTAACTTCTCAGTAATTAAAAAACAATGCTGCAACTTTGGTTCAGTTTTTAAGTATACATATGCTTGCTGATCTAGCTACTTTTCATTTATTAATTTATTAATAAATTTCATTTATTAATTCATAGTACTTTTCATTTATTAATTGCATAATAACTTCCTATTATGCAATTTTCAAGAAGTACTAATACAGTTAATGTAGAATATTATTTTATAACTAAGGTGATATCCACCAGATGGTGCTATATAACCTGTTTTGTCTCTGGAAATAAAGAGGATAAATGAATATAGAATTTTAAAAACATGTATGGAAGATCTAATAATTTTGAGGCACAGTGTTTTGGGAGTAGAGGAATTCAGTGGAAAGAAGTATCTAAATATAAATTTATATTCAGTACTGTGTGTTTATCTTAATAAAGTTAGAGTCCATTGTTAGAGTTAATAGTATGGCAGTGAATCTTTTATTTAGTCTAAAAATTTTAGAGATTCTTTTTTTCTTTTTCTTTTTTCCAGCTTTATTGAAATATAATAGACTATTGCTCATATTTACATTGTACAATTCAATGTGGTTTTTTTTTCAGTTATAGTTGGCATACAATATTATATTAGTTTCAGTTGTACAGCATAGTGATTAGAGATCTGTATAACTCACAAACTGATCACCCCACTAATTTTGGTACCCTTCTTCCCCCTTACATATTTATTATAACATTGTTAACTATTTTCCTTATGCTACACTTTAATCTCCCTGTCTATTTTGTAACTACCCATTCATATCTAATCCCTTTGTGTTTTTACATCATCACCCCTAGCCCCCTCTCATCTAGTAGTCCTCAAAATATTCTTTGTATCTATGAGTTTGTTTCTATTTTTGTTGTTTATTTTGTTTTTTAGATTTCACATGTATGTGAAATCATGTGGTATTTGTCTTTCTCTGACTTACTTCATTCAGTGCAATACCCTCTAGGTCCATCAAAGCAATATCTTATTTCATCCTCTTCCTTTTAGTCTGTGTGTGTCTTTTAATCTGAAGTGAGTGTCTTGAAGGCAGCATATGTAGGGGTCTTGTTTACTTATCCATTCAGCCACCCTATCTTTTGGTTAGAACGCTGTATTTTTTTCCATTTGAGGTAGTTGTTAGGAACGTAGTCATTACCATTCTTTATTCCTGTTTTTGATACATGTTTTTTCTTCTTAAAGAAGTTCATCTATTTCCTGATAAATTCCCTTAGCTAATTTTTGTCTGCGAAGCTCTTTATCTGTTCTTCGACTCTAAATGATAGCTTTGCTGGATAAAGTTTTCTTGGTTGTAGATCTTGGATTTTCATCACTTTGAATATTTTGTGCCAAGCCCTTCTGTCCTGCATAGTTTCTTTTGAGAAATTGATATGTTCAGTTCCTTTACACGAGAAGAAGAAATGCTGCATCTGGAAGGAGCTAGATAATGGGGAAAAACGACAGCTGCATTGTAAGCTCCAGAGAGAATGGATTTATATCTTTGTATGTCTTATGGGTGCTCCCTTGTAGGTAACTAACTGCTTTTCTCTTGCTTCTTTTAAGATTCTCTCTTTGTATTTAACCTTTGGCATTTTAATTATATTGTGTCTTGGCATGGGTCTCTTTGGGTTCCTCTTTTTTGGGACTCTATGAGCTTCCTGGGGTTTTATGTCTATTTCCTTCACCAGGTTAGGGAAATTTTCCATTATTATTTCTTCAAGTAGCTCTTCAATGTCTTGTTTTCCTTCAGATACCCCTGTGACACGGATATTTTTACATTTAATAGTGTCCCATAGGTTTCTTAAATTATTAGAGTCTTGGCATCCTTTTTTCTTGCCATTCTGATTGAGTGTCCTTGGCTTCCCTATCCTCTACATCGGTTGTTCGATCCTATTCTTCATCCACTCTATTGATTTCTCTAATATACTCTTCATCTCATATAATGTATTCTTCCTTTTTGACTGGTTCTCTTTTATAATTTCCATTTCCATTTTCTGCTTTTTATCTCTTTGTTGAAGTTCTCGCCAAGTTCATCTATACTTCCTCTAAGTTCATTGAGCATCTTTATAACCAGTGTTTTCAACTCTGCATCTGTTAGATTGCTTGACTCCATTATTCCTGGATCTCTGTTCTGTTTCTCATATGGTTTCTGCTTCTTTATCTTCCCATTTTGGCTGCCTTTCTGTGTCTGTTTCTATGTATAATCAAAGCTCCTAAGCCTCCCGGTCTTATTAGCATGGCTTTGTGTAGCAGGTGTCCAGAGGCACAGTGCGGAGAGGGGTTCAGCTGCAGGCCAAGTTTAGCCCGCCCCAGCTTTTGCCCCTCTGGGTCCAATTGGTAAGATTCAGCAAGCAATCCACAAATGCTGTGCTTATAGTTGCCTCAAGAAGCAATGCCAGAAACCTAGACCAGCTGCCACCAGTGCGGGTCTTGGAGCTACTTAGCAAGATGCACTGGGCTGGCCCAGGATAGAACTGGGTGTGCCTTGGGTAGGACTGCGATTTGGGGGAGGCAGAGTTTCAGGGAATCCTCTGGGCGGAGGACCTGTGTTATCAGGTTTGATGATGTCTCAGCTATGGCAGTGTTGTATCCGCACACTGGGAGTGGGGAGGGCTCAACAGAGGAACAATGGACACCTTCAGTACTTCCGCTCAGGAGAAACCCTCACCTCTGGCCCTGGCTCCAACAACTCAGTGTTCCCCTGTAAGTCCCTGGTATCCCCAGAGCAGCTCGAGTGGTGCTGGTGCTCAGAGCAAGCGAGTCTGTCACCATGAAAGTCCAGTCATGGACACGGCCCCTTTAAGAGAGTCTGCAGCTGCTGGCTGCAGCTACTGTAGCCTTGTCCCACTCAGCCACTCAGGACTGGGCAGCCTCATATCTTCACCCCATCTTGCCTCCTACTGTTGCAGGGTGATGTCTTATTTCTTTCCCTAGTTGTTTTGCTTCTGTTTATCTAGATCCCAGGTGACTCTGCTTGCTCTTTGCTCCATGTTTTCATTACAACTTTGATTTGGTTACAAGAGGGGATGAACAAAGCCTCTATCATCTACATCATTTTGCCTAGGCTATAAATAGAGATTCTTTTTAAGGTTGACTTAATACGAATCCTGTTAAATATCTTAACTCCGTATGCATGAAATATAATTATTTTTAAAAGAAAGTATGTTACCAAAAGTCATATTTCAGTTTTCTTTACATTTTTAAATAAATAATACTAATATTATAATCTGAGTTAAATAATACTAATATTATAATCTGAGTTATAGCTATTTACAAATTAAGGGAAACATATTGATTAGTTTATGTGTTCTTTAATATTTCCCAATTAAGGAGAGAAAATTAGGCTTGAATTCATTATTTTTACTAAGGGAAAGATTGCTCTTCTAAATTTATATATTAGGAAGAAAGCAACTATGTGGTGCAGTATTCATTTACATGTTGCAGTTGAATGACTCACCATCCATTATATTAATGTGGATAAATAATGAAACATAGATACTTTTCAGTAAAGAATGAAAGCTTCAGTCAGTGTTTCTAAGATTTTAAAGTGCTTACTTTTTTTGATCGTATTATCACTTCAGTTGTGGTTGTGTCTAATCACGAGATTGATGCTTAGTGTTAAAATTACTTGCCAAAATCATTGTCAATTGTGCCAATAACGATTTTATTGCTATTTGTGAAATTAGAGATTAAACTTGCTTTTATTTCCTATATTTGAATTTCTCCTTTAGAAAGGTACATGTATTACTTTGAATTCAGTGAATGAAACATATCTCTATAGGCTAGTATATATAATGATAGATTTTCTTGTGTTCCTAGACTTTGTGAATGAATAGATAATCACAATTATATTAACATCATCCTCATGATACTCTTAAGATTATGAGCCACCATATTGCTTTATCTTAACTTGTTTCATAGCAGTTGTCTTTTTTTTTTTTTTTTTTTTTAACTTTGTATTATAGTTTCAGAGTATACATCAGATTTCTCCTGCAAGACTGTAAAGTTTTTCCTGGTTGGTTTCCCTCATTCCACTTGACATAGTACTTTACTTATAGTAGAAGAGCAATTTTGTCATGCCAAGTATTATTAATAGTGTTATAATACAAAGGAAATTATTTAGATAGCTTTTCCTCCCTGTAGAAATTTCTATAGTAACAGTTATCTGTATTTTTTATCTTATACTTTACTGAGAGGGCTTTTTATAGTTTGTTTAAATAGGACCATCTCACTGAAATTTCTTAGAATCGTAATAGTGACACATTCTGTCTTGGTGGAGATAAGTGTTTAAATTTTTTAAAAAGTCAGAAATCTTGTCATCTGTACAGTTTCATATGGATCTTGAGAATTAGAGATGGTCTAGTCCAGCAGTTCTCAAAATGTGGTTCAAGGCCTCTTTGGTGTGTAGGGGTTAAAGGGTGGGTTCATATGACCTTTTCAGGGGATCTGGGAGGGTAGAGCTATTTTTAAAATGATACCAAGACATTGTTTGCCCTTTTTATTCTCATTGTCTCATGAATCTAAGTAGTTTTCAGAGGATATATGACTTGTGATATTGTTGGGACTGTGTAAGCATAGGAGAACCTAGCTGTCTTCTAGTAAGGCAGACATTAAGGAGATTTGCAAAATTTATAAAACAATGTTAACTCTTATCGCTAATGTTTTTTAGTTTGGAAATAGTTATTTTTATAAAGTGTTATTTATGTTGACATTTAATGGTTCTATTATTTTAAAAAATAAAAATGCACATTTAAAAAATTTGTTTTAAGTTCTATTTTGGTAACCAGAAATAGATATAAAAACTTTTTGAAGTACTTAATACTTTTTTAAAATGTAAAGAGTTCCTGAGATCAAAGCATTTGAGAACTTCTGATCCTAATTCTTTATCTTTATTTCACAGATGAGGGTACTCCAAGGCCCAGAGAGGTTAAATGGTTTAGTCAAGTACACTCAGCCAGTTTTTGGCTGATACTTGTATCACTGACTTCTGACTGCTTTGATTTTACTGTTTCGCTTTTTAGATATTCTGAAACTTAATACCAACTCCGAGCTCCTTAAGCTGATTTCAGCTTGATATTTTAACTATATACTTATAACTAAGTATATGAATAAATTGAGACTATTGACCTAATTTCACCTACAAGAAAATGGTGTGTGTGTGTGTGTGTGTGTGTGTTTAAAACCCACATAAAATGTCTGTATAACCTTGCTATAAAGTATAAACTTTCTAGCAGGAAAAGGGAATTAATAAATGAATAGTGTAGCCTTAGTGTCAGAAATATAAAGTGGAGGGCAAAGAGATAGCTTCTTATACTTTACAGACTTATTTTTACTATCTTTTTTTACCCTTTCTCCCCTAATCAACATTAAAACATTGGTTACAAGCTTCCTTGGACATTTATGGTAGTCCACTCATAGAAGAACAAGGTATCCTATTCTTAGATTTCATAAATTAAAAGGATAATAACTCCATAGTACTCTTTTGGTGGATATGCATTATTTCTCATGTTGAAACTCATGGTTGACAGAGTGGATTCTAAAACATTCCCTTATTTTTTTAAAAATTATTAAAGGAATTTAAAGCCATGTCATGAAGACAGATTGAAAACCAGATAGTTTTAACTTGAAGAAAGAGAATCAGGATATATATGATAGCCCTCTTCATTTGAAGGGCTTCCTACATATGGAAAAGAAATTAGATTTATTGAGTTATTTGTGAAACCTCAGGGATAAAAGAAGCAGTACATAGATGAAACAGACTGAATAATTTTAGCTCAATAAAGGAAAACTTTCTAGTAGTAAAGAAATACAAGAATAGAATCAGATTGTTTTAGAGGTATGAGTTCTCTTTCTCAGGAGGTGTTAAAGTATAGACTGGATTACTTGGTAAGAATGTTGGTGAATGAATCAAGAAGACAGGGTTAATTGGATTAGATGACCTTTAAGATTCTTTTATTATTATGTGTTTGGGTATAACTTGTTGAAAATAACTGTTTTTATAATGAGAGTTTATTTTTCAAAGGCAATTGGTTTAGCAGATATATTTCACTTTTATATCAACTAGTCAATAAACCTGAAGACTTTATGGATCTGTGAACTCGCCATGAGGAGTATAATCGATTCTCCTAGGAGTGTGTGTTTTGTTTGTTCCTTTTCTTGTAAGAGATGATGGATTGGTAGCAGAACTTTGGAAGAGAAAGAGATGATAAACATTAGAAAGGAAGTTAAGAGCCATTTTGAAGATATACATTGAATAGATGGTGTTTTGGGGCATATTTTCTTATTTGCTTATGATCACAAATATTTTCTGCCTCTAGTTTCCACTGTTTTCCTGCCTACTCCTTTTCCATATATTCTAACAAAGTAAATTATTCTATAACTAATATTTGTGTGAAATTTTCCTCAATTGTTGGTGATTTCATAACTAGTAGGGTTCTTTGTAATATAATCACTAAAATAATGACTGCATTAAAACATATCATATTGTATAACTTATTAATTTAATAGGATGTTTACAGGGAGGAGGAGGGAAGGATCTAGCCTAATATCTGAAACTCTTTTTTTTTTTCTTGGTATACAAGAGGGAAATAAATGTTCTTACTATTACTAAAAGTAAATGGATTATAGCAAAATATTTGGCTTTATTTTCATTTGCTAGTGGGTATTTGTATTTCTGTGCTTATGCATGTATCTTTGTATATCATTTATATTCTTAATACTCTCAAAATACTTGAGATCTTTTAATGTCTTATTGTATACACACACATACAGAGTTTTATTTGTTCATCAGACATTTATTGAAGGCCTGGCATAGGAGTTAAGTCAAATTACTACAGGTTCAGGTAGGGAATAAATGAGTGAAGCTCTGTAAAGTCTATTTTAGACATTGGAGGACAGAGTGTCAGACAGTAATTTTCTTTCACTCATAGTTTACAGTCTTAGGGTGAAGACAGATTTGAGCATTAAATTTCTTATTTGATGGTATATCTAGTAAAATGTAAAAAAGCTTAGAACTTGAAGTTTCATGACTTGAATTCTTATTCTGCCACTATTTATTCATTCAGTTAATGCTTATTAAATATTTATTATACATACCAGAAATGTAGAGATTGATATGATATAATCCTCCTCGGAAAAAAAATCACTTTCTCCAATTAAAGACAGATGAGCAATAGCTAGCTATCATATAGTGTGATAACTGCTATGAGTCATGGAAGGAGAGTTAAGAGAAGCAACTGCATGTGTAGATTGGAGCCAAATTGTAAGTGATTTTATATACTAAGCTAAAGTTGTTGGATTTTTTACATGAGAGGTATAAGGGACCTGTGGAAGATTGTTAAGCAGGCAAACATGCTTAGTTTGCATTTTACAAAGATTGTTGATAGAATACAGGATGAAGTGGAGAGAAGTTGAGGCTGGAGGCAGGTATATTAGTTTGAAAACTCTTCATAATAGATATGAATGAGATAATGAGGATCTCTTATAGGATAGCAGTAATGACTTTAGAACACATGGGCTGGATTCAAAATATAATTCGGAGTCTATGGCCATGCCACCCTGAACTTGCCTGATCTTATCTGATCTCGGAAGCTAAGCAGGGCCGGACGTGTTAATACTTGGATGGGAGACCACCTAGGAATATCAGGTGCAGTAGGTGTAAAAAAAAAAACAAAAAAAACCATATATATATAAAATTCAGAGGTTGAATTGACAGGATTTAGTGACTGATTGATAAGAGAGGGCATCCAAAATCCAGGAAGATTTTCAAGTTTTGTCTTTGGAATCGGTATAGATAAATGGTGATGCTATTAACTTTTGAAAGAAGCAACATAATTTGGGGGAAGTAATGAATTTAGTTCTGTGATGTTAAGTTTCAAGGAATAAATCTAAGGGAATGTTGGAGATATTTAAGTTGTAAGTGGAGGAAATACCTGTTAGAAGAATTAGAAGAGATAGCTATTAGGTATGTCATGAAATCTCTTAAATACTCAGCTTGTTATTTATAAAATATGGAAGGTGGAATCAGTTGTACTGGTTTGGAAATAAGCAGTTTTTAGTTATCACAAGTTCTAAATTAGTGGTACAAAAATTACAGTAATTATGTATATTGTAGACTAATAATATTTGTTAACATTGAGTGAATTAAACTTTATTGACTCTTCCTATGAAGCTTAGCTAAAATGCCAAGCATTTTACATTCATCATCTTATTTCATTCCTATGCAGCATGAGTTAAATATTACTATTATCTGGATTTTCAGAAGAGAGGGTATCTTGATTAAGATTTTACAGTAAATAGGTGGCAGGATGGGTATTTAAACTCAGGTCAGTCTGACTTTAAAACCCAGGTTATTAACCACTATGCTTTTTGCTTGTCTTATAGAACCTGAGAGCTGTAATGGATCTAAAGACATCATCTAACCTGGCTCTATAATCAGATAACTAAGTTAATTTAATGAATGTCAAGATAGGCTATCCAATTTACTTAATACAAAGTTTACCCAGCAGGCATTCATAACTGCTGTTATCCTTGTAGGGGATCCTTCTGTGTGTGTGTGTGTGTGTGTGTGTGTGTGTGTGTGTGTGCGCGCGTGCACGGCGGGTGGAGCTTACTCCTTTACCATGTGACTTGAGTAAATTCTGATTAGTCTAGGCCAATCACAGTTGTCCCATTTTTTTGTGCTAGTAATCAGTGAAGACATGGGCTTGTGATTTATATCTGGCTAATGAGACATGAGGGGAGATTCGATGAGGACCTTCTAAGAAAGGGATTATTTTTTCAATTTCTGAATGTTATCCATCTTGGTGGATGCTTTGAATTGTGGGAGCTATTTTATAATCACATGAGGGCTAGTTGAATTTACAACACTGTATGGCAGAATAAAAAGATGGAGAGAACCTTTATCCTTAATGATCTTACTGAGCTGCTAAATTACCCAATCCTAAAGCTAGCTACCCTTCCTCATGACTTAGTCTTACATAAAATTAGAAGAAATTTCTGAGGTTGTGTGAAATAAGGAAATTTATTAGGCCATTTTAAACTGGACTTTTGATTTTTTCATATTTACCACCGAAAGAAAACTAATTGGGATCTAAAGTGTTTATTCTCGATCTGAACTACAATGGAAAACCATTGTTAGGCTTGCATTACTGTTAAGTTATAATTAAAATAGGAATACTAGATATTCTTATCTATTCATTAAATCAAGTTTGAAATTCTTGTTCATCCTAGTAGGTTGTTGTCAATGGTAATAGGCTCTTTCTATTTAACAATAGAAATTTCTTTCTGGTCCTAATCTAAAATAATTTATTCTGTTTGGGCATCAAATTTAATGTAATCATTAATTTGAAGCTTAAAAAAATGTCTTTTACATAAATGTTTTTCTTTAATGTGTCACATTTCAGACATTAATCATGAAATGTTTTTACACAGATAAATAAGAAGTTACAGTATATCTCATTTAGTTCAAAACTGTTTTCATTAATCATGTTCTCTTAAGTAAGCTTGGAAACATATAGTAACTAGGGTGTTTACTTTTAAGTTTTATTTACTGTAACATTAATGTCTTTTGATATCCTTGGGTATGTCTGATGTATTAAAATATACCATTACTTGTTCTCTGTAAGTTTCACATTTATTTCTTAAAGAATATTGGAAATAATCAAATATGCCTATTTTGTCTCCGTTTTTCAACAATATTTGCCAGATGAGATTTTTATTCACTTGAATTTATTCCTGCATGTCATGCTATTCCCTCAATATTTTCTTTCTCAACAGCAGTAAATGTACTTTAAAATTGTATTCTTTGTGGATATGTTTAGTTCCAATATCTGGACAAAATATTTTAAAAAGTCGGCTATTCACTGAGCTTCCTTTCATTACATTAACAGCTTTTATTACATTTTACCCTTGGGAGTTGGTGGAATTTCTGTGCTAAGGCTTTATTATATAAAACAGTGATTCCAACCAACTTTTTGTTAGCAGCCTCCTAATTTTTAAGAATATTTCTACTCTTTTCCACTCATATTTGCTGCTCCATCACTTATAATCTATGTAAATATTTTTTATTTTAATTTATATTGCTCAGTGATGTACTTTGTAATTCTATAAATATATTTAAACCAGTTGTATGAGAGGTTAGAATTTCTACAATACAAAAATCTTACATTAAATGGTTTTCTCACATGTATCTGACATAAGTTGGAAGAATTCCTATCAAGTTGGGTCATGAAATTTGTACCAGACTAACCACTGAGAAATAAACACTTTCTAGATATCCTGTAGTAGTATAGATTTTATGTAATAGTATATCATTGCTGGAAGATACTGCATTTAATTTATCAGAACTTTCATTATTTAAAAAAATGTACTTTCAAAAAATTACATTCTCTGTTTCCACATTGCTAAAAGTAAAAATATATTCATTGGCTATGTGAGTCATTTTCTTTAGTTATGAGTTAGGCAACTAAATGATAACAAGAATGACTAAGAATTGAGCTAACTTTGTCTTTTCTCTTTCTCTGAAAATATTTCAGGAATGTGGAGCATGCTGTTTTTCCAAATGTCTTCTGAAGACTTTAATCTTTCATTTACAAAATATCACTATAAATAATACTTAGTTTATAATTTTTATTAATTTTTTGCACAGTATTTTCAGTATTTACCCTTACAGATTCAACAACTGAATTCAAATATACCTCTTTATTTTTTACTTCTGTATTTTTTCTTAAATCTTATTTAATGTCAGTTTGCTTTTCATTAAAATGTTTACTGTTAAATTGTTTTGAACTTCAAAATTGTTACTCTAAAATGCACTTCAAAAAAGAATTTTTAAGGCAAAACACAGTTGGCACTTTTATGCCCAATGAATAATAATTGTTGCAAACTTTTTATAGCTACAATGAATTATGTTACTATAAAATTACACTGTATAGTATTAGCCCTCCTATTATGGTGATGGTAAAAGTGAATTACCAAAAAATTAGATGAGACATCAGTGATCAAAATATGAACAGTATATTTTTATCTAATGTGTATATCGACAACATCTCTATTTACTTAATTACACCCCAAGAACCTCTTGAGCTCCTGGAATTAAGTGTATCTTAGCTGAATAAAAAAGTCTAGGAAATGAAGGAAGGAAGAATGAACTGAATGTCATATAACTTCAGTTTTATCAGAATTGCCATCAGCAAATTGACTCTAGCTTTTAGATATTAAAAAGAACTCATTGAGAAAACTTATACTGAAATTATATCTTCATGAATTGTCGGGAGAGTTATTCTTCATTTATCAAAGCATATTTTTTTCTTTTAACACCACTCATTTGGCACTGTGGAATGTTATTTATTTTTCTAGACATTTGTTTATTTATTAGCCACTAAATGTCCGATGCTTAGGGATTCAGAGGTGAATAAGACAGTGTCTGCTTTTGAGGAGCTCATAATCTAGTCAGCGAAAGAACAGTTAGTGGATCCGTGGAATCAGTATTGAGGGATTACAGAATTCTTTGGGGATTGTGGTGATCAGAGTCAGAAAAAAACCTGCATAGTGGAGATGAGTATAAACTGAAGTTGAAGGAAGAGCAGGATTTCATCAAGTGGAGGTGGCAGAGAAAGCACTGTGGTGTGGACAGCATGTGAAAAAGCAAGGCAGTCTGGGTGCAACATATTTATTAGTTTTGTCTCCCTGGAGCATTTTCTAAGTTGTATTGAGTATTCTGAGATGACAGAAAAGCAGGCAAGGGATCATTTTATGGAAGCCAATAAGAAAATTAGAAGGTTGTAAGTGTGATTGTTTAAATTTACAGTTTTGAAAGGATACTTGATATTATCCTGGTTATACTTTTGGCAGGTTTTGTCAAGAACTAATTGTTTTGATTGATAATTAATACAAAAAAGGAATTTCGAATGCTGTTTGTCTTCAAAGACCTTCATGAACATTATCTAACCTATCTTTGTAACCTACTTAGTTAAGTAGATGTCTTTGAGGAAAAAAATTATTTTTGAAATTTTAAAGATTTAGACTTTGCAAGGTTTAACTTTTTCAGATAATTGGGCTAATGAAATTTGAGCAGAAATGAAATGTGTTTTCCTGGGTGGGAGCATTTAATTACCCAGTGTAAGACCTTCCAGAGCTATCTTTTTCCATCTGCTATGATGACTGGCAGAGTTTAAGATGGTGATTGCTCCATCATCTTGGGTACTGAAATGAAGAGACATGGAGTAGAGCCTGTTTAGATAACCCATGAACATCTAGTGTAAGCCTAGAACAAGACCTTATTGTTTTAAGCCACCGAGATTTTGCAGTTTCACCTGAACCTTACCTGAACTATCTTCATTGATGTAATCTGCATATTAAAAGTTTTAGCTTAGAAATAAAATTACTTTAGAAGGAATCATTGTAGAAGTATAAAAGTTTATAGAAAAATTTATCTGATTTAATGATAGTGAAGTCACAATTATTCATGTACATAGTGATGCAAAAGTTTTCATACTATATGTACATTATGAGATGAGTTATTGCAAGTATCCATAAGTAAGTCATTTTGAAATATTTAAATTACCTTTACTTTGTTAACATAAATACAGCAAGCATGATATAAATTAATTACAAACTGGATAAAAATTGAAGACAACTGCATTTTATAGGTCGCTGAATTTAATCTTACACTTGATATTATTTTATGTTAGGTATTTACATAATAAAGAACCTAAGTGGCTCATTTATACTTTCATATTTAAAGTTCCAAAATAATCTATATGTACATTTTTAAATAAGAAATGTGGTGACATTAAGCTTATTTGAAAATATGAGTTACTAAAGCTATTTGTAATTTACTGATATCAGTTAATCATTTTGGGTAATCATCATTATCCAATATCATTTGGATAATTATATCGATACAGGTACCTTTCTACAAGACATTCTTATGGTAGTTTATCATTATAACTAATTATGAATGAGTAAAAATTATGCTACAAGTATACAAACCAATATATGCTTAAGATTGTTATCGTTTACTGATAGTAAATTAAATTTCCACACTAAATGATTCCTGTTTATCTAGGCAATAAATTTAAACTAGAAAAAATGCAGTGTAACTTGTACTGTAAATAAACTATTAGCAATGAGCATCACAGTGAGAGCTGGTAGTATATGAATTATTCACTGCAAACTTATTTTCTCTGTCATTAGCATGTAAGATAATGAACCTAATTACCATGGCTTTAAACTCGGGGGAGTTAGCAATTTATGTGTGGAACTTTCTGGTTTGTAGTTACCACCCACAAGGGTATTGAGAGAACTAAAGACATTACTTCTCTGTTTTGTTCCTGAGATACTCTTTTTTTTTACTTCTTTGTTGGCAAATTAATTTTTGTTTATTTTTAGAGTAAGACTATGGGATTTTCCTTTGTTTGAATACTTTTTAAAGGGCTTATGAGAAATATTTAGTATTTTAATGAGTTCTTTTTAGTGTATTTTAGTGTTATAGATAGATAGAATATTATTGTTATTTATTTTTTTTAAATTAAGTTCTTGGGGTAACATTGGTTAATACAATTATATAATTTTCTGGTGTACATTATAATTTGACATTTGTATATTCTATTGTGTGTTTACCACCCAAAGTCCAGTTTCCTTCAGCTACCATATATTTGATCCCCTTTACCCACTTAACCCTCCCGTTATTCTTCTATATTGGACCCCCTTTACCCCATCTACCTCCCCCCTCCTCCCCCAATCCCTATCTTCTGGTAACCACTAGTCTATAGTCCATCTCCATAAGTCTCTGATTCTTTGTCCTGTTCCTTTGTTGCTTTGAGGTTTATATCCCACATATAAGTGATATGTGATTTTCAACTTTTTCTGTCTGGCTTATTTCGCTTAGCATGATTATCTTGAGGTCCATCCATTTTGTCACAAATGGCAGTATTTCATCTCTTCTTATGGCTGAGTAATATATTCCATTGTATATATGTACCACAGCTTCTTTAATCAGTCATTTATCATAGGATACTTTGGTTGCTTCCATGTTCTAGGCACTGTGAATAATGCTGCTATGAACATTGGTGTGCAAATATCATTATGGATATCAGTAGAGAGATTACTGGATGATATGGTAGATCAGTTCTTAGTTTTTTGAGGAACCTCCATACTGTTTTCCATAGTGGCTGCACCAATTTGCAGTCCCACCAGCAGCGTATGAGGGTTCCTTTTTTTCCCGCATTTTCTCCAGCATTTGTTATTACTTGTCCTGTTAAATTTAGTTATTCTGACAGGTGTGAGATGGTATCTCATTGTGGTTTTGATTTGCATTTCCTTACTAGCTAGCGATGTTGAACATCTTTTCATATATTTGTTGGCCATTTGTATGTCCTCTAGGGAGAAGTGTCTGTTCAGGTCCTCTGCTCATTTTATGATTGGATCATTTGTTTTGACGTTATTGAGTCATATGAATTCTTTGTATATTTTGGATATTAGGCCCTTATTGGAGGTGTTGCTTGCAAATATATTTTCCCATTTGGATGGTTGTCTCTTTACCTTGTTGACAGTTTCTTTTGCTGAGCAGAAACTTTTTAGTTTGATGTAGTCCCATCAGTTTATTTTAGCTTTTACTTCCCTTGATTATGAGGTCAAATTAATAAAATCCTCATTAAATCTAACGTCATTGAGTTTAGTTCCTGTGTTTTCTTCTATGCATTTTTTTGTTTCAGGTCTTATATTCAGGTCCTTAATCCATTTTGAGTTAATTTTGGTGGTGATGGACAGCAGTCTAGTTTTATTCTTTGCAGATGGCTTTCCAGTTTTCCCAGAAGCATTTATTGAAGAGACTTTCCTTTCTCCACTGTATGTTTTTGGCTTTTTGTCGAATATTATTTGCCCACATAAATATAGGTTTACTTCTGGACTCTTGATTCTGTTTCACTGGTCCGTGTGTCTGTTTTGCTGCCAATGCCATGCCGTTTTGATTACTGTTGCTTTGTAATATAATTTAAGTCGGACAGAGTGATGCCTCTAGCCTCGTTTTTTTTTCTCAGGATGGCTTTGGCAATTCGAGGTCTTTTGTGCTTCCATACAAATCTGATGATTTTTTGTTCTATTTCTTTAAAAATTCCAATGAGAATTTGATGGAGATTGCATTAAATCTGTATAATGCTTTAGGTAATATGGTCATTTTAACCATGTTGATTCTTCTAATCCAAGAACACAGAATATCTTTCTGTTTCTTTGTATCTTCTTTGATTTCTTTTAATAGGGTCTTGTAGTTTTCATTATACAGGTCTTTCACATGTTTTGTTAGATTTATTCCTAGGTCTTTTATTCTTTTTGTTGCAATTGCAGAAGGATTAGTTTTTCCACTTCTTTTTCTGACACTTCATTTTTAGAGTATAGGAACGCTATGTGTTTTTGAACGTTGATTTTGTATCCAGATACTTTACTGTCTTTGCTTATTGTTTCTAGTAGTGTTCTTGTAGAATCTTTAGGCTTTTCTATATTGAGAATTATGTCATCTGCAAATAGTGACAGTTTGACTTTTTCATTTCCTATTTGAATGTTTTTTATCTTGTGTGATTGTAATCGCTAGGACCTCCAATGTTATATTGAATAACAGTGGCGATAGTGAACAGCCTTGCCTTGTTCCTGATCTCAGAGGGAAGGCTTTTAGTTCTTCATCATTAAGTATAATATTGGCTGAGAGTTTGTCATAGATGGCCTTTATTATGTTAAGGTACTTTCCTTCTAGACAGATTTTGTTGAGTGTTTTGATCATAAATGGATGTCATCAAAGGCTTTTTCTGCATCAATTGATATGATCATATGGTTCTTATTTTTAATTTGTTTATGTGGTGTATCACATTAATTGATTTGCATATTTGAACCATCCTTGTGCCCCTGGGATGAAGCCCACTTGATCTTGGTGTATGATCTTTTTAATATGTTGCTGTATTTGGTTTGCTAGTATCTTATTTAGGATTTTTCATCTGTGTTCATGCTAGTATATTATTTAGGATTTTTCATCTGTGTTCAGAAATATTTATCTGTAGTTTTCTTTTTTTGTGTTATCCTTACCAGGTTTTGGTATCAGGGTAATATTGGCCTCATAAAATGAGTTGGGAAGTATTGCCTTCTCTTTGATTTTTTTGGAAGAGTTTGAGGAGAATAGGTATTAAATCTTCTTTGAATGTTTGGTAGAATTCACTGGTGAAGCCATCTGGTCCTGGACTTTTACTTTTTGGTAGGCTTTTGATGATTGTTTCAATTTCCATGCTGCTGATCAGTCTATTTAGATTTTCCAGTTCTTGATTCAGTCTAGGAAGATGGTATTTTTCTAAGTACTGGTCCATTTCTTCTAGGTTATTAAATTTGGTATTATATATGTCTTCATTGTATTCTTGCATGATCCTTTGTATTTCTGCAGTGTCAGCTATAATTTTCCCCCTTTCAGCCCTGATTTTGTGTCCTTTGCATTTTTTCTTCAGTGAGTCTAGCCAAGGGGTTGTCAGTTTTATTAACTTTCTCAAAGAACCAACTCTTTGTTGCATTTATTTTTTTCTACTGTTTTTTGTTTTCAATTTCATTTATTTCTGCTCTAATTTTGATTCTTTCTTTCTTTCTAATGACTTTAGGCTTCATTTGTTATTCTTTTTCTAGTTTTTTAAGATGAAATGTTAGGTTGTTTATTTGGACTCATTCTTGTTTTTGGAGATAGGCCTGTAATGATACAAACTTTTTTCTTATGACTGCTTTTACTGTGTCCCTAAAGTTTTGATATGTTGTACTATCATTATCATTTGTTTCTATATATCTCTTGACCTCTCTTTTTATTTCTTCTCTGACCCAGTTATTCTTCAGTAGCATGTTGTTTAATCTCCATGTATTTGGTTCTTCCTGATTTCTTTTTGCAGTTGATCTTTAGTTTCAAAGAATTATGATCAGAGAATATGGTTGGTATGACTTCAGCCCTCTTATCTTTGTTGAGGCTATCTCTGTGTCCTAGTATGTGGTCGATTCTTGAGAATGTTCCATGTGCCCTAGAAAAGAATGTATAAGCAGCTGTTTTGGGATGGAAGGCTCTGTAAATGTCAATTATGTCCAGTTGGACTAATGTGTCATTGAAGGGTGTTATTTCCTTATTGATTTTCTGTTTGGCTAACCTGTCTATATCCAACAGTGGGGTATTTATGTCCCCTACTACAATAGTGTTTTGGTCTGTTTCTCCCTTTAGTTCTGTAATTGTTTTACATATTTCGGGGTTCCCTGATTGGGAGTATAGATAATAATAAGCGTTATGTCTTCTTGGTACACCATTCCCTTTATCATTATGAAGTATCCCTCAGTATCTTTCTTTACCTTTTTATTTTGAAATCTATTTCGTCTGATATTAGTACCAGTACTCCCACTTTTTTCTGAATGCCATTTGCTTGAAATATCATTTTCTACCCTTTCACTTTGAGTCTGTATTTGTCTTTGGAACTGAGATGTGTATCCTGGAGGCAGCATATGGTTGGGTTTTGTTTTTTGATCCAATGCAACTCTCTGTGCCTTTTTATTGGTGAGTTCAGTCCATTCAAATTTAGGTCTGCTTATAGCCATTTTATGTTTTTTTTTCTGGTTGCTCGGTGTTTCCGTTGCTTCCTTGTCCTTGTGTTTCTGTTTTCTTTATTTTGGTTGGCTTTTGTGGGTTTGCCTGTGGTTCTTCTTGTTTTATGTTATATACTTCAGTTCTGAATCTTTGGTATATGATTACTATTACAAATATGAAAAGGATAGTTTATATATATATATATATATATATATATATATATATATATATTTATTTATTTATTTATTTTCATCCATTTTCTTCTGTGCATGCCTTATCTTCATTCCCATTTGCGAATTTGGATCTTTGAACCCTTCCCTTTTCAGTCATTGTTATCTCAATTTGTCCCTATGTATGCTAAATGTTCATTACTATCTTGCTATAGCAATTCTCTTCTTATTATTTAAGCTTATAATGCCCTGTTCTTAGTAAGGATTGTACTCCTCTGCTTCTATTTGCTTGATAGTCACTTTACTCCTAATTATGCATTTTTTTTTTGTCATTTTGTTTTAGGTGAGCTGACCCCTTTCAGTATTTCTTGTAGTGCAGGCCTCATAGTGGAGTATTCCCTCAATTTTTGTATGTCTGGAAAGGTCTTAATTTCTCCTTCATATCTAAAGGAGAGCTTAGCTGGATACATTATTCTAGGCTGGTAGTTCTTTTACTTAATAGTTTAAATATTTGATTCCATTCCTTTATGGCTTATAAGGTTTGCGCTGAGAAGTCCAATGATAATCTAATGGGTTTTCCTTTATAAGTTACCGTTTTCTTTTCCCTGGCTGTCTTGAGAATTCTATCTTTGTCATTGATTTTTGAGAATTTTAATACAGTGTGTCTTGGAGAAGGCCTTTTTGGGTTGAGGTAATTGGGTGTTCTGTTGACTTCTTGAATTCCAAGCTCCAGCTTATTCTTTAGATTTGGGAAATTCTTGTCCACTATTTGTCTGAAAATGCTTTCTGTTCCCTGCTCCTTTTCCTCACCTTCGGTAAAGCCCTTTATTCTTATGTATTCTCTCCTGATGGTGTCAGGTAATTCTTGTATTTTCTTTCATTATTTTTCATTCTTCGGTTTCTCTTTTCTTTCTTCTGGTTTATTTCTAGATTTCTGTCTTCTATATCACTGATCGTTTCCTCCATTTGGTCGACTCTATTTCTCAAGCTTGCTTTTTCATTTTTCAACTCTTGCAGTGTGTGTGTGTGTGTGTGTGTGTGTGTGTGTGTGTGTGTGTGTGTTTTAATCTCCAGAAGATCTGTTCTTTTTGAGGGTTTCAGTCTCCTTGCTCTGCTCATCTAATTGTTTTTTCAATTCCTGAAATTGTTGATATGATTTGTTTCTGAACTCACTGAGTTTTTTCAGAAATACCATCCTAAAGTCTCTGTCATTTAAGTTGCATATTTCTATGTCTGTAAGCTTCTCTGGAGGTTTTTCTCTTTCTTTCTGAGATGCCTTGTCACCTTGGTTGTTCATGGTGTTTAATGGATGATTCGTCCACCTGGGCATTAATGGAAGTGTATTCTGCTGTTTTTCCAGAAAGAAGGTTTATTATATAAAGGTCTCTCTTTAGCCTGTTGCAGAGAAGGCACTTTTCTTTTGGTTTCTTGAATCTCTGCTTTATATAAAGCTTTAAAAATGCCTTTTTAAAAATTTTTCTTGTAGATATTTAATCACACTCACTACCCTTTTTTTCTGTCCCTGTCAGTGTCAGTGACAGTTTCTGCAGTGTTTGCTTAGATTCCTCTGGGGTTCCGCAGTGATCTCTCTTGGAGGATTTGGGGGGAGGGGCCCTTTGGGTTGGGAGTTGGGGGCTGTAGCTCAGCTTGGGTTTTGTAACCACGGCTGGTAAAAATCAACTGTTGTTTTTCTGCGATCCTGTCCTGCTTCTCTGCCTTCTGCACTGATGATTGGACATTGCCGCTGGATGGCTGCGGGGAGCTCATAGCTTTCCCAGGCAAGCCTGTTCAGAGAAGTCCCTGCACCTTCTCCCCTCCCTCTCCTGCAAGGAGATCTGGGGGGGTTGTGAGAGGCAGCTTCTTTGTTTCTTCCAGTCCACCACCCAACACCCGGGGTTCTGACCTGTGGTAGCTCTTATGTGCAGATCCCATGCTCAGATGTGCTGGTGTTTAGTTTGGGTGTTTTTTTTTGTTGAGTTTTAGATGTTCAGCTTATTGTTGATTCAAGGGGAGAGATCTGGGGATGTCTCTCACTCCACCATTGTTTCTGCAAAGTCCACCCTTTCTTCTTAGGGTATTTTTTTTAGGAATCAAGTTAAACGAGGCTGTGAAAGCCCTTTCTAAGTAGAAAAACACTAAATGTAAAGTGTTTCAAAATATATAACAAGGAACATGCAGGTATAAATGTGTGGAGCATTAATAACAATTGACTCTTATTAGCAGTCAGTGGGATAGCTTGGAAAAATGTGAACTTTCAGGTCAGACCTAGATTCAAGTCCCCATTCTGCCATTTACTGTTATTGTTATGTACTTTTTCATTTACTCACGTTAGCATCGACTATTACAGTAGATTACCATAAATACTATAATTACTTGAAAAATCTAGGTTAAAAGGTTAATTATCAATTTTCTCCTGTTAAGAACCTGGACTAAAATGCTTTACTATGAGTACATGGTATTAGCATATAGCACTTTCTAATCCATAATATTGTATCTCTGATCTTAGTATAAGGTTTTGATGAACATGTTGCTTCTATTTTCTCTTATAGTGTAAATTATCTGTAATAACATATTCTAATTAAAGTTGGTAAATCTAGAGCTGTTTCAATTATACACTAATCAATTTTACACTAATTTAATTCTACTCAGCAGGGTACAGTATATCATTAATCGGTTTCAGGCTTAATACAACAGATTTAGAAGTAATAAAAAATTGAAGCATTATATTTAGCTGGGAAAAAGTGAATGATCATAATGTCAGGTAATTCACATATCAACTCTGGTAAACTAAGAGGTTTACCTCTTTAAAAATGAAGGCCTACAGCTGCTGTTTATGTTCATTTTGCGTGCTGTGGGCTGAAATGGTGGTTTTATAATATCTTTAGATATTAATAATAATAGTTTTATATTCTACCTTTTTAAAAAAATTTTCTTTTTTAATGTTAAAAACCAAATTATTTCCTATAGCATGGTTATTTAACATATATCTCAAGAATATACTTTGATTCATTCTCTCGTCATTGCCCACACAGAATATTTATTAATAGTTTATTTTGAACATGTAAGCACATGCTTAAGTGCATTTTTTCCATGATTATGTTAAAGAAATAGATTATTACATGTAATTGACTTGAAAATCTTTAGCAAAGTGATCTTTTATAAAGATTTTATTTTTGTTGAGGTGGTGACTTAAGTGTGCCTCAGAATTCTTAGGGGTGCATTATGGACTCAATGGTATAATTTTTTTGAATTAACTGATCATTAAACTAAATGATTTAGATTAAATTTCATTATTCATTTTAATCTACAAGTTTATATTATTGGGAATACTCTGCCTTGCATAGCTTTCTTCTCAATAAATTAGTATTTTTTTTGTTCACCTATCTTGTATTTCTTTATAAGAATGTTCTAGATGAGGATTTTCTAGGTTGTGAAACTATATTAAATTCATTTCACCCCTTTGGGAAGGTTATTTTTGATAACAAGTTTCAAGGAGCCCCACGGGCTTTTGATCCATTTATATCTCTGGGCCACTTTTTAAAAACTCAAAGGTAATGTATGCACATGGTTAAACATCAAACAGAACAGATGGTCTTATAATGAAAAACAAGAGAAATCCTGCCCCACATTTCCCTTTGCCACTCCCCCAAAGGCAACCAGTTTTAACTAATTCTGTTTTGAATGTTTAATGTGGTTATCTCTACATATAGTAGGATTATGTTTCTTTTTATATTTATGCTCTTCTATGTTCTTCTATGATTAGATGAATCTTCATCTCATACTATCTTTACCTTTTCTTAACCCTTCTTAGTTTTGATCATTTTCAGTTCCTAAATTGTTTATTTTATATCTCCAAATAATAAAGAGAAACATATTTCATGTTTTATTAGCTGTGTTCCCTACTAGTAAGCTGTCACTCAGCTTCTTTTAATTTTAACATCATCAAAGTTGATAATACTAGGAACTTTTTTGTATTAAAGTAATTATTGCATATGGGTAAAAAACCGATTATTGCCAAAAGATTTATAATAAAAGCAGTCTCCTGCTGTCCAAGACCTCAGTTCTCTAGAAGCAACCACTTTCAATACTATTAGCTTCTTTTTTCTGTACCTTATTTGTAAATAATATGCTTATTTAGCTTTTCTTGATTAAACAATTTAGATGTTATCTACTGACCTTTTCATGGCAATTCAGGATTCATATTGTACACCTACTTTTTGAGTTTTGAAAAGTTATATAATTTGATTAAATCTATAAATAATTTATACTTAATATTTACAGTATAACAACCATGCAAGTATTGAATAACAGTGCTTTATATTATATTCATTTACTTAAATTTTGTGTCCTACCTTCCTCCCATGTTATTTATTGCCTCACTTATTCATTTACTTAATTTTTTATGGACTAATTTCCCCCTTTCTTTGAACAGATCTCTCAGGTACTGTTCATTAAGTTTTTTCTAAGTGCTTAAATATAGGTGTAAAAGTCAATTTATCCTTTTTTTTCTGGAGACTTCTCTCCCTCAACCCTCTATTCTGCTTCAGTCAGGGTGTTTTTTTTTTTTTTCCTCAGTTTGTTACAGCTTTGATCCCATAGCTTCTCTCTTGCTCTTTTGTTGGATTAGTTGCTTTTTGGTTGTTTTTCTTCTTATTAGTTTATTCCCTCATTTTACTGAAGCATATCCTCCAGAGATTCCTGAGAAAAGAATGGCTGGAAAATAAAACTTTCAAGTATTTGCAAGTCTAAAGTCTAATGTCTTTATTCTGCCTTCACATTAGATTAGTATTTCAACTAAGTATGGAATTCTAAGTTGAAAATAATTTTTCCTCAAAAATTTGAAATGTTTGCCCCATTAGTAGCCAGTGTGTTGCCAATGAGAAGACCGATATACTGATTTCTGAGCTTTTATATGTGACCTATTTCTTCTCTTTGGAATCTCTTAGAAGAGATCTTCTCTTTTTCTCTGGTATTTTGAATTATCTTTATGCGATTTTTTTTTTTTTTTTTTAAGTATGTCTCTATTTTCATTGTGCTGAGCATGTTATTGACACAGTTTGGAGAAGATAGTGTCTTTCCTGCCATTTTTGTTATACATTTTTGGTAATTTCCTTTCTATAATTTTTTCTGTTCTTTCTCTCTAGAACTGTGAATTATTTTTATTAACTAATTTCCTATTAATGAACTCTTCAGATTTTTCTAGTTTTTCACTACCAAATCTACTCATATTTATCATCATTTTGCATGCACTTTTACAAAATTGTGCCAGTTTTTAAATTAGATATAACTAAAAGGAATATACATTTTAATTTTTGAGAGATTTCAAATCGTCATTTATAAATATTGTATTAGTTACTTATGATAGAATATAATAGTATTTATTTATACAAGCTACCAGTGTGATAAGTAGAAGTGTGATATTTAAAAGTTATAATACACTTTCTTTCCCTTGATTATTGCTGAGGTTGAGAGCCTTTTTGTTTTACAGGCATACCTCATTTGATTCTGTTTCACTTTATTGAGTTTTGCAGATATTGCATTTTTTACAAATTGAAGTTTTTTGACAACCCTGTGTTGAGTGTCTGTCTGTACCATTTTTCCAACAGCATTTGCTCACTTTGATTCTCTGTGTCACATTTGGTAATTCTTGCAGTATTTCAAACTTTTTCATTATTATTATATTTCTTATGGTGATGTTTGATATTACCCTTGTAATTGTTTTGGAGTGCCACAGACTGCTCCCATATAGGACAGCAAACATAATTGATAAGTGTGTGTGTTCTGACTGATCCACTGACTGGCCATTCTCCTGTTTCTCTCCATCTCCTCTGGTTTCCCTATTCCCTGAGATACAACAACTGAAATTATGCCAATCAATAACTCTACTGTGACCACTAAGTGTTCAAGTGAAAGGAAGAGTATCTCTCATTTTAAATCAAAGCTAGAAACAATTACACTTAGTGAGAAGGGCACGTCGAAAGCTGAGATAGGCCTAAAGCTAGGATTCTTGTGCCTTATGGTTAAAGTAGTGAATGCAAAGGAAAAGTTCTTGAAGGAAATTAAAAGTATTACTTTATTGAACACATGAATGATAAGAAAGTGAAACAGCCTTATAGCTGATTCTATAGGCTGTTGCAGTGGTCTGGATAGAAGATCAAACCAGCCACAACAGTTCCTTAAGCCATAGTCTAATCTAGAACAAGGCCTTAACTTCCTTCAATTCTGTGAAGGCTGAGAGAGGTGAGGAAGCTTCAGTAGAAAAGTTTGAAGCTAGCAGTTTGGTTCATGAAGTTTAAGGAAAGAAGCTGTCTCCATAACGTAAATGCTAGATGAACCAGCAAGTGCTGACGTAGAAGCTACAACAAGTTATCCAGAAGATCTAGCTAAGATAATGAAGGTAGCTGCACCAAACAACAGATTTTCAGTATAGGTGAACAGCCTTATGTTAGAAGAAGATGCCATCTAGGACTTTCATAGTTAGAGAGGAGAAGTCAGTGCTTGGCATCAGAGCTTCAAAGGCCAGGCTGACTCTCTTGTTTGGGGCTAATGCAGCTGGTGACTAAGTTGAAGCCATTGCTCATTTACCATTTTGAAAATCACAGAACCCTTAAGAATTATGCTAAATAATTGCCTGGGTTCTATAAATGGAAAAATAAAGCCTGAATGATGGCATATCTATTTACAACATGGTTTATTAAATATTATAAACCCACTGTTGAGATGTACTACTCAGAAAAGAGATTCTTTACAAAATATGACTGCTTATTCACAATGCACCTGGTCACCCAAGAGCTCTGATGGAGATGTACAACAAGCTTAATGTTATTTTTATTCCTGCTAACATAGCATCCATTCTGAAGCACACAAGTTTTTGATTATCAAGTCTTATTATTTAAGAAATACATTTTGTAAGGCTACAGCTGCTATAGAGAGTGATTCCTCTGATGGATCTGGGCAAAGTAAATTTAAAAAGTTTCTGGAAAAGGTTCACTATTCTAGATGCCATTAAGAATATTTGTGATTCATGGGGAGAGGTCAAAATATCAACATTAACAAGAGTTTGGAAGAATTTGATCCCAAATCTCTTGTATGACTTTGAGTGATTCAGGATTTCATTAGTGGGAGTAACTGAAGATATGGTGGAAATAGCAAGAGAATTAGAAGTGGATCCTGAAGATGTAACTGAATTACTGCAATCTCATGATAAAACTTTAATGGACAAGGAATTGCTTTTTATGAATGAACAAAGGAAGTAGTTTCTTGAGATGAAATCTACTCTTGGTGAAGACACTATAAAGATTGTTGAAATGACAACAAAAGATTTAGAATATTACATAAACTTAGCAGCAGCAGGTTTCGAGAAGATTTACTTGCACTTTTGAAAGAAGTTCTATTGTGGGTAAAATGCTATCAAACAGCAACACATGCTACAGAGAAATTGTTCATGTAAGAAGTCAATTGTTGTAGCAAATTTCATTGTTGTCTTATTTGAAGAAATTACTACAGCCACCCAATCCTTCAGCAACCACTACCCTCATCAGTTAGCAGCTGTCAACATCGAGGCAAGACCCTCCACTAGCAAAAAAGATTGACTCACTGAAGGCTCAGATGAAGGTTAGCATATTTTAGCAATCAAGTATTTTTTAAATTAAGGTAGGTATGTTCTTTAGACATAATGTTATTATATACTTAATAGTCTATAGTATAGTGTGAACATAAACTTACATGCAGTGAGAAACCCAAAAATTCATGTGGCTTACTTTGTTGCAGTGGTTTGAAACCAAATCACTATATTTCCAAGGCATGCCTGTACTGGCCATTTGTAATCATATATTTTGCAAAGGCTTCTTTTGTACTCATTCTGCAGGCAGAGCTTTTTAGCCATTTTCTCCTACATTTATAGTCTGATGTTGGTGTTTGCAATCTTAGCATTCTAATGGGGGAGAAACAACATGAAAGAATTAATTCAGGGTTAATGGGTCAAGGAAAAGATCCCTTCTCCTTTAGGCTGTGAGTGGCTGGCCTCAAACCATTCACTTTAAGCCTTTCTCCTGGCTTTGTCATTTTTCAGACAGAGGGGTTGTTCTCATGTGTAAGGTGCACCAGCCAGATGGAGCACTGAGAGAAGGCTTTGCCACGAGACACAAAATTAAGGGGAGGGAGAAACTTTGAAATTCTCCTGCTTGAACTTCAAATTCTGGTATGAAGCCCCAACATTAAGTTAGAATTGCTTTTTAAAGCATGTTTATTTCCAGATTTTCATATTTTCTCTTATCAAGTCACAAAGCATAACAAACCAACATGGAATGCATTTGATACTGATGCTAAATTCATTGATCATTCACTTATTCATTCAGTCACATTGTGTTAGTCTTTGGTGATACAGTAGTGACACTATATTTGCTCTCATGGAACTAACAGTCCTAGGGATTGGTAGGAGTATAATTGATAATACGTATTTTGTGCTTTTCAACAATAGAAAGATTGATTGATTCATGAATCAAAGACAGAGTTTCTTTAAATGGAATGTGATGTTTGCTTGTCTCTATTTTTATAAACATTTATTAGCTTTGATTTTTAAAAGTAGGAGGGAGCAGAATGTCTTGGCAGAAAGACCTAATATGCCATTCTTATGAGTTCTTCAATTGTTGCAAAACATAAACATTTAATAAGGGGTTCAGCAAAGTAAATTAAATGTTATATAAAACATATGTCATAGTTGACCTTATGGCTAAATGGCTTGGTTCAGGAATCCATGAATTATTCCAAGGATAATTATTATACAGTAAAGTTTTTTTTTCCTTCATGCTGAAATAGTTGATTTTTACAAATACTGCATGGGGGAATTGAATAAGAATTCAAAAAGTCATAAGAAAAAGAAAAATTGTGCCTTTTTACTGCTTTTACTAGGAAGTAGAATGCATTTTTACTGACAAGCTATGCTTCATCATGAAAATACAGTTGAGTATTTTAGGCCTTCACAAATTTGATTTTATTCTGTTTGGTGATATTAGTAAGCTGAGTGAGATAGAGAGAAATTAAAGAATAAAAGGAACTCTGAAACTTTCAAGTGGTTGTGTTCTACAGTTTGTAGCATGGATTTTTTTTGTTTTTAGATTTTTAAATTAATATTTAAAGTTTATAGAAAAATTCGATAGTACTAAAATAAATATATGTACCCAATATCTTAACACTGCTATATTTGTTGAAAGTTTCACTGTGGTGGAGGCAGGGAATAAGACATTATAGATATAGTTAGGGGCCTCTGTATACCTCTCTGCAATCCCATTCTAACTCTTATCCCAAAGGTCACTAGTATTTTTAGCTGTTTTTGGTGTTTTTAGCTGTAATACTTTTCTTTGCTTACTTAGACTGTGTGTATATAATCAAAAAATATGAGGGGTTGATTTGCAGGTTCTAAAACATTCTGTAAATGCTATTTTACTGTGTCTATCCTTCATGTTGCTTTTTTTCGTGCAGTGTTATATATTTTTGAGCTTTACATATGTTAATATATAAATGTATAAATGTGTGTGTGAGTATATATACATAAATTTATACTGTATAGTACTGTGTGAAAATGTCACAGTGTATTCTTTGGTTGAGGACTTAAAAGTTTTTCATTATTGGAAACGTTACTGCATTTAAGTTTCTTGTACGTTTATGTAAAAGATCTCTCTAGGACTTTACTATTCAATACAGTTACCACTAGCCACTTTAAGTGGGTCTTTAAATTTAAATTAATTAAAAGAAAAAATTCATTTTCTTGGTTACACTAGCCACATTTCAGTTACTCAGTAGCCACATGTAACTAGTGGTGAATATATTGGGTATTATAGATACAGAATATTTCCATTATTATAGAAAGCTCTGTAGGACGTTGCTGCCTGGGATTTTTACTTGTGTGTGGAATTGTTGGTCATGCATGTCTTGCACTACAGATTTGCTTGTTTTTGTCAGCAGTATCTTAATGTTCCCTTTCTTAATTGTCTTGCTAAGAATTGGTATCAATAGAACTTTTAGTTTATTTCTGTTTTGATAGATGTGAAACACATCTAATTGTGGTTTTAACTTGCACTTTAAAAATGTTTGCTGAGGTTGAGCCTATTTGCCTAAAGGTTCCTGTTTTGGTATTGCGTCTTAGTGTCCTTTGCTCATTTTTTTTTTCCTGTTAGAATTACTAATTTATAGAAGTTCTTTATGTTTTATGGATACAAAGTCTTTGATTGTACTTATTGCATATATCTGTCCTCTTTGTGTTACTTATCTTTAACTTTGTGGTGTCTTGTTTCATAGAAGTTTTAAAATTTGATATAATCAAATTTATCAGTATTTTTTAATTTTATGCTTTATGCTTTTCTAAGAAATTCCTCCCTACCCAAGGGTCAAAGAGTTTCCTATATGTTCTCTTAAAAGTTTGATCTTTCATCCAGTTGACTATAATATTTGTGGGTGGGAATGATGTAGAGTTTGAGACTGAATTTCTTTGCATACGGATAACCAGTTATCCTGGCATAATTTTTTGAACAGTTCACTGTTATATATTGGATTTTCTGTGTGTGTTTGATTCTTTCTGGGCTCTAATTCTGTTCTATTGGTCTGTTATCCTTATACCAATATTTCATTTGAACTTTCTTAAAATAAAAATAACAATGGTAGATAGATCTAAATTCTCCTCCGAAATTGATGTAACTGAAGATTTGGCTTGGCTTGGGCTACGTACCTACTCCTGCAATTGGAGATGGAATTAGCACTGCTAGAAATTTATGGATTAAGTGTTGGAGGGATGGTTCCCCAAAAGCGAATTTGGAGTCTTGTAATGAGAATAAAGAATGGTTGTAAAATGACAGTTGTTTAAGAAAGTTGTCTTAAAACTGCTTCCAACCCTTTGATTTTATTTCACTAGGATTTGTTTTTACTTTAATTTCATCTCTGCTACTTATTAAGATTGTGATTCGTAATGCAAAATATTAGAAAATAAAGTATTAGTACAACCAGCAGAAGTGAAAAAGAACATTTTTTTGTGTGTTATGGTGTTTGAGGAAATCTTGGCTTAATTTTCTAAGTAAAAAAATGAGTGACAACTTTTTGAAAGTCAGAACTTATAGACACTTTCAAGAGGTGGATTGAGACTAAATTGTTTTAAAATCTAATTTTCACCTTAATGCCATTTGTTTTCTTCTGAGGTATAGCTGAATCACTTATCACCATTTTTTAAAATTGTTTTTGTGGTTTGGCCATAATGAAAAGAAAAATTAAGAAAAGGTAGCATGAGTCTTATGAGTAGTAATTTAAGCAAATGGATTTTGGAGGCACACTGCCTGTCCAATGATCTGTGATCTTGGGCGTGTGAATGGGATGCTCAGTACTCATAGTAGTAACTTTACAAAGGTCTTGCTACATAAAGCACTAAGTATGTGGCAAAGATCAAGAGCATACTAAATAGGTATTCCTAAAATAACTGGACAGTTGTTGAGAGAGGGATGGGAGGGTATTTAGGACAATGCATCTACATATGAATAAGAAAGTAATGGATTTTGGACGAATTATTAAAGATGGAACAAGGAGAGACTACTAACCTGTGTTCATGCAGCAGCAAAGGGAAGTGGAAGATAGAATCAGAAAGTGACCAGCAGAGGACACTAGGTGGTGCCATTAGCCTGGACTGCTTATTTGATGTTGCAGGAGGCCTTAGGGTAGAAAGAAAGAAAGAGAGAGAGAGAGAGAGAGAGAGAGAGAGAGAGAGAGAAAGAGAAAGAAAGAAAGGTGGTCACAAATTAAGGAGTTTGTCAGGAATTGTTTGTGTAGTAAAGGTATGAATTGTTTTATTGAGTAATTTCAAAATAATATGGTTCTTGATATTTTCTCTTCCAGAGATCATTTTGAAAAATTTTCTGTTTTAAATCAGTTTGTCCACCAAATTATATTTTAAAAGTAACTGTGTGTTTCTAATTTAAATTGAAAGATTATATATGAAAATGTATTTCTATTTAGAACCAATATTAAAAAAAAATAACAAAAAGTTTTCATGTGGAAATGATGCAGTCAGAAGGAACTTGTTTTAATAAGCTATAGTGGCCTTAGATCAGTGTACAACTCCATTAAACTTTTTGAAATACTGAAAATCGTTCCTTGATTCCTGTTAATTTTTTTTTAGATTCCTGATTGAGAATAATTAAATACATAATTTGATTTCTAGAGATGATTTACACCATTAAAGTTTTATTCATGGGTGCATTGAACAAGTCACAAACCACAACTCAAACTGGCTTAAGCAAATGACAATTTATTGAATCACATAATTAAAAAGATCATAATATGGCTGTTTTCAGGTGAAGCTTGACCTAGTGGCTCAAATAATGTTATTTGGACTCTCTTGAATTGTTAGCTCAGTTTCTTTTGATATTGGCCCCTTTTGCAAATAGGTTCTCATCTCCTGGAGGTAGAGTAGCTATCAGCAGCTATAGGCTTACATCCTTCTCACTTTTTTGCATCTGTTCTAGTGGCTCCAAGAAAAGTTGTGTTATTAGATCATTTTAGATCTTGCTTGGCATTTTAGATCTTGCTTGGCTTGGGCTACATACCTACCCCTGCAGTTGGAGATGGAATTAACACTGCTGGAAACGTATGGATTAAGAGTGTTGGAGGGATGGTTCCCCAAAAGCAAATTTGAAGTCTTGTAATGGGAATAAAGAATGGTTGTAAAATGACAGTCATTTCAGAAAGTTGTCTTCAAAATATTTTCATTTTTTTGATTTTATTTCACTAGAATTTGTTTTTACTTTAATCCTATCTCTGTTGCTTATTAGTTGTGTGACTTCTCAGAATCCATTTTCTCATTGACAAAAGTGGGGATATGACACCAATTGATATAGTGTATGATGATGAAATAAGATAATATATGTCTTAATGCCTGGCGTATGTTAAATATTCAAGAAATTTAAGTTTACCTCTAAACATGGTTATTAGCCAGATACTTTGGATTTTATCACACTTGCTGTGCATATTTTTAGTCTATAATCTCTGAATATCGTAAGTGTAGCTTTATAATAATAAACTTTTTAAAGGTTAATTTGTTGATTACCACTTTCAGTGCTTAAAATGACAGTTGATAGATATTGTCCTATTTATGATTTTCCTGGATTTTCATATTTGCAGTTGAATTAGCTCATGCAAGTTTTTTGTAATTAATCTATGTTGGGAAATAGAAATTATCTTTAAAGACAGCAATAAATACAGTGAAATTATGATAAATGGTTTTATTGTTTGGGGAAATATTATAAACTGCTTCACGTGTCTGAAGAATAGAAGGGAGTTGGCAGCAAGAGAGAAAGATGAATGATTAAGTATGGTTTAAACTTGTTTTTTAATTAAAGTACTTCATTGCAGTGTACAGTATTCAGAAATGTATTTTAAATGTAACATTAATTTTTCAATTATCATTCATCTTTATTAAAAATATTGCTTATATTTATCATAATTTTTTTCACAACTATAAGGCTTTTATAATCCATTTAGGTTAAATTGTGTATAATCCCAAGAAAAGAACCTCCTTAATGGTTTTTAAACTATTTGAACATTAGATATTTGGTAACCTACATTCCTAATAACCAGTAATACACATGAAACTCTTGATAGCAATGGAATAGAACTAATTATTTTCCTCTTAAAATAACATAATAGTACATTGTTATTTGACTTAAGGCGTATTTAAATGGGGCTAGCTACAAGCTGTGTTATACTGGTATCTTTTATTCAGAATTGATATATATCAATATAAAATAAAAATCCTTTTTACTATTTTTCACCACAAAATTTTGTAAACAAAAATAAATCAACATCAGACCAAAGAGTGTTGTAAACTGATGTGGCCCATCATTTTATTGTTGGTTAGTATGTTCATTATTTTGTACTATGTTTGCTTTGTTTATGTTTTAATTGCAGTCTATTTATTTATTATAATTTACTTTAAAGAATACTGTGTTATATAGATGTAAAAGCAGTAAGACTATGAAATGCTAATGAGAGAGTTAATCTGATGGTAAGTAGAGCAATTTTTTTTAAAACTGAAAATAGTAAAAAGTCAGTATGCTACAACAGGAATTATTTTGAAGACAAAGCCGGTGATTAAACAAATGAAAAGTAGTGTGCCTGTGCCTCAGAGAGAGCTAATGCTTAATGGGTTATAGTTATTGATATTTACCATATCAGAAATTAAAATAGAGACATTTGAAAATATTTATTAATATGTTTAAAGATAATTGTAATAAACCCATTCTATATTTACACAAGTAACATATTTTTGTGAAAAATAACTATATTTTCCAAAACAAAAAATACTGTAAAAAGAGTAGCATTGTTTTACCTTTTTGTAAATCTCTTTAATGTCTGACTTAATAGAAGGCAGATGGAATCTCATCTGCTTCTACATTCAGTCTATTGCAAGATATTGTTCTGATTGAAGCATGTGAATGAAATATGGCCTTGCACATATGCGTAGATTATAGCAGGATTAGGTAGTAAGAGCATGGTGGAAGTACCAAGAACAAACCTAATTAATCTCTGAAAACATATATGTTAATACCGTAGATCTATTACCTTACAAAATTCTCAGAACAAAAGCAAAATGTACAATCATCCATTCCTTTAGCCACCAGAGCGATGTCATCACATTACTTAGCCTCTAAAAACTGTACTGTATAGTTCTGCAAGAATAACATTGTAAAAGGCCATGGTTTTAACCTGTGGATTTCCTGAAAGAATTTTAGGGCCCCTTGCGATTCATGGGCCGCTTTGAGAACTGCTTGCCTCCACAATTGAATGTAATCAGTAAGAGACATTGGTAAAAATACTTTTGAAGAAATGTAGTAGAGTCCGAGCATCAATATCAAATGTTTATTCACTCTACTTTATGTTAAAAGACCAAGAGTTTGAGAATTTAAAGTCTAAAGCAATGCGTAGGCACTGTCGATCAAACCTGTCACAGTCAGAAATAGTTTTGTAGGGTTAAGGACTTTTAAATCCATGTAATACCTGAGTAAGTGGTGGGATGGATACTATAGCTGCTAAAAGTTTCTTATGACTCCTGCAGAGATCATCAAAAATAGTAAATGATCTCTCATTGCTAATTTTTAATATAGACAAAAACTAGAATATTTTGGAGAAAGAAGACCAGTGGACTACATGTACCAGTAAGTTAGGAATAGAGGATAGCAATGTAATCAACTATTTGACTGGTCTGTATATAGGGACTGGTCACATTAGACCAAGGGACAAATGGGACTTAACCTGCTTATAAATAGGGGCTTCTGTATTGAGAATTTTCTTAGTATAACATACATTCACCCCAGTATCAAGTTGTGGAGGTTTTTGATACCTTCAAGTTAGCAGTTGTTCAGATGAGGCATGGAGACAGGACAGACCTTGATTAGTATCTTGCAGTAATTTTCACTTCTAAAGTTGGGAATTTTAGCTCTAACAGTCACTTATGTTTTCATGCTTGAAAATTAAAAAGTATTTCTGTTTTTGTTTTTATTCATGTATATTTTAAAACAGTTTTGTTTTAAATATGTCATTTATTTTTCTTTATAATAGTGTTTATCAAAACTGTAATTATTTGGTATGACGGACACTTGGTGTTGTCATATTAGCTTAAACTTCTCTTTAGTAAGTCCAGCACAGAAATACTTGTTTTTCTGAGTAGAAACTGACCTATACTTAAAATTCACTGATATTAAACTATTTGCTGAGATTTAACATGTAGGAAGCCTTAATTATTCAGAATATACTTATGTTATGATGTGTAGATGATTTGTTTACTGTTTCTAATAGGACTCAGTCAAAATATATGTAGATATTTGCATAAAGGGGAAGTGTTACTAACATCTTTTCATTACTGAATGTTACATATAAAATTCATTTTTCTTGGATGTGAGAAATTTTTTGATTCCTCATTTCTGTTTCTTCTCTTTAATTTTTGTGAAAATGTAGATTTAATCTTCTTATAAAACGAGGGAAATGATGGGAAGCAGCATTAATTACTGGCCAAGTGTGTGCTTATCAATATTTACATAATTCTCTAACAGCGAACAACAGATTAAGTAGGAGGAAGGATTATTGATCCTGACATTGACACTTTGAGTGTAACTCTTACCTCATGTAAGAGCACTCTTGATCACAATGCTTCAATGTCACTGATCTTTGTTTTGTTTCTTAAACAGGTGCTCATTCCTACCTTGGGAACTTTGCATATGTTGTCTCTTCCTTCTGAAATGCTCTTCCTTATGGTTCTTTTAGACTTCTTTCAGTTCTCAGTTCAAATGACACTCATCATAGCACTAATATCTGAAGTGACTTTATTTCCTTGTTTATTATATCTTTTCTGACTAGAATGTCATCTCCTTGGTGGCAAGAGCTTTGTCTTGTTGACTTCTATATCCAGCTCCTAGGAAATGGCACATAGTAGTAATTTAAATATTATTGTATGAAATAAGGTTATATTTAAATAGTGTATGATTCAAACCATTAAAAATGTGCCTTATTTTCTGATTCTGATTCTGATTTAAAAAGATGATATTATAAACGCTTAATTTTATAGTTCTTAAGTAGTGATATTTTACTGCTCCTTATTGTACTGGATAAATTTTGAGCTATCCTGTGTTTAATTCCAGTAGGGTTGGTGGAAAAGTCTGCTGTTTACAGAGGTTTGCTGCTAGATCATTTTGCCAATTATTCCTATGTAATTACTTATTTCATACAGCCTTAGCTAGCAATTTACAAATAAACTTAGGTCAGTAGGACTTCCTGTTGCCCTGAATGGGACTCCTTCTATCCATGTCCAACTTGTTTGTCCATGGTCTGTAGTGAATCTCTTGTGAGGTCTTTATAGTGCATACCTTCTCTGCTACAAATGCTTAGGCTTTTGCCTAAGCAAGCACTTTGGTACAATTAGAAGTAGAAAAGAAGAGAACTAGAAAGTAAAAGAGCGGAGAGAATTTTTAGAATGGATGAAACAGATCTTTAAGTGAAAATAGGGTTATGCGGCTTAGATCTTCCTTCAAGAAAAAATTGCAGCCCAGCTGTGGGGAGGAAGGTAATCAGAAAGCTTTCAGTGCTTTCAAGGTTGCTCTCTGCCACATAAAGTCTCTTTGCCTAAGGTCCCTCTCTTCCCCTGGCAGCTCTCATCATGCAACTGATCAAGATGGAGATGTAAAGGTCCAGCCATTTTGTCCATACCTGAGACAAACCTCTGACAAGTAATGTACCTCCAAAGATCCCTTCCAGGTTGCCTGAGGCTTTGTGAGGCCTGTATCATAATTTGACTTACTGCTTTGCAATCCTGCTTTTCCCTCCTTCCTCTCACATGGGCTGATCCCTAATAAACATCTTGTACCTCACATTGTCTCAGTGATAGTAATTTCAGTCAACATTCAAGTCAAAGCTCTATTGATACGGAAACATTTCTCTTCAAAGACAGAGCAATTAAATACCCTGGCAAAGGCCTCTGGAGCTGGTACTAATATGCTGCTGCGATGGCTCTTGGAAGCTTGGGAAAATGATAGCCCATATTAAATGAAATAGAGATGTCAGAGCTGCATGGTAGACAGTGAAGCAAGGGATCAAAAGGCTCAGAGAAGTGAGCATGGTAGAATGGATCTACTGTATAAGACAGTCTTTATCAATAATGCAATAAGGAAATGCAATAGTGAGGGGAGCACCAGTCTCAGAGAAGCCTCAAGAGTGAACTGCTTACTGTAGATGGGGGCTGATGGTGGAAGATGCTTTTATAAGACTGGACTCTCTCTAATTGCAAAGGGGATGATAGGATACTGGAATAGTTAAGACTAGGGAACAGCACTTAACTGTCAAACAAGGAGGGTATATTAGTTTTCTGTTGCTGTCATACAAATTGCCACATATTTGGCAGCCTAAAACAACACCCATTTATTATCTCATATTTCTGCAGGCCGGGAGTCAGTATAGTATGTCTTATTCAGCTGGTTCTCTGCTTTAGGTTTCACAAAACTGAAATCAAAATGTTGGCTGGACTGCATTCCCCTCTGAGGATTCTGAGGATGAATTCTTCCACACTCATTAATAAGTTGTTGGCTGAATTCAGTTAGTTGGAGTCATAGGACTGGGTTCCCTGTTTGCTTGCTTCCTGTTGGGCATGGATCTTTTATTTGTTTAATCTCTATTCTGTTGTACTTATATGTATATTTGTGTTTAAATAGATCTCTGTGGTACTTTTGCTTTCTCTTTCATTGACTTGTGCACTTATTTCTTTCCTTTTACTTTCTTGGGGTTTATCTCTTCCTTTTCTAACATCTTAATATAAACACTTAGCTCACTCATTTACAGCTTTTTTTTCTTTTCTAATATTTGCAATTTTTCTCAAAACACTTCTTGTGTTCTATCATCTATCATCTGGATTTTGAGAGAAAGTTTTAATTATCATTTGTTTCTAAGTATTTTAAATTTCTCTTTAGATTTTTTCTTTTTGACCCATTAATTATTTGGAAATAGTTTTAAAATTTGAAATATGGACTTTAAAAGAGTTAACTGTTTTTAATTTAATTGTGCATTATGGTTAAAAAACAAGGCCCATGTGATGCCTGCTCTTAGAAATTTTTGAAATGTCTTAGGTACCAGTTCACAAGTATTTTTGTAATGTTTTATGTGTACTTGATAAGAATATGGATTTTCTAATTGTTGGATGAAGAATTCCGTATATGCCATATATCATTATATGATCCACTCATAATCTGCCTTAATTACTTTTGCATATAATTTTTTTACTTATATGTTTGGTCAATAATGGAAAGAGGTGTATAGAACCCTATTGTGATGCTAGATTTGTCAATTTCTTTTCAGATTTATTTTTGCTTAATATAATTGAAGACTTTTATTAGGTGTGCATGCTTTTAGAATTAGTATGTCTTCCTGGTATACTGAACTTAAAAAAATCATTATGTATAACCTTTTCTATCCTAATTGATATCTTATTTTGAAGTTTATCAGATAATAATTGCAGTTAAACTTTTTCTTTTTCTTAACATTTGACCAGTATATCCTTTTCCTCTTTTCATTTTAGAACATTAGGTGTCTTTTTACTTTTGATATATTTTTTAAAACAGTTATTAGTTGGATATTGTTTAATTTAATCTTAAAATCTTTCTCTTTTACCACGATTGTGATTTAAAAATTTTGTTCTACTTTTCTTTTGTTCTCTTTTCTTGCCTTTAAAAAAAAAAGGTGAGTGCCTTTTACCTGCAGCCTTTCCAACAGAGTTGTTAAACTGATTTTTTTTTGCCAGCTTGATCACTAAATAATGGTCTTTCAGCCTACATCTAATTTGTATTTTTTTAATAAGTGAAGTTGAGGATGTCTTTTAAAAAACATTGGCTTTTCTCTGTGAAATGTCTGTTTCTATCTTAATCTTTTGTACCATATTTCCCTTTATAGGGAATGGATGGTGTTTTTTATGATTTCTGGGCAGTTTTATATGTTAGGAACATATACCATTTGTGAGAAGAGTTGTGAAGATTTTTATAAGATTGTAATTTGGATCTTCCCCCCCGCCCGCTGATTCCATTTCTGTTATATAATGGAATTTGTTTTTTCTTTTAAGATTTCAAAATTCAGTGTTTTACTCATAAATATTTGATCCATTTATAATTTATCCTCTTACATAGTATAGTATGTAGATACTACTTTATTTTTTATAGCTGGTTATACAGTTGTTCTGTACTGTTTATTGACTATCTGTCATCTCTTCCTCATTATTGAGAGATACCACTTTAATCATATGTTACTGTCATATCTAAATTTCTATGTTTATTCTGATTTGTTTTTGGACTTTCTCTCATATTGCACTGGTATGGCTTTTTATGCATGTGTCAGTTTAATTATTAAAGCATTAATAGTTTTATTCTTAATTGGGCTATTTCCCCTCATATCTATGTATTTTCAGAGCTTTCCAGTTTATCCTTATTTATTTATTTTTCTGCACCATTCATCCCACATAAAAACCTGAAACTTGTTGCTCTTGATATGGTTTTTTGAAGTAAGAAATTAACTGAAAGTAAATTCACATCTTAATACTGAGTCTTCTAAGCAAGAGCATGGTTTGTCCTTTCATTGCTTCACGTCTTCTGTTAAAGCCTTTAGATGTGGTTTACTTTTATTTTCTTATAGTTATTACATGTTTTTAAAGTTTACCTTTTTTATTGTTTTTTGAATCAGGATCTTTTAAAACTGGTTTTGGTTTATATAAATGAAAGTTACTGACTTTATATATATATTTTTACTTATTTACCTTACTATCTTCTTTTGTTTGTAAATTTCCTGTTACATATTTTTTGAAAAAATTTTTTAGCTATGCAATAATAATAGCTTCAAATAGTAATAATTTACCTTTTAATTCAGAATATTTATACCTCTACTTTCCTTCATTTTGTTTAATGGCATTGGCTTGTATGCCAATATGGTGTTAAATAGTAATGATGATAGGGGAATTTATCTTATTTCTAACTTGGCAAATTAGTGATATAGTTTTGTATTTCATGGTACTTTTCTCACCTTCAAAAGTATATTTTTACAGGCTTTTTTTAGTGAATATCCACCACCAAACCCTCTTGCCACACTTTGAACTTTTCTTCTTATTACATGACAGCTGCTTTTGACGGAGCTTACAGTCTACATTTATAGTTGCTCTGTACCGTCATTGATTACTCCATCTTTTCCTTATTTATTTGCAATACCTACTGACTATATTTGTCTCCAGATTTTACTGAAAATAAAGTGCTATTTTAATTATTCTTAATTTTTACATGTTTTTCAGTAGAAGGGAGAAAGTGTTCCATGAACATTAGAAATTCTAGTCAGAGTTTCAGATTGAGAGTTGAGAGCATTCTAAATTATTTGAAATATTTAGACTTGTTCAGATTGGAATGATCTTACTCCTCTCTTAGGGTACTGGCTATTGTAAAAAGAGCCTACTTAAAGCAGACATTTTTGGTGCAAAGCTATTCTAAGTCTCAGTAGTGTGTTTTATTTTAATTTTTTAATTTTTTTTTTGTGCCAAAATTACCCTTGTATTTTCAAGGCAATGCTTCATTGTCTCTTAGCTTTCAGTATTGCTGTGGTGAAATCTGGTACCATTCTGATTCTCTGTCCTTTGAACCATTTTTTTTTCCCTATAAAAACCTTAAAGCTCTTTGTCCTGATAATGCCTTTGTATGGGTCTCCTTTCATCTATTTTGCTGGACACATTGGTGGGAGATTCTTTTGGTATTGATCATGTACTTCAGTTCTGAGAACTTTTCTTGAGTCATATATTTGATTTCTTATTTTCTTTGTTCTCTTTCTTTTTTTTGGAACTCCAGTTATTTGGGTATTGGACATCTTTGATCCTCTAAATAATCTTTTCTAATTTTATTATTTTTGAGAAATTTTGATTTTTACCATCATATTTTTAATTTTAAAGGGTTCTTCTTTATTCTGGTACTCTTTTTAGTAGCATCTATTCTTGTCTCATGGTTTCATTACCTTCTTTCATCTCTCTGAAGATAAAAATGGTAAGCTCTTTTCCTAATGCATGTCTTCCTTTTCTCCATGTTATGAGTTTAAAATTTTTGTTTATTTTGGCCTCTTTCACAGTAGAGATTTTCTTTAAATGTCTGATATTTGCTTCTGCTTATTTTTAAGAATGAGAAATTGAAAGACAATAACCATGCATGGGTAGCATTGTCAGCTGTTTGTGTCATTGTTAAATGATCTGGCTGGGCTGTTTTATAGCAGAATTCTATGTTGATATCATTAGATTGTTTCTTAGATCGAGTATAGTAAGGTTTCTTTTCCAACTTTGTGGCTTCTGGAGCCAAGAAGGAGAAGAAAATTGGAGGTCCCAAATTTAGTGTGTCAGCTTTCAGTTAATCTTCATGTTTTTAATATGTTTTTCCAGCTCTCTTTTTATGCTCTCTGAAAAATAAACCTTCAGTCTTCTCCCTGGATGAGAAACAGGGGTATGTGTCCTGATGTGCAGAGTACAGGACGGAATCTGGAAGTCCCACTGCTTCTTAAATTAACTTCATGCCCTAACTTTACTCCCATTCCTAGAGATTCCTAATGCTAATCAGCGAGGTGCCTTTTGGGGGAATAGCAATGTAACTTTAATTGCTTCCCAACTTTCTTCTGTCTTTCTCCACTGCTGTTTAGGATTCAACTTTCTTGGGATTGTTGAGTTAATCATTACTCCTCACTCTGCTTTCCAGTACCCCAATTTTTGTCACCACTGTTTCTTTTTCTGTTATTTTTGTCTTTGATAGTAGTTTTAGTCAGGGTTCAAGAAGAATCAGAAGTTCACATGTGTATTTAATCCCTTGGCTTTTATTGAAAGTCTGACATTTATTTTTAATTGTTGCTTTTACCTTATTTGTCTTTCTTAATTTAGATGGAAAATTATGACATTATATAATTAAATTTTCTAGAGAGATGTTCAGTGTATCAGAATTGAGATATTAAGAAAAGGGTTTGCCACATTAGTATATATAATGTTCATTTGAAACATAAAGAAATTAATGACTGTTGTATATTATTACATGCAATATATGAAAATAGTGTTGATTTGATGCTTCACTTTTGATGCAGTTGATTTGATACTTTAGTTTTTATCACTCATTAGAAGCCCATGTGCTTTATGGGAACTTAGATTCTTTACCTTAAGGGACCGAATCTGAATTAATCTAAGCCAGTCATGGTTATTCATACTCTTTGCCAGTGACTGACTTAGTAATGAGTGGCCAGTTGCCACTCTTCTCAAACTGAGAAGTTTGAGCAGTCTCTCTTCTAATCTTTGGTTATAATACAGTGATACTTGCAACTATTAAAGATATTTTGAACTGTGAAGGAACAAAAATCATCATACTAAGGATGGCACAGGGAAAACTTGGAAAGAACCTAGGCCTATGATGATGTTGTTGAGTCATGAATTAACTAATCCTGGAGCTGCTCTGGTTGCAGATATTTTGTTATATGACATCGTAGTTCCTCTGATTGTCATAAAAAAAAAAAAAGTCAACATAACCATTACTTGGAGCTGGCTAAAAAAATTCCTAAGTAAATAAACATTGAAAGGCTCAAATTACATAAATATTAAAACTCAAAACTGCATGTTTCTGAGACTTTAGTGATTATTGTTTTTCACTAAATTAAGCTGAATTGGAAATCTGTATCATGTTCTTTCATTATTATTGTCTTTGCGCATAATTTGTGTAGATCTAACATTTTAGTTGTTTGGTAAAACTAATAATTTTAATCTTTTGTTTTGATATGATTCAGGTTGACCTGACATTTTAATAAATCTGGCTCCTAGGACTGATTAAAAAAAATCTTATTTTTTGAAACATGTACTTTTTTTTTTTTGTGAAATTGTTTTTTTTAAATTTGTGATTTGTCTTGCCAAAGCTTTTGAAACATATGTTTTTGATATGTGTTACATTTTTTAATTAATATTTTAGATGCAAAAGGTGACAGTTTAAAAGATTGTTTTGTTAGTGGCTTATTCTTAAAAGCAAATGGCATTTGGTTTTATTTTATAATAGAAGCTAATCTTACATGTTTTTTGTTAAAGTAATGTTAACCAAAAAATCTCTTATTGAACTATTTGTGGCAAGCTTTTTAAGGATGTTTAAGATTTCACATGCAGTTTAACTGATCACAGATGAAGTTGTAAATTAATACCTCATGAGCATATTTGACTGCAGGGCATTGTTTGTGAATCAAAACTGCTTTGTTCCTATAAACTGTGAAAGAGGTTTAAGCAAATGGATTAAAATTGCATGGTGATACCAGTGTACTTATGAAAAGACACTATAGTTGGATCATTTAAAATGTACTAAAATATTATGAATAGCCATCAATTGTAATAATTCCCTTAAGCTTTTTAAGGGTTGTAATATTTAGTTTTATTCCTTTGTTGGATTTAACTACCTTAAAAAGAAATTATTTTGTTGCTTTTAAAGCTGTACATAGTAATAAGAATAACCATTGATACAGTACAGTTATAAGAACAGCTAAAGTTTCCAAGAAAACGTATTTTTACAGAAGTGTTCACAGTTGTATCAAATATATACGTGAGCTTTTTTCTTGTTTTCATTTGAGTCATTCTCTTACCAGAACCTATGGAATGAATAATTATTTATTGATATCTTCCAGTATAAGATTATTAGGTGTGCATCGTTTAGTGTAAAATTAATTTTTTTGCTGTTATTTTTGTTTTACAGTATATTAAAGTCACATGATATAGAATGTACTCTACTTGCCATAATAAGCTGTATCTATTGAAACAAAATTCTAGAAAATAGTCAGAAAAGTCTTGTTCTGGAAGACCGCAGTAAGTTAGAGGAAGCTGAAGCAAGCTTTAATTAATTTCTTTAGCCAATAAGGCAAACACTAAATCATGATAAGGACAGGTTGGGAAGTTTTTGGAGTGTTACTCGTTTAAACCCCTTCATATTCTTTGAAAATATCGGTATATGTTTTACAAATATTCTATTTTCTGCTATCTTCTTAGCTCTCATGTGGATGACGTTTCCAATACCAGTTTTCATACTTCCTTAAACTTCTCTATTGTTAAACTACCTTTACCTCCATTCCACTTGATCGACGCTTTTTTTATATTCTGAACCCGGTTTTTGCCCAGAACTGCTTTTAAAAAAATCTGTCAGCCTCCTGTTTAACTCCTTCCTATTTTCACATTACTCTTTTTATCCAGCCTGAGTAACATGGTCAGTTATTTCAAAGTACATTTTACCACCATAACCTTCAATTCTCTCTCCCTTTTGACCCTGCCAGTTTCTAAACCTGGATCAGTTTAATTGTATGCTTTGCTTTTCAACTTTTTATCACAATTAACTTATTTTGTCATACCAGACCATTCCAGCCATCTTTGATCCTACTCCTTAAAACCTTCACAAGCATATTATTCGCCAACTCTTATTATCATTTGAAATGGCTCTCAAATCTCTTTTCTGTTTTCATGTTTGTTGCCTAAATCATCATCTCTTGCATTAAATACTTTAGCCCTCTCCACTCTGGTTTGATTTCTCCAGTGGCTCTCTCTTTCCACCTCTTACTATCTCAGGAACACCCTCACCCTCTTAAGAGAAACTTCCTTTAGTAGTAATTCTCAACTGAGGCACAAAATCTTCTGGGTCTCTGTGTAGTGTATATTTGGTTTTGAAAACAACCTAAAAGTTATTCTTTTCCTTTCTGAGGGTCAAAGGGTCTGTTGTAGGACTTTCTCAATTCCATCGTCTATAGTGCTATATAGGAGTCATTTTTCTGAAACATGGAGTATTCACTTTATAAATGTATAATAACTTATTTTTTGTCAAATACTGGATTACCAGGAGGAGTAAGGAAGATGAATTCTAAGGTGTTTGCTTTTTAGAAAAATATTAATGACACACTACATCTATCATTTCCTGGAACTTTCATTAAGTGCTAGATACTTCTATATAGTAGTCTTCCCATCTGGACACTATTAGTGATTATACAGATGAGCAAACTGGGTTTAGAGAATTCTAGGTAGTCACAGAGGTAATTATTTAATGTGATAAGTGTTATGAAAAATACTTGAAAAAGCACCTCTGAAAGCATAAATAAGGGATATCTAATTTAGGATTGGGAAATTAACAGTTGAAGTAGGCTTTATAGAGTCTGAGTTTTTGTTTGTTTTTCTGTTTGTTGCTTTCAATTTTATATTCCACATATGAGTGAAATCATGGTTCTCAACTTCTTCTGTCTGATTTATTTAACTTAGCATGGTAATCTTAAGATCCATCCATGTTGTCACAAATGGCAGTATTCCTTCTTTTCTTAATGTTGAGTAATATTCCATTGTATATACCTACCACATCGTCTTTATCCAGTCAACTATTGAAGGGCACTTTGGATGTTTCCATGTCTTGGCCACTGTGAATAATGCTGTAGTGGGGGTACATATATTTTTATGGAAAATTTTTTCAAATTTGGGGGGTAGATGTCCAGAAAATAGATTGCTGGGTCATATGGTAATTCTGTTCTTAATTTCTTTGAAGAACCTCCATACTCTTTTCCATAGTGGCTGTACCAATTGACATCGCCACCAGCAGTGTATGAGGGTTCCTTTTTCCCCACAACCTCTCCAACACTTGTTATTGTCTCGTTGATAATAGCCATTCTGAAAGGTGTGACATGGTATCTCATTGTGGTGTTGATTTGCATTTCCTTAATAGCTAGTGAAGTAAAGCATCTTTTGATATATCTGTTAGTCATTTGTATATTTTCTTGGGAGAAGTGTGTGTTTAGGTCCTCTGCCCATTCTTAATTAAATTGTTTGTCTTTTTATTGTTGAGTTGTATCAGTTCTCCATATATTTTGGGTATTAGCCCCTTATGGGAGGTTTTGTTTGCACATATCTTCTCCCATTTGATTGGTTGCTTCTTTGTTTTATTGATGGCTTCTTTTGCTGTACAGAGCTTTTTAGTTTGATATAGTCCCATTCATTTATTTTCGCTTTTACTTCCCTAGCCTTTGAAGTAAAATTCATAAAATCCTCTCTAAAACAGTTTAGTGGCTACCAGAGGGAAAGCGGGGAGAAAGAATAAAGGGGGTCGAATATATGATGATGGAGGGAGACTTGACTTTCGGTAGTGAACACACAATGCAGTATACAAATGATATCTTATAGAACTGTACACTTGAAACCTGTATCATTTTGTTAACCAGTGTCGCCCAAATAAATAAGAAAAAAAGTTAGGCTTCATAGAGGAGATGATGTCTTAAGCTGAGTCTTTAAAGACAAATATGAAGTTAATTAGCTAGAAAGTGATAGACAAGTAGGAAGCTATGTGTGTGTGGCTTGATTATACACACAGTCTTTGCAAAAGACATGCAGAGATAGGAGAAAGTGTTTTATGGTAACAGCTCAATATGACTGAAGGATAGTGCATGAGTTGGGGCATTGAGAGTGATTTGAATAGATATTAAGGCATTAAACCAAGTTTTATATATATATATATATATATATATATATATATATATATATATATATATATATATATATAAAGTTTAGATTTTTTTATATATATATTTTTGTATACATATTTTTTATATATATATATGAAGTTTAGATTTTTTTTCAGTAGGTGGTGGGAATGATTTTAACTAGGAGAGTTAATTGATTAGATTGTGTGGAGAATGGATTAGAGAAAGACCTTTCTGTCAAAGACCCGTTAGACTGTAGGAATAGCCCAAATAAGAAGTGAGATCCTTGTAATTTGATGAGATTGAAGGGGAAAGAGGTGGAACTGAAAACTATTTGGAGTTGGAATCAGCATACTTAGTGGTGTAGAAGTGAGTGAGAGAAATGATTTATCAGGTTATACTCAGCTTGGGAGAGTGATTGTGTCTATCTGAGTTAAAGCATATTAATAATAATAACATATAGTATATGATGTAGGACATCCTTAAGACCTTAATGGACTCTGAATAAATATTTGTGCAAGCTGTTTCCTAAATTGTCTCTCAGTTTTTATTGAAGTGTGTTTTTTAAATGCCTTGGCCAAATATGGGCATCGAGACCTTTTCATTTATCAAGCCTTAATTGAGCGCCCCAATGGCCGAGTTACATTCTGGGTCCTGGGAGTTGGGTACACTAGAAGTTCTAGGACTTACTCATCTAGTTGAACCTTTTAGTTTAAACAGCTTCCGAGCTTCCAGTTTTCATATTCTTCAGCACTGAAAACAAACTTTTATTAGAGATCATGTAAGTCAGTATTGTGGCCAAAAAAAAAAGTAACTATAATATTACAGAAGTGAACTTTGAAAACTTCATTATAGACTCATTCACCCGAAAGTCTCATTGTTTTTTGCCCAAATTTATAAATTATTAAAATATTGCAGTGAAGTTAAGCTATATTAGAGGACTTCTGTTACATACCTTTGGAATGAAACCTTGATAACTATTTAAGATAGTAGAAAATGAGATCTAAAATGGGTAACATTGTCACTTTTCTTTCTTAATATCCATGAAAGTTGTTTTGTCTTAAATTATTTAATAGGTTAATTATATGAAAAACAAGTAATATTTTATAAGCCTGTATTACAGCTGATTGGAAGAAGGTGGGTACTTTGAAAATTATGCCTGTAGGTCGAAATGAAAAAAATCGGAGTGAAGCAGCCCATACTTGGTTGTTGAAATGAACCATAATGTGTGGCATAAAGCCTGGATTAAGGCAATGATTATTGCAACTCAAACATCACACACACACACAAAACTGTTTAAACAAACATGCATCCACTGAAGTCTTTCTGTGGCTCCTTTTTGTTATGACACTGTACTTTACACATTGCAGATATTTGATAATTATTTGTTGAATTGAACTAAATAAACATTTCACATCTCAAAACTATATGAAGATGAAACCTAAGGAAACATATCCTTTGAACCACGATGAAGGTTAAATTACTTGAAATGTTCCCCAATTTAAAAAGTAAATGTTTCTTACTGATTGTTGAGAATTTTGAAAATACATTAAAATAAAATAAAAAAATGTAAAGGTCACCAGTAATTCCACAATGAATAGAATACTCCTATTATCATTTCATATTCCCTTCTAACTAATGTTTTTGTTAAAAATGGTACTACATTTTTTAAAAAAGAGATGAGTTAGAAAAGTTTCTATCAGTTTACTTTCTTAAATTGATGCCTTTCAAAAAAGTTGCCTCTGTAGTGATCTGTAGTGAATCTTGTTTTGATGATTTTCAAAAGTCCCCACTACCCCCAAAATAAAGGCAAAAAGTTCTCCCTTGTGGAAAAAAGGAGAGAAGGTGAAATGTATGTTGTTATAGTACTCCCAGAAAATTGATGCATTTCTGTAGATATAGGGACACTTAGTAATATACTCTTTCTTAAAATATTTTTACACTCTTAAGATTCTTGGCTGCATGTGACAGAAATCTAACTAGGACTAGCTTTGGCTAAAAAAAGGAATTAATAACTCAAGTCACTACACTGCCCATACACCAAAGTATGGGTATAGTTGGGCCTTAGGGATGACTAAATCTAAAGACTCAAAAGCTGTCAGATTTTTCTTTCTTCATTCTTTCCTTTGTCTCTGAGAGTTACCTTCAATTTGTCACACTGCTTCTTTATGCTTCTTCCTATCTTTTTTTACTTTGACTTACTGTGCCTGTAATGTTACAGCCTTATGCTAGCTTTTCTTGCTTATTTGAAAAACTATCAGTACTGTTGATTAACTAGTAATTTCAGATGTTGTTTTTATGTTTTATTTATTTATATACAAGGTAACTAAAATATAAATACATATATGAAAAATAATTTGTTTTAATATTTTTATAAGATTTATTATATATTTCACTATTCTTTTGAGAAAGAATAATCTCAAGTGAAATAACCATGACTAGATTCTCAGATGCTTAACGGCTGAAAAACCTTTCATTTTACACAAGGGACCAGTAGATAAATTTTAGTATTTGTGACCAGTATTTCTATTCTAAGGTGTTAAGTGCTTTTAGGAAAGAGATAAGTGTTTTACCTAAGGAATGAGGAAAATCAATTTTTTGTGTGTGATTTACAAAGTTTTCTTCATTTTCGCTGAATGCTTTTTAAAAAACTGTATAGTGTTCCAGGTTTTTCTTCTTGTTGAACACCGAATGTGCTAAATGTGTTCTGTTAAGGTGACCCTTTAAGATTGCTCTTACAGACTAAAGAGAGGCACTGAATTTTCTAATGTTGTAGAAGAGGTTATATTTAGCTGTTGGTATTTCAAGTTGGAACACTTCATTCTACTGTGCCTTTAGTTAATGAGTCATCTGGAGAAAATGGGCTGCCTCTTGCTTTTAGGAAGAGTCTGTAGCAAATAATAAGTTAAACGCTGTGGGAGATTTTCTGCCAAATAACAAACTTAAAATGGAAAATATTTTGCAGTACATTTTATTGCCCATATGTAAAATATATGCTAAAGAATATAGAAGCATTTTGTTCATTAATATCTTCAGCTGATAAAAACAAACAATAATAATAATCCTGTTACATATAACAAAAAGAAAGCATTTTTATTTAAGCATTGTGTAGATTGTTTTGAGTTACAGACAAGTGGCAAGCCAGCATCAACTCTGTGTGAAATTCTTTTACATACAGGATATACAACAGTGGTCAAATCTTAATAATTGTCAGTAACTGGGAAAATATTGTGGTTATCGAAGTATTGATTTTTAAAAAATATTTTTTATTGCATCTGCTTTATTTTTTCTCAGTATTTTTAAATGTGGTAAAATATACGTGGTAAAATTTCAACCATTTTCTTTTTTAAATTTGATGACCTAATTGGCTTTATTTCAGTGAATTGGGCAGCATCCCCCCTGATAACTAGAAGGGTACTCCTCCATCTTAACCGTTTTTAACTGTACAGTTCAGTGGTATTAAATTTATCCATAATGTTGTGCAACCATTACCACCATCTATCTCATAACTCTTCTTCTTGTAAAACTGAATATACTCATTAAACAGTAACTCTTCTTTTTCCTTTTTCACCAGCTCCTGGCAACCACCATTCTACCTTTTGCCTACAATTTTTACTCCTCTAAGTACCTCGTAGAGATGGAATTATACAGTATTTTTTTGTGTGTAACTGGCTTCTTAACATAGCATAATAGCATAATATCATCAAGTTTATTCATGTTGTAGCATGTGATAGAATTTCCTTTCTTTTTAAGGCTGAAAAATACTCCATTGTGTACATACACCACATTTTGCTTATCCATTCATCTGTCAGTGGTGACATTTGAGTTGTTTCCAGGTTTTAGCTATTGTCAATAATGTTGCTATGAACATGAATATACAAATATCTCGTTGAGACCCTGCTTTTAGTTCTTTAGGGTATATACCCAGAAATGGAGTTGCTGGATCACATGGTAATTCTATTTTTAATTTTTTTGAGGAGCCACTATACTGTTTTCCACAGTGGCTGTACCATTTTACATTCCCACCAACAGTGCACAAGGATTCCAATTTCTCCATACCTTGCCAACACTTGTTATTTTCTGTTTTTATTTGTTTGCTTTTTTACTTATTTGGGTCTTCTGGTTTTGCCTTAGTAAAACCTGTATTTTGGTTCTCCCTGCACATGATGGTCAGGATATAGGCCAGTTTCTGCCATGGCAAGATAGCACCTGTTGTGAAGTCTCTGTTTTGCAGGTCTCAAGGAATCACTTCTTTGCAGTGAAATGGAATGTGTTCTATGGTATAGCTCTCTGTGTCCTTAATCATAGCAATATTGGAATATTGGAGAATCAGTCATGTTTGAGAGATTAATTGATTTGTTCTTTCAGCATTTATTAAATGAATGAGCTTGTATTTTTGATATCTTAAACTTACATTTCCAAAACTGAATTCCTAATGTTTCCCCCAAAACTTGTTCTACCTGGAGCTTACTCTGTTTCCCTTGATGGCTACTTTATCCTTCTAGTTGTTCAGGCTAAAAATCTTAGAATTATTCTTGATTCTTCTATTTTTCTCATAGCACATATCCAGTCTTTCATACATACTACTGATCCATCTTTGAAATATATCCCGAACCCAGTAACTACACCCCGACAGTCATTTGTACTTTGTGCCACCATCATCATCCTTTGCCTGAATTATCACAATAGCTTCTTAACTAGTCTCTCTCCTTCCACCTTTGCCACCTATATTATATTCTTAGCATAGAAGGCAGGTTGACTTTTTGAAAACATGTCAGATTACAGCACTGATAGAAATAAGTAAGGGATAGAAATGATAAAGAAAGGAAATATTTCCAGGTGAAATGATTGTATTTTTGTAAAACTCAGGAAGTAAAACTTAATTTTTCATTAAGTGAAAAATAATTAGAAACATTTGTAAAACTTAATTTTTCATTAAGTGAAAAATAATTAGAAACAACATTTACTCGGTGGGTGAGTATAGAATATACACAAATGTATTTTTTATATTTTTCTATGTGCAAAGAGCCACAAATAATAAATCAACAGCAATGGAAACAGAATACAGGCACATGTCAAGAGACTAGTCCAAGTGGGGTTTATTCCAAAATGAAAGTATAGTTTAGAAATAGAGAATCCATTAATCTAATTTACCATGAGCCCTATAACTGCTTTCCATAGGGTTTTTCTTGTTCGCTCAGCAACTCCAGACCAGCTTAACCAATGGATTCTGCTGTCTGTTATCTGAACCATACCGTCTTAAGTGAGGACTGATCTTCTGCAAGGTTTTCCTTCCTTGGGGTACTTCAGTCAGCCCTAGAGTACCATATGGAGCTTTCTTATATCCTACAGATATTCTTTTATCTTAGTTAATAATTCTTATATGTTAAACTTCTATTTAACTTACCGTGTGGTTTTAATCTTTTGATTGTACCATATTAATAGATTTTTGGAGAAATTTTATATGATTATTTTCATAGATGCTAAAAATGCATTTGTAAAATCCAACATTCATTCTTATTTTATTAACTTTTTATGAATTGAAGTATAACACACATAGAAAAGTATACAAATCATAAGTATACAGTTGAAAGAATTGCCTCAAAGTAAACATACTTGTTTAACTACCATCCAATTCTAGAAATAGAACTTGGCCAGCAGCCCAGAAATATCCCTGCCCCCCATACCCCCTTCCTGAAAGGTATCCACTGTCTTGACTTATAACACCAGAGATTAGCTTTGCTGTTTTTGAACTTTAAATATATGTAATCCTATAGTGTGTATTTTTTGTCTCTGGCTTCTCTAGCTTAGCTTTGTGTGATTTATCCACATTATTGTGTGTGGTAGTACCTTGTTCATTTTTTTTTCTATGTCCTATTCTACTGTATAAATCCATCTCAATTTACTTTTATATTCTGCTGTTGATGAATATTTGGGTTCTTTCTAGTTTGGCTCTTTTACAAAAAAGGCTAATAATGAACAGTCTTACATGCGTCTTTTGATGTTTATATGCACACAGTTCTGTTGGAGTTATATGTAGAAATGATAACACTGGGTCACTTGGTAAGCTTGTCTTTAACTTTACTAGATACAGCGAAAAAGATTTTCAGCATTTTGTATTCTCATCAGCAGGGCTGAGAGTTCCAGTTGTTCCACTGGTATTTTCAGTCTTTAAAATTTTTGTTTAGCCATACTGGTGGGTGAATAAGTGGTATGTCATTATAGTTTCAATTATTTTCTTTACTATGACCACTATAACTGAGAGTTCCAGTTGTTCCACTGGTATTTTCAGTCTTTAAAATTTTTGTTTAGCCATACTGGTGGGTGAATAAGTGGTATGTCATTATAGTTTCAATTATTTTCTTTACTATGACCACTAATGAAATTAAGCATTTTCTTACTCCTTTATTGAACATTTGGATATACTTTTTTGAATTGCATGTTTTAATTTATTTTTCTCAGTTTTCTATTGGATGTTTAATAATTTTTGATCAACTCATAGGAATTCTGTGTATATTTAGGTTATTACTCATTTTGATTGGCAGATGCCTTTTCTGACCCTGAGACTTGCTTTTCACTCTCTCAGTGGTATTTTTTCATGAATAAATGTTCTTCGTTTTAATGTAGATACTCTTTGGTGTTTCTGTCTTCTTTAGTCTTTGGATGAGGTTGTTGTCATTTCTACCTTGAACGCTTGGTAGGATTCCCTGATAATTCTGTCTAGATTTGGACGCTTCTTTGTGGGAATATTTAATAAAAAATAGTTAAAAGACTTTTTAGATTTTTCAACATATCAGCTTTGTTAAGATTTCTATTTATAAGTATTTGAATATTTTGTCTAAATGTTAAAATGTATTGACATACTCTTGTTCATAATATTTTCCTGTGATCTTTTAATATATATATTATATACAAAGATGTACTCTTTTGCATTTTTGCGAATAGTTATTTGTTTCTTCTTTGTAAGGGTTCTACTCGTCTTTTCAAAGAGCCAGGTTTGGCTTTGTTATTCCCCTGCAGAACATTCTTATTTTCTATTTCTACATATTCACCTCTTCTCTTTGTTATTTTCTTCTTTCTAATTTTTTTGGGGGTTTAATTTGCAGTATTTTTTTACATTCTTGCAATGGGTGCTTGACCATATATTTTTTATGTGTGGCAAAAAGTTTACTTAAAGTCAGAAGACCATTTACAAACTGATAAAAGTAATTGCCAATTGCCTCAGAGTCCAAATCCTTTTTTTTAATATGTAAAGAGCTAGAAATCAGTAAGAAAAGAGCAACAATTACATATTAATAATGAGCAATTTCTGTGAATAGGTGATGAATAAAAAAGTTAGTATTAATGGTACTTAAACATTTGAAACAATTCCCTTAATAAGAGGAATTCAAAATAAATCTGTTACAATAATTCCTACATATTATATTGACAAGGGTACAGAGAATAGGTGCTTTCATAATATTATGGATATAAATGTGCCACAAACTCTTTGAATGAACAATTTATATCACTTATCAATATCTTAAATGCCCTTTAATTTATTAACTGTATATATGGATAATATTGTTCCCATATTACCTGTAAAAACAAAAAAATTAAAACCTAAATGTTTATTCTAGAGATAAGGTTGTAGCTATATAATGGAAAACTAAATAGCCACTATAAAGAGGTAGACTGTAGGTATTGATTGTTTTGGAACAAGCTTTAGGAAGGAATGGTTGCTGAACTATATATTTTATTAAAAGAGTTTGTAGTTGAAGTGTTTGTATTTTATATGTGTATGAATTAAATGTGAATTTCAGAAGTGCCTAACTGTGTATTTTGCACAGGTAAATGCTTAATGTTTGTTTGATCATAATTATGGAATTGGATTGACTTCTGGTATTTAACAGAGGCTATTCAGTATTTCTTTTGGTTATATTATGTTTTCTAACTTATATTGTAAATGCATAGAAAATAGAAGATATGGATCATGTTATAGGCTTATTTTGTGCTCTACACTGCCTGGCATAGTACATTCAAAATCTTATGAATGCAAAATAGAATTAGTTGACACTCATTTGTTTTACAGTTTCAGAACCTGTTCACATATTATCTTTGATGATCTTATTCATAGCCCTCTGTGGTAGATAGGTACAACAATCATAACTTTATTTACATGTTACAGAAGTGTGAACTGAACTCAAGTGAATAACTTCTTTAAAGCAGGGGTTGGCAAACTACAGTCCATGGGCCAAATCTATCCCACCATCTGTTTTTGCATATTCTATGAGCTAAGAATGATTTTTATATTTTTTTAGTGATTGGAGAAAATATTATTCTATGACATGAAAGTTATACCAAATTCAAATTTCAGTGTTTATAATTAAAGTTTATTAGAAGACACTCATGCCTATTCATTTAAGTATTGTCTATGGCTGTTTTCCCACTGCTGGCAGAGTTGAGTAGTTAGTTGCAACAGAGATTTGATGTGGCATTCTCGTTGCTTCATTCACACTGTTGCTTGGCACACTATACATCCCACGATGCAGTTGTAATTTAATAGTGTTTCAAGTGTCACATGTATTGCTGTGCCATAACACTTTATATTTTATTACTAGTGCATCATGTCAAAACAAGAAAAGGAGAGAAAAAGAGACTTTGAATCTCATAGTTTTAAGGGAGAGTGGGCTGCGGATTATTTTATTAAGTTATATAGTAAGATCTTGATTTTATTATGCTCTGTTAAAAGAGTACAATATACATTGCCATTACTAGGCTAAGTAAGCACCTACAGTATTCAAAACTTATGGGAAAGTAACTATAATAAAAGTCAGAACATTTAAAATGTATCTTGTCCGAGCAGAATTTTTTTCTCAAATATAAAAAAAAAAGGAAAAATGAGAATGCACCCAAAGTAAGGTTTGGAGTGGCTTATTTCTTAGTCAATCAAACAAAGTTACCAATGGTGAGTTAATTAAACTGTTTTATTTTAGTAGCCAAAAAATATGTTCAGAGAAAATAAATTTGTTTAAGACTATTAGCCTTTAAGAACTGAAGACATCAGTAGCAACATCAATAATCCATTAAAGAAGAAGATAATGATTTTGAGTGATTTTCCTTGGCTCTTGATGAGTCCAGATGTTTACTGATACTGCTCAATTTGTATTCATTCGAAGAGGTGATGCTAAATTCCAAGTAACTGAAGAATTTTCATGAAAAGTCTGTGTAAAACAACTGCAGGCAAGGTTATTTTCAAAGAAGTTAAGACAACACTATTTCAATATATGTGGTCTGAAGTGGAATCTGTCAAGATGTGTTACAGCCGATGGTCGTAAAAATATGTGTGTAACATTAAAAGAGTTAATTGGACACATTTACAAGGTTTGTGAAAGTGTAAGTTTTTCAAGCCTCTGGTTATTCATTGTATTATTATAATTAAAATAGAAAACATTTGAAGATGTCACTTATTATTGAACTGGTAATATAAACAGTGAACTTCATTTGAGCTTATGAAGAGATAGTTCCATAAGTTTTTGTCAGAAATTTGAGCTACTTGGCTTGCCCTACCAGCTATTAGTTTGATTATTGCAATTTTTTGAGCTCATGGTCCAGATTTAATTCTTTCGAGACAAGAACAAGCTCCTTTAACGACTTTTATATAACACTGAATGGCATCACAAATTTTGTTTCAGTCTTTATATTGCTTCTTAATGATATAATTGATATTGTTTCTTAATTGTGAGGAAAAACAGCACTTATATGTCAATCTTATACTATGGTAGTCATTTGACAGTAACTAAATGTAGTTTGAATCATAAGTAATATCAAGCTACTTTATGTATGTCTCATTCTGTCAGAAGTTAAAACAAGAAGTGTTATCTCTATTTCTACATACATTTGTAGCAGATATATTTTTCATGCTGAAACTACAGTTCCAGCAGCATTTTTCAGACCTTGATGGAAGTGCAAAGGAAACTTTATTTCAAAATCTTTTAAAAGTGCAGTTGAGGAGCCTCCACCTAACCTTGAGTGGAAAGTGATTAATCTACAATGTAGTGACATACTAAAAGGCAAATATCAGGAGACCACTGTAATAGAATTCTATAAATGCCTTCTAAGTGATGAATATGCTCAATTAAAATCATATGCTTGTGGATTGATATCAGTATTTGGCAGTATCTATCTGTGTGAAAAGACATTTTCAAACTTGAAATATGTAAAATCTCATTATAGATCAATGTTAACAGATGAACATTTGCAATCATTTTTGATGCTAAGAAATGGTAACTTTGAACACCAATTAAGTAAAATGTTAATACCCCCAAACGAATTCCATTTTTCTTTTTCGTAGACATGAATTACGAACAAAAATTACTCAATATTTTTAATTTCATTAGCAAATTTTTAAAAAATTTCTTTTCTCTCTTGTTTGACAACTACCTAAATAATGACCTTGTTTTTTTTTTTTATCCTCACATCCTAAAACATTTACTACCTAGCCTTTTACAGAAAGCTTTCTGATCCCCCTTTCCTTCTGAAAGAATAATAGTATGTCTAATAGAAGACAGTTATACATTGGACATTGGTTTGATTCTCTTTTATTCTCGTTTTAGCATCCTTGCATTTAGAAAATACTAAAAATTTCAAAATTTGGAAAAGTTTATTGTCTGTATAATATAATTTAAATCTTTGAAGTGTTGGGAAAGAGGTTGACCTGAAAATTATTTGTTAGTAGAGTATATCTTGTAGGATATCCTACAATAAACACTCTTCTATAGTAGCTAGATAACATTGGAATTCAGGATGTTGCCTTTTTACCTTTTTCTGTTTGCTTTTGCTTCCAAATTGACTGATGATGATTTGCTCAAAGTTTTTTACTTTTGGAATGCAATATGTGCTGAAAAGAATTCACATTCTATATTGTTATGAGTCCAGTGATGGTAGCTGTTTTAAAAAAACAGTGAAAACTTTCTTCAAATTAATAAGCTTCATGGGCAGTTTTATTTTAAATTCTGTGGGAAATAAGAGTTTTATGATGTCATATGTCATGCTTTGATACATTCTATATTGTCTATTTTGGCAAATAATCTTTTTATGAAGTAAACTTTTGCATTAATATTAACTTGATGCAAAAGATACATCTTCAGTTGTTTTTAATATTAAGTAAGTCATTTATTCCTTACAATTTCTTTCTGATAGTTTATTATCTCCTGAAAATTTACAACTGGGGACACATCTTTCATAAAAGAATATTTGTAATCTGAAACTATCACCCAGTATTCTTCAGTTAGCAATTACAAAGGATTATTGGCAGTTACTATCTGGTTGCTAATATCTCTACAATCATTATATTCTCATGATTATTTTAGAATTAAGTCCTATATATTTTATAATTGAGTTCTAGTGTTTATTTTTAAAGTTTTCTTTTATGGAGCATTTTTGTCTGTTTGCACATTGCTCCTAAATTGTAGTTTCTTTTTTCTTTCTTTCTTTTTTTTTTTTTTTAAAGTCTGTTTATATTCAGTGGGATTAAAACCACACTTCTACTTTTAGAGCAGATTTATCATATACCCTTCAGGCTGTTCTTTAACATGAAGCTCTTAAGAATGAATATCTTAAGATATTCCCCAGATGTTTTAAACTTCAGCAAACTTTGTGGTTTTCTTTATTGTAATCTCTGTTTGTAGTATTCGAAAGATGAAAGAAAATATCTCCTCAGTATCTAAACACTTTTCATATTGGTTTTAATGTCTCTTGCTGCCAAGACATACATAAGATAAAACTTCTATACTGATACATTTTCAAAATCCTGGCTTTTAAAAGATAAAATCAAAATGAGAATTGCATTAACAATGTAAAAATGATTTTGTGTGCTGTGAATCAACATTCTTATGTGGTTAGTATTTGTATAGCTGTAACATTTAGTTAATTGTTTAATGGGTTTTGCAGTAGATTTTATTCTTTATAATTTAGTAAAGTAGGGATTAGAAAGTTTTGTATTAAGTGTTTTCCACAGTGTTGGGAAGTTTAAATAGAAAATTTTAAAGATGTCAACCATTTAGGTTTTTTTTTAGGTAGCCAAATTGAATATTCTCTCCAAAATCAACAACTATGTTATTCCTCGACAGTTATAAAAATAGTTGTTAATATTTATTGAGTGCTCACTATGTTCAAAGCACTGGCATAATCCTCACAACAGAATGATAATATTTTGTATTAATTGAAAGATAAGGAATCAATAAATGAAATGAAAGAGTGAAATAGTGCACCACACACACACACACACACACACACACACACACTTATCTTGAGTTTGTTGTAAGGGAAGTCACAGTTGTTTTTAACAATTTGATTTTGGTTTTTCTCACCAGGTAACAGCATATCAAAGTGTTAACTTAAATTTTATATCTTATATCTCTCTAAAAACAATGTTCTATGTTCTTGTTTTTTGAGTTCCTTTGCCTTAATTTTCTATCTAGTGTCTAGTAGATATCTGGGGCATAAGCAAAATCCAAATCATTGTTAAATTATTAAAAAAATATTTGCGAAAAGCTTAATTTTGTTAAGATGTGTACAGATAGGTAATCTGCACTTTCTTAGAAATCCAACAACACCAGCAGCAACAGGAAAACTCTCATTTAATCTTACCATAGTTTTTCTCTTCATCCATTCACTCATTCATCTGTGTGTGTGTGTGTGTGTGTGTGTGTGTGTGTGTGTGTACCCAATATCTGTGAGGCACTGTGCATAAATACTGTGGAATGCAAAAACAGATATGGTCTTTCATACCATGTTTTACAAATGAAGAAACAATCTCAGAGAATTTAAGTTGTTTCATGTCAGACCAGACAATTAAATGAACATGAAATTAAAGCTAAGTCTGTCTGATACAAGAGCATTTACCATTTACTCTGATGACTTGCAATATGAAATCATATTTTGATCATATTACTATCACATGTGTCTTATATGTCCTTAGTAAGGAATTGGGCTATGCTGGATATTCCGTCCTTCCTGAAATCTCACTTTCTCCATTTTTTTATTTGTTTTTGTTTTTGTTTTGTTTTGTTTTGTTTGATAGATGGGTGTTTGTTTCCTTGCCTCTCTTCTCGTACTTTTTCCTCTTAGATATTGATTGATATTCTACCCAATTCTACTCTCTGGGTTCTTCTTATGTATATGGGCATGGATTTCTTTGGGTTTATTCTAATTTAGAGTTTCTGAGCTTCTTAAGACTACTGTAAGATTGTGTCTTTAATCAAAGTTGGGAATTTAAGCCATTATTTCTTTAGAATTTTTTCTGCACTGCATTTTTTTCTCTTCTGGTATTCTGATAACATATATGTTAGGTCTTTTAATAGTATTTCTTAAGTGTCTGAGTCTTTGTTCATTTTTTTAAAGTAGTTTCCCCCTCTGTTGTTCAGACTGGAACATTTTTATTGATCTCTTTTCAAAAATACCAAGACTTAATTCTGTCTTCTCCATTTTTCTATTGAGCCTATCTAGTGAGTTTTAAATTTTAAGTTATTGAATTTTTATTTGGTCTTCTTTATATCTTTTATTTCTTTTCTGAGTCTTTTTTTCCCAGATATTTCAAGAGTTCTAGTATTTTATATTTCTCCAGAGTTGTCCTTTTTGGTCCTCTAGCCAGAGAACTGGGGCTTTATTTTCCCAATTCTGCCACAACTTCCATGACTGAGCCCAGGGCTGGCTAAGTAGTAGGAATATGCAGAGAGAATAGTTTAAATTTAAACTTGTTCAATAAATTTTTAAACTTATATCAAATTATTCAGCTCTATATGTTTATTTTATTCTTTTGTTATAATTTCAACTCTTGAAATTCTCTATTCTTTTATCTAGTTTATGCATCCTTTCCATTGTTTCCTTAAAAATATTAATCATTGTTATTTTGAAGTCCATTTCTATTTCTGTTGTCAGAATCATTTCTGAAAATGATTCTTAAATCATTTCTCTTGTTTTTTCCTTTTTGTTTTCAAATTATTTTGCCCATTTTTATAACTGTCAGTTGTTTATTGTTTGCCAGACACTTTATTTAAAACCTGTAAATCCTTCAGCTTTTATCTTCTACCAGCGTATATGCTCCTTTTTTTTTGTTTGATTTTTTATGAGGCTGCTATGGAGTAAGGTCTTATCAACGTAATAAAATCAAGGATTAAGCTAAATCAAAGTTGATTTTCAGTTTTGAAAGATTCAGTCTACCCTGTTTGTTTCTGTTTCTAGAACCCGACCCTCTAGGACTTTTAATTGAGACCATCAGGCCTTTGTCTCATCAGCTCTGAAACAGTCCACCAGAACAAGGGTACCAGAACTGCTCTAAGAGGTTTTTAGTTCAATTCTCTTTCCTTCTGCCTGATCCACCTTCAAAATTTGGCAAATATCTCAAGTGGGAAACTGACCTTTTGTCAGTTTAGGCCTTCAGTTTCTAGTTGTATCACTTTAGTTCTGTGTAATGGCAGACATCCCTAATTTTTTTTTTTAACTTTCTTGGCCTCTACCTCATCCCAGGATTCTGCTTAGCCCCAAATTTGAATTTTCAGCTTCTAGATGTAATTAGTATAGATATATGTCTTTTCTCAGTCCCCAAGGGAAAAGTGTCTGTGTATCTTTAGTTTTTACTCTTCACTCCTAGGGCTTTCATTTCTTGCCTGTTATGTTTTTAGTTCTTTTATCCTGGCCTGTCTTTGTTTTGTAAGCAGTGCCAGACTGGGAGAACTTTCTGCTTTTCAGGTGATTCTGGTTAACCTTCTTAGCCTATCATTTAGTTTCAGAATTTAGCAAATGTGTTATGGGGCAAACCAGCTGTGTGTTTGAGGTCCTCGATATGTCAGATTTTGTCTCTCTAACCCTGTGCTACCGACTACAAATTTGGACAGGTTGGGCAAACAGCTGCCAGTTCTAGCCTGCCCTGTGGACAGTCTTCACTTCTCTGGAAACTTATTCATTTAGTCCTTGTTGCTTCCATACCTCTTTGGTATCTTTAATTAATTATAATTTATGACTTTTCTAGTTTTGTCAGTAAGAATATTGGCTGTATCCTGCTATGTTACTCAGAATTAGAAATTCCATATGTTATGTTTTGATAAGAGATTTAAATGTTTGACCGTTTCTGATGAATGGTATATTTGTTAAGTTTGGTAAAGGAAAATGACTAATTATTGCTTGAATACTTTTTTCCATATTTGTACAAATGTTTCTAGAATTTTTCTTTCATCAGAGAAACTAAGCCCATCACAGACCACGGATTGTGTGATTTAAATAATGTCTGAAACCAAACCAATATAGGAAGACAAAGGTATAACTTACATTTTGGAACTGACTGCGGACTTATTGATGACACTTTAGGTTTACCAGGAGACTTCACAGCTCATTTTGAGAACCATTGTCCCGCAGTATTTCTCTTTTCCTTGTATATGGCTTTTTCTTGTATGGTTTGAAAGTAAATGTCAAACGGTTTTACTATTTAATGAAAATTGTAAATTGGTTTAGTGAAATTTTGTTGTGTGTTTTTATCATGGGTAGAAATCTAATGCATGTACCATGCATCTGAATTTAGAAATAATTCATTTTATTATAATCATCTATACTTATATGCAAAGTGCTTCTCAGTAGTATTTTCAACATCTCATGTACAAAAACTTCATCTTCACAGTTATAAATGGGAATAATTAAACCTTTAAACGTTTTAGAATTTAATAAGGGCTTATCTGAGTAACACATGCTTAAAACTGCTTTCTTATCGAAGAAAATAAAGTAAGAGGTTGGAGAAAAACCTTTAAATTACAATCCTTATGAACTAATAGCTTAACCTTAGTTTTGAATGACTGTTACTTTTTCCATCCTTTTAAAATATGCTTAAATATAAACACATGTGGGAAATGTTCTTTTGGCTTTTATCAAACTGACATTTAAGCGAATTTTTTCAACCTCACCAAACATTTGTGGTAAAAGATTTCAAAAGCTTTGAAATCTTACAATTTGCCTATGGATTCCCCCCTACCCCATCCACCCTGTGTTATTCTATTAACATTTGGTCTTAATAAGTATAACCTGTTTAAAATTAACTGATTTTTTTTTTCATTTATTATTTGTTTAGATGAGAAGTTCAGGAAAGAACTTCATCAAAAACACTACTTGGCAGTTATGAATGCATTCTTAAGGAAGTTAAGTTTTTTGAGGTTTACTGTAAAGAATTTACTCGTGTCTTATCCCTCATCTGTCTTCTTTTATGAAATGTTCAGAACTGTCGATGTTTGTTTCTGTGCTATGGTAATGTTAGTACAATGTGAGATATTCTTTGTCTTCTAATGTATGATAAGCTCTCATTTTTTCCTCAAAACTGGGATAAAAAAGGCTCTAGTTACTGTGAAAGTGGGAAGCAGTTGCCCTAAGGTAGAACTAGAAATTGTGTAGGGGGTTGTTTTCTGTACATTTTCCTGTTCATAATTCTTCTTATATCTTCTTTATAAGAACTTTTTAAACATAAGAATAACTGGTGCTAAGTTATAATCATGAAATCTTTCTCATTTCAAGTAGTATTTGCTTCATATCAGATAGTTAGAAAAAATGCACATTAAAATTTAAAGAGCTATTTCTATTATTTAATTTTTTCTCTCCCTATTTTCTTCTTTATCATTCTCATTTTCTTTTCTGGCTTTTCAGAAGGTATATTCTTGAGGCATCTTAAAAATATGCCACAACTCTCTTTTATTAAAAAGTAATTCATTTAGCTTCAGGCCATAAGATGTTTTATTTTAAATATTTTTTGTATTTATTTTATATTATTTTAATGTTTTCTTAATTATTGGGTGGATCTCCCAGTCTTTAATCGGCCACTTAATAACTGTGAGAAATTCATTGAAAGTCACTTACATTACACTAGGCTTGGAGGATAATGAATCTGAATTTCCTCATCCTTCCTAAAACAAGGGATACAAATAGAGTCACATAGAACTTGCACCTTCAGAATTGCTAGAAGATAGAACATACTAAGAATTCAAATTTCTTTTAAGTAGGGGAAGAAACATCATATTCCAGTAGAGCTCTTACTGCTTCTATGTGTCTATACCTTTGGAGAGTAGAAGTGGCTGGTGGGAGGGTTAAGAGACTATGAAAAAGAAGGGAAATATGGAGAATGTCGTTCAATAACAGACATAATCACTCTTGAAAAGAAAAAGTTTAGTACAGGTCCCAGACCTCTGTTTTGGACATAGAACAGGACCAGGCAAGCCCTCTTCCCAGCGTATCATTCCTAGTATGTTTCAGTTAGAGTTTTCTTTGCCCTGTAAGGGGCTCATCTGGTAGGGGCACTGAGCCCTGTCCTGGACCTAAGAGGAAGAGATCTCACTGTGGAAGAGGAGAGATACGTAATGGAAAGGGAGATGACAAGAAATGACAGAAGACAATGGCTTTGGATTGTATTGGATCAGAATTGGACATATCCATACTAACCCATAAAATTAAATGGTTTTATAGATACAAACTTCATCTTCTGAAGAAGTTTACGGAGGTATTACAAATAATAAAAGTGCATTATATTTAGAACCTACTTTAAAATGATTTGGAATAACTAGATATTTATCTATAAAGAAAAAGGAAAAATGTAAAAATTGATGCATCTTGGCAAAAGGTGTACTGGTGTTCTCTGTATTATTCTTGCAGCTTTTTCATAGTTTGAAACTATTTCAAAATAGAAAATTTTAAAAATGAGTCGCTTTACTTAGAAGATTGGAATAATTGTATTAATCTTACTTATATTATAGAATTATTTTGAGTTTCAGATGTACCTTATGTATGTCTCTGTGAGTCCATGTGTATATCTTTTTGTGTAGGTAAGCAGGTAGATATGTGCATATGGATAAAGATACATGCAGAGAAGGAGAAGTGGCCTTTAGGAATTTCCTTGATTTGTTCCCTAGATTACATGTGTTGTGTGTATGTGTATTTAATGTCAGGTTTATTGAGGTATAATTTAGATAGAGTAAAATTCATCTTTTTTATGTGTAAAATTTTATGAGTTTGGACAAGTGTATACACCAAAATAGAACATTTCCATTGCCCCCCAAACTTGTACTTCTTTATAGTCAATTTCTTCTCTCTATCTTCCATTGCTGGCAACCATTTCTCTGATTTCTGTCCCTGTAGCTTTGCCTTATCCAGAATGTCAAATAAATGGGCTCATATTGTATTGTAGCCCTATTATGTCTGGCTTCTTTCACATAGCATAACGCTTTGAGATTTATCCATGTTCTTGGATGTATTAGTTGTTTCTTTTTATTGCTTAATAGTATTTTTTGTATGGATGTACCATAATTTATTCACTAATTGATAGACATTTGGGCTGTTTGAAGTGTTTAATGATTATAAATGAGGCTGTTATAAACAGTCATATACCTGAGTTGTCTGGTAAGTACATGTTTAATTTTTTAAGAGATTGCCAAATTATTTTCTAAGGAGGTTGTACCATTTTTCATTTCCATCAGCAATGTTTGAGAGTTTCAATTGCTTCACATCCTTTTCAGCACTTAGTATTTTCAGTTTTTTAAGCCTTTTAAATAAATGTATCTCCTATGGTTTTAATTTGGATTTCCCTAATGAGTAATAATATTAAAATCTATGCTTATTTGCCATTTTTATCTTTTTTTGGTAATATTTTATTAATCTTTTGCCCAGTTTTACACTGGATTGATTGTTTTATCATTATTGATTTTTTAGAGTATTTTTAATATATTCTGGTTAGTGTATCCTGAAAGTTAATATTTATAGTAACTTAAAAAGTGTTCCTATTACAGTAAATATAATTTTGGAATAGTAGGTTAATCATGTTTAAGTCAGAAATAGTGAATAATGCTTAAGTATCCTTAGTTGCTAGGCTCACTATGACATATTCAGACAAAGCATAGGATGTCAGACTTGTTAGGAATTAATTTTATGTGATATGAAAAATATCATAGCTTTGTAAGTCACTTAGTTTTTTCAGGAGTATCAGAAAATAAAAGTTTGTATTTCTAAAATTTTCTATTAAATTTCTCACATTTATATAACTTTGCCATTCATCTTACCAATTTATATCATTGGTCGGGTAATTTATGTAAGTTTAAAAAAGAGGTATTTTGGAAGAAATTTCTTAACCTAAAAACCAAAGATAGGAATTCAAAATGCTTTAGGTTTGAAACTTTCCTTAAATCTTACATATTGAACTAGACCATACATGATCCTCTGATTATAGGAGTAAGACTTACTTTTCAATTCAGTTCCTTATCTGTGGAGCTTAGTCACTGGAGTTTTGTGATTATTTTTCTAAGGTATAGTGAATCTACATTGTTATATTATTATTTTCTAACAAATATTTTTCTCCTTTTACACTCCTGATTTTCTTTACTTTTGTGTGCCAGATATTCTTTGTTCTTGAGTGCTAAATTGTCAAAGCAGAGAGGCTTATCACATTGGATGTATTGTGTTAGACTCTGTTTATTTCTGCTGTTATTAATCTACCTCTTAAAACTCATTCAAAAATTTTTACTCTTTATAACTTTTTAAAGTGGAAACTAGTTGGAAATGAAACCGTCAGTACACTTTAATGACAAGCAGCAAATTCTAGTACTCTCTCTTTAATATAGCACCATAATTCTTTCATTAAAATTTCCTTTCCGTACCCTATCTGCCCATGTTGTAGGTAGTATAATTATTGCTTTTGAAAAGGTGAACTCTTGGTAATATATCATCTTGTATTTATTTCTATTAATACTTGTACCTTGATATTAATGCCACAAGGACTTATTTTTAGAGATGGATTATGTTAGCTTGCATATGTTTACTTTGGTCATTTAGTCACTGTCCTGCTCTTCCACAATTAGATGCTATTTGGTGCTGCTAGCAGCATACTTGTGATCATCAGTATTATTTTAATTTTTACCAGAAGTCAGTGTTATCTTTTAGTAACTTTTAAATTTCCATATTTGATCATTTCATTTGATATATTTTCTTGTGCATAATCCCACTTTGAGATGGTACTGTATCTCAAGAGATTTAATAGTAAACTAGGGTCAAAAGACTAGTATTTAGTCACAGCTTTGCCTGCTACATTAATGTTTGAATGCTTCTCCACTTCCTTGTATTTTATTTTTCTTCTCAAGAACAAAGCAGTTATGTAGATAGCCAATGTATTAATTTTCAGAAATTCTCAATTGTTTATAGAGTGTTTAATAATATGTGATGCGAGAGTAGACAGCATTACTTAGAATTTAAATTCTCCTGTACACTATCAAAACAAGTATTAAACTTCTTCAGAAGTATATGGTATATTGCTTTTTGCTTTTTTCTGTAAGGTTAGTCCTAAAGAAATTTTGGATTATACTCCAGGGACATTGATTTTTATTTAAAAGCTTTCCTTCAGAAAAATGCTTTCATTGTAAAATGAGTATAAGCACATGATCAAACTGTAGGAAATATAAAAAAGGAAAAGGTTTATATCAAAAATACTTTGGCATATTAATGTATTTCCTTCCGGTCATTTTTAAAATTTCTAAAGAAAAATACCAAACATGTCGAATACATTTTTATGTTCTGATCACATCTTTGAACAATATATATGAGGATATTACATATTATATTTTGGTTTTCATAAACTACAAATATTCATGCCTTACATTTTGTATTATTTAAACTTCATCTTAATTTATTACCTCTGTTTTTAATGTTATTTTCATAAATTGGTTTAATATATTTATACCCTTTGTATTATAGATATCTTCTTAAGCAGTCTTATTTTAAATTAATTAATTTATTTTAATTAGTTTCAAGTATACAGTACATTGGTTAGGCATCTATATAGTTCATAAAACGATTCCCCCAATTGCTCCCTCCCTCCCTTGACCTTCCGCCTAGCCAATACATTAATGCTAACTACATTCCCTATGCCATGCTCCCCATCCCCATGAGCATCCATCAGCTGCTAATTTGTACTTCTTTAACCCTTCACCCCATTCTCCTAGCCCCCCAAACCTTTCTTCCTTTTGTCTGTCACCAAATTGTCAACTATATTTGTAAGTGTCTCTTCCATGAGTTTGTTCTTTTTATTTCTTAGATTCTGTATATAAATGAAATCATATAGTATTTATCTTTCTCTATCTGACTTAAATACCTTCTAGGTCCATCAGAGCAATATCTTTTTCCATCCCCTTTCTTTTAGTCTGTATGTGTCTTTTAATTTGAAGTGAGTCTCTTGTAGGCAGCACGTAGGGGTCTTGTATTCTTATCCGTTCAGCCACTCTACCTTTTAGTTGGAGCACTTAATTCTTTTCCATTTCAGGTACTTATTGATAGGAATGTAGTTGTTACCATTCTTTATTCCTGTTTTTGATACATGTTTTTTCTTCTTAAAGAAGTCTATCCAACATTTCCTGTAATACTGGCTTGGTGGTGATAAATTCCTTTAGCTTATTTTTGTCTGGGAAGCTTTTTATCTGTCCTTTGCTGGGTAAAGTATTCTTCGTTGTTTATCCTGGGTCTTCATCAAGTTGAATATTTTTTGCCAAGCCCTTCTGTCCTGCATAGTTTCTTTTGAGAAATCAGCTGCCAGTCTTATGGGTACTCCTTTGAAGGTAACTATCTGCTTTTCTCTTGCTGCTTTTTAAGATTCTCTCTTTGTAGTTAACCTTTGGCATTTTAATTATAATGTGTCCTGGTGTGGGCCTCTTTCGATTCCTGGTTTTTGGGATTCTCTGAACTTTCTGGGGTTGTATGTCTATTTCCTTCACCAGGTTAGGGAAATTTTCCATCATTATTTCTTTAAATAGCTGTTCAATATCTTGTTTTCCTTCAGGTATGCCGATGAGACGGATATTTTGACTTTTAATAGTGTATCATAGGATCTTTAAATTATTTTTATAGTTTTGGCTTCTTTTTTCTTGCCATTCTGATTGAGTGATCTTGGCTTTCTCGTCTTCTATATAGGTCATTTGACTCTCTTCTTTACTCACTTTGTTTATTCCACTTAATATACTTCTCATCTCAGATAATGTGTTCTTCATTTCTGACTGGTTCCCTTTTATAATTTCTATTTCCATTTTTACTTTTTTTTTTTTTAGCTCTTTGTTGAAGTTCTCACTACACTTCCCAAAAGTTCATTGAGCATCTTTTATAACCAGTAATTTGAACTCTGCACTTGTTAGATTATTTGACTTCATTATTTCTGGATCTCTGTTCTGTTCTCTCATATGGTTTATGCTTCTTTGTCTTCCCATTTAGGCTGCCTTTTCATGTCTGTTTCTATGTACTAAGCAAAGCTCCTAAGTCTCCCAGTCTTATTAGTGTGGATTTGTGTACTGTGTGTCCAGTGGCACAGTCCTGAGAGGGGTTCAGCTACAGGCCAAACTTAGCCCAAGCCTCTGCCCCTCTGGGGCCACCTGTTAAAATTCGGCAAGTAATCCACAGATGCTGTGTTTATAATTGCCTCAAAAGGCCACACCAGAAACTGAGGCCAGCTGCCTCCAGTGTGAGTATAGGAGCTGCTCAGCAAGGAGCACCTGACTTCCTGAAGATACACCTGAATGTGGCTTGGGTGGGAAGTTGGGGGAGGTGGAGTTTCAGGGAGTCCTCTGGGTGGAGCAACTTCTGTTATCTAGTTTGATGACTTCTCGGCTGTGGTGGTGCTGTTTCCACACACTGAGAGTGGGGAGGGCTCAACAGAGGAACAGTGGATACCATCGGCACTTCTATACAGAGCAAATCTCGCCTCGGCCCTCACTCGGACATTGTCTCCCTAAGTCCCTGGTGCCCCCTGCGCACTGCTGAATTGGCATTGATGCTCAGAGTGAGTACGTCAGTCACTGTGAAAGTCCATTCTCGGACGTGGCCCCTTTAAGAGGCTTCTGCCACTGCTGCTGCAGCAGCCTCTGTCCCACTCGGCCGCTTGCGACCAGCAGCCTTGCATCTTCTCCCCATCCTACCTCCTGCCGTTGTAGGGTGATATCTTAGATTTCTCCTTAGTTGTATAGCTACATTTAAGTAATTATTATATGAACTTTATTATATTTCTTCCAAGATAATTATCATAATTTACTTAATCATTTCCCTATTTTTTGGATACTTATGTTGTTTTTACTTTATTATATATTATGATAGGTTGAACAACTCTAGCATATAGCATTATTTATGATTTGGATTACTTCCTTAAGGTAGAGTCCTAGAAATGGAATTTTGTGATAATAGCATATAAACATTTTTGCGATTCTTGATGTGTATTGCTAAATTAATTTCCGAAAGAGTTCTGTCACTAATAGTGTACAGTTATGTCAGCTTTTTCACATCTGTACTGGTGTATTATAATTTATACCCTAGACTAATTCAATGTGCGAAATCTCTGTTTATATATATTTGATTACTAGCTGATTGTTTCTCAACATTTATCATTTTTCTTTTGTTCATTGTTCATTTACCTGAGTCATATTTTTATTTCTTTTGTGTGGGAATATGAAAATAATATTTTAAAATACATTTAATAAAATCATTTAAAATTAAATTAATATTAAAATATATAATATTTAAATATTAAAGTATATTTTAAGTGAATATAATAACAATTTTTTCTATTTGTTAAACATTTCTTTATGTTAAAATTTATTTGATCTTGTTTTGATATAGAAAAACTTTACATATTTTTATATTATCAAATATGTTGTTCTTATTCTTTGTGTCTGTCAACTGGAAACTCTTATCCAGAAGTTTGATAAGTATCCAGTTTTTCTATAGCATTTTATTTAAGTGCCATGCCCTCTGGAATTTTTTTTTTAATATCATAAAAGTGGTATATTTTATTAACTTAGGTTTCACAGATAGATTGGTAGTAGCAAAATAGTTTAACTGCTGCCCTTTCAATTCTGTCAGCCTTTTGATTGAGGTGTTTCATATGCCCACTGTGTTCAGACAAAGTAGTTCAACCAAAAGGAGAAAGTAAAAATGAATCTATAAAGTATAAAACTGCCACACTTCGGTTCCTATAGAAAAAAATCACATAATGGAAGTATCTAGAAGGTTTCTAAACTGTAAAGATATCAACAAGCTCTTTTGTCCATAAACAACTTAGAAAATATTTAAGAGTTTTACATAATTATTTCTGAAAAAAATTATAATCATAGTTTTGAGGTTTATTAATGTTTTAGCCTGAACTTTTTCTTTCTTTCATTAAAGATAACACAGCCCTTTATCTTTTCCTGGCATTTTCCAGTAGGTACATTGATAATTTTGGCACAGACAAGGTAGACCATTCATAGACAAACAGAACATTTTTGTATCAGCTAGAAAATATACAGAGAAAAGCAAGACATGATTTATGTGCCCAATTTATGAAAAAGATTAAAGGGAACAAATCTCGTCTTATTGCAGTTTGTTCTAAACAGAAATGTTTCTTGGTTTGTTAGTCAACTACTAAGGATTTTCATTTGCTTGATATGATTTTTCTTCTCTCCTGTATTTCCTCTTCTAATACCACCCAACTGGTCATCCAAACTAGAAACCTCACATTTGTCATCCCTCTGCCACATCTTCCATTTCCAGTTATCACATGCTGTTTCTTCAACATCAGAAATAATTCCTTAGCTTGATCATTCTCTCTTGCCCCTTAGCTCAGCATCTGATTTTCTTTGGTATGAGCTGTTTTAAAGGCAAGCAATCTGCCTTTCTTTATTCTACCCTGTCCTCCAAACAGTGTTATCATCATTTTTAAAAATCTGCCTTTTACTTGAAAACCCATATCCAAAAAGATATTTGCACATCAATGTTCATAGCAGCATTATTCACAGTGGCCAGGACATGGAAGCAACTGAAGTATCCTACAATAGATGATTGGCTAAAGAAGCTGTGTTACATATATACAATGGAGTATTACTCAGCCAGAAGAAAAGATGAAATACTGCCATTTGCAACAACATGGATGGACCTTGAAATAATCATACTAAGAAATAAGCCAGACAGAAAAGGTTGAAAATCACCTGATATCACTTATATGTAGGATATAAACTTAAAAGCAACAAACAAACAGAAACTCATGGACTCATGAACAATGGACTAGTGGTTACCAGAGTGGGGGGAGAATAAAATAAATAAATAAAATGTTTAAACAAACAAACAAATAAAATGTTTTTTTTTTCCCCCTCAAAAAATCTGCCTTTCACACTAATAGTAAACCGATTTTAACAATTCCTAGTTGCCTACTGAATATCTAATTTTATTAGCCTGGCAGAGTGAGTAACCTACCTTTTCTTTGTCAGTTTTTACTACTTTGATTTTGACCCATATTTTAGTATGTGTTTAACTTGTTTTTTCTGAATGTCATTTTTAAAAGTTTACCCTGAACTCTGAATATTTTTTTCTCCCTGATATGTCAAATTCTAGTTTTAAATGTTAAACTTTCCTTGCTCCTTTCATTTAGAATCACTTCTCTGCTTTGTGCTTTTTATTAGGTTTTATTCTATATGTAATTCTTTTTAAATAATTGTATGGCAAATTACTACATTTTTCATTATAGAATGAAGTAGACTTAAAAATGTTTTTATTACAAAATATTTTATATGCTTATTGCATAGACAATCAGCGCAAATGTATGTAAGATCCATAATTGCTTCTACTTTGGAGCTAATCACTGTTTACTACTCTTGGGTTGTACTCTTCCAGGCCCTTTTTAGTACACATGTGTATGAGGTAATTTTGTAAGTAATATACATATGTATATTGTAATTTTGTTGGTTTATATTGTGCATCTATTTTGATAACCAGATTTCTAAATTGAAATATATGGAAATCTCTATTAATAGAAATAGGTCTATAAAATTTAAAAATTTTAACTCTTTAGTAGAAGCAATACAAACACTTAGTTCAAAAAAAATCAGAGTGAAAAGTTAAACACTTCTTTCGAAGACTTTCAGTTTTGGGAAATGAACCTATCTTGTGATTCATCAAGATTCATCAAGATTTATCAGGCCAAAATTTGGAAAAGACTAAGTTTGCCCATGACCACCCACTGCTATTTTTTTTTCTCTATGCATATTAGACTACAGGTTCCACTTCCTGCACTAAGGCAAGAAAAGGGGAGAAAAAAGTTGTCATTATTCACAAATGATAATCATGTATGTATGGCAAAAACAGATAAATCATTAGAGTTAATTAGAGATGTTAACAATTTGGCTGGATAAAAAATTGATATAAATAATTATATTTATAAATACCAGCAACAAATAAAAATAAGGTAAAACAAATATCACTTATAGTATTAAAACAGAAAGTATGAAGAAGGGACTCTCAAAAGATCTGCAGGCTTTATGGCAAAATTATGTAACTTAATTGAGAGATATTAAAGACCTAAATAAATATACCATGATTATGGATTAGACAATTTAATATTGGAAAGATATTACTTTTGTGTACGTGTATATATATACAAAATATTAATGCAATCCTAGTCAAAATCCTGACTTTTTTTAGAAATCGACATCTAGTTTATACATTTTTATGGAGGTACAAAAAGACCAAGAATAGTCAAAGCACTCATGAATAAGAACGAGGCGAAGGCACTTGTTCTTTCATTAAGACTTACAAATCAATACTAATTAAGATAAAATGGACTTTGTGGATGGGTAGACATACGGATAGAGATACAGAGTCAGAATAAAGGGCCCAGAAATGGTCAAGCATATATATATTGTTGTCCATCTATTTGTCTGTCTGTCTATTTATCTGTCTATATATCTGTGTTTTAGATGGTAGTTAGGTGTGCACTTTATAACTATAGTCATGTACTACATAGTGATGTTTTTGTCCATGGTGGACCACATATATGATGGCGGTCCCATAAGATTATTATGGAGCTGAATTTCCTGTAAGAAATAGAAGGATACATGGTTCAGGAGGAATTTTTTCCCTCTGACAGGAAAAATATCTGTGGGGCTTGGCAATAGATTCTCTTTCACTAACAGCACCTTAATTTTGAGTACAGATTACATCCCGGTCAGTGAGCCACACTGACCTGTTTTAACACAGAGGAGCTGGTCTCCCCCACCGGTACATTTTCAGAGGATGCTATAGCCCTCCCAGATCTAGCTTGATAGTCTTCAGAGTATATTGCTGTAAATTCTTTGTTGAGGACCTCAGATCCTGTACAAAGATGCAGGTCCACAGGAACTACCTTAACAGTACTGTCACTGCCCCTTTAGTAAAAGCTTTCTGTGGCAGTGTGGAGCCAGCCCATCCCTGTACTTTGGAATTATGTTCAGGTTGTAAGATGTGAAATATATAGATAAGTTTTATTTCTTTTATCTGTTCAATGTCAGAGAGAGCCCTTTGTGCCACATAGAATCAATAGAACCAAAAAGTTTCCCAAGTCAGGATATTGAGCCTTCAGTTCTACAACCTCTCCATGTTAAACATGCTGTTTTTATCAGTACCACAAAGTTCCTTAATCTGACCACGACTCTAACATGCAATCACCAAACACATTTCTCAGAAAGTATCCTTATCTTTAAGTGATACATGACTGTGTTTTTTAAATTGACATTTACTTTTGATACCCTAAGAAATTAATAGAAAATTACACTAAACTAAAAAATATTAAAAACTTCCATTTTATAGAGCTGCAGACACTGACAGTTCTTGTTCTTAATTTACCATTATAAATCTAAGTAACGTGGTTATGTCCATTCTTGAATTAATAAATTTACACATATATTGACTCTTATCTGAAGGATGAAGAATATAGTGCAGTTATACTATTTTACTTCTTTTTCCTTCCTCATTGCCTTATTTACATTATTTTATATACTTAAATTTTTCTACTTATTGGCTTTAAACTGTACACTTAAAACCTGTTTTTAAAAAGTTAGTTATTAACATTTGAGAAACTGGCTCTTTTCAGTTAAAGGAGAAAGAATTAGAATGCTTTTCCTTTCACCTCCATCACCTCCATTTCAAAATGTCAATGTTATATATAATGTTTTTTACATTCTGTTTCACAACTAATTAAATTAAATGTTATATGTTTCACATCTGCATAGATTCTAAAATAAAAAATGAAACATAATTGCTAAATAACTAGGTAAGCATTATACTTTATAGAACCAAGTAGTGTGATTGTATGGATTCATAGAAAATACAACTCTTTGTTATTAATTTTTTTGCTACTTAAGGGAGAATTTTACATGAAATAAGGTTTAATGGTTCCTCTTTAAATTTCTTTCTGGATTCCTTGTCTTTTCCAAAGTCATATACACTTCTCACTGTTTCATTTTTTAAAACTCATGCCATCTTCCTTCTGATATTTCTTTTTGATTGGTACACCTCCTCCCTAGTAATATATATTTTTTCATATAAGGTAAAGGATAGGGAAATATTTTTTCTTACCATCGAATTAATCAGAGTGGATATTCAATTCTACTTTTAAAATCCTTTTTTTCTTTTGTTATAGAATACAATATTCCATTGCCTTTTAGCATCCTATACCTTTAAGAAGGCTGATGTTATTTTGATTCTTATCCTTTTAGGTAATCTGTCCTTTTTCACTCTAGAAGCCTTTAAGATTTTCTTCTTAATATAAGAGTTTGAAAATTAACAAGTATGTCCAGCTATGGTTCCTCGTCCCCACTCCTTAATAGACTTGCTTGGTATTTGGACAAATTTGAAGATCATATATATATTATTTTTCTTTTTTGAAACTTTTTTCTACTATTTCTTACCCTTAATTATCCCTAGTCTCCCTTTCTGTCATTTTTGTTAAATGAATCTAGGGCCACCTGATCCATTCTCCATACCATTTAATTGTCTTTCATATTTTTCATCTCTTATATTTTCTCTCCAATTTCAGGGTATTTTCTTAACTTCAACTTTATTCTCTTTATCTTATTTTTTATCTCTTCCCATTTTCATTGCTCAGGTCATCCATTCACCTATTGATTTTTAAAAAATTTTAACAAGGGTAAGGTTAATTTATAGAAACTATTATTCTCTAGTTGCTCCTTTTAAATATAGTAATTAGGCAGATTTCCTTGTATTGTCTTTGAGAAAAAACTAGGCAGGTAGTGGAAAACAGTCTGGCAGTTCCTCAAAAAGTTAAACACAGAGTTAACATTTGACCTAGCAGTTACACTCCTAGCTATGTAGTGAAGAGAAATAAAAATATTATGTACACACAAAACCTTGTATGTGAATGTTCATAGCAGCATTATTCACAATAGCCATAGGATGAAAGCAACCTAAGTGTTCATCAGTGGATGAATAGATAAAGAAAAGTGGTATATCCATATAACAGAGTCAGCCAAAAAAAAGAATAAAGTACTGTCATATGCTACAGCACATACAGACCTTGATAACATTATTCTAAGTGAAAGAATCCAGTTAAAAAAACCATACACATATATGATTTCTTTTATTCGAGATGTTCCGTATAAGCAAAATTACAGAGATAGGAAATAGATTAACGGTTGCTTAGGGTTGGGGAAAATGACAGTGTGAATTGGTTTTGATAGCTGGAAGGGCATGGGGGTTTCTTTTGAGTTAACAAAAATATTCTAAAACTGATTGTGGTGATGGTTGCACAATTATGAATATATTTTAAATGGTTGGATTGTAGACTTTAAATGGGTGAATTGTATAATATGTGAATTATTTCTGAATAAGGCTGTTACCAAAAAAATTAAAAGAAAAGAAAAAAATGGCAGATAAGCTATGAATATACACAACGATCAGAATACAGGGAACTTTACCATGACAGTTTAGAACATTTAACCCATTTCTCATTTAGAAAAAAAAGTGCAATGCAGTTTGCTGTCAGCATTAATTTAACATCACATGTAGAAATGCTACGTTTTCTAGGATTTGACGTTTTCAGTGACTGAGAATTACTGTTCTATAAATAGAAATACCACGACTAAAAACTGAATGCTATGAATAGAATGATGTCATTTGTTTCCAAAGACTATTGATATACTAAAGTGATGTGAAAATAATAATAAAAGTGAGATATTTTGTGGCAAACTTTGGGGGTAAGGTTAGGACTGTAATCCATGAATTATCTTGGCATAAATGCTGTAGGTGCAAGCTCCCCTGGCGAGTATTCTCAGAGCAAAAAGGAAATGGGTTAAACAAATTTCACTCTTGTAGTGTGGTAGGACTGGTTAGGCAGAAACATTGGTGTTTCAAAGATAGTGTTTAAAGAAATCACTGTTACTATAATGTCTCCTATGACTGCTGTGTCAATTCTATTATATTTCCTTTCTGTTAAACTAGAATTTGTTATTTCTCAAGTTTGTGGTCTGCATGTGACATCTTTCCATGCTTTTCGGTGGTGGTATACTTTTGTTTATTTTTACGTATATAAAACATGTTTTTTGATATCCAGTAAGACTTAGAAGAGGAAGTGACTATATGCTTCATCATCCATCTTGAAATGTGAGGAGGTTCTATAATTTTTATACCTCTTGAACTGATAACATTAGTAAGCAAAATTTCAGTTTCTACAGAAAACTCTTAGTTAACTAGAATGAGAAGAAATACAGAGATTTCTGTGTGTTTGTGACTAACGAATAATTCTGAGACTGTGGTTCTGATTTTGACTCACCAGTGTGCCATATATGACCTTTGTTTGGCAGCCTACTCAGGTACACTTTCCCCATTTGTTAAGTGAAGGCATTCTATTAGGTGCCTTTCTTCTCTACAATTGATCATATTTACTGTTTACTTTGTTTTTGTTACTGAACTTTCCCAACACCATCTAATAGAACTTCTTTTGTAATAGTAGGAGTGTTCTGTATTTTGTGTGTCCAATATGAGCCACTAGCTATGCATGACTGTTAAACATTTGAAATGTAGCTAGTGTGACTGATAAACTGAATTTTAAATTTATTTAACTTTAATTAGCTTAAACTTGAATGTCTATAGTTACCTTATGGTACCACTGCAAATGTGATCTACAACCTTTGGAAGAATTGGCTTTTGAAAGTGGAAGGACCTCAAATGAGTCTAGCAATTGATCACTATATGTTTACTTTGTCCGTTCACCCTCCCTTTCTCTTCCAATCTCTAACATCATTTTTAGCCGATACTGAGTTTAAAAAGTAAATAGAAGAGAATGCCCTCTAAACTACCAAAACTGCCCACCTGACTACATTTGTGTCCCATATAGTTTGCATTCTCTATTTTTATTGCATCAATAATATTACCAGTGTACAAATATTGCTGTCAGAAGTTCTGGGCAGGTTTGGTAATTGTGTTCATTGGCATCTCAGGGCTGTATAGATGGAATCCCAAGGCAATTGGAGGTGTGGGACTGGCTATAACTCCATTTTCCCTACCCCTAATCTATTCTAAATTTATCTTTTTTTAGTATTTTGAAATGTTTGAAATATTTTACTTGAATGACAGGATCTACTTCTATACTTATAGTTTTGAAAATATTTCCCAAACTGAAGTCTTCCTTGAATGTTATACTTACATCCCAGTCTCTCTCTTCTTTGATCTCTTGTTGTTGTCTACATTACGTACATTTTGTTATTTGACAACTTGTTTTTTCTAATTTTCTCTACTTTTTCATATGTATTCATTCTTTTGTCCCTGCAAAGCTTGTAAATCCTTTGAAATTCAAGCACATACTTCTGCCCCTTGGATATCTCCAGAGCACCTAACATGTTAGAGATATGTAATAAGGAATATTGATTTGCGATCCAGATTAGTAAATGCCATCTAATTTGAGACTTATTTGAATCAGTGTCCATAGTCCCTTGGCTGGGGGTTTGTAGTAAGAGTTATTCTTCATACAGTATTTTAATTGATTTATTCAACATAATTATGTAATTCAAAAATTCTGCTAATTATGATTTAATGTGCTTTTAATCAGAAGAATCTGTTTGTGACAACTGACAGATGCTAACTTTTTCTACTATGATTTCCTTATAGGTTTGATGAACTTGTAAAAAAATTCAAAGTCGAGTATCATGCTGGTGGTTCTACACAGAATTCAATTAAAGTGGCCCAGGTTAGTTAATTATTTTTAAAGTTATAAATAAATGGATTAAAAATAATTCTTGACTTTTTGTCATCTTGCATAACTGTTTCAATCTAAATTTTGTTGCTATGGAATGGTTTCATTGGTTTTGAATTAGGATTTTAGGAGGCATTGCCCATTTAATCCACAAAAATTATTTTAATTGGTATTTCTTTGGTTACAGGTAAGCTTGAACATCTTTTAATGTGTTTCTTGTTTAATTACATTTTTTTCTTAATTATTTTTCAAGTCCTTTGACTATTTTACAATTTTTCATATTATTTGTAGAAATTCCTCATATTTTATGGATAGTATTTCTTTTTATTCTATAAGCTTAAACTATTTCTTGTTTGTTATTTGTACTTTAACTCTGCTTGTAATGGCTTTTACTGTGCCATAGTTTTTAGTTTTTTAAATGTAATTAAACCTTGTGGCTTCTGCATTTCTCATAGTGCTTAGAAAGAACATTCCTACTATAAGATACTACAAGTTTTCTTGTATTATATATAGATACATACATATCTGTATACATAAAGGTATGTTTGTATTTAGGTATCTGTATGTCTATATCTGGGTATATTGTTCATTTACATCTATACATACATAAATTTGCATATATGTATGTATATATAAATTTATATATCTACATCTACACCCGTTTCTATATCTTCCAATGGGTAATTGGATAAACTCATTTGACATATACTCTTCAAATCACCAGCCTAACCTAATCTTATGAGAGAGTTAGTGTTCTGCTGAAACTTCCAATTATGAAGGACATGAAAAAGCTTTACATACCTCTGGTTCTTAAACTCTGCAATTTGAAAGCTAGCTCAAAGTCCCACTCAGTGCAGTCATAGGTCAACTCTGATGGACTCAGGTCAGTTTCATTGATAAAAGCTTTCCCTTTGAATTTTATTAACTTTAAGGACTAAAGAAGTGGAAAATTTGCAAGTAATGGTTGAACAACATCTATGTTTTGAATTAACCCTTAGTTGATTTAAGCACACAATGTAATTATCCTCCATACTGAGGAAGCTCACATTTAATCATAGTGTTAAAATATTTTAGGTTGTAAAATTTAATCTTTAAGGTGGTCATTTGTGTACAGTGTCCTGAGGAGAAGGTCTTTGTCAGTTGATTTGTATTGTTGTAGAACATCCTTCCGGTCACTTTGTGAGCTCAGGTTAATACTTTTTGTCCTTAGATAATGTATTAGTCCACTCAGGCTGCCATAACAAAATAGTATGGACTTAGGTGGCTTAAACAAGTGACATTTATTTTATCACAATTCTGGTGGTCAAATGTCCAAGAACAAGGTTGTATCACGATTGGTTTTTGGAAAGGTCTCCTTCCTGGCTTGTAGATGGCTGCCTTCTCACTGTGTCCTCACATGACATTTCTTCTCCATCCACATAGAGAGAGCTATCTCTGGTGTTTCTTCCTCTTATAAGGATACCAGTCCTATTGGATGAGGCTCCCACCTCTTAGGACCTTATTTAACTTTATTTCCTTAAAAGGCCCTGTCTTCATATACAATCATGGGTTTACAGCTTCAACATATGAATTTTCAGGGTGGGAACACAATTCCGACTGTAAAAGATATGTTATTTTTAATTTAATTTAATTTAATTTTAAATTAAGTTTATTGGGGGTAACATTGGTTAATACAATTATATAATTTTCAGGTGTACATTATAATTTAACATCTGTATATTCTATAGTGTGTTTACCACCCAAAGTCTAGTTTCCTTCAGCTACCATATATTTGATCCCCTTTACTCACTTCACCCTCTCCCTACCCCCCTATATTTGACCCTTTTACTCTGTCTACCTTCCCCCCCACTCCTCCCTCACCCTCTACTCTCTGGTAACCACTAGTTCATTGTCCATGTCCATGAGTCTCTGTTTGTTTGTCCTGTTCATTTGTTGCTTTTAGGTTTATATCCCACATGTAAGTGATTTTATTTTTAAAGCCTCAGTCTATCAAAGCGTATTCTACTACCTTTTCAGTTGTTTCTCCTTCTGGGTCTGGGAGATTATGAGAAAGATCTCTCCTTTTTGAGCATCTTTATCAGTTTCTACCTTCCCAAAGTTTATTACTTACATAATTAACATCAAGACCTCCATTGGATTTCTACCCTCGCCTGCTGCTCACCCCCTGCTTGTGGCCCAGTTCCTAATAGGCCATGGACCAGTACTGATCCTGTGGCCTGGGGTTTGGGGACCCCTGGTTTGAGCCATTCAGTTTATGGTATTTTGTTATGGCAGCATGAGCAGATGAAGACAGGTACATACTCAAAAGAACTCAAAGCAGGGTCTTGAAGAGATATTTGTACTCCCATGTTCATAGTAGCATTGTTTCTAATAGCCAAAAGGTAGAAACAACCCAGGTATCCTTCAGTGGATGAATGAAAAAATAATGTGGTATATACACACAGAGGAATACTATTCAGCCTTAAAAGGAAATTCTCACACTTATTGCAACATGGAAGGATCTTGAAGGCATTAATGCTAAGTGAAATAAGCCAGTCACAAAAGGACTAATACTGATGATTCCACTTACATAAGGTACCTAGAGTAGTGAAGTCCTTAGAGATGGAAAAAAGAATGGTGGTTGCCAGCGGGGAGGAAAGGGTAATGGGGAGTTAGCACCTAATGGGTATAGAGTTTCAGTTTTACAAGATTAAAAGAGTTCTAGAGATGGATGGTGGTGATGGTTGTACAACAATGTAAATGTACTTAATGTCACTGTACTTGTACACTTAAAAAATGATTAAAAAGGTAAATTTTGTGTTATATCTGTTTAGCACAATTAAAAAATAAATAGATTCTATAGATGCTTTGGTAGTGAATGACATCAGTCTGCTGCATTTACAGATTTCATTTGTTTATTCAACAAATAATGAGGCAACATAACAAATGAAGAGCATGGGCTTGCTCTTTGGACCTTGGGAGTCCATTTAAACTGGTTTGAATTCAAGCTTTGTCACTTTACTGCCTGTGAAGCCATGATCAATTTACTCAACTTTTCTGAGCCTTTCATCTATAAATGTGGAGGGTAAAACTTATCTCAGATGGATGTTGCAAGGATTAATGAGATAATGAGTTAAAAAATGAAAATACTTTTTAAAGAAAGTTTGGAAACCACTTGGTTTGAAAGTTTTCCCCTCCCATTTATCTGAGCTTTCTTCACCTTAACAAAACTTACTTTTACCTATTCATGGACAGAACAACTGGATTTGTGGCTCTCATCCGCTTAAAAGTACTTATTTCATTCTAGCCCTTAATTGAACATCTTGTTGTAGTATTTTGAGAATATTTTTTCTTTCTATCTGTTTGATCCAACTATGTAATTGCCAAATTGTTAATTTATGACGAGGATAGCCACACAGTTTTGAAAAACATTCCTTTAGAAGGAAAATTTCTCAGATTTCATTAGTACTCATTAATAGGAAGAACTGATTCTTTTGTATATAAAGCAGATATTTATTGAGCATCTGCTACATTTTAGCCATTGTGCTGGGTAGTTACTGGTAACCTAAGTTGTCTTGTCTAAATTTAAAGTGAAATCTGAAAAAAATGTTTACAGTCTTAGAGTTAAAAAAACTTATATATTAGTCTTGGTTGTATTTAATGTAGTGAGTGAATGAGGACATTGAATTTGGGCTTAAAGCTGTCTAAAAACTCTAGGCAAATGGAATAGAAAGGAGTTGACAGGGACACCCACCAGGGAAGGTGCTGGATTTTGTTTGTGTTAGTGTGTTTGGTTGGTTTTGGGCTATTGTTGTCTTTTCTTATCTACTTGAATTATTTTAACCCCAGAAAACAACTGGATTATAGCTTTCCATTTTCTCTATCACTCTAGATTATTGAAGAAGCAAATTTTCGGCAAAAATATTAGTCCAGTAGAGCTACACTAACTGAATATCTGCTAGATACTGTGAACTATAGATCTAAAATAGAATAAGATCTATAAAAAGAATTCAATCGTCATTCAAATATCCATAATTATTCCATATATATATTTTTGGTGTATACCATGTGTAATATATGTTCTCTGTAGTATATATTTTGAAAATATTCAATTCTTATGTGAAGATAAGGAAAACAAACAGGATGGATAAAATTTATAGATAGTAAATTGGTAACTTAAAAGCTAGAGTCAAAACTCTTGGGATAGTTTAAGTATAGATAGTAAATAAGCAAGTAGTTTGAAAAACAGGCATACTCGACAAGATGTGTTAATTATTAACAGCAGCTAAGTTTGTAATCTTGTCTTGTCGCTAAAGATAGAATAAAGCAAAAATGTGTTATAACAAACAAGATTATTACCCATAGATAGAAAGGGATGGGAGACCATATCATGATCTTGTACCACTGGGCTGACAGTTACATTACCCTCAAACTGATTACTCATCAGTGACACCTAGTTTGTTCTCATTTTGGCCCCACATGCACTATACCCAGGAAGGGCAATTAAAACCATGACTATTTAGCACGCTTTTTCCCAAGCGTTAGCATCTTTGCCCTTGAGTCTCTCCCAGAGAACAAGTGAGCAACACATCGTTGATCCGAAGCGCTACTGTATAATAGCCTCCCTTGCTCAAATTGTGACCCTCTTTTCAAAACCGCACCATCATCATCAGGGAAGGCTGACAAGGTCAAGAAGGACATTTGAAAACATTCAGTTCCTTATAGTACTCGATTGCACCCTAAGGTGTTATACTTGTAAGTGTTAACTTACCCCGGCTTGTTCCTTTGCTTCTTGTTGTGTGTCTTGAATGAATAAGCCTATAATTTTGATATCTTAATATGGTCAGTAGGCCCTTTCTGTTCTGTGACCTCTGGGATAGTTTGCTTGTTTATATACTTGGAGACTAACAGTGCTTCAAGCTAATTTCCCCATACAATGCCAGGATTAAATTCATTTCTCCTTGCTTAGTAGTTTAACAATAACTTACATCCTAGCTATGGAAAAATATGCAGAAATATTGAAAGGGAACATTATTTGCAAAAGTCATCACCTATACGAAATAGGAACTAAAAGTCCTATGGAGAGTAAAGGTCAGCACTTCACAGTGCAGAGCTCATTCCTTCAGATCTTAGCAACAATCATACTTGGATATATCAAGTGATTGGCAAATCCTGTAGACATGAAAATGTTCTTATTATTCTTAGATACTTTGATTTGCTAAATCATGATCTTGAAGAGTTTAATGAAACCACTGGCAACATAAAAGAAAATATTGTTCATACCCTATGCAAATACAATTCTATGCTTTTCTTATCTGCATATTTGACAGATTACAAATTTAAATTTTGGCAAATTTCATTCAGTGTAAGCTTCTATTAATGAAAATAAAATGATCTTATCTGCTAAATATCCTCTATTCCTTACATAAAACACTGTGGAAAGGAGGTGTGATTTGCTACCTACAATATTGATGCTTTTGTGTTGAATGCTTTGGTCACTTTTCAATTTTCTGAAAATATATAGAAGCACTTAATGTGATTTTTGACTTTAAAGATATGGAATGAGGTAGCCTCCTTGGATATGTGCCTAAAAGATGGCTATAATTGTTACTGGACTTAGATAAGATGTCCTGCAGTAAAATATTTTTAAAATAGGAGATGAGAAAAATGTCTTTGTCTAATTTGGTAATAAACTGAAGATGGCAATGGGAAAAAAGACTACAGTAAAACAAAAATTTATATACCATTTCTTCTAAAGTGCTTGATGATATTTGAATAGGCCATAAGAAGGCTAGGAAAAAACTCATACAACAGGTGACTCATTTTTGTGTAATATGACTGCTTTATAACTTAAGTGGGGGGAAAGGTTGCCACAAAAGGGCAGGCAAATTAAATAAGGCTTTCTCAGTTTCTTTACTAAAACTGTAACTTATTTGGAATCCAATTTTGACAGCAGAAATTGAATTTACCCATGTGCTTCAGAGTGTTTTGAAATGATGTTCACTTCAGAGATGGATAGCATATATAATGAATCTATAAATGGAAAGGACATGATTGATAAACAGTTGGAATATCTAAACAAGCATTTAGATTCAAGGTAGGTGGATATTTTGTAGAGCTAGCAAGTAATTCTTATTTTCTAAATACCAGCTGTTGCTAGTAAGTAAAATCCTAAGTATTCCATTCTCAAATGCTTTGGTTGAAAGGATATTTAGCTTGATGTCATCACATTGGACTGACACCAAGAATGTGGACTTGATAAGAACAGAGCTGTAAGTCAAAGTGAAATTTTTGTTTTACTGTATTCAGTTTTACCACACATAAAAGAAGGATGTCCTAATGGTTCCAGTACTTCAGAGAAGTACTATTCGAAAGGAAACACAGAGTAACAGTATTCTGTTATTTTATGGGAGAAAAGAAAAATGTCATTGTTATTTTTCACTAAATATTGGTAATATCTGTTTAATCCAATTTTACTTTTCTTTTAAAAAATCTTATATATGTTAAGAATACACAATATGGTCTAAAATATTCAATAAAGAGTTAAGAAGTTAAAATAAGTTGTATCTATTTTAACAAAAGAAACATAGTGATTTTTGTATTTTCTCATAGATATTATTTGTTTAATTAGTCCTGCTTTTAATTATTAACAATTACCATTAACTGTTCCTATTGTTTTGTTTAACTAATTTGTAACAGAAAAGTAAATAATACAGAATGAGTACTGTATTGGTTTGCTTGGGCCACCACAGCAATGCCAGACTGGGTAGCTTAAGCAAAAGAAATTTATTTTCTCACAGTTCTGGAGATAAGAATTTGAAGATCAAGGTGTCAGCAGCTTTGGTTCCTTCTGAGTCCTCTGTCCTCTTGCTGCCTCTTGACGTAGTTGTCCCTCTATGCACAGCCCTGGTGTTTCTCCGTGCATTCTTATCTATTTTTATAAGGATACCAGTCCGATTGGATTAGAGCCCACCCAAAGGGCCTCATTTGAAATTCATTAGTTCTTTAAAGGCCCTCACTATTACAGATTTTCTTTATTAATCATATACACAGTAAAATCATCAGTGATAGACTTGATTTTTTTCTCCACATAAGCATTAAACATTTTGCTTGTACTCTCCTTGAATTCATAGATCCTTATTTCTATCTTTTGATTCCTAACCTGGTTCTTTGATCACTGACTTTTCAATCTTCCAGGTTTTCATCTTCAAGTTAGATAAACCTCCATATGTGTATTTAACTTCTAGTGAAATTTTAAACCAAGTTTTTGTTTTGATTTTTTAAATTAAATTTGAGAGAACTTTGTAAGTACTAGTATGTTTATGTTTTTACACAGGATTGCATGGGGGTAGAGGGTGAAAATCTGTAATTAGGAGCATAGTGTCACCTCTACTAATTAAAGAAAAATGGAGGAAAGAGGGCTATTTGGCAAGAAACACATACAAATTTAGGTATTTCCATGAAATGATCTGGAGTCTTCCAAAGAAAGAAGTGTTTATTTTATCCCAAAGATCTTTGCTTTAAATAGAAAAATGTACTTTATTTAGAAAGATGGCAATTATTAAAATTATAGGAAAATGGTTACTCTTGATTATTGATGTGAAAAGCCTTAGGATTGCATGGAGAGAAGAGTTATTTGTTTTTTAAATGCAAATATCATGTAATGAATCACTTTTCAGAATTCTGTTTTAAAGCTTTCTGGACCTCTGTGTACATTGAGTTCCTAAAAACATTTTAAAAACATTTAAAGAATTCTGTTTGAATCAATAAAAGCATGTTGAACCAAAAATTGTAAAGGTGATATTTCAAGAACCATGTAGCAAGCATTTCTAATTGAGTCATAGTATTTAGAAATTAAAATTGATGAAAAGGAAGAGCCTCATCTTTCTTTTCTAGACCTTTTTTTTAAAATACAAAAGATCAGTTAATTTGTTGGTTTTTCTGTATTAATAAATATTTCTTATTATCTCTTTTGTGACCGATTTCACCTGAAAAAGCTAGTTATTAAAAGGCTTTTTATTAGACATCCCTCTGGGAATGTGGGAGTAGTTCAGACTGCTTAGATCTAAAAAGAAGAAATGGCTTTGGAGTGATCAAAGAGAATTCTCTGATATAATGCCTTGCCCCTGGAGCAATTGTAGAAATGTCAATAACACAACTGTATTTATAAATATCAGAGCAGGATGTGGCAGATGGTGATACAACACAGGGCCTCGTGAAACTGTTATATCATTAAAAAGGAGGTTCCTGTTAGTACCAATGTTAGGATTAATGAATAATTTTAAGTAACTTGGGTCTTGCAAAATAAAGTTGACTATTCAAGTTGTGATTTCTCCTTGCAGTTGAAAAAAATGTAAATATGAATTAATACCTCCTTTCTTTAGTAATTTTTTTCTTTGTTGAATTAGATTATAAGAGACTTTAGTAGCTAAAATAGGGTGAAGAAAGTAGTGTTTTGTTTTTCTAAATGCTATTTTTAATGTGTTTGTGACATTCTTCTATGTCAGATTCTTTAATGTAAAGCAAACTTCTATATTTTATCTTTCCTCCCTACTCCCCTTCCTCCTTTTTCTCTCCCTCCCTCCCTTCTTTCCTTTTTTTCCAGTTTTTTTTTTGTCCTTTAAACCTTGTTTTATACTTTATATTAAAAGATTCTTTTACCACTATTAGTAAAACATGCTTTTAATTTTGTCTCAGTAGCGATGGTTGTGAGCTTAGGTTATCTAGTATAAATCTACATATACATGTTATAATTATCCACTTTATTTAAAAAAAGGCGTACTTTTACTCTTGTGAACCTTAATGTGGTGCATTGTCCCAGGATATGCCATTAAATCTGTATACAATTCGAGATTGTGGCTCTCCTGCCTAGCAGCAAAGCTGGGAGAGCTTCAGTAGGAGTACTAGATGTGATGGGACTTAATTTCAACCAGAGAATAAAACTCACCTTGGTTCTATTCCTTTCATTCTATTTTGGAATTAAAATTCAGAAACTTATAAAAAAGGTCTTGTGATTAATATTCATTTTATTGAACTGAAAAATAAAGTCAGACTTCTGGGGAAAACACATCTGATTTGTTTAGTTGACTGGTCTATGAGGATGTTCTTTGCCAATTAAATTATATAGTGGTCCTGTCAGCTGCTGTGTTTTTTAAAGAAAAGCTTTTCTGGAGTATTCTATGCTCTTTGGTACTTTTGGTGGTAAGATACATGAGATAACAAAGTAAGAAACCAAATAGTCTAAATTTTAGCATAGCATAGTGATTAGGGGCAAAGAGGATTTACTGTGGAATTAAGCAAAGCAGTGCAAGTATAAAATTGGGCAAGTCACCTAACCTCTTCAAGTTTTAGCTTCCTCTGTAAAATGGGAATGATTATAGTACTGTTACAGGCTAATATACTTAAAAGGGTAAAATCGTGACTCATAGGTATGAAATGAACACAGGTGAACAATTTTATGTAATTCATAATTAATGAGTGAGCAGTAAGCTGTTACAGCTGATTTAGAGGAGAATTCAAAGATGGGAGACCTGTGTGGCTCATGAAATTAACCTACAAATGTTACAAACCTGACTTTTTGTTGGATGGCGGGTTAAACTGGTCTCTCTACAGGGTCATTTTATTTACGGATTTATAAGTAAGGATTATTGCTATAAGTAATGTATAATTTATAGACTCATAGAAATAGCTCAAACATGATAAAAATTGAATGAGATAATCTAGAAGGTGGTGTGTGCTCTAAACAAGGCATAGGTCTCCACTAATGGTATCTACAGTCTTTTTGGTTCATTTCAAAATTTTTCACAGATTTTTTTGATGGCACCTAACTCAATATGGTGTTGTTAGAATTAAATGATATAATATGAACAATATATAGCCCAGTACTTATTATTAAATTGTAGCTACTATTATGTTCTGAAAAATGTGTATGGCAGATATTTTCCATTAATTGAATTAAGCTGGATGTATATTTTCAACGATTTGATAAGAATATGTTTAAAGCAGTGAAAGATACCAGATTTTCCTCCCTTCACAACTATTTATCTCAAAACTAATTCTTTCAAAAATAGAAAATAAGGCTATAGGGCCTAAAACTAGTCAGTGGACAGGTGGTATTAGCAGTTGAATAAAATTTCATCCTCTACCAAGTTCCTGAATGTTTTATTTGGTTAGCTAGTTTGTTTTGGTTAGCGACTTGGAAATTCTTTGTTGTCTACTGTTGTTGGAAGATTTGTTGGTTGGCTGGGGTTGACAAGGATTATTCATTCATAGTTGTTAATTGAATATAGAAGAAAGGAAATGTTAGTCTCTTCATATCTGAGTTTGGTATTTATTATATAGATATAGTTTACATATATTTTATGTTAATTATATACTAATTTAAATGCTCTAAGTAAGTTATATTTAAGGAAACTTACAGTAAATTCCTTTGTAAAGGAACAATCTTTTTAAGAAGGGAATAATGATCAGTCTCTGGTTATTCACCTAGGGCAGTTTTATAAATGTTTATTTTCCATAGCACATTCCTAATTCTATAGTGTATATTTGATGATTTTCCTAAATTTCTTCTTAGGTTTTCATGTTAGCATTTAAGCTAAGTAAGTATCATAAAAATTTCAGAGCATGTTGTCAAAACCAGTTTTGACCCTAATCAGCTTCTTTTTTCCTCCCGTGGGCTAGGTCACTAAAAATTTATAAAGAGTGCTCTGATTTCTCTGGATGCCAATGAATCAAGAATGGCTCCAAACTTTACGGTGCCTGGCCTTGTCATAGGTGAACAAGGGAGGTATCCACAAGTCTCATCTAGCTATATGGGGAAGAATGGTTTCTTGCAATAAACTGTTTCAGGAACACAAAGTGTTGGGGTGGGGGGTTCTTGAAATATTCTTGGTTGCCAGCATCGCAGGGCTTAAGTTCAACATTGAGAGGATATCTGGAAACATGTTTCTAATTCACTTGTGTTGGTCACTTCCTCCTCCTCTTTATCCTCAGCGCCAATGCCCTCCCATGTCACAGAGAAAAATTAAAAACCAAAATCTCTCTGATTCAGAAGATTTTAAATTATTGCTAAAATATTTAGTATAGGTAGTTAAACAACATTTTTTTTCTACAAAATTTTATTTCCTACTTTTGTTTGTCTTTCTTCAGGGTGATCTGTAGAATCATTTTATCTGTATTTTTAGAAATCCTTCTTGGATTTCAGTGGAATTGTGTACAATTTATAAGTTGGAGATAACAGACATTTTTATGTTGTATTTTGATCTAGTAGAAAGACATATCTCTACTGTGTCAAATATTTTTTTTTTAATTACCCTATAGAGTTTCATAAATTTTGTAAAGGTCCTCACAGTCTCATGTATATTCTAAGTATATGGTATCATTCTTATTCTTGTTGTTATTCCTATAACTTTTAAATGACATTTTTCTTTCTTTCTTTTTTTTAAACTATGCTTTCCAGGTTATTATTACTGGTATAGAGAGATATATAGTTATTTTATATTCAGATACAGCATTCCTTTACTGATTCTATTACTTTTTAGGTAATACCTTCATTTGAATTTCTAGATATTTATTTATATTCCCTGAAAATTGTGTTTGTTTTCTCTTCCTTTATTTTGTTTATTTATTTTTCATATCCTACTGTAGTATTAAGAATGTGAAAACTCTTTGGAGAATTTTAATATTGGCTTTTGGTGGACAGTATGTGCTCCAAAATAGGGAAAAATTATTCTAATCCTGATATTGTCACAACTTATGTTAAGAATAGATTTTGAGGTGTTGAATTTATGAAGATGGCATACCATTGATGCAAATATGAGCATTTACAATAAAATGTTTCATTAAATAAATCAGATTGCTTTTCAGTTCTGTTATGAATAGTAATTATTTATATTAAGTGACCACTAGGGGCTTGTGCTTTACGTAACAGTTATCATCTTAAAAATCAAATCACATGTTCATCAGGTAGACTAATATAACTTAGAAAACTAATATATGAAATTTGTGAGTTATTTAAATATATTGGGTAACTGAAAAGTTATATCTCTGTCAAGTATTCATATAAAGGTGTCATGTGTTTTAAACAATGAAAAAAGTTTAAACTTTTAAATATATAGAGAACTTCTTTAAATAATTTAAAATGGGTCATTTTCCCTTCTCAGAACTTATAGATGTAATTATACCCTGAGGAAAATTTTACTAAATGTGAAAGATAATAGTCACTAATAGCTAAGATACGGAGGCAACTTGGGTGTCCATCAGTGGATGAATGGATAAAGGAGAGGTGATATGTGTGTGTACACACAATGGAATATTACTCAGCCATAATAATGAATGAAATCTTGCCATATGCATGAATGTGGATGGACTTAGAGGGTATTGTGCTGAGTGGAGTAAGTCAGACAGAGAAAGACAAATGTATGTTTTCACTTATATGTGGATTCTAGAGAACAGGATAAACAAACAACCAAAACAAACAAGCTCATAGGTTCAGAGAGCATTTTGATGGTTGATGGATTTGGAGGGGGTTACAAATGGGTGAAAAGGGGAGGGATTAAGAGGTAAAAATTAGTATTTACAGAATAGTCACGGGGATGTAGAGTATAGCATGAGGAATATATTCAGTAGTATTGAAATAACTATGTATGATGTCAGATGGGTACTGGATTTATCAAGGTGATAAATTTATATCACTTCGTAAGTGATATAAATGTCTAATCTCTGTGTTGTACACCTGAAACTAATATAATGTATGTCAACTGTAATTGAAAATTTTAAAAATATTTTAAAAAATAAAAATAAAAGGTGGAGCCTAATTTCCCTTTGTTTGAATATGGGTTAGACTTAGTGACTGTCTTCTAACAAACAGAATGTGTGGCAAAGATGGTGTTCTACTTCTGAGGCTAGATCATTAAAGGCATTGTTGCTTCCACATTATTTACTTTTGGAACACCCATAATGGGAAAGTCAAGTGCTATGTCATGAGGACACTCAATCAGCCTATGGAGAGTCCTACATGGGGAGGAACTAAAGATTGCCACCATCAACCAGTACTAACATGTTAGCCATGTGAAGGAGCCAGTCCCAATCAAATCTTCAGATGATTGGAACCCTGGCCAACTTATTCACTGCAACCTATTGAGGTATCCTGAGCTGGAAGTGCTCTGCTGAGCCATTCCCAAGTGTCTGACCCATAAAATCTATGTAAAAATTATTTTATTTTAAGCCACTATGTTTAGCAGCAACAGATAACTAATATGCACAAAGTCCATAATTTTAAATGTACCAAAGAGTGTATTTTTCAGTGAAAAATAGAGGTTTTTTTCCCCTGTGCCTATCCTTTACTGGCCCAGTTCATTTCATTAGATGTGATCCCTATGAGTTTCTTCTGCATGCTTCGAATCTATTTACAACTATGTGCATACCTATTAATGCAAGTTTTATGTATATGTTATATATAGTTTTATATCTCGGATTTCTTTTTGTTAATGTTATATTTTGGAGGTTGTTCTATATTAGTATCAAATAGATATGGCTAATTCTTTTTAATGGCTATGATGGTCCATTCTATAACAGTATTGTAATTTATTTAATGAGTCCCCTATTTTTGGTCATTTATATGGCTTACAAAGGTACTTTAGTGAGTACCTTAATATGCATGTCATTTTCCATATGTACAAGGTATCTTTATAATTTATTGCTAGAAATAGAATTGCTGGTTCAAAGAATACAGCTGTGTTAAATTTTTATAGAAGTTGCCAAATTATTCAGATAAACATTTTACCAATTTTTATTTCCACAAGAACTAAATAAATGTGTTGACTTTAATACATTCTCGTAAGTGTTCTTTATCAATATGATATGTGAAAAATAATATCCCATTGAAAGTTTACATTTACATTTCTCTGATAAATAGAGCTACTGGAATGGCATTACCCATTTTCTAGTAGAAATAAATTGCCAAAATTAATTCTAAAAATAGAAAATCTGAATGGAGTAATGCTCATGCAAGAAGTAGAACATATTATCAAAGAGCTTCCTTTCCATGACAGTAATAGTTCTAGGTGACTAAACTGGGAAAATAAGCAAAATGTATGAAGAGCAGATAATTCTAAGATAGTTCTAAACCATTGAGCAGAGCAGGAGAATAGAAGCTTCAGATTCTTTTTTTCCAAGGTGTTTTCTCACATTGATGCCATAACCCCACAAGGATAGCATATAAATAGACTATACAAACTATAAACCTCATTTACAGTAGCAAACAAAAAGGATAAAGTACCTTTTGGACAGGCATTGTTTTCATTCCTGTTTTCTGCCCTCTGCCTCATACCCCACATTTATATTTTCTGTTTCTATTTAAACTATCTTTTTCTCTCCTCTTGTTTTTATTTCTGTTTTCTCTCTCTAACCTCCCTTTGTCATGTAATTTTATATATTGTTTTGAGCTATAAGAATAATACCAGAAACATTATAGACTACAGTATTACAATGAATTCAGAAAATACACATCATTTACACGTTAATATTGTAGTTTAAACTGAAAAGTACTGAAGTAAACTACTCTTTGGCTAACTTTTGTTTTTTACAGAGGCAGGGAAATGCCTAAAATTTAATTTTATATACCTCAGTGTGTTTGGAAAGTTCTGAAAACCACTCGATTTATTTCTCACAAATATGATACTCTTAACTGGAGTCATAAATAGTTATACAAGTCATTTTACTTCAATTGAAATAGCAAGGCCAGAGTAATTTGTTTCCCAGAAGAATAACAAAATAAAAATCAGTGGCAATTCTGTATAATATTGATCTATGTTTTTATTTATTTATCTTAAGATCATTTGATGCCATTAGGTGGACCATATTTCTTGAGTTTTACTTTAATAGTAATTTTGCTAATGTAAAAATTACTATGCAGTGTGTTTAGTAATGTCATATTCTGTCGAGCTGATGCTCTGTTAAAAATTGTTGATGATACCAGTATAAGATAAGGGGTGGGTATAGTTATGAAAGACCTTCCTAACAACATTGTATATTTTTTTATTTAAATATGGTGTATATTCATATTGTTTCTATCACCAGAATTTGTTTAATGGCATAGCAGAAGAACTGTATTATGATGGTGAGACTATGAAAAGGTAAATTTATGGTTAGCTTCCAGATCTGTTCTAGAGTTTATTGCCATCTGGTCTCATAGGAGACTATTATAATTATTCATGGGAATGTTTTCAACACAAAAAAAGCATAGTTTATATATTGGCAGAAAGTAAAAAATACCAGTGGTTTAAGCCATATGTAGTTTTCTTAGAGTTAGGCAAGGGAAATGAACCGAAGAACTAACTGAGAATCAACAGTAGTGATGTGGTTGATCCCAATTTTGTCAGAATTTGTTCTTAATGAACAAAATATTGCTCAAGAAAGACTGAGGTAATAGAAATACAGCCACTCCATTTGGCATATTATTTTATCTTCATTTGAATCAATGAAATGTAAGATGGTTTTAGATAAATCTTAATATAAATCTTAGAAATAAAATGAGGACTATATGTCAAATTTTGAGGACTTTTAAAAACAAAAACATATTTATGTTCAAATAATTTTAGAGTTGAACACTGGAAGAATGCCTTTATTAAAGGTGTTTGTCTTGAATTTAATGCAAACATTTTAAATAATTTTATGTGTGTCATGGACTTATTTATATTACACTTAAGAAGTAAAAATAGTTTATAGTATTTCTTAAATTTAAGTTGGTTTAATAATATGATAAAAACAAATAACTTTTTACTTTTCCATTCTAACAGCTGGAAAGAGATCCATAAAAAATGAGACGACAAATCAAAAAATTGAAATCATCTATTTTTATTCAGCTGTTTTAAAAGAAAAATGCCTGGTGGGCTGGGAGTATACAGGAAATTTAAATTTGTGATTGAGAATAAGAAATGCATTTGTGGTTTAAAAAGAAATACCAGCATGTCACATTAAAATTATGGTATATGTAGTATTGTAAAGTTAGCAGGGAAATGTATTACATCAGGGAGTATGTTGCACTTTAGAGGACTAGTGTGGGGATACGAATGAAGAGAATAACTCCGTGGAAGGCATGAGCATTAATAATCCAGTCAGAGAGGAAGAATTTTGTTGTATCCCATGTAACATAAAACAGATGTTACATTCTATTAAAAACCTTCTTAACTAAAATGAATGTTTACATCACTGGTCAATAGGAGAAACATAAAAAATGGCAATTTAATTATTTTGAAAATTTGTTTGTCAGTTAATATTGGTAGGGAGGGTGAAGGGAAGCTTGCCAATTATTATTGTATTTTGAATATCTTAGAAAGCTGAAAGGCAACTATAAACTATATTAATTTTTATTTTTGTTTACCATATTTAATCTATTTTCATTCTCAAAAATTATAAAAACCAAGAGATTTAGAAACTGTGAGTCCCAATGTAATAAGTTTGAATAGGTGGTTTATATCTAAAAGTATAATTGATTGATTAACCTTAAATGAATGCTGGAAACATTGTTAAGTAATTGGCAACTAAAAGTAGGGCCACTGGGGATGTTAACACAAGTTCCAAAGTATCTTTTTCTTTTTTTAAAAGATTTACTTTTTCCCCAGTATTTTTTTCCATTAAAAAAATTGGTATAATTTACATACAATTAAATCGATCTTTTAAATGTGTAGGTCTGTAAGTTATGACACATGCATACACAGAGTCGTGTAATCAATACCAGAACCAAGATATAGAATAGTTCTACCACCCCAAAACTTCCCAATGCCTCTTTGGAGTCAACCTTTACCCCACCTTAGCTCCTAGCAATCACTGCTGCTCTGTTTTTGTTGGCAGAGAGTCCTCCTTGGTTGGTGTGCCAAGACTGTAAGGCTTCTGACTTCTCTTTTTCCTGGGATATTTTTGAGTGTTATTTATACAGCTGGTGGACTTAAGATATGAGGTAACTGCCTCTCCCAAGACTAAGAGCAGACTTAGTTACTGTTTGCTATAAAATTGGTAGATTCCCCAAGCTGGATATTCCTCACCTGCCAATGCAAACTCACTGCATGCATAGCAACTATCTGAACCATATCATCTCACCTCCATAGGACTTAGGGGAAGGGGAACCTAGTACAAATATGCTTATGTTCTTGTGCCTTGCCATGAGTAATAAAGTCTTTGACCTAAGAGTATCAAGTCTTCTGTTCTCATCCATGAATTAGTAACAGACTTTTTTGTTAGCTTTTAAACGAGTTAAAGTCAAATTCCATATATCATAGTTTTCTGTCCCTATAGTTTTGCCTTTTCCAGCATTTCATATTGAGGAATCTAGCTCTTGGCAAAAAACTATGTGTGATTTTTTTCAGGTTCAGTCACAGGCATTTACAAAGGTTTTACCTGGCGGGCTTTATGTGGGAAAACTGCTTTCCCTACATCAGGCTTGGTGCAAAGCCAGTACATTTCAGTCTCTGAAGGGAGTTGTAGTCAAGGACTCAGCAACACCAGCCAACGTGCTCTTATGTACATCTGTATTTCTAACCCAAGCACCTTCGTTCAGAGGCCTTTTTATCTGGGGCTTTTATCGAGGCCTCCTTAGATGCCTCTGTCAAGACATAATTATTGGGGAGTTGGGGAATTTTGAAAACACCTTTCTCTACTGTGACATAGTACTCAGTACTTTTGCACCCCTAACTCTTCCCCCTCTACCTTCCCCTGGACCCAGGATCAGAAAACTAGGGGAGTTTTTTGTTGGGGGCTCCCTTGACAGTGAAACAGTCACTACATCTTTGCTGATCCATCTGATCTTTGACTAGTATCCTGGTCCTTAGGAGAAAACGGAACTGTGGGAAGCTGGGACTCTTTCTGGTTTAGCCTCTTTCTTGTAATATCACAGTAAGTGATGAAAGACTTGACTTTTTCAATTTGGCTTGTTATAATCGACTACTCTGAAACCTGGCAGATCAGCTCATTCCATCTCACCTTAATTCCACAGAAATGGAACCATACAGTGTATAACTTTTCAATATGGCTTTTTTCAGTTGTCATAGAGCATTTGAGATAATCCATTTTGTTGTGTTATCAGTAGTTTGTTTATTTCATGGTTGAGTAATATTCCATCATGTTAATATACTACATCTTTATGTCCATCCCCAGTAGAGGAATATTTGGGATGTTTCCAGTTTGGGCGATTATGAATAAAGTTGCTATAAATATTTGTGTGTAAGTTTTTTTGTTAAAATACACTTTCATTTCACTAGGAGAGGGATTGCTTGGTCACATGGTTAGTGTGTGTTTAACTTTGTAAGAAACTGCCAAACTATTTGCCAAGGTGGCTCTACCATTTTACCTTCCCACCAGCAGTATATTAGAGTTTTAGTGGCTCCACATTCTTGTCAGCACTTGTATTGGCAGGGTGTTATTTGTCCATTATTATAGGGGTAGAGTCATGTCTCGTTTTAATTTACACTTTCCTGATGATGTTGACTGTGTTTTGTTTTGTTTTGTTTTGTTTTGTTTTGCTATATACTCCTTCTTTGGAAACATGTATGTTCAGATCTTTGCCCCTTTAAAAAAATTGAGTTGCTTATTTTAATTATTATTGAGTTTTGAGAGTTCTTTATATATTCTGGATACAGGCCTTTTATCAGATATGTGGTTTGCAAATATTTTCTCCCAGTCTTTTCTTGTCTTCATTTTCTTAACAGTGTCTTTCAGTGAACAGAAGTGCTTACCAGTTTGTTTGTTCTTTATGCTTTTATGTGATACCTAAGAACTCTGCCTAATCCAGGGTCAGAAAGATTTTATCCTATATTTTCTTCTACAGATTTTATTTTACTTTTTATATTTTGAGTTAATTTTTGTGTATGTAGGGTGAGATATGGAACAAGGTTCTTCCCTTTCGCCCCCACTGGATATCCAGTTATTCTGACCAGTACCCTTTCCTGAAGTCTTTTTAAATTGCTTTAATTGCCTTTGTACTTTTTTTGAAAATCAATTATATGGTTGTATTTCTATACTCTGTATTCTGTTCCATTGATCTATATGTCTGATGTTTCTCCAATATTACAGCTTTATAATAACTCTTGATGTGTTTGTTTTTGTGGTCTTTATAATCATGTTAAATTGAATCTGGAAGTGAAATTATTACATTTTATAGGTTGAAAATTTTTTACATTTATAGTCATTGACAACTATAAATTTTCACTATTGTTGAATTTTGATGTGATGTAGGTGTTAGAAATTATGTTTTCAACATGAAAAGGGTGTTAATTTACAGTTGAAGAGTTTTGAAATAGTAACTAATATGTTGAAAAAGGAAATAGATGAAAAGAAGAAAGCTTATTCATCTTATTAATTATCACTACATTTTTCTTTTAAATATTTTTATTTTAATGAGACTTATTTTATTGTGATGTGGGGTTTAAATTATATAGGTTTTCTCAGCAGAGCCTAAGACAAGGGTTTTAGAAAAAATAGCCTATTTGGGAGATGTAGGTAACACTGGCAAGGGTGGCAGGAGGTGATTCAGAGAAGACAATGCAGCTAATAAAAGTTATTAAGTTACTACCATGATAAATTGCTAGAACTTCGTCTTGGGAAATTTTGAGGGAATTCAGTATCAAAATTGGTTTTAGAAGTGTGAATTTATTTCCTTTTATAGGTTGTCGAGTGCAATCCAGAGTACTGTGCACTTGCCTAGTGCTCAGGTTGGCATAGCAGGTTTCACCTATTTGGGGGAAAAGTCCTTAGGCCTAGAGAGGAAGATGCTCACTGTTGGAAGTAACCTGGAGCAAGAGGAGAAAGTTAGGTCCAAAGGACATGGGAGGGACACTGACAGCATCTGATGCCCTATGACTTTTAAGTACCTTTCTTGGGTTATCATAGTAAATAACTTTAATCAAATTATCCCAACAGTGATATTTTATAAATAAATTAGGTTTCATATTCCATACTTATGTTTGTCTCTACTTTTTATTCACACAACTTTTTGTATACTTATCCCTGTTGTCATACTATTTAATTACCTAGAAGAGCTTATTAACTGCATGCTTAGAGATACTGTTGGATATTCCTTCTTCAGGTCATATATTTTAAAATGTTAAATAATAAAAGAGGATATGTAAGATGGCATATAAACATATAAAACATTTTCAATATCTTTAGCCATCAGAGAAATGCAAAGTAAAATCGCAAGAAACCATTGCATGTATATTTGAATAGCTAAAATTAAAAATGCTGACAATAACAAGTGCTGATGAGAATGTGGAATGACTGGATCTCTCATATGTTGCTGGTGGGAATATAAAATGACTGGAAAACAGTTTGACGTTTCTTATAAAATTAAACATACATTTCCATATGACTCAGCAATCACGTTCCTGAGTGTTTGTTATAGAGAAATGAATACTTTCCTGCAAAAATACTGTTCCTGCAAAAACCTACTACACAAATATTTATAGCAGTTTTATTTATGTTTGCCTCAAACTGGAAACAATCCAAATAACCTACAACAGGTGAATACTGTGAAACTATGATACATCTGTATAATGGAATACTACTCAGTTTTAAAAAGGAATAAAGTATTGATATATACAATTCGCATGGATATCAAGTGTATCATACTGAGAGAAAAAAGCCAATCTCAGAAGGTTACAGATTGTATGAATCCAACTATGTAATGTTTTTGAAATTAAAAAAAATTGTAGTCTTGGAAAACTGAACAGTAGTTGCCAGGTTTAAGTACAAAGGGAAACAGGTGTAGTGTAACTACAAAGAAGTTGCACAAGAAGGCTTCTTGATGGTGATGTAACAATTAATGTATCTTGATTGTGGTAGTGATTGCACAAGTCTGTGCAGCTGTTAAGGTTTCATAAATTCTACATACACACAGACAAGAGTATGTGTAAAAACTAGTGAAATCTGAATAGGGTCTGTAGTTCAGTATTGTACCAACATTAAGTTCCTGGATTTGAAAATGAACTATGGTTATGTAATATATTATTATTAGGGGAAGTTCAGAAAAGGCAACATGGGAGTCCTATGTACTATTTTTGCAACTTTTTATAAATCTAAAATTAGTAATTGGTTATTCACTAAGTTCTATTTATTCATGTATTTGCATATTTATATCTAAGCTAATTTTTTAATGACAGAATAATTCCATTATATATGTATATTTTTTAAATAAGCAAAGACTTAAAAGACTATGAAACTAATTGTATGAACATAAATTTTGTAGACTATTTTCCCTTGTTTATTACTTTTTTAACCACAGAATTTCAGAATTACAAGTATAAATAAAATAGTTTTATTTTCAAAATGATCCACTTATATTATAGACGATATTAGAGGACACTCATAAGTTCTTCAGAATTCTATGCTATAAATTGAAACTTTTGGTAGTCACCAGTCTCTCTGGTATAAACATAAAATCTCTTCTGCCTATAACATTCTTTTCCTTCATTGACCAATTTGTAGCTGTTTCATATGTCTCAGCTTAAAAACCACTTTCTTATGGCAGTCTTACCTCTGACAAATCTGTGTTTGGTGCCACTCCTGTTTGCTACTATACCAGGCTAGATTCATTTTATAGATGTACAAAGTGACCAAATAATAGGCAAGTTAATAACCCAACTGAAATGTTTGCATTTGGTATAAAACTTCATAATACATCTTGAATCTTAAATGTGCAAGTAAATTATCAAAACATGAGACCACCCAACCTATTCTACTGATATTTAACAGAGATATATTTGTAACTGGTAGAAGAAGAATCACTCCCTAGGTACAAGATCAATTGCTGTTCATTTTATTCACCCGAAGATAAATTACTTTCACAGATTTTGCAGACTTCTCATTTTCCTGAAAAAATGATTTATTAAAGTGGAGTTTTCTTTTCTATATCAATGCTGGCTTACTCTTTTCTTTTATAATACGTCTTCTACATTGAAGGAAGCCAGAGGCCAAGAGTAGTCATCTCTGTTTTGCTCTTTATTTCATTGTTATTTTAAAACCAGCTGGTAGAATTTCCTTCCGTTTTGAAGGGCTGTTTTTCTCTTATAATATATGAGGGAATTTAAATTATTTGAGCTGATATTAGTGTACTCTATTACTATAAATTGTCTTTAGTTTGATTTTAAAATTATACTGATTTATATTCATTTAGTATAATTTTAGGATGTGACTCTATTGATAAGTAAAATCGTGTTTTTTGGTGAGTGTATGGGGAAGGAAAGGGTTTAAAATACTGGTTAAAACCCTAAGGAAATGTTTTCACTGTTTCATCATTTTGTATAGTTTATATTATGTGAGAAAAACTTGGTTGTTTCCCTATGTTCCATTATACTTTTTGACGGTTCGAGTAGTATGACAGTTTTCATTTCTGAGCCTAGAAACTTTTGATTTTGAAAATATTTTCTAAACCAGGTTTCAGATGATATATTCTGGTACCTAGTTTGGGAACTCTGAATGTTACTATTCAAAACTGTAAGCAAGTACATCTTTTATGAAAATGAGGGCATATGTACCATTTTTTCAATGAAGAAAATAAAAGTCTGGACTGTTCTGTAAAATCTAGATATATAATTTCAAAGTACTTATATTATCTAGGTATACAGACTGACAGGTCAGGGGATCTGGGTAGAGTCAAGAAATAGGCATATATAAAAATGGAAATTCAGTAAGAATATATATAAAATAGCAGCCATTAAAAAAAAACTGAGGAATAATTGCTATTTGTGGGAGAATTGTTTTCTACTTTATGTGCTTTCTTACTGTTTTAATCATTTTTATAGCATATAGTGTATTACCAATTTTAAATAAATAATTTTGAAAAATTAAAATGGCTGGCTAGTTTATATGGGAGCAATTTATTTAATCAATATTTAATTATTGTTTATTTGCAAAATATAATTATACCAAGAATAATAGTATAATATGTAGAATATTGGACATTGTCTTTCAAATACTTTTAAAAAAAGTCACGAACTTCTTCCCTAAGAAATATTTCTTAATGATGGCTAAGATTAACTCTATTCATTAGACATATACCATTATCCTTATGTCAGAAATTTAGAGTGAAAGAAATTTTATGATTGGATTGAATGATGAACACTTGTTCTCATTTTCTTGTGGTATAGCCTTGTGACATCTAAAGTTATAGTTTTCTACTTATAGTTGTTTTTTGTCTCCTTCATAATATATAATACAAGTATATTCAAAGCGATGTCTTAGATTTGTTTTTTTCACATTTAAATTTTATTTTTACTGTGCTTTTACCAAAATTTCTTATATATGCCATAGTATCTTGTACACATCGAAAGGATTTTTACAATCATTACCCTTGCTTCTTGCTGTCTCTGTTTTTGTTGTTTGTTCATTTGTTTTCTTTTGCCAGCTATTTATGGCTTCTTCAAAGTTTTCTGTGTTTGGACTTCCTTAATCCCAAATCCACCACATGTTGGCTCTCATGCTAATTCCCCATGTCATGTAGTTGCTTACATAATACAACTAACTTCTTGGAGTTTTGTATATATATATTTTTTGCTGTCATTGTATTGAAAATTGTTTGACAGTTGTTCATTTATGAACTTCCTTAGTACAGAAATATGCAATTCAAGACTAGCATGCTTAGGTTTACGTTTTATGGTTAATTATTGCTATATGTGTATTTTCAAAATTTTAAAGACTTAGAGAACAATCAGACATATACTTAGCACAAATATCACCATTCCTTGGTACCTTTAAACTATAACTTTAAATTCGTTCTCATGCTACTTAAAAAAAAATAGCTTTATTGAGATAAAATTCACATACCATATAGTTCATCTATTTAAAGGATGCAGTTCCATGGTGTTTGGTATATTCATAGATATATGTAACTACAACCATTGTTAATTTCAGTACATTTTCATCACCACCAAAAAAAACCCTGTACCGCCGGCACCCCCTCTCCCTCCTTCCTCATGGCTATTCTAGGTCTCTTGTAATTCCTTATCAATTTTAGAATCAGCTTGTCAATATCTACAGTTTGGATTCTGATAAGGATCAATATGGGTAGAATTGGCCATGTTAATAGTGTTAAGTCTAATGATCCATAAACGTGGGATATTTTTTCATTTATTTAAATCTTTAAATTCTTTTAACAATGTTTTGTAGTTTTCAGAATATATATTTGCTTGTTAAAAATACATTTCCATTTATTTTTTCTTTTTGATGTTATTATAAATTGACTTGTTTTCATAATTTTAGTTTTGGATTATTGATTGCGAGTGTATAGAGATACAATTGATTTTTAAAGTATTGATCTTGTAGCCTTTCTCAACTTGCTCATTAGTTCTGGTATTTTTCAGTGGATTGCTTAGAATTTTCTGTATACTAAACAAGTCATTTGCACATAGAAATAATTTTACTCCCCCCACCAATTTGAAAGTCTTTTATTTTTTGCTTAATTGCCTTGACTAACATCTTTAGTATAATGTTGTTATACTAAACAACATAGGGGTGAGAGCAGACATTCTTGTCTTGTTCTTCATCTGAGGGCAAAAGCATCCAATCATTTACCATGATGTTTACTGTGGAATTTTCTTAGATACCTTTTATCAGATTGAGGAAGTTTCCTTCTATTCCTAATTTGTTGGTGTTAGTTTTTGCTGGATGCTTTTTCTGCACCTGTTGTGATGATTGTGTGATTTTTGCTTTGTATTCAATTAATATGATGTATTACATCAATTTTGAGATGTTAAACCATCCTTGCATTCCTGGGATGATATCACTTGGTTATGTTATATAATTTTTTTATATGTTGCTGGATTTATTTGCTAGTATTTTATCAAGGATTTTTGCATTATATTTCTAAGAGATATTGATCTGTCTCGCTTGTATTTTCTTATGATTCCTGTGTTCGGTTTTTATATTATGGTTAGACTGACCTCATAAAATGAGTTGGGATGTGTTTCTTTTTTTATTTTTTGGAAGTGTTTGTAGAGGTTTGATACTAATTCTTTTATAAATATTTGTTAAAATTCAGTGGTGAAGCCACCTGGGCCTCGGCTTTTCTTTGTGGATAGGTTGTTTTTTTTTTTTTTTTTTTTTTTTTTTTTTAATTACAAATTCAGTCTCTTGTATAGGTCTATTCAGATTACTTATTTATTATCATATCAGTTTCAGTAGTTAGTGTCATTCTAGGAATTTGTCCATTTCATCTGAATTACATAATTTGTTTTTTTTTATGTCTATTTTGCTTGGTATTAGTATAACCACTTTAGTTCTCTTGTGGTTATTTGCATGATATATCCTTTTCCACTTTTTTACTTTCAATTTATTTGTAACTTTTAATCTAAAATGGGTCTCCTCTAGACAGACATAAATGTTTTTTATCTGAAATTATCAGAACTTTTGATGTGAAAATGTGAAATTTGTCCTATTAGCTTATTTTCATGGGATAAGTATACTATCCCATAAAATATCTTCTGTTCTTTATATAAAACCCAGCTTGTTTTCATTAAGGTTTTTGAGAAAATCATATGAATAAGCTTAAGTTTTCTTGCATTTAAAAACATCTGTTACCTGAGTTAAAAGTTTGTTTATTTTCCTCATTTTCATGCCGTGGCACATATCATGAAAACAAGTAACAAAAATGACTTGTAGCTCATTGAATTCTGGATTTTAATCCTATTGAATAAGGGGCATAATAGTTACATTTTATAAGGCTATCTTCTTGAATGAAGTAATAAATATTAAACATAACCATAATTTTTAGTTAAGTTTATATGCCACTTAGATTTTTCTCTGATTACAATTTTATATTGCTAGTTCATTGCCATTTAGAATTATATGCCACTAGTGATATTGATAAGTACTTTACAATTATAATAGAGTATAATTATAACATGGAAGAGCCTCATCCAATGTAATTGATTAATTAGCTTGTAATTAACACGAATTAAATTTTCACTGATTTCTAGTTTCTAATCAGTCTGACTTATGTTTCTTATTTTTTTCTAAAAAAAACTCTGTAAAGTGGAAAGAAAACACTAAAATCATTTAAATGCAAAGTTAAAAGTGTTTTATAAAGTAAAAAATCAATCATGTTTTTGAAATGTTCAGTTTATTTGATTTGGGGTATTTTTTAAATCCTTAGGGATTTTCTGAATTACAAAAAAAAAAAAAAAAGCATAGAACAGAAATAAAGATTTAAAAATGTTCCAAGTTCTTTTGCATTAAAATTCTTTTTTAAAATATCACTTTAAAAAATAACATTTAAAAATATGTATTCAATAAATATGAAGTGTGGTATAAGCCACTAAACCTGTGCCTTTGGTTATTTTCTCTCCTGATTACTAGTGTTGACTAGAAGTTTCATATGGGAATAGGAAAAAGTGAGCTCATCATTCTCTTGAGCATCTGGAATAAGTTCCTGCCAGAGGCAAGATAGTAATTTTTATCTTCTTATCAGTATAGCAAATCCTGTGCTGCCCTGAAATGAATCACATGCACAGTCTTATTGAGCCTCACAGAAATATTCCAGTATCTGTGTGAATTTTCTTTTTCTGGAAAAACTGCATCTTTGTGGTGCCTACACAATTCCTTTATCGGTAGTTAACAAGTTGTTTCTGCCTTTTGAATGACTGTTTTTGATTTGTTTGAGTATATGCTTGGGAGTTTAATTGCTGGGTCATATGGCAAATCTACATTTAACTTTACAAGAAACCCCCAAACTGGTTTACGTTTGCTGCACTAATTTACATTTTCCTCAGCAATGTACAAGGATTCCAATTTGTGCTTATACTTGCCAACACTTGTTATTTGTTTTTTTAAAATATAGCCTGCTTGGTAGGTATAAATTAGTATTTCATTGTGCTTTTGATTTGTATTTCCCTATTAACTAATAATAATTGAACATCTTTTTAAGTGTTTGTTGGCCATTTGTATATTCTCTTTGGAGAAATGTCTCTTCAAACTTATTTAACCATTTTTTAAATTTGGTTGTTAGTCTGTTTTTAGCCCAGAAACATCTCTTAAGTGATCAGATCCAGATTCTTGCTAGATTTAATGATTATCAAAGCAGAACTACGTTTTGACCTTTGAACTCTATATTATTATAGTTTCATTTACAATTACTTGAATATTATCAGCATCTCTCTACAGACTCTCTGTACTTAAAAAGCAGCAAATTATTTTTTAATCTTTAAACTAAAATCTGCAGTATCTTTTGAAATTTTCAACATATAACACTTCCACTTAGCAGTTCTTCATACTCTTAATATACAGTTATTAAAAGGGTATAATTTACTTTGTCAGTTAATTAGCTGTCATTGGTTAGTGTTGAAGTAATTGCTGGTATTTTTCTGTTTACTTTTTTCTCTTAGAAAACATTACTTGCTTCCTTATTAGTACTCCATATACATTTTCCAGGTAGATGTGTCAGTTTTAAATCAGATTTAAAAGTGTTTGTGACGGTTAAGGTTTTTCTTTGAGACTAAAGTGATACTGGATTACAATCAACATTTTTAGGTATTTCATATGTAGAGAACTAAATAAAATAATAAAGATGATGTAAATATCAATTTATTATGGAACCTCACACTTTATGTGTTCATATATCAATTTAGAGTTCTCTAAATTAATTTATGTATTGCTTTTCTGCTTATGTTCTGTAGGTTTTTTTTAAAAAAAATAGCAATTCTGCAAGAAAGGCAAGAAAAATTTGCTCTGGAAAGTGTGAAAACTTCAAATGCATTTTATCCTCTATGATACTAAATAGTCTGTCTGGCTGCTAAACCCCAGTTATTGTTTCATTATGTATTCAGAAAATGTAAGCTGATGATAGGTACAGCAATGACTGTTTTGTAAATATCATGAGTTAAGCAATAAATGAAATCTAAAATGGTTATCAAGGGGCGCTTTAAAAATTCTTTGCCTACAAACCTCTAAAGCTGGCATTTTTAAACTGTGGTTCACGGATTATCAGTTGGAATGGGGATCTGTTTATGGACCTATAGGAGGTTAATAAATCCACAAAAGAATCTGAGACTTGAGAAATCGTCAAGAACCATAGATTTAAAATGTTGATAAAGGCCTCGGTGGATCTCATTATATACAATTGATCCTTATTATTTGTAGATTCCTTTTTTGCAAGTTTGCCAGCTCAAAAATTTATTTGTAAATCCAGAATGAGTACTTTGGGTAATTTTTCAGTCATTCACAGACATACACAGAGCAGCAAAAAAATTTGAGTTGCCTGATGTGCACATTACTGTCTGGGCTCAAACAAGGCAACATTCTGCTTTGTTTTAGCACTCATACTATAAATAAGTGTCCTTTCTGTGGTGTATGTAGTACTGTGGTTGTTTTTTTTCTTTTTTTCTTTTTTTTCTTTGCATTTTTGTACTTTTTATTGTCTAAAATGGCCCTCAAGCATTGTGTTGAAGTGTTGCTCAGTGTTCCTAGGTGCTAGAAGTCTGTGATGTCCCTTATAGAGAAGATAAGTGTTAGATGCCCTTTGTTCAGGCATGAGTTATCGTGCTATTGCCATGAGTTCAAAGTTAATAAATCAAATATAAATGTGCATATATTTTTATATGTAGTTATATATGTAGTGTTACCTTTATATATATATATGCATAAATATAAGTAAAACAACGTGTCTGTAAAGGGAAACACATAAAACTGAGTTATGTATTGATATTGATTGGTGGACAAAAACCTTGTAACCAAAGGATCACAGCAGCAAAACCCTGTATTTCTCTTAGGAGCAATGTTCAGTATTCACGAAATCAAAGTTCCAGTCAACTTGGTACAACATAAGGACTTTGAATATGGAAAATCAACTTTAATTGGTTAGGGCCAGAGAGGCCAATCCAGTTGATCTTTTGAAATCTTTTTTTTTTTCTAACTTAATTTTCTTTATTTCTGAACGTTTACTGACATTAAGATGGGCTGTGCATTATTCATCTCTGAATATGGCATCAGATGCTTCTAACATAACCATGATAAATGCCATTGATTTAAGTGAGCTACATATTTAGACTTTCATGCTCTACCAGAATTCACTAGTCTACTTGAGATTTCTGCCTGAAATGTTATTATTGCTTATCATACAGTATATTGAAATATAACATCATTTTTTGCTATAGGATATTGGTAAACATTTAGGTTGAGTTTACTCATTTTATCTAATGACCTATTCATAATGGATGGAGAGTTAGAAGTAGGTCTTTTTCTTACAAATATGAGCTGTATATTGCAGTTGACTGCATTTATTGAATCAAATTATATTTTTCATTATTCAAAATTAAAGGAATTTTTGGTTCCCTCTTTCCAATGGGATGGCGTAACAAGTACTGGATTTACCCTCCCACCTGAAAGCCATCTGATCATGTCTATTGATGCAGAAAATTCATTTGACAAAATCCAGCATTCATTCTTCATAAATCGCTCTCTAAATTGGCAGAAGAGGGGAAGCTCCTCAACCTAATAAATAGCACCTATGAAGAACCAGTAGTAACATATTTATTAATGAAAGACTGAATGCTTTCCCACTAAAATCAGGAATAAGACAAGAATGTCTGCTTTCACCACTTCTATTCAACATTGTACTGGAGGTTGTAGCCAAAGCCATTAGTCAATAAAAAGTATTTAGATAAGAAAAGCAGAAGTAAATCTGTCATTATTCATCAATGATATGAGTGTCTTTGTACATTATCCTATAGAATTTAAAAATGGTATTAGAACTAATAATTGAGTTTAAAACATATACTGAATACAAAATCAATATTTTAAAATCAAGTATATTTTTCTTTACTAGCAACAAAAATTTGAAACTGAAATTTAATAAAAGTAATGTTTACCATAACATCAATAATTTAAAATATCTAGGGACAAATCTGACAAAAGATGTGTGAGATCTATATATTGACAACTAAAAAAAAAGAAAGAAAACTACAAAACATTAGTGAACAAAATTAAGTGGACAAATTTCTTAGATATGACACCAATAGAATGGTCCACAAAAGAGAAAATTGATTAATTGTGTGCCAGGTATATACATAGGTCAAAACTTAAACAATTTTACATTTTAAATTTGTATAGATAATTTCATATCATTTAAACCTCTGAAACTATTAAACCAGCAAAGAAAAAGATAAAGAAGATGTTATATATATACATACACACACACACACACACACACACACATACACATACATACATACATACGTACATACATACACTGGAGTATTACTCAGCCAAAGGAAAAGAAGTACTGTCATTTGCAACAACATGGATGAATCTTTAGATAATCATGCAAAGTGAAGTAAGTCAGGCAGAAAAAGTTGAGAACCATATGATTTCAATCATATGTGGGATATAAAACAAAGCAATGAGTGAAAAAGACAGACAAACAAAAACTCATAGACACAGACTACAGTTTAGTGGTTACTGGAGGGAAAGGGGTGAGGGAGATATAGGTAAGGATACAAGGGGTCAAGTATGTGGTGACAGAAGGAGATTTGACTTTGGCTGGTGAATACGCAATCAATATACAGATTGATGTATTATTGAATTCTACACTTGAAACCTGTATAATTTTATTAACCAATGTCACCCCAATAAATTTTATAAAAATAAATAAGAAAAAAACTAAAGGAGTCTGTTTCTATCTAGCACTAAATAAGTGGTCTAAAGTCAACCCAATTTTTAATTACAAGGAAATCAATCTCTAAAAATGAGCATCACTGAACAAAAGTTAAGGGTGAGATATAGAGTGTTACCATCAGCATTAATTCTTTGGAAACCAAAACTAGCTTAACCTTGACTAACTTGTTTTCTTGTTAAATACATTTGCCTACCATACTTTTGGGGTTAGTACTCAGAAATCTGAGCAAGCATCATCTTTTGAACCTTTTTGACTCTTTTTTACAATTTCTTTTGCTATATAATTGGTCCAGTAGATTATAGTTAGAGGTAAATTGGGGATTTGTGTATTTAGAAGGACATTTAGGAAGATATTTAAGAATAATTTATTACTAAGAACCTTTGATTAATATTTTAAAAGGTTATATAGATTAATTTTGAAGTGATTTCAAAATAATCTTTTGCAATTCTTACCATGATGTTAAACTATTAGTTTCGTGATAACTTTACTAATTGCCTACTATGTTTTTAATCATGAAATTTCCTTTTCAAATAACATTGTGATGAAAAATAAATTCACAATGAAACATATGTATTAACAATTACAACTTTTGTGTTTGGAAGGGAAAAATTAAAATCAGCAACATTTGCATTTGGAAAAAATCATAATCTAAAATTTGCTCTTCCTCCCAGCCCCAAAAGAAAATGTCAGTTCCCCTCAACTTTCTGAAATGGTTTAGATTAGATTTTCTAACATGTGCATTTTGAAAGGATGTGTATTTATTTTGACTTATGTTCAAGAAAAACTGGAAGGTTTAGCCATAATGCTGACATATTCATTTGTAATCAATGTATGAAACAGATTAGTTTTTGCAAGAGAGAATTCATACATCCTTAGTATCTCAGTAAGTATCTAGTTATCTCCAGGTTTTTCAAAGATGTAAGAAATCTGACTTCCAGTATTTTCCAAATGAAATATTTGTTGGGTTTACTTTACAAACTTATTCAAATACCTATTCTCTCATTGCATATAATTTCTAGAAACTTAATTGCATCTTTTAATAAGGTACATGTCTTAGCTATCAGAAAGTTTCCACTGTCTACCAACTACTTCTTGGAAATGGGTAATCAATTACCCTGGAACAGAAACATTCTATTTTTTGTCTACAAAGTAACAGTTTCTCTGAATAATAACCTTTTTGTGGGTGTCTATTAATATGTAAATTTTCATACAGTTGGCTTCTGGGAGTCCATATAGTGTTTGTAGTTGTTAAATGTTAACCACATGAAGAATATAATTGTTGAAGTAATAGTTGCCTGTCTTTTAAGCCCAATTTTAATTGAGTGTCCTTGTGATAATTTGTTATTCTTATTTAAATCATTAACTGATAAATTGGACATTCAGGATAATCAGTATTTTTTAATAAAAATTCCATTTATATTTTCAAATCAGTTATACTCTGTCAGTCATTGTTTTTTTCTTGGTTTCCTCAGAACAGTGAGTTTATATTAAATCCCAGCATCATTTTGTACACATGCTCAGATCTATATTAAGTCAGCAGGCATTTGTTGAATGCTTAGTATTTCTTTACAGCATTGATTTAGAATGTTTCTGTTTCTTGAATTTTAAAATACTGTTAAATCACTCATCTGACTTTTGAAGAAATAAGGCTTTTTAACGAGTAACAATACTTTTAGTCCAAATTAATAATATTAGAAATTTGAAAAACTAAGAATGAAATTTGTTGTGAAGCAGCAATCCTGCTCTGATATCCCTTTCAAGACAATATTAACATTTCATTTTTATGACAATCATTTAAAATTGTGTATTTCCTATAGGTCCAACAGAAGCAGGATAAAATGCATATTTAATGAAAAATAAAGCTGATAAAATTAAAGCACAGCATTATACACCTCTTTTCATCTTTGTAATAATTTACATTTTTATAATATAAAGATATTTAAGTAACTTTTATTGTGGCTTGTATTAGGGTCTAGCAAGGATTTCTCAACTAGAAAGCAAGGAATAATTTAACTAGTAGTCTTATGGCTTCATTGTTGTAACCTGGCCATCATCCTACCTTCAGGGTTTATTGAATTTGGTTCTTTTTTAACCATACTCTATGATGTCTGTGTTATCATCCCTTAGAGTTCTATATATGAAATCTAAAAATATCATATTTTACTCTTATCCTTTGTAGTCTTTCCCTGACATTTCTCCATTTATTTCATTTCTTTTATTTCATAAAATTCTCCTAGCCCTTGTGCCTCTAAGCTTCATTCACAACTGCCAAAACTGCCATTTCGCTGCACTTAAATTTTTCTCTCAATTTTTTTATTCTTTCATTTCACAGTGCCTAGTCAACAGTTCTAGATTAGTCTAACTATCCACCACTTGTATATCTTGGGTATTGAGACTATTCGATGACAATACAATAATAATATTGTATGGATGCCTCCTATTACAAATTCCTGGTCTCCAAACCCTCATGTAGCTCTTCCTGTAGCATTTTTGGAAATAGTAGGTTTTCTTTCTAGAAGTTCTTTTGAAGATGAATATAAATCTTTTATAATTTTAAGTAATACTTTGTCATTTATCTACTTTGAGGGTTCCCATTTCCAAAATAGAAATAAATTCTTGAAAGTTAAAGAATATAATTCATAAAAGTGAAAACACTATTTCATTTTTCACTCTACTTGAGAATGGAAATATGTCCTTTTAATTGTCACCTGAGATGAATAGCAACAAACTATGTCAAAAAATTTTTGCAGTAAAAGTACTACTTTATGAAACAGATTTGTATGATATGAGAGACAAACACTTCAAAATATAAAATCTATTTTATGATTTTGATAATTGTATTGTTGTCATATAACATGTTAATATTAGAGAAAGGTATATGGGAATTCTGTATTATTTTGCAGCTTTTCTATAAGTATAAAATTATTTCAAAGTAAAGATTAAAAATATAAAACTATTAGTTATTGTTAGTTTTTAAAAATAAACTTATTATTTGGAATAATTTTAGATTAATAGAAAAGTTCCAAAGATAGTACGGAGAATTCTCATGTAATCTTCACCCAATTATCCCCTGGCTTTAGTTTATTAATTAAAAAATCACTTTCAGAGTACATTTAGTGGCTGAATATATTTAGTAGTCTTCATTCTAACTGTATTTAGATACAAGTTTTACCATTGATTAGAAATTTTAGTTCTTTTTACTTTTGTTTTTTTTTTTATGAAAACGATATGACTCTAGATATTGAATAAATGAAATTATATGTTCTCCTTGGAAAATCATGTCACAGTGTAATTATATTAGTATACTGGTTTACATAAAACATATTAAACACTTACATAAAAACTAAATTTTTTAGAGCATATATATTTTTAATTATACAAAATTTAGTAAATTTTATATATTTCATTTAGTCTGTCTATGCGCAAGGCATTTTTTTCTAGGCATTATAAGGGATTCATACATGTCTGCATCTACAATATTTTCAGTTTCTATTTCAATTCTCATTTTCCTTTGTGTTTATTCAGATTTTTCTCAATCTTCTGTGCCATTTTATACTCATCTCAGCAGTGACCTCATATTCTTCTCTATGAATATAATGGAAATCATCAGGAATCAACTTCTTTGCTTTCTCTCTCCGTTGTCTTCAAACTTGTTTATATACTATTGCCTTTTTAACTCTCTTCCATTTCCTTGTTTCTCTAGAATGTCAAACTTATTCTTTCCTCCCTTCCCTTTACTGCTAGATATCTAGACAGAGTAGTATACATTCATTATTATTACCAGTGTTCCACCTCCAACTCATTGTTTATTCACTAACTGCAAAGTGGGACCTCAACTTTTTCTCTTTTTGGAAACATTTTTTGAAAAAGTCACTAAAAACGTAATTGCCAAACTCAGTGTTTACTTAAAAATCTTGATCCTAATTAACCCAGTTAATTTTCTTCCATTAGCTTTCAGGACAGATAGCACTTTTTCTTTGTTCTTTTCTTGTTAACTCTTTGAGTCATTCTTTCCCTGTACCCTTTACTGACTTACCTTTCTCTGTCCATTTCTTATTGTTTCTAATCTCCTAACTCAAAAAGATTATGTACATAAAAATGCAAAAAAAAAGTAAGCAAAAGACATCATAGACAAAGATGAAATGGAAGAAAATGTTTGCAAGATATATCAGACAAAGAGTTAATCTCCCTAATATGTAAACATATTCTTGGGTTCTTGACATCATTAAGAAGAAAAGAAAAAATCAATTGAAAAAGTAGACAAAGGATATGATGGGTAATGATTTGCCATATGATCCAGCAATTCTAGGCATATAGCCCAAGAGAAATGAAAACATATGTTTACACAAAAATTTCTACATGAATGTTCATAGCAGTATTATTCATAATAGCAAAAAAGTGGAAACAACTCAAATGTCCATCAGCTGATGAATGGATAAACAAAATGTGGACTATCTGTATGTTAGAATATTGGCAATAAAAAGAAATGAAGTACTGATTGATGCTACAGTATGGATGAACCTTGAAAACATTATGCTAAGTGAAAGAAACCTCTCACAAAGGTTTACATATTTTATGATTCCATCTCTGTGAAATGTCCAGAATATACATATTTATAGCTGCAGAAAATACATTAGTGGTTGCTTAGGGCTTGTGGCAATTGGGGTTTGGGATGTGATGGCTAAGTGATGAGGGGTTCTTTCTGGAGTGTTGAAAATGTTCTAAAATTGATGTGGTGATGCTTGCACAACTCTGAATATATTAAACGCCATTGAATTGTACACTTTATGTGAATTGTATCTTTACAAAGCTGTTATGTTAGAAAATATATATGCATTAATCTGTTTAACTCTGAATGGATCTTTAACCCATACATGAATTTTACTATAATATATTGGTTATTTGCAAAGTTTTTGCTCATTAAATTATGCAGATCTTACTAATGTAAAATGTCTCATTGGTTGATTTCACTACCAGTCTCAAGAAAATGGTCCTTTATATATTGGGAATCTCACTATGGTAGATAAGAGTTTTACACAATTATAATTTTAAGTTGAAAGCTCAGATTTTATTATTAACAATAAATCTTGACAGTTATTTTTTTGTAACAAGCTTACTTTTTTTTTTCATTTTCAAGAAAATGTCTGCCAGATACCCAAATCTGAATGACTATCATTCGTCTGTCACTATTTCAAATAAAAATAGTTTTCCATAAAAAAGCGATTTATATAGAAACTTAACTGCACAAGTGATTTTCCTCGGGAAACCATTGTATTTAATTCATACTTTCCATTTCCTTACACAGAGTATTAAAAAGATGCTTATGTAATTGTTAATATTTAATAAAAATTAATGATTTTGCTAGCTTCAAAAAATTATTAACTTGGTATCTTTTTAATTTGAGCATAGGGTCATGAAGAATTCAATAACTACTAGCACACCTTGGTTCTATTGTCTTTATTTATCCTTAGGTACAAGCAGTTTTACCCACTATTGAATTTGTACTATGAACACAAGTGTCAACACAATGAAAAATGCAAATAACATCTTATTGTGAAAATTGAGTTGACTTTGTGGATTCCTTGAGAAGTTCTCAGAGTCTTTCAGGGGTCTGTAGACCCTCTTCAAGAATAGGTCAAAGCTTTTTCTCTATTCTTAACCTCTACAGGAACTACAAACTGATATTTCCAAGGTTCCAAGAGATATCTGCAAAAATATCGTCATAATTCCGTATGTTCAACCTCAACTCACTGTTCTCTAGCTTTTTACATTATACTTGTTCCTATAGTCTTAAATTATCTTTCTCTATTAATGACATAACAGTCCATCAGTCATTCAAATATAAAAATTATAGTCAGACTCAAACTATTTTCTACCTCAGCCAATGAGTCCCAGGTCTTGTTCTTTTTTCCTTCCCCTCCACCCCCAATTTTTTTTTATATCTGTTTCCTCCTTTGCTCAGATTTTTTTTTTTAACGCCTACAGCACCTGGTATTCCTTAGGTAGTCTGCCATCCAAGTACTAGACCAGTCCTGACCCTGCTTAGCTTCCAAGATCAGACGAGTTCAGGCACATTCAGGGTGGCATGGCCGTAGACTCAGAATTCTTAAGGTTAAGATCCTTCTCTCTTTTTTATAAGACCACATGGCCTGGTAATTGGTCTTCCTGGGTCCTGTTCTAGTCCTCCCTTCTTTTTGAAGAAGTCATTTTCAATAACTGTGGCGTGTCTTGGATTTTACCCCACTTACAAGCTAACAAACTAGTCTGCTACAGTTTCATAGATGTTGACAGGAGACAAGAGCCTCCTGGGTCAGAGATAAAGGAATTTTTAGTCAAGATACAGCAGACAACATGACTTTCATATTCCCATTGGTTCTGCTTGCATTGCCACTCACTCTGGAGCAGTGTGGACATTGATGCAGTTGGAAGCTGTGCTCACAGAGTATACATCATAATTGAGGAATCCTGAACTTAGACAATACCTTTTAACTTATAAGAATGTTTGCTATATAAGCATCCTTAAAAAGAAAGGACAAAATCTGATAAAGACCTACAGAGACATGATAGATCCAAGACGAATTGTCTCCTAACATTTTTTGTTTAGTTTTCTGAACATTGTTGCCAAACTTATTTTTCTGAAATACATATTTTCATATAACTCTTTGATCCAAGCCTGACTTTCAGTGTTATGGACTACTGGTCCTTCATAAAATATGCTGTTGTGACCCCATGTTTTACTATTTCCCTGAGTAAACCATGAACATAGTATCACTCTGTTTTTGCACATATTTTTCTGTGTATGATTTACTTTTATTTTTCTTGATTTCAGCCTGGTAAAATCTTCAGCCTTCGAGAACCAGCCTGTCATTTTCCCTTTGACTTTTTCATAACTCCTCAAACTTCATGATGCTCTCAAAATATTTTGTATATACCTCTATTATAACACTTATTGAATTTGAATTTCTTTCCATGCTGCCTCCTGCACTAGACTGAACTCCTCAAGGACTTTTTCAAGATCATATTCCCTCACAGGGTACTTTAGATATAAAAGCTTACTAGCAGTTTGTTGGATTAACAAGTACATAACTCCATGGCGGGTGCCCAGTAATATTTTTATTGTGATGATGTTATGATTGAGCTACTAATAAGATTCTCCTTGAACTCTGCATGTAAATCTTTTTTCCTAAAAGAACTCTATACATTTAAGTTATCTGATGCTACTGTGTAATTATGTTACTGTGCAAAAAAAATATGTATATTTATTGTCCATTGCTGTTTATTTTATTGTAAGAATAGATACATGCTGGCTAAATTGTGGGCCCATCAGATATGGATATGCCTTGGAAATTGTCCTTTGGTTCACCTGGCCTCACAAGTTGTTAACACTTATTTATACTTGGTGGATAGGCAGGCTCAAAGCAAAAGTCTCTTATTTGAGTCAGGCAGAAGGGGCCAGAATGGCATATGCACCTCAGCAGTATGATGAGAATGGCAAAGGGAGCTTCTTGAAAGACCTTATGGCATCTTCATTGTGAACAGAAACTAGAATCAACAGTAGCGTCTTTAATACAGATTTGAAAGCTGGTGAAGATTTCTCTCGTATTTGCAAAGTGCTGCTGATTTTCTTACTATGTACAGCTCTCTCAGTATTTTAAATGCTTGTATTCTTTACCTGTATTAAAGGAATATGTGTATTATTGTCTGTATCTTTGGGCATCATGCTATCGAGCACCACCATTTCTCTGACAACCTTGCAGACCTCTTTCTTACAGATTTTTGAGAGTGCTTCATCTATTAAGGACACTGACTGCCCTCACTCCCTGCCACATACACAACTTTTTTTTTCCTGAATAGCGATCTTAAGTTTACATCTAGTTGCAGCTATCAGTACTTTCCTTTATATTATTTGGCATTCATGCCACAGTTAGGAAACCTGTCTCTGTTTTTAAAGTTATTAAAATGAGTAGCTTAATTTCCTACATTTCTGGTTTTATTTTTTACATTTTTGGTTAAAGTGTGAGGTGAAAGTACCCACTTCCCCCATGGCTATATACTTATCCCAGCCCAATCTATTGAGTAATTTCTTCTTTTGCCATCTCAGTACAATGTCATCTGTGTCCTATCCTGTATTGCCAAAGGAATTTGGGTCTGTATTTGAACTCTTTTTTTTCCATTGATTTCTTTCTGTGCCAGTACCAAAATGTTTCAGTTACAGTTGCTAAATAATACATTTTAATACCTGGTAGTAAATCCTCCACTCCCCCCATCACTATTACTCATCTTTTTTCAGAACGTATTTTTCTATTATTCTCAGGTGAATTTAAGGATCATATCGATGTTTTCAAAATACCACATTGGAATTTATACGTTCATTGGGGGAAAATAACATTTTTATAATATATACTTTTAAGGTAAATGTTTACTTTCTTTTTGTCCTACATCTGGATTTTTGATGTTAATTCCCCATTTTATATACATATATATATTTATTTTAAACTTTTCATTATAGAACATTTCAAACCTACACAGGAATACAGAGAATAATATAATGAACCCCATGTACCGATTATCTAGCTTCAGTAATTGAACATTTTGCCACACTAGTTTTATTTCTTTCTCCGATAAAGCATATCTTAGATATCTTATCATTTCATCTATAAATCCTTCAAATTATCTATTCAGCAGTGACACTTAAAAAATACGATTATCATACTATTACCTTAACATATTAATTTCTTAACGTTAATGTTCCATTCACATTTAAATTTTCTTAATTGTTTCAAAAATATCCATTTGTGATAGGTTTATTTGAATCAAGATCTAAACAAGAATTCAAATACTGCATTTCTACATTATATCTTTGATTTAGTAATTATCCTGATTCCCCCTTTTTAAAGTGTCAGTGCCTTTTTTTTTTTTTTTTTTTAGAGAGAAACTGGGTTATTTGTACTGTAGGCTATCTCACTTTCTGGATTTGGTCAGTTTCTTCATATTAAATATTTGTTCATAGATCTAATAGGTTGGTTTGGATGTAACTTTTATTTCTTTAGGCAAGAATCTTTTAAAAGTGCTACACTCTGCCATTTCTTTTACATATCATCTGTAACCCTGCAGCCCATTACATCTGGTTGTTCCACTTTTAGTGATGCTAAGAGTAATCAATGGTTTGAAGTATGGTTTCTGCTTGCTGCTATTGTATGCAGACTTTTCCCTTAAAATTTTTTCTAGTTTATTGAGATATAATTGACATCACTGTATGAGTTTCGAGTGTACAGAATAAAGATTTGACTTTTATATATTGTGACATGGTTATCAAAGTAAGTTTAGTTAATATCCATCATCTCATGTGTTTGTGATAATGAAGTGGAAAGAAAAGAAGAAAACTTTTTTCCTTGTAATGAGAACTCTTAAAATCTATTCTCTTAACAACTTTCATATATACCAGATAGCAATGGTAATTGTAGTCATCGTGTTATACATTAAATCTCATTACTTTTCTGATAAGTTATTATTGGTATACGAGGTTTTTAAAGCACATGTTGTAGTAACTGAACATCTTAAACTCTTTATTATTTCTAATAATTTTTAGTGTATTTTCTTCAGTCACTGTTACAGAAAAGTAGTTCAGACTTGGGCTTTGTTGGTAAATGCCTAGATTGAAGTTCTGGGGGCCTGTTTAACTCTTTCTGTGCCTCAATTTCTTCATCTGTGAAAGGGAGATTAAATGAGTTATTTCTCATAGTATACAGAAAATAAATAGATTTGTTTTTAAAATTTACCTCTCTTTTGCAGACTGTGACATTATGTTTTCACCTTTTCAATATTTTCATTGCTTTGTTTAATTTTGAATATAATTATACTGGTCGTAACAATTAAATAATCACAGTGGTAACAGGAACGCTTCAATAATATTAACTAATATTTATTGAAGTATTATATTGTGTTATTTTATTCTTGTTTTACAATAAACAGTATGTTTTAGGAATATGGATAACATCAAAATAAATTTTGGTATCGATTTCTATTATGGGATCTATTGGTATGTTAATAAGATGCAGTTCATCAACCACATACTGGTTATCTACTATGTGTTAAGTGCTGGGGATGCATTGGTGAGAAAAACAGATAAAAATTCCTGCCATCATGGAGTTCATATTATAGTGGGAGAGATAATTATAATGAATGTAGTACATAAGCAAATTAGAAGGTGTTAAAATAAAGTAAAGTATAGAAGAATGTGGTTGTGGTAGTGGGATTGTTGGAACAAAAAGAGTTCTACCTTTCTACGTTTTTTGGCTGGTCTAATAATTAAATTGACAGAAGATACACTAATGAAGAAAAACAAACTTTTAATTTTGTACGTAAAGGAGTTCCATAAAAGTATGAGACCCAAGGTCATGCCAGACAGTTGAGACTTCTATGCCATCCTGAATTAAGAACAAGATGTGGGTCTGGAGATTCAAAGGGGAGATGAGTAATTCACAGGACAATAAGAAGAGCAAAGGGCAGATGTTTGGTAATTAGATATCTCTGGTAATAACTCTCTTTCTGAGCCAGGCCCTCTATCTAGAATTTTTTAGGTAGTTAAGGGATAGGTAAAAGTTTTTCTTAAGTTGGCTAGGTCTTGATTGCCTTATCTCATAATAATCCACATGCCAAAGTGGCACATTCTGGAGTGGCATATTTTGTTCCCCTTTCAGAACTAATAAGCTTTCCAAAGGACTGAATGTGGGATGTGAATAACCCTCTCCTAATTTATCTCCTTATTGCTTTTTCTTTTATCTACAGTATAAAAATGCTTTTCTATATAGTAGCAAAAATGATCCTTATCTAAATGTGATAATTTCACTTTCTTGTTTAAAATCCTTCAGTGACATCCTGTTGTACCCTGAATAAAATATATTCTCCTTACCATATGCATGATCTGCAACCTCCATATTTCCCCAAACTTATCTAGCTACTCTCCATCTCCCTCACTGAGCTCTAGCCACACTGATTTTTAATTTTTAAAAATATGTCAACCTTTCTCATGCCTCAGCAGCTTTGCACTTGCTCTTCTTTCTGTTTGGGAAACTCCTCAACCCACAAGCTCATTCTTTGTATGATGAGATCATTTGCATATTTTGTGTCCTAATTAAAATATTCTTAGGCCCATTTAAAATGATTTTTCCCTTGCCCCTCTCTCTTACCTATTGTCCTTCTCAGCCATTTGTTTTTCCTTTATTACAATTATTTCTTACAATTATTTTATTTCTTTTTTAATATTTTTGTTTTACTTGCTTTGCATTTTGTTTTATTTGGAATCTCCAACAGATAGAGGCCACGTGACTTGTTCAACTTTGTGTTCCAGTGTTGGCATGGTACTTGACCCATAGAACTATTTAATAAATACTTTTTTGATTGGATTGACTAAATTAATGAACAAATGGACAAATAAAGTATTTACATTATCTGCTAGAGTAGCAGAGCTGGACGTTACATCTTAGATTTCAGTTCAGTCTATTTTGATATTCTCCTTCCTTAACCATTGCTTATCTCTTATTATAAGATGGTCATAAGTAATTCTTTATCATTAGAATATTTCCTCATTGAAATTTATTCAGCTATTAACATCTAGGCAGATTCTTATTTTCAGCAGATAACTATACTTGTACAGTTATACTGTTATGGAGATGTGTCAAAGGAAATATGAAACAGTAGCTTTAAAAATGTCCCCTATCCCCACCCTGTTTTTCCCTTGAAGCTATTATCCTGAAAGAAGACAGGGGAAAAAGAAATCTATGGTGTGAGTTCAGGTTTACTACTATAGGTGTTTGAGAAAGGGCCCTGTTACCATGACAACAGATGCATGGATTTCAAGTGGAAAATTTTCATCATATGGGACCAATAAAATTGTAGCATCCGTCTTAGAATTGCTTTTTGTTAAGTTAAAAAAAATTCTGCAAACCCCTATTAAAATTAATTTTTAAATGTTTCTATGATATTAAGTCTTTTGTTATAACTTAAAATTATACCAAAAGAATATACTTTCATAGATCTGTCATATAGAAAGTTAAGCATTTGATTTGACATTAAAAATTACTTTCCTAATCTGTACTAGATCTTTGCTTAAATGGTAAATAAAATGCTAAATAGTTTAATGTGTTGGGAATTTTTGACAATAGAAAACCGCCTGCCACTTTATAGATTCCTTTGCCTTAAATGCTTTTTAGCTCCAGTGAGGAAAGCTCTTAAGCTGTAAGTGCTCTGTCATATTTGCAGGCTTTTATACTAGAGAAGAACAGCAGTGAGCAATGACGATGGAAAATGATGGCAGGTAGACTTAAAACACCATAAAACACAGACGATTGTGTGTAATGCCTTGAATTGAATCCTTTTTGAATGAAATGATCAGCCATATGTGCCACCCTTATGGACCCAGTAAGAAGAGGAGAAGAAATGTGCCCTAATGCTAACTGTGCATGAAATTGCAGTGTTAGGAGATATTGACCAGATGTTTCATTCTCAACAAATAGCTTGTTATGTGACTGAGTGAAAATATCTTTGCTGCTTTGATCACATACACCTTGAAGGAAGGGGTAATTTAATAGAGGCTGTCATAGTTCATCATTGTCAATAAACTTTGACTTGACCTTTGCCTTATATTTTTGATGTCGCTTCTGATACGTGTTGATGGGCAGATGTTTACAGCCTTAAGGGATTTTGCTTTTTATAACGTGGATACTAGAAACAGTGAAAGGAGAGATTTTTTTTCAAATTTCCTCTCGTTCCTTGGTTATTAGTTGACATGCTTCTCTGTGGATTTTGTAGAATTTCTGGGTGAATGCATCTTAATGACATTTTTACTTCTCTACAGATCCACTGTGGTTTTTCTCTAAAGATTTCTTACTCTTTTCACCTCTCTGTCCCTGTTTTAATTGGCCACAATAAACTTCTGCAGTGATTATTTTCTTATTTATATTCTTCTATTTTTTCTTAGCTTGAAGTGGTGACTCTCTTAGAAAATCACCACAATTTCCTGATTTATACACTTGAGGACAATGATAGCTAGAGAGATTAAGTTATATATACAGGGTCATACAGTTACTGTTTTCCAAGCCAGCTATATATCTGAGGTCTAATGATTCCTAGTATGATTGTCTTTACTTCCCTATCTTTCTTCATATCTAGAGTAATGATTGAGCACATACCTTCTCAAATCATACAGACTTGAGCTCTGCCACTGACCTACTTTCCTCACCTGCAAAATAGTATCTATCTTATGCTTGGTGGTTCAGATTAACTGAGAGAACGCAGTAGCTAAAGGACTAGCATAATGCCCATCATATAGTGCTTACTAATTTAGCTCTTAATTATATTGTTGTTTCTAACTCATCCTCAGCTAGTTGTAGTGTTTTTTCACTGAACTTTTGGTTTGTATTTTGTTTTAGCACAATGTTTCTTAAGTTGTTAAGGGAAAGTATTTGGAGTATAATGAAAAAATGATAAAATAATTTTTTGAAATTATTTTAAAATTGTGATAAATATATGGATGAATAAAATGTCCTTTAAACTAGAGCAGCCATTGCTACCATCTCCTTTAACTTGAAGTTGCTTGAGGGTGGTAGGGAAGGAAAAAGTTTTCACCAATTCTCTTAGTGTCGCTGATTAGATCTCAAAATTAAACTGACAAAACATGCAAACTTACTTAATTTTTATGTGACATGGATGCCTTCATAAGAGAGTGAAGACTCAAACAGTTTGACCTGGGTATTTTTATGCTAGGTTTGTTGAAGAGTGGAAAATATTGTAAAAATATGATAGGTCAGAGTATGAGGCAAGTGTAGTAAACTAGGTGAACTTTGTTAGGATTCTTCTTGGCGTCCTTTTGTCTTTGGGCTAAAGAGGTTCTTTTCCTCCAGGTTGTGGAGCAGTACTCACATGAGGGTGTTTTATGACCTGTTCCAAGGGAGAAGGGAAGGGACAGTCAAAGTAACTTCCTGCTTCTGCCATTTTCCCAAAATTTTTCAGCCTCTGTACCATAGTTTGGAAAACTGTGACTTGATCCCCATCATTATATTCCCATATATATTTACCTCATTTTGTTATGTACAAGAATTTATTTCAAATACTATTTTGGAAATGCTATGTATTACATCCTGTTTCTAAATCATTTTCTAGAATGTTTTTTTTTTTTTAAAGATCTGATTTCTACTTAAGAGACCTCTTTTTATTCTAACCTAAAAGAAAGGCTTTTTATTCTAACCTAAAAGAAAGGATTTATTGCACATAGCAAGAAACTAAAAGTCAAAGTAGACATGATTTCTTCAAATCTTGGAAGAAAATAGATGTATATATATACTATCCATTTGATGGAAATCTTGTGGTGTAGGTCAGATTGAGTTAAAACCTGAAACCTATTATTATAGCATATTCAGGTACTATGCTATTTTTTATCATCTAGTTTTGGAGACTTTTGGAAATCTGGGCTACTTATTTTTAATGGTTAAAGAAATTAATTGAGTAACAATTTCAGATAAGTTGTTTTTAAAAACACACACAGTGTTTTTTAATTTGGATGAATAACTTTGGATTAAGTGATTTTCTTGGTTAATTTGGTACAACCCTATAATCTGCTACTCTTCCGCTTAAAAGGAAAAAGGCTTCCTTCCTAACTATAGCTATATTCTCCCTATACCTTTCCCCTGTCCCCACCCTTTTGGTGTGGGTGGCCTAGTCCCTTTTAGGAATCTGATGAAATCTGTGAATCCCCTCCTTTGAAAAGTACATCAGCGTTTCCTTGTAATTTCAGGGAGTTCAGGGATTCCTCCCTTCCTCCCACACATATCTTTTTGCTCTGATAGGGGCCCATGGATCTCAGGCAGTCAGTAAATATCCTTAGAAAATAAAATTCAAACTCTCTCATTATTCTAAATATTTAACAGTTTGCCTTAGAAATAACAATAAAATAGTGTCATTGATACCCATGTAATAATTACAATAGTAGTAACTAAATAATAATAGTTAATATATGCTAACCTATGCCAAGTCCTATATTAAACCTTTAGCCAGGATTAATGGTTATATTATTAATGATATTTCCAAGTGCTTTTTCTAAGACATTTATTTTGTGCCTTAGAAAATACTATATCTTTAGAATACAGATTTAAAAAAGAGATTATCGCACTTTGATTCTAAGACCTTTTCTTACTAATCTTCATTCATTGCATTTGTGAGGTACTGAAATCCTTTTTAGAGTACTGAATTTACTTTTAGTTCTCTAATTCCAATAGTCTCTTTTTTGTTTCTAAGCCTCTTTGTCATCCTTTTTCTTCTGAAAATTAAGTATCCCACCCAAGACCCACCATATTCCTTGATTTCTATAAGTTTCAGCATGGGCATATTTTGCATATTTCCCTAGAAAATTTGCTTTGGACACTCCCCAAAGTCTAACATAGTTGCTACTCCCATGTGCTGCAGTAGCGTGCGTGCACTCTCCGTGTGTGTGTGTGTGTGTGTGTGATAATAAATAATAATTTTTATGTAACCCTAAACTGTGTTACAAAGGAAGAAATATGGCTTTCTTATTTATTCATTTAATTGACAAATTTTTATTTAAATACATAGAATTTGGCACGCATTCTTCTGATGTAGAATGTACCCTATAGTTCATTCAAAGAAGCCTGGAAAAGTTGAACAGTGAATTACAATTAATTGGAATTAATTTAATTTTATAATGGGATTGATACACTTTGCTCTTACAACATAAAACATGGACATATACTCTAGTGTTCGTAAAGAGCTTACCCAAGAAAGTCAGTTCTAAACCCTAAGTAGGAAGCTAGAAAAAACATAAGACAGAATATGAATGGAATAAAGTATTCAGTGTACTGGAACATTGCATTCAGGAGAAGTGAATACCATAGGATGAACCACAGTTGATGGTTCAGTCATAAAGTTATGTTTTAACTTTAAGAAAAATGTGTTGCTATTAAAGGACATTTTTGAAAGATCACTCAAACTGCCATGGATTGGAGGGAAACAGAACTGAAAGCAGGGAGATGAGTTGAAACTTTTGCAGATGTTTGTAGAGTACGGTAGTGTGAGGGTAAGAATGGGGTATGATTACTGAATGACACAGGCTTCTTTTTGGGGTGATGAAATATTCTGGCGTTAGATAGTGGTGATGGTTGCACAACCTTGTGAATATACGGGGAACAACTGACGCCACTTGAAAGTGGTAAATTTTATGGTGTATGAACATGTTTCAACAACAAAAAATTTTTAAAAATTTAAAAATTAGATTTACCAGGGTGACATTTGTTAATAAAATTGTGGGTTTCAAATGTATGATTCAATAATATATCATATGTATCATTGCAATTTTGTGTTCACCATCCAAAGTCAAATCTCCTTCCATCACCATATATTTGACCCTTTGTATCCTTATCTATCTTCCCCACCCCTTTCCCTCTGGTAACCACTAAACTGTTTTCTGTGTCTATGAGTTTTTGTTTGTCTTGTTTATTTTGTTGCTTTCATTTTTAGATTCCACAAATGAGTGAAATCATACGGATCTCAACTTTTTTGCCTGACTCACATTACTTAGCATAATAATCTCAAGATCCATCCATGATGTTGCTAATGGCAGTATTTAATCTTTTCTTGTGGCTGAGTAATATTCCATTGCATATGTATCACATCTTCTGTATCCAGTTATCTATCGAAGGGCACTTTGGTTGTATCCATGTCTTGGCCACTGTGAATAATGCTGCAGTGAACATTGGGGTGCATATATCTTTACAGGTAAACGTTTCCAAGTTTTGAGGATAGATACCCAGAAGAGGCATTGCTGGGTCATATTGTAATTCTATTCTTAAGTTTTTGAGGAACATCTGTACTCTTTTTCCATAGTGGTTGTACCAATTGACATTCCCACCAGCAGTGTATTAGGGTTGCTTTTTCTCCACAACCTCTCCAACACTTGTTATTATTTGTCCGCTCGATAGTAGCCATTCTAACAGATATGAGGTGTTATGTCATTATGATGTTGATCTGCATTTTACTAATAGCTAGTAAAGTTGAGCATCTTCTCATATGTCTGTCGGTTGTTTGTATGTCTTCTTGAGATAAGTGTCTGTTTAGGTCCTCTGTCCATTTTTTAATTGGATTGTTTTTATTATTGAGGTGTATGAGTTCTTTATATATTTTAGATATTAGCCTCTTATCGGAGGCATTGTTTGCAAATATCTTCTTCCATTCATTGGTTGCCTTTTTGTTTTGTTGATGGTTTCTTTGCTGTACAAAAGCTTTTTAGTTTGATATAGTCCCATTCATTTATTTTTGCTTTTATTTCCCTTGCCTTTGAGGTCAAATTCCTAAAATCCTCTCTAAATCCAAGGTCCATGAGTTTATCACCTATGCTTTCTATGCAATTTATTGTTTCAGGTCTTATATATTTAGATCTTTTGAGTTAACTTGGATGAATGAATGGTGACCAATAGCAGTCTAGTTTCATTTTTTTTTTTTTTTTTGTATGCTGCCTTCTTATTCTCCCAGCACCATTTATTGAAGAGGCTTTCTTTTCTCTATTATATATTTTTGGCTCCTTTGTAAAAATTATTTGCCGATGTGCATGTGGGTTTATTTCTGTACTCTGAGTTCTGTTCCACTGGTCTGTGTGTCTGTTTTTCTGCCAATATCATGCTGTTTTAATCCTTGTCACATTATAGTATAATTTGAAGTCAGGCAGTGTTCTACCTCCAACCTTGTTCATTTTTCTCAGGATTGCTTTGGCTATTCAGAGTCTTTTGTGATTCTAACCAAAGCTGATGATTTTTTGTTCTCTTTCTTTAAAAAACGCCATTGAGATTTTGATGGGGATTGCACTGAATCTATATATTACTTTGGGTAGTATGGCCATTTTAATTAAGCTGACTCTTCCAACCTGTGAACATGAATATCTTTCTATTTCTAACAACACAACAACAAAAAAAAATTAAAGAAGCTTTTGCAATAGTCTAATTGAGAGGAGGTGGTGGAATGTACCGAAGTGGTAGCAATGGAGAAAGAAGTAGAAATGGTAGCTCTGGTAGCTAAAATAGGGCTCCTAGGCATTTAGATATTAGATTTAGTTATCTGAAGACAGGTCTGAGCTAAAACTAGAGGTGAGCAGTTTCAATGTATAGATGGTAATTGAAACCATGGGAGTATATTAGATTAGATCGAGAAAAATTGTATAGGGTGAGAAGAGCAGGTAATCCTTGGATCCAGGCCTATGATACACTAAGGGATGAGGAAAAGAAAAGACGCTGACAAAAGAGATAGAGAAATGCTGCTTTATCCATTATTTACTACAATAATGTCCAACAAATGGGAGGTGATCAAAAAATATTTATGGAATGAGTTGAATGAAGTTAGATTAAAAATTGTTTTATCATATCTCTGTCTTATCATCACCATCAGTACTCTTTAACAGGCACTACTTACTTTATTTTATTCAATTCTCACAATAATTCTACAAGACATATAATTGCTGATGGAGTATGTAATTTACCATCCCAGGACTAGATGAACTATATATATCTGAGTCAAAGTTTATCTTTTTTTTACTACTAGGCCAAAGTTTCCCAAAATTTCTTCTGAGATAGACAGTCACAGGTATTTAATAACAAAAATAACAAAAGAACCATGTTGAGATAATAACAAGATTATTGGGAATCAATTTTTTTTAATAGGGTGCTTGCCAACTAGGAAAATGGATCAGTTTGGGCAGGAAAGGAGCATAACATAGTAGTTACTGAGGGAGAATGGATTCTTAATATATATGAAAATTTTATGTTTCACTTTGTCTTACTTGGTAGCATAGCAATCCTCTGAGAGAATCAATCCTTTAAATTATGTAATATATGCTATTTTCCTAACCACTACTTCAATTTCAATTTCCTCATCACCCTATGCAATCTACTTGTTGCTGTTATTGCCCAGTTTTGACATTTAATTTCTTTTAGTTGTGCTTTACAGTTTTTCTGAAATGCCTCATTGGGTTTTCTGGTATAAAATTTTTTATGTTTGGCTTATCTCGCAACTATTTTATTTAGTATCTAAGAATCATTCTTTATCATTCTGTTATGAATTGAATTAAAAAATATAACATTACTTTAGAAGTGACTGACTCTTGAGCATTGTTGTAATTTATATAGTTATAAATATTACATTTAGGTGACAAAGAGGAAATTCATCTGGAAGGTGAAGTTAATATTAATAGAAATCATTCCATATGTTGTTCAAGACTCTCGATGTGAAACTTAATATGTCATTTATTCAGCTTCTATTTAAATTCAGTTATAAATTTTCTCCTCATTCCTTAATGAGGCATCATCTCTTATCATCTCACTCCTTTGCTCAAAAACCAACTCTCATTTGTACCCTTCTACCTACAGAATGTTGCCTAAACTTATTAAAGTGGCTTGTGATGATCTGGCCTGGATCTACTTTCCGCATTAATCTCTCCTCCCACATAGTGCTTTGTCATTACTCTCCTAGTAGTTCTTTATTTCTTTTTTTCATTGTTTTTGTTAACACTATATTCCTTTATTTCCCAAACCGTGTGCTAAAACCCCTTGGGGCTGCAGCAAATCCACATTGATTCTGCAGGTTATTTTAAATTTTCTAAGGAAACAGTGACATCTATTAGGTAGATACAGCATGAACCACCAGCTCCAGATATTTTCATTTTAACATTAGATTGCTACATTCCTTTTGGTGATATCGTATACTTTGGAAAATATACTGGGGTTTTGGTGGTTTCTCTGATTGAAAAAAAAAGTAATGCACAAAAATCAGTGTGACACAGGAAATGAGAGTGGTGGTGACCAGTCTGATTCCAAGGTCTGAGAATTTTTCAGTGTACAATAAATACTAAATTATTAGGAAATAAATATTTATTAAGTGTTTGAAACTTACTACTTAAATAGAATTTCTTTTACCTTAGGAACACCATGACAAAATTCCCAAGACAAGAAGAGTCATATGTTCTGTGCCTCTACTTTCTCTCCAGTTTATAACCATTTTTGAAAGTTACACCCATCCTTCAAAGACTAGTTGATAATGTCACCCATCTCTGGAAGCCTTTTCTGATCCCCTCGGCTACAGTTAGTCTCCCTCCTTAGTGTTTCCTGGTGGCATTCTGCCTTTATTATTACTTTTAAAATTGAATTCAACAATATTTATTTAAAGTTAACCAATTATAACTGTGGCTTTCTTGTTCTCCTGTTAGGTGTAGTTACTTGCAATATAGTGCGAGCTCTTTTATTTTCCATATAAAAGTGACCCAACTATAATAGGTCTTATTTACTGAGCTAAAATGCATTATGGTTAGTCTGTTTCTAATTTTTCAAATATGCTTACAAGATCATTTGTTGTATTATCAACATTGTATTTGAAGGAATTGGAGTTTAGCAATGTTGGTTTCCATAACACTGACATACCTAACCTTTGGCTAGTCTAGTTCATTTTCATTTTACTGTTGATTATAGAATCAGTTTTTAGAAATCCTATTGAGATTTCTATGGGAGTTGCAGTAAATCTATGAATCAATTTGGGGAGAATTGCTGTCTTAAGAATATTGAATTTTCTAATCTGTGCAGATAGTATATATCTCCATTTATATAGGTTATTTTTCCTCAACAGACTTCTGTAGTGTTCTGTGAATAGGTTTTACATGTTTTCTTAAATTTGTCCAGATACATTTCATTTTTTTCATACTATTATAAATGACATGGTTTTCTTAATTTTAATTTCAACTGTTCTTGATAATATGTAGAATTACATTAGACATGTATATGTTGATCTTGAATCCTGAGACCTTGATAAACTCACTTTTTATCCTAGAGCATTTATGTAGATTCCTTATGATCTCATATATTCCTTAAACATGCACAGATTGGTATCTAGCCAAAGCCTCAAGAGTTACTGTATATGGATTTTGGTTCATCTCTGTTTACCCATTTCAGAGAGAATGCCAGGGTCTCTTTGGCTTCTTCCTCCCTGCATCATAGTCTGGAAATTGCCTCCTGGCAGAAAGCCTGCATGATGTCAGGGTTCACCTTGTTTTCTTTTCTATCAGAGATTACAGTCCTGCCCTGCCTGATGTCCAGTGTCTGAAAATTCTGTAATTGTTTCCTTTTGGTTTTGTTTTCTAGTTATTCACAGCACAGGGGCAATTCTGAACCCTGCTACTCCCTTAGAACTAGAGTAGAAGTTAAAGATAGATGTTTAAGGGTGTACCCTTCATATATAAACAAAGAGGGACTGGGGCAATTTGTTTTAGCTAAATGAAGCCACATAATCAAAGGCTAAATCTCTTTTCTGGAAAATCTGAAAATGTTGTGGTTGTGACTTTGTATTAGGGCCACTGTCAATTTCATCTTTATCCTCTAGTGGACATGCATTAAATGACTGGATGTCAGAATGGTAGGAAACAGATTTGTTAGGTGTTGATAACACATTGTGTTCGAGATTAACGTTAGAGATGTACTAAAATTTTAACAGAACTCTTAGCACGTTAATATATAAACTTAAAAAATTGATATTTTTAATCTATTTCAACTTTCTTGATTATAACATCTTTACTTACTCAGCTAGGTTATTAAATGCTTTGAAGAAGTGAACATGGCTTCTATTTCTTTTGTGTGTCTACTTTGGCTTACTAAAAACTCTCATTTTATATGGACTAACTTTTGAGTGGAAATCACTTATCAAGAGTAAAGTTCTCACATTTTGGCAGTGTCCTGATGTACTGATAACAGAAATAGCCGGAAAGTTAGCCAGTTTCCTATGATGAAATATTCAATAGTGGAATTATATATAACGAAACCTGAATATTTCTGTTGTTTGTCCATTTTTGTGTTACAGGTTTAAGTAATACTGATTTGTAATGGGAACCATTTCAGTTCATTTAAATCCTGACTATAGAAGTGTTATAAATCAACTTTAAGCCTGGTAGTGAGTTGATATAGTCCCTTTTTCAGACTATAGTTTGAACATGTCAATCTTTATTATAATTAGGCTGAATTACATTATGACTTCATTTTTACTGAATGAAGTTTCCTATTAGTTTGATGGCATATTGTTATTTAAAAAATCATAGTGAAATTTGTTATTGATGATTTTGTATTTTACTGCATAAAAAAGACATCGTTGATCATTTAACCATGCTTTCTACATGAATAAAAGTAACGTATAGAATAACACATATTCTGTTGAATTGTACTTTTGAATTTGTACTTTCCCTAAGTCTGGTTTAAAGTATTTAAAATCTTTTAGGCATTGATATAAATGCATTTCAAGATATTACCTGCTTCATGTGATTTACTCATTTAATAAATGGATTGATAATATTAAAGATTGAATAAATTCATTTAAAATATTGTTATTCTTTAAACAGAATGATTGATTTAGTTACAATATTTTTGGTGTACTCCTTAATTTTGAAAATTTTCTAACTTAAAGAAATGTAGAAAGAATAGTAAAATGAACTTCTTTATATCCTTCACATGGATCTACCAATTGTTAAAATTTCAGCACATTTGCTTTCTTTTTTTATATATATACATCTACACACACACACACACACACACACACACACACACATTTATGTAGATCTCTAAACCGTTTTGAATTATTTACCCCCTGTTTGAGAAATTTAGAATTGATACAATACTATTTTCTGATATGTAATAGGTAGTATTACAATTTCGGCAGTTAATCTGATAATATCCTTTATAGCTGTTTGAGTTAATTCTCAGTTAAGGACTCAGTAAGGATTACAAATTGCATGTATTTGTCATATTTCTTTAATTTACTTTGATCTATAACAGTCCTTTCTTCCACATTTTTTTGGAGGGAGGGAGTGTCTTCCTAGGCATTTCTTTCCTTTAAGAGTCCAAGCCAGTTGCTTATAAAATGTGCCATAATCTGGATTTACCTGATTGTGTCCTCATGATTAGATTCAGGTTAAACATTTTTGGCACAAATGCTACATAAATGGTACTGTGTATTTTTCATTGCATCACAGCAGGAGGTATATAATGTTAGTTTCTTGCTTTATTGATGATGCTAAGTTAAATTATTTGTTTAATATACCATCTCTCAGATTTCTTGCTTGGAACCTTCTTCTCTTGCCCCATTCCATATTTACATTGCCCTTCTACAGAGCAGATTTGCTTTCCAACAGCATCAACTTTACATTCATTTGCTCTATCCTACAATACATGCCAAATAGTTTTACCAATAGCATTACCAACAATATACTTACTATTAAAGTTTAAGATTTTTTGTTTTTTGTTTTTCCTTATATTAGCATGTTGAAAAGTTAAAGTATTTAAAAAAGTTATTTGTATTTTTCTATGTGATTATGTGGTATTTAATTCGTTTATTTTATTGAATTTAACCTTATCATTTTTTTCTAATCGAATTTGAAATTTAAATTGAATCTCATTTTCAAAAATGTAAACTTTTAATGTTTCAAAAGTCAGTTTTATGTGAAGAATTATATTCAGAGAATTCTTTTTTCTATCTCTACTCCTGTTTTCCGTTCATACAACCCACTTTCATAGAAAACCATTTTCTTTAGTTTCTGGTTTATTCTTTCTGTATTTTTTAAACAAAATAAACAGACTTAAAACTGTATATAAATTCTAAAAGAATATGTGTGTATACTAAAATAATGTATGTTCTTTTTTTACACTTTCAGTGATATTTATATACAAGCATATACTTTATGTATAGTAATCATTATTACTATAATTACTTTACAGTAATGGTAGCATACCCTACAGTGCTGTCAGCACTTATTTTCTTAACGGTCATATCCTTAAAGCACATAGTATTCCTTGGTATGGATTGACTAGATATATCTTTGAGGTAATGAGTCTATATTGATCACCATTCAGTTTATAATCTTTTGCTCTTACGATGTGGCAATTAATATTCTTAAATAACACACATTCACACACAAGTGCAATATAGGACAAATTCACAGAAAGTGGGATTTCTGTCAGAAGATACAAATTACGTTTTTCTAAATATGGGCAATTCGTTCCTAATACAGATTGTAACAATTCATGGTCCCACAAAAACCTATGAAGATACGTTATTTTCTTAAAGCATACACACACACACACACACACACACACACAAACACACACACACACACACACACACACACACACACACACACACTTTTGAACCCTGCTCATTTTTTTTTAACTTCACAAAGTATCCTGGCAATTATTGCAGGTTAGTGAATATTCCATATAGCTTTTCCTTGTTCTTTTTTCTTTTTTTTTTTTTAAATTGCTTTGTGGTATTCCGTTGAATGGCTTTATCATAATTTATTCAAATAGTCTTCTATGGATGGATATTTAGGTTGTTTCCAACATTTTGGCTTCATAAGTAATGTCTCAAAAAATACCTATCCATGTGTTGTTTTATATTTGTAGACATGTATCTTCAAGATAAATCCCTGGAAGTAGGATTGAATATCATCATATAGTTACTATATCTTTATCTTACAGTTTTCTCTGGGCTACCTTTTGTTTTTCTCATCATTCCTTTAACTCACAAATATACATGCATTTTTCTTATACACCAAATAATAGAGAATGTGATAAGATTTTGATGTATTTTGACTTTGTATATATTGAATATTATTTTAACTCTAGGTATTAGAAACAAAATAAATGGTGGCTTTAGAATAGCTAATTAGAAACCTTAGGAATTTGAGCTAATTATGAAAGATAACATTTCATATCAGTGAAAAGTATGCATTTAAAAAATTCACTATATAGCAAAGAAATTAAAGTTTATAAGACTAATGAAAAGATAAGATACTAGAATTAGAATTTTTAACACTATTTCTGAATTTTAAAAAATAACTTATTACACATGAACATACTTTAGCTTGGTTTATATATGAATTACCGCAAGTATGACAATAATAGTGACAACTACAGCTAATATGTATCATTTACTATGTGCAGCCTAGTAGGCTCATTAATACATTTAAATTAACTTAAATTATTTAATCCTCAATAACCTTATGAGGTGTATTTATTTACAGATGAAATAAATGAGGCATAGAAATATTAAGTAACATATTCTTTCTCATACAGCAAATAAGTGGCAGAGGCAAGATTGGAATCCAGACAGTCTTCAGTATAGATTCTTGACTTTTAATGACATTGCTATGGTACTTCTATTGGGACTCACTATTATTTTTCTATATTAAGCCAGCATTGACCTAAGATCTATTTGACTTTAAATTCTGAGTTCTTAACTACTGTGCTCTATTTCTTTCTCCAAAAGTAGTATAATAAGGTTTTATGTGGTTGTTATAGCAAATTTGTTATCATAAGTAGTAGTACAGGATTAGAATTCCATTCTTAACAGCCACGGCTTCTAACAAAGTATCCCTTTTATGCCTCTGTCTATGGCAGAATACTGAACTATGTGTACCATTTTTCTGATCTACTGAAATTATTTATATTTCTGTTTTTCAGTGGATGATTCAGCAACCACACAAAGCAGCAACATTTTTTGGATGCATCGGGATAGATAAATTTGGGGAGATCCTGAAGAAAAAAGCTGCTGAAGCCCATGTGGATGCTCATTACTATGAGCAGAATGAGCAACCAACAGGAACTTGTGCCGCATGCATCACTGGTGACAACAGGTCAGTGTAATTCCAAGGGAAGCCTGTACTAATTGGCTGTTTAAACAGTGGTAAAATCTGAATCGAATATGAATTTTGGATTTAGACCTTACGTTTATAATTGCTTTTAATATTTAATAAACTCTTCTTCCTTTTATCGTTTTTCCTTTTTTTTAATGGCCTTTGTTGAACCTGTTGTCTGCATCAGGCATAATGGAATGAAAATTTTGAGATTATCTGGTCTAGTCTCTCTTTTTATAATTAGGATCAGAAAAGGAAAACATTTTATTCAATGTCATAGCTAGTTTCTTCCGAACTGGGATTAGAAAGAAATATTCTTTTCATCATATCCTGAGATTGGAATATATGTATTTTTTAACATATATAAAATACTGTATTATATCCAGTCTCATAGGAATTAAGTCATCTAAAGCATTTCTGGCAAATAGTCATTCATCCATATGAAACAACTTCAGTCATGGGTAATGCACCACTCAAGGAACAACCCATTACATTTTTACAGTTTTACTTTTTAAAAATTCTTCTTTATATGAACTTTGACTATATCTCTAAGGGCCCTCAATGCATTGGTTGGTTGTATTTGTGCCTTTTGCAGCTGCATGAATTTCTTCTTCAGTACATTCATACATTGCTAACAGCATTATTACCATATTGCTCATCAGCAAAGGCTTTTTCCTCCTTTGCAAGGGAAAAAACAACCTAACTTTTCTAGCTGTTATATTGTTAGAATCGCCAAAAGAGAGCCCTGTTTAAATAGTAATTCACTAGGAATTTTACATTCATTGCAACTGGAAATATTTAGTTTGTCTTCCTCCATTCCCCATCCCCCTTTCATTCTTTTTTTTTATTACCTAATTTTCTTCTTTTATTTCTTCCCTTCTCTCGCCCTTGTTCCATTCCCCTTTCTAACCTCTTTCATTTTTGCTCACTCTTTGACCTCCAGCAAACATATGTTAAGGACTTGACACTACTCCAGGCAATAGTCATCAAATAACTGAAATACAACTTTCAAAAATAATTAGAATGCCAAAACCTTTTAAACCTGTCTTGTAACTTTATTTTTTGAGTGTAGGAACATGTTACGATTTTAAGGCTTCAGTAAATAAAACCATCCATTGTTCACACATATTTGAAATTTACTTATTTAGACCTTTCCCCTTTTTAGCTTCTCTAACACCAATATTAATATCCAGGTGCAAAGTTTTCCCATTAGAGAGAAAAGGTCAAGTTTTACCTCTGACATCACTCAAACTAGAGTAAAATTGACAGGTTATTTTTGTATGCTAAATTGCTATTTTAAAGAGCAGTTATTTTAATATTAGGTCCTCCAGATGTCAACAGCTTAATTTATATACTAATTTTATGGTTATGATGATCAGTATTGTTGAAATGATACTGGAAATCAGAAACTGGGGGAAACCCTCCATATTTAACTCATTATCCAAACTGTGGAACCTAATAGATTTGGATAAATTGTTTTAGAGAGGGATGGTAACTCACTACCACTATCCAAAACTCAAGAATCAAAGAGTTTAGATAATGCAATATTCTTTTTAATCCATCTTCTCATTCTCTAAATTCTGACCCAAATGCATTTGGATAGTTAGAATACTTGTGGGTTTTCTTTTTTTTTTTTTTTTTTTTGAGAAACTACGTAGTTTCCTATCAAAGAGTAGTTTTATTATTAAAATAGAGTTTAGTAGCTGGTACCAGAAATGTTTGCTTTTACTTTATCAAAATTTTGCTAGTCATGATTACTAAAATATTTTTTATAAATTAGGACTAATTATTCTTAACTTTAGAATATAGTTATTGGCATATGCATATATCGATGCACATTACTCTTCATTTGTTTAATTGAACATAAACAGATCTATCTTCTGTAGTCAACTGGCATGTGGATGAATAGAAATATATTTTGTAAGAGAATCAATTTATTCTTTTCTAACAGAGGAACCAATCACAGGACCACAATCTCAAATGATGAGATGATATATTTGGATTTTTTTAACCATAACTGTTATCATTGATTACAAAAGTGAAAAATTGTCAAGTTATTTTTTAACTTCTGAGTCAGAATGAGGAGGTCACATATTTTTATTAATTTGTATATAATGTAAATGATTATTAAGTTTAATCGCTAGGCAATAACAAAAAGCTCTATGTGGTACTTGTAGCAAGATTTTATTTTTTAAAATTTTTTAAATTTTTATTTTTTTTTACTTAAATAGCTTGATTTATTAGACATATATATAACTATCAAATTTATTAAAATATATACATTCTAATCAAATAGACATTAACATTTGTAAAATAACTAATATATGTTTAATTTTCTATTCACTCAAAGCAAATATAATTAATATAATGCAAAAACAAGATTTTAAATATAGTATCCTGCATAGATTTTTCAGCTGCACAACTGTACCAGGACAGGAAGTTTTCAGCTGTAGGAACTAATTTAAATTTATTCCGGTCCTTAAAATATAATGCTTTGTAAATTAATTTCACATAGTAGATATGGTCTATATTTATATGTATGTTTTGTAAAATTAATCTTGTACCTGACTTTTAAAGTCAAGTAATAATAATAAAAAATACATAGTATGTTGATACTAAAAACTGGTTTTTATTTGCACATTTTTTACGTAATGGCATTGTAGCTTTTATTTCTTAACTGCATTTTGAACTATTAAAATGTAGAAAGTAGATAATCTTATTTAAGTATCAAAAGGAAACTTAAATACCACTTTCTCAAAATACTGGGTGGCATTTAGAACAAGGATTACCATCTCTTTATTTCAAAGGCAACATAGAAGTCTCAAAAGTTCTCAAAACAAAATTAATTTTATATACATTATTAAAATCAATATACAGTAGTTTTTAAGAATTAAAATTGTAAAAAAATTTGTGAAAAATTTGTTAATTAACTGTATAGAAATACATGGCAAGTTTGCAACAAAAGGAACAAACTATTTACACAAAAAAACCTACTTGCTTTTTGTTGTTGTTTTAGGTCCCTTGTAGCTAATCTTGCAGCTGCCAATTGTTATAAAAAAGAAAAACACCTTGATATGGAGAAAAACTGGATGTTGGTAGAAAAAGCAAGAGTTTATTATATAGCAGTAAGTATTTACCTAATTCAAATTTCTTGTGTGTATTTATAAATTATAGTTGTTTGCTGATACAACTTTTTAAATAATTGTCTTTTATCCTGCAAAATATTTACACATCTCTAAGCATATGTTAGGTTCACTATTACAAATACAGACAAGAAATATGATCATTAATGGAAACATAATTTGTATTATTTACTTTCAAGCCTACCTCTTTTTGGATACATTATACATAATTTGTTAACCAAGTATGGAATTCTGTATTAAATCAGTTTCTTAAGATCTTTGAGAGTAATTCTGCAAATTTATATTTTATATTTTTAGGCTACTTGTGAATGATACATGCATTGTGTGGGAAAATATTAGTAGTATTAAATATTTATTGTAAACAGTTTGAGCTTATTTGCCTAAAAAAATCCTAGTTGCTATTTATTCCATAGTAATTACCATGACACCTTTTAATTTAATATTTCAGAAACATTGATCGTGACAAATCTCATAAATCTGAGAATAAGGGCAGCATGTAATTTGAATTATTAAGTCTTTTGGCATAAAAATAATTGGTTAAGAATTTATTTCTAAAATAAGACTGTACTAAAAATCCTCCTGAATTAACCACACCATGAATACCTTATTTTATTTAATATGAGTTAAATGTGGCTAATCACAAATAAGTAGATACCTATGAAAAATCAAAAGCACCTCATATGCATATAATATATGGTTTTGATATAACAGCTGCTGCCATTCACTACCTGAGCTGTGAAACAGCTGGTTAGACGTGTAAAAAATTGATTATCTAGTAGGAACATGCTTATTGAAAATACAATTATTTCTTGCAGCCTGGTGTTAATGTCTCCTACAGCATGTTTATGTGCACTGCTGTAGGCTTTACAAGGTTGTTATTGATTCCTCTGTATAGCAAACCCTACCCTTTTTTATAACTGTCATAAATGCTTACATTGAGAGGATTATGTAGAGGAAAGACATGTTACCTACACGTTCTGCTCGTATGAGAGTAAACATTTCAAAAATTAAAAATTTTTCTCTCTCAATTATCTTCTATTTTATTTTATTTCTCAAAATGGTCTCTCTTTTTCTCTCAGTTAATATCTCGGTAGGTAGCATGTTTTTGTAGTGTGGTACTTTTTGTACTATTTTAAACCATCTTACATTGAAAGTCTGATTTTCAAAGAGCACATGGCTTAATTTTTGCATTATTTATGTTAATTATATTGACTATGAAAGGTGACAATATATTATGTTGGAAAAGTATTTTTAACTGTTACAATTCTATGTATTTCAATGTATAGTAGTAATTGGACCCTGAATTATAAACTAACTTGGAAACAAGTCATAGTTTTAACAGTTATTCACATGTAACCCATTTAGCCAAGTTTGGGTGAATGGAATTTTTATAGCAGCATAGACCCAACTTGCAAACAACTCATAGTTTTAACAATTATGTGCCATATAACACATCTAGCCAACTTTGGGTGAATGGAATTTTTATAGGAATATTAACTATACAAGTACCATTTTGTATAAAGTGTGGAGTGATTAGTTTTGGTCAAATTAATAAAGAAAATTTAATTATTTGTTGAAACTTGTGTAGTATATTCAGCCAGAAACAAATATCAAAATGGATTCTTGTTGATGTCTCTGATGATAGCTGTTATCTCTTAGCTGCTCTTTTGGCAATTATATATAAAAAAAGAATGCTCTTTTACATTACTACATAAATCTATAGTTTGCTCAGAGTTTGACTATTTTAAAATAGTTCTGAAAATAGACTCATATTGGATACCTGGGATTCTGTTATTCTTGGTGGACGTTCAACAAATATTTATTTTGCTAACAACTAAGGGCATAATTTTTATTCATAAAAATCTGTGAAATCTCTTCTGAAATGTAATGTTATTTCTCAGAGACATTCTATAGTTCTTTTAAATCTTTAATTCCCATTGAGCACAGAGTATCTAGTCTGGTCTTTTCTTAGCATATGCTCAAACCAAAATTTTAGATTGAATAGATATATTTATACTTATTTCATCAAATCTTCTATACTTTCAGGTTCTATAGGGTCAGCAATATTCTCACATCATCATGATAAACTTCTGAGGTTTAACAAGTCAAAATTCTGGGCCCTCTTCAATTACAAAAAGTTCTTGATCTAAGGAAGCAACTCAGTATATCAATTCAATAAGTTTCCAAAATTAATACATCTGTCTGCATTATGTAAAATAAACCAAATCCTCACATTCAGCAATCCTTCTTCCCGTTATTCTATAAATTAGTAATGGTCATGAGCATTAAGAATATTCAAAACTTTAATCATTTTCTTTGTCATATAATACAATGAGCCTACAACAGAGAGTTCACATCTTTCCTGATTAAAAAAACAAAAAAAAAACAAAACACCAAAAAAACAAAAAAACAAATGGAGTATGCCTACACCAACATTCTCTTTTGGTTTAAATAAAATGTTAGCATCTTTTTTTTTAACCTTTATAGCAGTCCCATTAATGGCATATAAACTCAGTTTTTCACGTTTCAACCAAATTTCTTTTTAGGAGGTGATTAGGGATTACTGGTTATGTGATAATTACATTATTGAAAATATAAATCTGGGGTACTCTTCATCTTAATATCAGATTGTCATATCTTTCTTACAAGAAATATTTCTTGCAATAGCCCTTTAAGACTGATATTTAAGATAGGTTTATGAACAAGGTTAAGAAATCAAGAGATTAATTTTTCTAAATTATGTATTTCCTTTTTTAGACAATATTAATGTGGGAAAATGAGAAAATTAGCACTCAGTCTTTCAATCTGCCTCTTGATTTTTCAGTTAAATTTTTATTTTATTTTTACATTTTCAGTGTTTGAACATTTACATTCTTTTCTATAATCGTGATTCTTACTGTCTTAATTTTACATTTAAATGACTTGAATGCTTACAAAGTGCTTTACCCCATTTCTCTTATTTCTTTACTGTTTATTTTAATTATCCCCTAATTGGCTCCATTTTGTCTTCAAGCATTTCTACCCCAAGAAAGGACTCAGAGCTTCTTTCTTCTTGAGTTTTTATTTACTTCTTGTTGCTTTTATGTGTACAAAGATAATATGTCTGGTATAATATTTTGTGAAACAAAGTACTTTATAGACACGGTTTTATTGTCTTGTAGCACTTTTTATGAGAAATCTAAGCCCAAGTGATTTTTATTATTGGTGTTTTTTTGTTTGTTTGTTTGTTTCCTTTTTTCTGCTTACTTTGGATTCCTTTTGCTCTTTTCCTTCTTCTCCTACTCCCAGCCCCCACCCCCCGACTCCCCCACCTCCCTACAGCTTTCTTTGTTTCTTAAAATAGAAGAATAATTCATTGATTTGAGACTTCATTTCTACTATAGATGATTAGTGCTATAAATTTCTCTAAGCATTGATTTAGCTTCCTCCCTCCAATTTTGATATTTCATATTTTTATTTTCATTCAGCTTGTAGTACTTTTTACTTTTTGCTTTCTTCTTTGACTCATAGGTTATTTAGAAATGTGTTGTTTTCTAAACGTGGAGATTTCCTAGAGATCTTCTTTCTGCTACCATTATGAATTTGTATATTCCTCATTGCAATGCTATCAGACTTTTCAAGTAGTTTTGTAGTTTAGTTTCATTTTTTTCAATTGTATTTGACATACAATATTATATTAGTTTCAGGTACACAGTATACAACACAGTGATTAGACATTTGTATAACTTATGAAGTGATCACCCTGATAAATCCAGTACCCATATGATGCCGTACATAGTTATTACAATATTACTATTTTCTCCATGCTGTACTTTACATCCTCATGACTGTTTTGTAACTACCAATTTGTGTCTCTTAATCTCCTCCCCCTTCACTCATCCTTCCACCCCACAATTCAGCAGTCATTAAAATGCTTTCTGTATCTTTAAGCTTGTTTCTGTGTTTGTTTGTTTATCCTGTTCTCTAGATTCCACATATAAATGAAATCATATGACATTTGTCTTTCTCTGTCTGACTTACTCCACTCAGCACAATACCCTCTAGGTCCATCTGCGTTGTTTCAGATGGCAAGACTTCATTTTTTTTTATGGCTGAGCAATACCATTGTATATATGTACTGTCTCTTCTTTATTCAATTGTCCACTGATGGACACCTAGGTTGCCTCCTTATCTTGGCTGTTTTAAATAATGCTGCAATGAATGTATGAATTCACATGTCCCTTTGAAGTATTATTTTGTGTTTCTTTGGATAAGTACCCAGAAATAATATCACTGGGTTCTTCTTTGTCTCTTGTTATAGCCTTTGTTTTGAAGTCTGTTTTGTCTCATATGAGTATTGATACCCCAGCTTCTCCTGTCTCCCCCGCCGCCCCCTCCCCTCGCATATTCATGGATTATCTTTTTCCTTCCCTTTACTTTCAGTCTGTGTGTGTCTATTGATTTGAAGTGAGTCTTTTTTAGACAGCATTTGTAATCGGTTTTGTTTTCTTCTCCATTCATCTATCCCATGTCTTTTGATTAGAACATTTAATTCATTTACATGTAAACTAATTGTTGCTAGATATGTAGTTATTGCCATTTTATTATTTCTATTTTTGATTTTTTTTCTTCTTAAAGAAATCCTTTTAACTTTTTTTTGTAATACAGACTTGGTGTTAATGAGCTTTATCTTCTTCTTGTCTGAGAAGCTCTTTATCTGTTCTTTGATTCTAAATGATAGCTTTGCTGGGTAGAATAATCTTGGTTGTAAGTCCTCACTTCTCATCACTTTGAATATTTCCTGTCAGTCCCTTCTGGTCTGCAAAGTTTCTGTTGAGGAATTAGTTGACGGGATCTTATTTTTTTTTTTTGTCATTGGGATATTTATACCATTCCAATTTAATGTGAGTAGTGATATGGTTAGCTTTGGGTTCATCATCTTAGTACATCATTTCTAGATATAACATGGCAGACACCTCCAACCTTGGCTGCTTTTAAGATTTTCTATTTATTACTGATTTTGATCAGTTTGATTATGCTGTGCCTCACTGTATTTTTTTTTTCCATATTTCTTATGCTTACGGCTTGTTTAGCTTTTTAGAGCTGTGGTTTTATAGTTTTTACTATGTTTGGAATACTTTCAGTCATTATTTCCTTAAATATGTTTTCCGCCCCAACACTCCTTTTGGGCCTCAAATTGCACATATATTATGTCTCTTAACGTTGCCTTGTAGCTCAGAGATACCACCTTTTTCAGTTTTGTGAATTTTTTTTCTCCACGTGTTTCATTTTTGAGTCTTTTGCTATGCCTTCTAGTTCACTAATAGTTTCTTCTTTAATATCTGACCTGTCATTAGTCCCTTCCAGTGTATTTTTTATTTCGTTTGTTTTTTCATATCTGGAAAATTGGTTTACATATTTTATTTCTTCCTGTTTCTACCTCATTTTGGACATATAAAATACAATTAAAAGAACTGTTTTAATGTCTTTTCTTGTTAATTTTAACATCTGTGTCAATTCTGGGGTAGTTTGGAGTAGTTATCTTCCGCATTAAGGATTGTATTTTCCCTCCTCTTTGTATATCTAGTAATCATTGGCTATCAAAACTTTTTGAGTGCAGGATATTTCTATATTATTATAAATCTAATTGAGATTTATTCTGAGATGGAATTATGTTACTTGGAATGAGTTTGGTGCTTTTGGGTCTTTCTTTTGATTTGTTAGGTGAGTCCAGGATGGTGCTCATTCAGTAGTAATGGCGATTTTGACCCTTACGAACATTTGGCAAAGTCTGGAGACATTTTTTATTGTGATGACTAAGGGTTGCTACTAGTAGATATAGGACAGGAATGCTGCTAAGTATCCTGCAATGCATGAGGCACCACCCCACAACAAAGGATTATCCATTACAAAATGTCCATAGAACCAAGTTTAAGAAACCCTGGACTAAAACGAAATATTCCCTACTACCAAAGCAAGACTTTCTTGTATTCTATTAAATAACCCATTAATTTTAGGTTTTCTGCTGTAGATGGTGGAATCAGATACTACTCTCAGACATATGTGTACCCCAGGTACTGTTCCCTTAGATCCTTTCCCTCTAATACTTTTAGATGATATGATGGTTGGTTCCCAGGCTCTGATTTGGTAATGTTCAAGGGGAATCCTCGGCAGATTTCAGTGTCCTCAGTAAAGCTTTCTCTGCTCTGGTTTTTTAGCCTCTGAACTCTTACAACTCTGGTCTTCCTAGATTCATCTCTTATCTCCTCAGTTCACTGATCTGTACTCCAGTTCCTACTTCTTGTGCTGTAGCCTGGAACTTTCTCAAGGCAGTAAGCTAATTCAAGTTTATGCTCCCCGTAGGTGGTTACTTATCTCTCAAAGATTACTATTTTTCATTTTTGATGTCCACTGCCTTGAAAACCATTGTATCATTCATCCTGTCTGTTTTTGTTTGTTTTTGTTGTTTCAGGCTGGAGGATAAATCCAGTTCCTGTTTCTTTACAGTCTTCTGCCTTGCATTGTTTTTTGAGAGGAAGTCTGTTGTCATTATCATTGTTCCTCCTTATCTAATATATCTTTTTTTTCCTCTGTCAGCTTTTAAGATTTTTTCTTATTTACTGGTGGTAAGCAATTTTATTATGATGTACCTTGATGGAGTTTTCTTAATCTTTCTTGTGATTAGGGTTCATGCAGTTTGGAAATTTTTCTGTAAATAAATTTTCTCTGCCCTCCCCCATCCACCTTTGAGGACTCCAAGCCACTTGAAGCTCTCCCATGACTCAGTGATGCTCTTTTCAATTTTTTTCTCTCCTTTTTAAAAAATAATTACTATTGCTATGTTTTGACATTTACTAATCATTTCTGTTGTAATGTCTAATCTGCCATTAATCTCATCCAGTGTTTTCTTTTTTAATCTCAGACATAGTTTTTATCTTTGGAAGTTTGATTTGGGCCTTTTTTACTCCTGCCGTGTCTACTTTATGTATGCAGGTTGCCATTTGCCATATTTAACTTATGAAATACAGTTGTAACAACTTTTTAAAGTCCTTGTGTACTAATTGTTTCATATATATATATATATATATATATATTTTTTTTTTTTTTTTTTTTTTTTTTTCTGATTCTTACCTTGGTGTTGGGTTGTTTCCTCGTGCACATATGCTGAAGACCCATGCAGATCTCCAGAGTTCTCATTTTGTATCTCTTTGTTCAAAGTGGCTCTCTTCTGTTCAGTATTCTGCCCTTGCGTGTGCTAGGCATCTCAGTCTCACTGAGTGGAGACTACTAGACTCTGTTTAGGTTCTCTCTGCCTGGAAATTCTCTAGGGAGTAAGTTTGAGTAATTATAGAGATCACCTTATATTGTTCCTCCTTTGATTATTATTCACTGACTAAATATTGTTATTTCATACTTTTTTTTTTCTATTTTCATAGTTGTTTAAGATGGGAATGTAAATCCATTTCTCATTTACTCCATTTTGGTTAGAAGTGGAAATACTTTGGTTGACTTTGCCTTTCCCATTTTTAGATGACTCTCTTTTTTAGCAAGACTGCTTAACTTTTTCTTTGAATTTGAACCTGTTAATACCTTAACCATGATTTATGTTTGTGTCTATTGTTGTATACTGACTTTTCCTGAAATAAGGTATTTATTTTAAACTGCAGATTTAGTTCTCAGTTAATCTAGCTAATTCTGTCTTTCCCTGTCCCCAAATTTTATTTTTCCTTCCTTGAACTATTAGAATATCTGAACGACCAAAACCATTATTGATAAATGTATGTAGAGAATAATCAAGTAACAGCAGAAATCTCAAGTTGTGGTGAGAAATTAGTCTTAAGGCTGATTCAACCTCAGTAACTCTCCAAAGTGGTATTTTAGATTCTCTAAAATTATCTAGTGCTCCCATTTTAACATATAAAAATAATTTTTAAAGTTTTCAGCTAATATGTAGCTGTTCATTTATGTATAATTACTAATGTTGCAGTCATTTTTTCCAATATTTTCAGTCGTCTCTTTATGGTATTTTACATTACATTGTGAGTACAGTAGGATTTCACATAGAAATTTATGCATTATTTCTAATAACATTTTTTTTATGAGAAGAAGTTTCCAAGTTTCAAATATACTATAAAGCACAAATCAGCTTTCAAGTTTAGGCTTATTATAGGGAGAATTTTAAACTTTGGAGATTAAGCAGATATTTAAGAAGTAGGTTTAACACAAGCTTTCGGTACTTTGTGACTTACTTTGCATAAACTAAGTTAGCTGCGTGTGTACCACCTTTTTAAAGAGTAAAAATTAATTACTGTAAATGATAGAATAGTGAATCATAGTTTGTCATTAATTGTCTAAGAATATGGGACTTGGAGTTTGAATTTTCCTTTGGCACCTATGCCTATTTTCTTCTTTCTGTCCTCATGGCTTATTACAGATCTTTTTACCTGTATTTATTTTATAACTCCATCCTGACTGCTTTTATCTCTTTTCAGCCTAGAACCTTACCATTCTGGGAAATATGGTTTTTATGAGGGTAGGATATTCAGCTGTGACAGATGTTTACTTCTGGGATAAAGGGAGGTATGATTATAGGCGAGTAGAGGAAATATAGTTTGGAGAAGTGTATAATCTTGGAGAAAAGGAATAGAGTTTGTACTTGGAAAGAAATATGAGTATAAAGAACAAGTAATAATCAGTAACAACTATTTAGGTTTTACATGTCTCACATTGTTGGCCTGGTTGGGTTTTCTATTAAAATTCTTAATGACACCATGTATAATAATTTATCTTAGTAGAACTGTTATTTAGAATCAGTTACAATTAAATATTTTTGTCAGTAATCTGAAAGCAATAATTAAAATCCTTAAAATGAAGTGTTGTTGTAAATTGTAAGAAATATAGTCTAACAAATCATATATTTGAAATTTACATGTTAGAAATGTTTTCTAAAACATTGGATAACAAATTAGAATTAATGTATTATGAGATATCATTGCTATTTTTTTAGAATTTGGTTACCTTTTGACAATATTTACTAAAAGATGTGCTTATGTAAAACTTGATTAGAAATTACAAAAGATTATTTTGATAATGCTCAAAATTTAATATATGTCATCTGGTATGATAAGCTCTATCATGAAAAGATTTTTAAAAGGTTTTAGTGAAAGTGAATGAATTTGTCTTACAATGATAACCTAACAGAAATCAGAGTAATGTAAAAAGAAATGAAAGGTAACCGTTAATATATATATATTTGAGATTTACTACCCGCCCAAACCTCCTCGTTTGTACAGTTGAAGAAGTTTTAATAACATATGGACAATTACTTAAACTCATTGCCTTAAACCATATTAGACCACAGCAAAAGCCTTCGTAATGTCAACCTTTGAAAGCCGTATTTCACACACACACACACACACACACACACACACACACATTTATACACACACACAAATATATGTATGTACACACACATATATACATATACATATATATATATATACACACACACACATATATATATATATATACATTATATATATGTGTGTGTATGTATTATGGTGACATTGGTTAACAAAATCCAGTAAGTTTCAGGTATACAATTCAACAGTAAGGAATACATATATCACATTGTGTGTTCGTTCACCACCCTAGTTAGATTTCTTTCTGTCACCACATATTTGACCCCTTTTATCCCATCTACCTCCCCCTCGCCCCACCACTGGGGTAACCACTAGTCTGTTGTCCATGTCCATGAGTCTCTGTTTGTTTATCCTGTTCATTTGGTGTTTTTAGGTTTATATTCCACATATAAATGATACGTGGTTTTTAACTTTTTGAAAGCTATATTATAATGAATATACTTTGTCAGAATAAGTAAACTAATAGATTTTTTTTAAAATGTAAGCTATTTTGTGAATGACAACTGTTTTAATAATGCCACAGTTTTTGTAAAACATTTAGATAGAATTTAAAGCAAATTTGGAATTTATTAATTTTTCTAATCTTCTGAAATTATTAAGAGGTAACATGGTTGAACTACTTCTGGCTTTTCATTTTATCAGTGTTCTAAATGCAGTTTTTGAACACTTATATTTTGGAACTCTTGTTGTATTGGTCAAATGAGTGATCACCATTTGGCTTTGTACCTGTATTTTTGCTCAAGTTTTGGACCATCCTGTTCCGGACTGCTTCATTGACTTCATTAGGTATTACCTATGAATTATTAAGCCTTTGAAAATGTCCTTGCAGGTAGCCTTAACTATTACATTTATAAATAATGAGAAGAAATATGTGTGGTTTTATAATTTTTTCTATCTGGAGCATTTCATGTTTGTGTATAATTCCTGGCACTTAGTATATACAAAACCGTCATTCAGGGGTTTAGACTTTTGTGTGCCAATTTGACATCCCTTCAAGTAAAGCCCACAATTATGTGGAAAAGACATCTTTCTTTAACTCAGATATAATATATAGAGATGTACAAGAAAAAAAACTGTTAATTATGTTGCTTCTTAAATATTAGCATTAGAGTTTAATTTTTAATTAAAAAAATTTTCAAGATGATATCGATATTCAGTAAATTACACAAATGATTATTGTTCTTCTTTCTCAATAGGGACAAGTTTTTTATTCTTGCTAAAAAATTTTTCAAATGAGAGTACGATTATAGAAGTTCTATTTGAATTCATTTCCAGTTTGTCTAGAATTGTTTTTTTCTGGCAGATTAAATTCTAACAGTATCATTTTTCAGTGATACTCATTGTGATTTTTATAGATATATTATTTTATCCAAGTTGGGTAATTTACTCCTATATGCCTATAATTTTTCTTAAGTCTTTTTTTTGGGAGCTATCAAAAGTAAAACTCTACTAAAAAGGGACTATTAAAGTAAAGTTCTTTTTGGTTAAACAGAATTATCTTTTTACTTACCTAGTTAGGAGTAAGATAGTATTGGTGAAAGAAGCTTTGAGTTCTAAAGATAAAGACTGGAAGTTTTTGTGTTTTGGACTTAATGGCATTATAATGAAGGCTTGGAATTTTATGTGAAGTTGAAAACCACACTATGTGCTAATTGCCTTAGAATGGTAAGAAAATAAACATATGTATAGCACTTAGTTGTTAAGACAGTAGGCCCTTATATAGAGCTCCAAATGAATTAACAAACCATCTACTGAGATATTTCCACTTCCATTTACTTTATTTATATATTTCAGACCAATCAGCAATTGTTTGGGAAAATGAACTGTTTACCAAATCTCTTTAATAAACATGATTAAGAAAGGAAAAATTTATAAATATTATGATGACAGCATACATCTTTATATGCTAGTTGTCATATCTTTGAAATTGCATACAAACTGGACATAAACAATCTAGTATCTGTAGAAGTCTGTCTAATTTGCCAACATATTTACATTATACATTGTAGAATATAGGTTAATATGGTTTAACCTATTTGTTCTGTTTTCTGTATCCTTCTAGATAAATAAAATTAGATTTAATCTTCTTATAACAGCTTTATTGAGATATTTATATGCCATAAAAGTCACCCGTTTAAAGTATATAATTCGATGATTGTTAATATATTTACAGAGTTCTGTACCCTTCGCCCTAATCTAGTTTTAGACCATTCACATCTCCACAAAAGGAAACTTTATATGCACTATGCATTAATCTCCATGGCCCCTGGATTCAGTCTTGTAGTCACAGCTCATAGTAGTTTCAATAATATCCAGGTACTATGGCTACAAATGATATAATTGTTTCTAATTAGACAAATTATGAATTCACATTTGTTGACATATGTCGTGGAAGTCATAAATCTTTTGATTTCTTGCTGTTACCTATTTCTCTTTTATACTTTCTCTAAAGAGGGTTTTTTAAGCTTTTGTTTTATTTGTTCTAGATATAATGTTTTTGGGTCAGTTCTTTAAAATGTCAGTTTATTTTTCTGATTTGGGTGGATGGTATGTAGTGGATGAAGTTTGTTTTTTTTTAAAGCATTTGGTAAAGTAGATGAAAAATTGAGAAAACAATTTTTTTCCTTTCTAGTACTTAAGGCAAGTAGATATACATCCATATTTGCTATTACCTAATTTCAGACAAATACAGGTTTCTCAGCTATGCAGTAGGGCTCGTTTGACTCTAATCTCTTGTGTCTATCATGTGTTTTCTCTGACCCCTTTCAAATAGCTTCTAGCAGCAATAGGGAACCCTTTGGACTTACAGGACATATTCATATTATTATTTTCACTGGTATTGTCCTGATATAAATTAGGAACATTAGCAAATCCTAAATAATTGAAGATGTTTGAAGGATAGATTGCCGCTTTTCCAAATTACATTTCTCTTGTCTTCTGTACAGATTCTAGTACAAGTTTTCCTTTAATTGTGATAACTCCTTGAATACTTTTCTCTGTAACTCCCATCTTCCCCTGTAATAACCTTGCCCCAGATATCTGATTTTTGTCCAACCTCCCAATCCTGACTAGTCATTTTGTTTATTGTGAGTATTTCTTTCTTCATTGTATAAAGAATTTAAGATCACCTTGCAATTATTACATTATTTCTATGTTTAAAGAACTTTACAGAAACAGTCACAATCAAATAAAATATAGAATAAGCCACCAAAGTTTTTAGTTCATTTTTTCCAGAAAGGTACACATATAATAAAAGCAAAAGAGCACCATATATTCCATTATTCATTCTTAAAAAGTAATTATTTTTATTGATACTTAGCTTTTTGTTAACATCTATTTAACTTGACAGCTAAAATAAACTAAATTGAATCTTTAAAATATAATTTTACTTATGAATGTCAACTAACATCTCTCAGGTACATTGATATGCATACTGTAGTGGTTTTTAATCTTTTCTCAGTTTTGAACCCTCCCAGAAAAATGTATTTACTTATGAAATTTTCATATAGTTTTTTGAGATTGATAGATTTCAAAAAACTTTTTTGCTAATTTCTGGAGTCTAGGTCAAGAACCTCTGTAACAGTAAGTAGTGAATTAAATTGAAATATAATTCCAGTTATAGTTCCATATCAGAAAATGCCCATTCTGGATTTCTGATTGTGAATATATATTTGCTTTTTCGTATCAACTAAGAACTGCTTTTTGTAAAAATATGTTAAAGTGGGGAATCAGACTCAATGGTGAAATTATGTGTTTTAGTGCCAGCAATAAGCAGAATTCTATAAAATCATTTAAATATCTTTAATTCATTTGCTCTCTTCTAAAAATATATGTTTTTAACTACCCAAATATAACCAAAAACCTTTTAATGCTAGTGCTTTTTTTAAATAAATATTCCCTAAATGTCATTTTATTTCAGTCTGTCAAGGTGGTCATTGTGATGTTTTCTGGTAGACTGTAGCATTTTGACTTCCTCAAATGAGCTAAATTGGGGCTATACTTTGTGGAAAGTTTTTTATTCAGTATGTAGACGTTGGTAAGAATCATAATGTCCACTGACTTATTAGTTTCACAGATGCTTCCATAATACTTAGTGTACTCTTGGGTGTATTAAATTGTCATATCCTGACAGCAATCTTGAAACATGCCAGTCTTATAAAGCCATATTTCTGAGAACTAAAGTAAGGTATCAGTGAACCATATCTGACATGCCGTGTTAATTTCCATAACTATCATTACTGGGAGTGGTAGTATTTCTAAAGCATAGAGAATCTCGATAAATCTACCAAGTAAAAAAGGGCAAAATAGGTACCTTATCGCTAGGTTTCTAATTATGTAGTCTGATTTCCTTCAATTTCAATTGAATTATTTTAGAAATAATGATAAGCATCTTTTTTCTCTTATCATGGATTATAAAATAGTTAAGTGTACAGTATATTAAACCACAATATTTTGTATTATTCTGTTTTCATAGTGTCTAGTGTTCATGTTGTGAATGAAAACCTCATTCTGCCATCTCATAGAATATTTACATATTCATATGATTTTTGCCTTAAGTAGGAAAGAAACAGCTGACAGATACATAGGTTAATTTGCTTTTTAAAATTGCAGCTAACTGTTCTGTGATTCTTTTGTGTGTTTGGGGCTATTTCATAGAGAAAGAATTTATGAAGCAACATTTGAGGGACATTGGCCTTTTGTACCCTTTTGTAAATAAACTTAAACAGAAACCCATCAACTCGATAATAAAATATTTCTGTGTATATTCTCACCTGCAAATTATTGATAATGGAAGGAGCACCTCTTCAATCCTTATATCCCCTTTCTCCTCAATACAGCTTTTAGATTGTAGATAAACTTCCCAGCTCAGTAATTAACTGAGCTCAGTCATTGCACCCCATATCATGTGATTTTTTTTTCAGTGGAATACATTATTAGAGCACTTACACAGCCAGTCTAGCTGCAGCAGCCCAGGCGGCAACAGCAGTGCCATTTTTCACAAAGAAAATGTTGAACAGGAGCCAAATGTTTGGTGGCAGTCTGTTGCTAGGAAATCAAGGTCCTGAGGCGATTAATGACAAAGCAAGCAATAACAAGAAGGCAGAATTACAGATTTAAAAGAGAAAAAAGTGGTTGGTGTTATAATTACCCAAAGAAATCCGCACTCATTAAATTGGCTGTTTTTATGATTGACTTTAATTGGAGGTTAGCTCAGATATTTAGCTCCTTTCCCACCCCTTTAAACACACACAGGCACATAATCTGTAGAACTGCAGACTTGTTTTTCTAAGCATTGAGAGGAGCTTGCCCTGTAATTTGATCCCCACTGACAGATGCATTTTCTATGCTGCCATTTTGAATTAACCTATTGTAGAACAATTTTCTTCAGCCCTGTTGAATAAAACATCCAGTCTGATTACCTCCGATGGATTTGATAGAGTAAAAGAATGTACTTCTCATTGAAGTAGATTGTTTGCATGGACTCTACTGATTTTGAACTCTGCCAATAAGCACAATCATTTGTAATAAATTTTCAAAGAAATTTGTGGGAATAAGGTAATCAGAGTCACCCTTTTATAATTTAATATTTGGGCACCTGCATCAAAACAGTATTATTCTTACAAGACTATGTTATTTTTTCTATAAGATGTTCATATGCCTGTAAAATGTTTTTTTTTTCTGAATCTTCATTTAGACTGTTGATAGTTTTAGAAATAGGATCTTATATATATGTGCTTAAAAATGAACATTCTTCCTCCCTACCAAGATTATTTTAATTATAGGACTCAATATGACTCAAAGCCCCCATTGTAAAAATATTTTTAATATATAAAATATTTAACTAAAATGATTTTAAGATCTGCCTGTTTGGTCAATCTTTGGTGTGTTTTTCAAGGAAGAAAAGAATTACTTAAAATTTCCAGGATTTGATAGAGCATATTACCAGAAAAGCATTAATCAGTCTTTCATGTACAATACCAGAGAAAGCATCACAGTTTATTTACCTTTCAGAAGCCTTAAAAATAAAGTTACATGATGCCACCTTTCTCCAGATTTCTAATCAAACCCCAGAACAAAAGAGCTAAGCACATTCTATCTGACAATACACACACTGCTAATCAGATGCCAATGCCAAGCTGTCTGCTTTGTTAAATACTTAGCTTCCTAGAGGCAGAAAGACAGCTGCTAGAAGTATGATGAAATTTGGTAGTTCAATCTATTTTTACTACCCTTGGGCTACTAAGATACTGTTAATTTAGACCACCCCAATTGGTACACTTTAGGGAGTTTTTTAAAGAGTTTGTAATTAAAATGATAAAACATCATTATTACATTGAAGACCTTCTGTAAGTTTTACATTTGGCAGATACCTACTGAGATAACCCCAGCATGTAATTTACAATGATGTAATGGTTATAATTGCATTTTAGAAAAAAAAGGAACTGTAAGAGACAAGTGCTTTCTTTAGAAGAATTTTGAAATCTGCTTTTATTTCATTTAAATCCCAAAATTGCCTGCCTATAATTGACTGTAGAAGCCATAAACATTAAGATACGATCCAATTGTTTTTTAAAATGTTATCATCACAGACACTACTACGAGGGCGGGAAGGGGCGGGGCGGGGAGCTAAACTTAAAGTCCTTAACCGATGGTGATACTTCCAGCAAGTAGATTGTGCTGCTTAGACCTATCTAGTTAACCACCTTCCCAGATGACACTGTCTGTGGGGACATGATTCTCAAATTGCATGTGAAATATGTACAGACTTAACACACTGTTTAAGTGTAAATAAAATGAAAACTTCCAAACATTGTGTTATACGTGCGTGCTTTTTTAAAGTGCAAATAAGCAACCTGAAGATTTTGTTCTTTTTTTATCTCTCAATTTGAGGAGCTATCATTCTGTAACTGAATGCTTTGGATCTATGATACTAGGCAGCTATCAGAAAACCTATTAAGACCAAATCACATAATTGATATAGCAAATTAAATAACATATAAAAATAGTTTTTTAGTTTATTTTTACAATAATGTAAATTTTGCTTTTATTACTTCTCTAGTAAAACATTAAAAATTCAATCCAAATCATTTGTTTGAGCAGGTTTATTCTTTGGAGAATATTTTATAAATGCAGAAAATAAATGTTTAGGACTAGAATTCAACTCTTTAATGAACAACATTAAAGGTGATCTCATAGTCTCAGATGTTTTAGAATAACGCCATGGGAAAGCTAATTAAAGAACTTAGGTATCTTTTTTCCACTCTAGAACCCTAAAGTGATAGATGGGTTTTATTCTGTGAACTGATTTTTAAACATTTGCAGCCTGATTTTTAATCATTTCAGATATTAAAATTGCAAATGATGGGGAAGAAAAATGGTTGATTACAAAGAGGACACATAGGTCAATTTTTAGGGGGATAGAAATGTTCTGTATGATACTGTCATGGTGGATACATTATTCTATGCATTTGTTAAAGTCTATGAAACTACATCACAAGGAATTAACTTTAATATATGCAAAGGTTTTTAAGTGTTGAAGATTCTTGGATGTAGTTCAGACTGCAACAGGTGAATCTACCTGTGTTACAAACATATGGCATTACCTCTATGAAGGGGTGAGGGGTGGGGAAGGAGCTGACCTAAGTTACTTTAGAAAATAGTGTTTTGACTGGAAAATGTAAAGCTAAAGACAAAGGAGCACAACGGACACACTGTATTCTAATTGGTAAATTTGTTTTTTATAGGAGTATTGGGTTAATAATTCTGAACTTGCTTCACATATATACTGGCGTTGAACAAATATTTAAATAAATGATGAATAACAGTTTAGGTTTCTCACTGTCAGGGATGTTATAAAATAAGCATGGGTGAGAGCTAGAATAAACCTTGTGGTACTGGATTAAAGTTGGAGATAATAGTATGAACTCATGTTTAGCTTAATATGTATAAATGGGTAGATGCAGGAATAATTACAGATATATCTGTATATGTGTATTATTATACATACACATATTTTCTTGCTCTGTCCACTGAGAAGGCTTAGAAGCAGTGATACCCCAGTAACAACTAACACTCCCAGCACCTAGATCTGGATTTATAAATACCTTCTCTAGTAAAAAGATCCAGGGTTCCTTGGAGAAATGTCAGATTCTATGGCTGGTGCAGGGAAAACACAGCATGAGCATGGAGTATCTTGTCTTTTTCCCCTAACTCATACCCTCAATCAAATGATGAGGATAACATCAGACAAGTCCAAAATGACAATAAAATACCTAAAGAATACTTCTTAGAACTGTCAAGGGCATGAAAAACAAGGAAAGGCTGAGAACTTTTCACTGACAAGAAGAAACTAAGACATGACAACTAAATACAAAGTGCTTTCCTGGATTGGATCCAGAACAGAAAAAGGAAATTGGTATAAAAACTGGTTAAATTTGAATTGTCTGACTTTAGTTAATAGTAATGCACCCGAGTTAGTTTCTTAGTTTAGATAAATGTACCATGGTAATAGGTGATGTTAACATTAGGGCAAACTGAATGAGGGGTATATGGAAATTCTCCTTATTATGTTTAGAGTTTTTCTGTAATTCTAAAAGTATTCTCAAATAATATTTAAAAATAAAAGACCTGAATACCCACCACCCATTTTAAGAAACAACATTATTGAACAGGACAAACAGAGACTCATGGACATGGACAATGTACTAGTGGTTACCAGAGGGTAGAAGGTGGAGGAGGAGGAGGAGGGAGGTAGACGGGGTAAAGGAGGTCAAATATAGGGTTTAGGGGGAGGGTGAAGTGGGTAAAGGGGATCAAATATATGGTAGCTGAAAGAAACTAGACTTTGGGTGGTAAACACACAATCGAATATGTAGATGTCAAATTATAGTGTACACCTTAAAATTATATAATTGTATTAACCAATATTACCCCAATAAACTGAATTTAAAAAAATAAAAAATAAAAAAAAAAAACATTATCAGTATCTCTGAATCTCTGTGTGCCCCTCATGATCCCATGTCTCTCTCCACCCCAAAGGTAACCATTATCTCAAATTTTATGATTATTATTTCCATGCTTTTCTTTATAGTTTAACCACACATGTATCCCTAATCATTCTACCACATCTCTTCACCTCTTAGGTAGTTACCCTGTCTTTTTCTTCTTTGCTAGATTCCGGATAATTTCTTCAGATCTACCTTTTAATGTTTCTAATTGTTTACAGCGGTATCTAATATTGTTTTATTTGTTCATTGAGTTTTCATATCTATTACTTTATTTTCATTTCTCTCAAATTTACTTCTTTTTCATCATTTTGATACTCTCTTTTCTCCTATTTATAATCCTTTCTTTTATTTCTTTAAATATATTAAATTTACTTATTTTCTATTTTGTGCCTCATCAAGTATTTAAAACTTTAGCAGTTCTGATTTTGTTGTTCGTTGTTTTTGCTAGCTCTTACTCAGGTTGCCTTATTTTTTGTGAGCTCATATTCATTATGTTTTCATTTTTGAGGCTGAGATGAAGATATGTTTCCAAAGAGAGGATTTGCATTTAAATCTGCCAGAAGCCTGGGGATACTGTCGACCTGGGAACACAGTGATATAAATTTTAGACTTAAAGTTTTGTGACCTACATCAGTAGCATGAGTTCCATATCCATAACTTTTGTAAGTGTGAACTTGTAGTTAAATTTTCAGGGAAGATATTTTTATCTCCACACAGCATCAAGTTTGAAACAGGTGAATTTCCTTGCTGATTCTTTCTCTGGAATAGGCATAATTCTCTTCCATTCTTACACTAAGCATGCCGCTATGTAGAGTCCTAGCTTTATGTGGAGATCTCCAATTAGACTCCCTATCTTTGATATACCTAAGATTCCCTTCTAAATCTTGGGCTCAGTAGTGTTCTGGTTAATATTTTAAAACTGGCTCTCCATAGGGGAAAATAGTTCTGATTTGTAATACTTCCCAATTTCATATTATGGCTGATTTCAAGCTACTGACATAAAGTCACTGAACATGAATTTGGTAAAAGATATGTATAGTTAGCTTTTACAAGCCAGCTCCAACACACCACTGCCTTCTCTGTACATGCTGTGAAAACTGAAGCTCATTTCATGGGGTTTGGCATATCCCCAGAATGAAAGACATTTGAGTGTTTGCTTACCTTCCTATATTTCCGTTTTTACTTTGTTTCTGTCATCTAAGTATTCTATGTCGACCCAATAATATATTTCAAAACAAAAAGTTTGTTTTCTTTTTATTTTAACTCTTATTTTCAGCAAGAAGGCTATGTTATGGTACCTAAGTCCGTTCTACTGCCAGAAGTAGAATTCCTCCTTATTGTTTACAAATATAATTTATTGAGATTTTTTTATTGTAAACAGTACATGGTGATTACATTAAACTTGAGAAATATGAATTACAGAAAAGAATATTAAAATGCCCATAATTCCATCACACATGTTTATTTTTTTGCACATATGTGTGTCTCTGAGTTTTTATGTAATTTGTATCATGCTGTGTCTACTATTTTATAATATTTTTTCTTAATATTTAATGTTTGCACATATTATTAAATATTCCTCCACATTACCCCCCACACCCAATTGCACATGAGAGTAAATATAAAAATCTGCACAGATCGAAGTTAGTTTATCCAGGAATCTAATTCTTGTTTCATATAAAAATAATTTTGCTAAGATTATTTATTGCAACATCATTAATAATAGCAAAATATTAGAAACTATATACATAACCAATCATAGGAGATTGGTTGAATAAATAGATACAAAATGATTTCTAGGAGATATTATACAAAAAGAAAATCACAAAAGACCATGTATAGTGCTACTTTTTATATAAGAAAAAGAGAAAATAAAACATGAAGATACACAGGAAAGATAAAGCAGGAAAAAAATCAGTAACCTACATGTGTTAGACAAGAACGTGTGGTGGAAAAATATGGAAGGTCATGGCACTTTAGAGTATTTTTTTATATTGTTTCACATTTTGATAGCATGTTAATATGCCACCTATTCAAAAGATTAAATAAAAACAATATCAGTAGGATAGGGGGCAAAAAACCATAAGCAAACTAAAATGAACTTAATTGTCAAAAGTCAAATGCTACAACCACACTGAATATAAAAAAGAAAGAAGTAAAGGAAGAAAGGGCTAACCCAAATAATTTAGGAACACAATATTGGACTGTATATCCTCAGTTTGGGGCAGAGTAAAAGATGAATAAAGCAATACAAAAAAAATCCTGAACTCTTTAGTAGGTGTTTATTTTAGCGGTATGGGAAAATTCTGAAACTATTTTAAGCAAATGAGTGAGTTGATATTGTCAGGAACCTGTGTTCTCACTTTGGAAAAAGACATAAAAATATAGAATGAGAGAAGACGGGAAAGAACACTGTGGGGTTGGATTGGATTAGAGGTACCTGTGTAAAGATATACATTTATGTGTAAAAGTAGATGTGTATGTATTTGTATATGTGTGTAAGTATATGTGAATCTACGTGTATACATTTCCAAATGGGCAAAGGAACAAATTTACTAAAGTAGTTATGACACAGCTAGTACCATTTCCCGCTCTCTTAGTTTACTAGGGCTACCATAACAAATTACCACAAACTTAAAACAACAGAAATTTATTCCCTCACCAGTTCAGGAGTCTGGAAGTTAAAAATGAAGGTGTTGGCAGAATTGGTTAATTCTTCGAGGGGCAGAGGGAGAATCTGTTCCATGCTTCTCTCCTAAGTTTTGTTGCCTGTAATCCTTGATCTTTCTTGGCTTGTGGCAGCATAACTCTACTCTCTGTCTCCATTGTCATGTGACATTCTCCCTGTGAGCCTGTGTCCAAATTTATTTCTTCTTAGAAGACACCAGTCATTGTGATCTCAGGTAGAATACATGTGCAAAAACCCATTTCCAAATAAGCCTACCTGCACAGATACCAGGGCTTAGGCCTTAAACATATCTTTTTGTGGGATACAATTCAACCCACAACACCCACTAAAAGGAACCAAGACTCCTCGTTAAAATGGCTGGCTCCCGGTTTAGGATCAGGTAGATACAAGATGAATATCCTGTAATGTCACAAACTGCTCAAAACGATGGGTGGTTTATCATAACTGTATGCGAGCTAGTTTGAAGGGTTTTCCAATGGCCAAATCTGGGACTATTTGAGCATTGAAATAATTAAATATAGCAATGAATTATAGAGCAGTGGGAAAAAAGGAGGTTGATGAAACTATACCAGTAATAGGTGGGAAGGAGGGGCATCTGTTTACAGTACAATGCTGAAGGTTGATTGGCAAATGTGGAGGGTGTGCTGGAGTTGGAAAAGGTATCAAAAACAGCAATGACAACAACAAAACATCAGAAGCTACCAGGGTAAAGATTAGGTCAGGCAAAAATCATCAATGGATGTAACATTTAAGAGGACATGTCGATGAACAGGATATCTACATGATCTTCCCATAAAATGTTTATTAATTGTAGGGGAGAAGAGAAAACAAGAGGAATACAGAGGAGAAGTCAGGCAACACCTGACCTGGTAATCAAAATTATCTTCATCAGTGAAGGTCAGAGGGTCATTGTGTGCTTCCAAATGAGGTTCCTTGAGAAGGACACATTAACCTGCTTGTAGTATTCTGGCTCAAAATGCATAATCTCAGCCTGATCACAGGAAAATGTTAGAAAAATACACATGTAAATAGAGCAAGACAGAGTACTGGCAAACACAATAAAGCCAATGGGATAAAAATGTTAACAGGAAAATCTGGGTAAGTGGCATATTTATATGGATGTTCCCTGTACTATTTTGTTTTTGGAAATTATGTGCATTTGAAATTATTTCCAATTCAAAATTTAGATAAATTGTCCTTTAATTGGAGAGGAGAAATTGAGGAGAAAAACTTCTTAAAGTGGACTCATAGTCTAAGTGAATATTATTCATAAGAGTTAGGAAACCAATTTTGTGTTAATTGTGAAATGTCTTATTACATTGACTTTGTGCCTCTTACAGCATTAAATTATGTTGCCCAGAATCACTTTGAAATTTAACATGATAGTGGTTTAATATGTAGTTTTATATATATACATAAATATATATATTTAACATATTATGTGTAGTTATAGTTAATATATAGTTATATATGGTTTATGTATAGTTAATATTTAGTTATAGCTTGCAACAAAATATTTTAATTCTGAAAAATTTTTATATGCATGAAAAAGAATTGTTCAAAGATACCTGCAAATTCTTCAGACAAGTCACATTATTACCAGAATGTATATGTGTAGTAGAAGTAGGGAAGGAAGATATTAAAAATATATCCATCAGCTCTTTTAATTAAATTGGATGTAATATTAATGAATTTTAAACCAAGTTTAAAGTTTTCATGAGCAGAGAAGAAAAGGACAATGAGGAGAAATTCTCTAATACAGAGAAAAGTTTTTGTGGTGAACCATAATCAATTATACAAATACAAAAAGAAAGTTTGACTAGTGAAGTTCTCAAACATGGAGGTTCAGAAGAGTGATTTTATTAGTACACTAAAAGCCAGTACATCTTTTAGGAGCATTCATTTGTTCATTCAACATATACTTATTAAGTGCTTATCATGTGCCAGGTAGTGTTTTAGGCATTAAGAATATAGCTGTGAATAAGGATCATGTGTTATAATAGATAATATAAAAGACAATATTTTATGAAGAATTATACTAATAGTTAATATTTATATGTCACTCTGTGCCACACACCATTCTAAAATTTTTACATAAATTAAGTAGTTTGTCTCAAAAAACCTTATGAGTATAGGTACTCTTATTGCTTTCATTTTATATATGAAGAAACAGAGACATGGAGATGTTAATTATCTTGCTCCTGGTCTCATAGCTATTAAGTGACCAGCCTAGGATTTGAACTCATCGAGTTGGCTCCTGTGTCCAAACCTTTTTTTTAAAATAAACTTTTATTTTGAGATAATTGAAGATTCATATGCAGTTGTAAGAAATAAGACAAAGAAATCTCATATACCTTTTACACAGTTTCCCCTAAAAGGTAACTTCTTAAAAAATGATAGTACAGCCTCACATCTGTTAAAGTGATGATGTAATTCAGATAGCAAACATAACCATCACAAGAATTTTTCATTGTCTTAGTTCAGGAGCTATAACAATACCATAGACTGTGTGGCTAAACAATAGAAATTTCTCCAGTTCTGGAAGATCAGGGTGACAGTATGGTTGAATTCTGATGAGGGTCCTCTTCCTGGCTAGTAGATGGTTCCTTCCCTGCTATAGCATTACATGGTGGTAGGAAATGATCATCTCTCTTGTTTTTTCTTATAAGGGCACTAAACCCAATTATTAGGGATTCATGCTCATGACCTAATTAACTTCAAAGGTCCCCATTTCCAAAATACACGCATTGGGGTTTAGGGCTTCAACATAGAAATTTTGAGGGGAGGGGTACATAAACATTCATTCAGTTCATGGTACCCTTTATAACCATACCTGTTCCTTTCTGCTCCACGCCAACCCCCCATAACCCCTGATAACTACTAATTTGTCCTCCATTTGTATAATCTTGTCATTTTAAGAATGTTGTATACATGTAATCATGCAGTATGTCACCTTTTGAAATGGATTTTTTTTCACTCAGCATAATCTGAATCACATATATCAATAGTCCATTCCTCTTTATTGATCAATAGTATTCCATGGTATGGGTGTGCCATGATTTGTTTAATTACTCATTCATTGAAGTATATGTAGGTTGTTTCTAGTTTGAGGCTATTACAAATAAGCTGCTGTGAACATTTGTTTATATTTGTTTTCATTTTTCTGAGATGGTTCTTAGCTTTATCCATCACATTCTACCATCTCTCAATAAATAGAATAGGGAATGACTTGCTGGTGGTAAGGTGACTTTGAGAAGAGGCCTGAAAGAAGTAAGGATAAAAGCCATGTAGTTATTTGGGGAATATTTTGAGCAGAGGGAAAAATGCAGAGGCCTTGAGGTAGGAATATGCCTGGAGCGTTTGTGACACAGCAAGGAGGACAGTGAGATAGATACACAGCAGTGAGGACAGAGGAGATGAGCTCTGAAAGGCAGCTGCAAGTCAGATCTGTAAGACATGTAAGATTTTAACTTTTTCCAAAATGAAACAGGCAGCAATTAAAGAGTCTGAGTAAAGGAGTGGCATATTCTACATCATATTTTAAAATTACTGTAGCTGCTGTGTAGAAAATGGTTGATACTTGGGCAAGAGAGAAAAATTAGGAGGCTAATAGAATAATCCACACAATGCGTGATGGTGGCTTACACTAGTATTAGAGGTATTAAAGATGGGTCAGATTCTGGATATATGGATATATTTTGAAGTAGATCTCACAGAAGGTTTTGATGGATTAATTGTCAGATGAGAGGGAAGGAGAGGAGGCAAGGGCGATTCAGTTGACCAAGTTCAGAATGATGTATGAAAACCAATAGGCTACCTTATTCATTTATAGTAGGAAATGTAATTATCACATAAATCCAAATATTTGTATCTTTTTAATATGTACATTCTCTGTCTATAAACAAATTTGCATTGGAAGCTAAATATTTTTTTCATGGTGACGTAGAATCAGAATAAATGGACTTGAATAAATTAATCTTCAATAACATCTGAATATGATACATTTATCTTATCAATACAGACCTAAAAAATTAAAATCCGTTGACCAAGGCTTCCTGAGCTCTCCATTAATAGGTAGGATTAACAGCTGCCTTTCTCCCTCTTTCAATAACCTATCGACACACCACTCCTAACCTCAATATTATCTTTCTCTAGATTTGTTAATATAGTCAAACAGGCCATATTACATACCTTATCTTACTTTTTTTTTTTATGGTTGACTAAAAGGCAGTAATAATAGTCTTTATTTCCATGTTATTGAGGGATGTCTAGCATTGCATCTTTCTACTGGCAATAGTGACAAATGACTATAGACAGTTTTTCTTTCATTTGTATAAATTTCGCATTGCCGTTAGTATTATTGAAACTTTGTTTAGTGATATGTTATTAACCCAGAATTGTTAAAGAGTGAATTCTTCTTTTTTTTATTTTTAGATTTTTAAAAAATTTTATTAGAGTTACATTCAATATTATTTTATATTAATTTCAGATGTATAGCATAGTGGTTAGATGTTTATGTAGTTTACAAAGTGATCCCCCCAATTAGTCTAGTACCCACCTGGCACTCTGCATCGTTATTACAACTTTATTGACTGTATTCCCTATGTTGTACTTCACATCCCTATGACTATTTTGTAACTACCAATTTATACTTCTTAATCCCTTGACTTTTTTCACCCAGGCCCCCAACTCCCCTCTCATCCTGAAATCACCAGTTTTCTGTATCTATGAGTCTGTTTCCATTTTGTTTGTTAATTTATTTGTTCTTCATATTCCATATGTAAGTGAAATCAGATAATATTTGTCTTTCTCTTATTTCACTTAGCATAATACTGTCTAGGTCCACCCATGTTGTTTCAGATGGTAGGATTTCATTTTTTTTATGGCTGAGTTATATTATATGTATGTACCACATCATCTTTATCTGATAGTCTATTGATGGGCACTTAGGTTGCTTTCATATCTTGGCTACTGTAAACAGCACTGCAGTGAACATAGGTGTGCATATCTTTTTGAATTAGTGTTTTAGTTTTCTTCACATAAATACAAAGAAGTGGAATTGCTGGGTCATAAGGTAATTCTATTTTAAATTTTTTGAGAAACTTCCATACTGTTTTTTATAGTGGCTGCACTAATTTGCAATCCCACCAATGGTGTACGAGGGTTTCCTTTTCTCTACATCTTAAATAAATGAAATATTAAGTGGAGCCTTCTTTAAGATACAGATGTGGCTATGTAGAAGTGTTTCAAATACATAGTCTTATTTCTTCATTGATTCCATGACTATAATTCATTTTTTCTTCATGTCTCATGATCATCATCTACAATATCTATTATATATATGGGTCTATTCTATGGTACATTTATTTGCTTTGATTTTAAGTGGCTCAAAACTGCTATATATTTGAGTGTATATAGATACTTTGTAATAATTTTATCACATCTGCAGCTGGTAATGTATCATCCTCAAATAACTTCTTTTCTTATTTCTAATTTTTTAGGGTGTGAAAAATCTAGATGAGGGTGCATTTTTAGAAAAGAGTAAATAAGCTAAGTAATAAACATTTAGGCATTTAACTACTTTGGGACCTTTCTGTTTCCTGATTCTTTTTAGTACTCTGCATGGCTAATGTTTACTTTCATTAAGTGTAAGGCTTTACTCTACAAGGCAATTCAGCGGTAACAAAGAACTTAGTTGGAAGTCCTTTGGTTCAGTGCAAGCAAACGCTATCCATCAGTTAGCAACCTGACATATTAGGTGAGAGCATCAGCAATATGGATCATCCGTAAGAATTTATACTGCCAGCAGTGCATCAGAAATGTCATAATCTCATTCCATTAAGAAATTTACATACACATTGGATTTTAGAGTGCTCATTCATGATGAAAGTCTACTTCCACACTGTTTGTGTTTGAAAACATTCAATAGCCAGTCTTGAATTTAAAAATTTAATTGAATGCTTAAAAAATTACAAGTGTTCCTTTCCTTAGCTCTAATGCTAACCAGAGTGCTTTTCTAAACTGCTGAGAATGGACTGAAGATTCTGCTGAGGGCTGTAGATACTTATCTGCCTAATTGAGCCATCATTTGTTGACATGAGGAAAACCATGTGATCTGCTTAATGCATTTCTTAGTAACAGCGGGAGGTTAGAATGTAGTTCATCCAAGAGTAAAACCAGCAGCAGTATTATTAGACATGTGAAAATAACATTGGTTATGAATGAGTTTAGTAAAAGAAGAGTAGTAATATAAAAGTGTATAATTGTATAAACAGTATAATGGTTTTTTTATTTGTAAAATTATTTTGAATCCAAATGCCTTAATCATTTAAGTTATTCATTCAGTAACTATTTACTGATGTTTACAATTGCTAGGTATGTTAAGGGAATTGCTGACTTGTCAAAACTGATTAGTGTAAGTTAGCGGTAAAATTTGAAATAGGTACTATAGTATGGAATGCTAAGGCAATGAAGTATTTTTGAAAGTTTTTGAGTAGTGAAGTAATATGATCAAAATTGTGCTGGCTCCATTAACCTGACCTGGGGTGAGAGCAATTGGTTACAGGGATATTAATTAGGAAAGTGCTACCTTAGTCTAGGTCCAGGTAAGAGAGTATAAACAAAAGAGGGGAAAAAAAAAAAACCAGGAGAGAATACATGAGCCTTTGGAAAGGAATATATGTGACAGACTAAAGCAAGTTAGAGGTTACCCTCTTGGATGACTTGAAAGAACCATGGTTCCATTTCCAGAGAAAGAAATGATTGTCTAGAAACTAATGAGCTTGATTTAGAACATGTTGAAATAGACATGCCAATGAGATATTCACAGGTAATCTAAAATGCAGTTCTGATTCTTGGGAAGTGAGTCAGTGCTGAAGATTCAGATTTCATTAGTCAGCCATATGATAGATTCAGTAAAGCTTCTAGAGTATTGAGATTACCAAGGAGAAGAATATATGAATGCTTCCTGAATGGCGAAGGAAGAAATTAAAACTAGGAGAGGAGGTAGAGAAGGATGGTTCTGAAAGACAAGAGTTCATCACAGAGTGAACCAACTAATAGACTTTGATATACCATTTGTGACAGTAAAAAAAAAAACCAAAACCAAAACAAAACAAAACAAAAAACAAAAAAACCAGCCTTAGAGCAAAATGTGATCTGGGAAACATTTGATCCCAGTCTGCAACTTAACTCATGTCAGTGCACAAATCTGGAGCAAGTATTTAGAAACTTTTTAGCAGGTTGACCTTGCCCCCTGACATCCAGTGCATGATTACGAGATTCCTCATTGAACAAGGAATGAGCAACTTCAAATGTTGGGAAATACTTGCAATGTGTTTCTTGTGGTATAGTTTTTAAACAAGTCATGCACAGTGTGCCATTTATGGGTTCATGTTGAACTAGGTTAAAAACTCAATTTGTCCTGCACTACAGAGAGTTTGAGAAGCTCTACACCAGAGAGATGGTGATAGTAGGCTGATTATATAGAGTTAAAATGTTGGGTGAGAGGATAGGTTTGCTTATAAACAAGAGATTTGGGTTTGTATATTGACTGAAGAAAACATGATAGAACAGAAGAGTCTGATGATGCAGTGTGGAAGAGTAATTAATGGATAGAATGAGATCAAAGGCATATAAATAAAGGCTTTACCCTTTGCGAAAAATTTCACTTGATATTTTGTGTTGTTTTTGCTAGATAGCATTTAATTTGGTCCTCACAGGAATCCAGTGAGTTAGGTAAAGTATAATTGGTATAATTCATCCCCCTTTACATGTAAAGAAATGGAGACAAATAAGTTTAAACATCTTATTCATGATCACATGGTTAGAGAATGGAAATATTTTCATGCCTAGCTCTATACTATAACTACTATCATTTCTGAAAATAAGGATAGAAAAGATATTTGAAGAAATAATGGCTGAAAACTTCACAACTTTATTAAAAAATATTAATCTACATATCCCAGAAGCTCACAAAATGCCAAATAGGGTAAAATGCAAAGACATAACAGTCAGAATGTTAAAAGGCAGCAGAGAAGGGGACATTGTGAAAGCAGCAAGGAAAATAAAGCCATCACACTATAGGGAGCACCAATAAGATATTTTGCTGATTTCTTATCAGAATCAATGGAGACCAGAAGGCAGTGGTATGACATATTTAAAGAACTGGGGAAAAATGATCAATAAATAAGCTTCCATCCAGCAGAAACATCTCAAAATTAAAGGTGAAATACTTTCCTAGATAAGCAAATCCAAGATAATTTGTTGCTAGCAAATTTTCCTTATAAGAAATAATAAAGTGTTTCAAGCTGAAAGTGACAATAGATAGTAATTCAAATTTACATACCAAAAAACAAAGAGCACCAATAAAAGTAATTATTTAAGTAGATATAAAAGACAATATAGTTGCATATTTCTTCTAACTCATTGAAAAGCGCACAATATGTACATAATTGTATTGTTAGCCCTATAACATCAGAATGTAATATATATGACAATAACAGCACAAAGGAGGTGGGTGACAACAAAGCCATGTCGAAATAAGAAAATGACACCAGATGGTTACCTAAATCCACAAGAAGAAATAAAGAGAACCAGAATGTTAAATAAGAAGGTTGATATAACAAATTCTATAAATACATACTTGCTCTCTATTCTCTAAAAGATATAAAATTATATAACATAATACATTTAAAAATGTATTGATGGGTTTGCAACATACATATAGACCTAATACGTATAACAAGAATAGCACAAGAAGGAGGAGGCAATTGAGCCATATAGGAATAACATTTCTATATTTTACTGGAGTTTACATGAATCTGATTATGATAAATTAAGAGATGTATATTGTAAGCCTTAAGACAACCAAGAGAAAATAACTAAAAATTAAAGTTTAAAATTATTAAAGGACCCATATAAGTTTGCTCAATTAATTTTTAACGAAGTACAAAACCAGTTCAATGGGAGAAAGATAGCCTTTTCAAAATGTTGCCTCAGGAATTGGACATCCATATGCCAAAAAATGAACATTGACCTAAACCTCACACTTTATAAGAAATCAAATCGAAGTGGATCACGAATTTAAATGTAAAATACAAACTATAATTTTTAGAAAAAAACGTGGAAGAAAATCTTGATCTAGGCCTAAGCCAATTTCTATTCTACATTGTACTAGAGGTCCTAGCCATAGAAATTAAGCAAGAACAACAAAAGACATCTAGATTAGAAAGGAAGTAAAAGTTTTATCTAAGTAAAAGTCTATTTGCTATGGACTCAAATTCATATGTTGAAACCTCACCCCCAGTGTTTTAGTATTTGGAGGTAGGAGGACTTTTGGTAGGTGATTAGGTCTTGAGAGCAGAACCCTCATGAGTGGTATTAGTGCTCTTAAAAAGGAGCCCTGGAGAGATCCCTTGCCCCTTCCACCACATGAGGACACAGTGAAAAATGGTCATCTATGAAACTGGAAGCTGGCCCTCATCAAACACTTGATCTTGGTCTTCTCAGACTCCAGAACTGTAAGAAATAAGTTTTTGTTGTTTACTAGCCACCCAGTCAATGGTATTCTTGTTATAGCAGCCTAAATGGACCAAGACACATTATTTGCAGATAACAAAATGTCGCATATAGGAAATCTTAAGGCATTCCCTAAGGGAAAAAAGAGGGAAGAGAAATGATAAATATAAATACAGAAAGTTTTGAAATAGAAAATGAAACAGACATAAATCTGAAATCTGGCTTTTTAAATAAGATTAATCAAAGAGACATAGTACTAGTAAGAGTCATGAAGTGAAAAAATAAAAGGCACACATTAACAATATTAGAAATGAAAAGGATGTTAATTAGTTAACAATTCTAGGAAGAAATTTGAGCCAATAAATTAAAAGTTTGATACATTCTGAATTTTCTTATTTATTTATGCATTGTTATTATAGTTGATCTTAGCCATACTCATGACTATAAGTACCATTCATAGGGTGATGATTTCCAAATGTATTTTTTAGTGCACACCTGTTTTCTCATCTCCAGTGTAATGTTCAACTGGTTACTTAATTATATACAAATAGAAGTCTTGAAGTACAGTGTTGATCCTGTTTCTCCCTCATGTCTAGTATACCTCTGTATATGGCATTTCTGCAGAGTTTGGCTCAGGGCTCTCTGGTGAAACTCTAGGAGTCATCCTTGATTATTCCTTTTCCTTCAGGAAGTTTCTAGCTTTACAGTATATCCAGAATCCATTTATTCTCTTTTTATCAGCAATTAACTGTTCTAAGACATTAATATTTTACTCCTGGCCTACTGCAATAACTGTTCTCCATACTTATATTTTTTAATTCTTTTCAAGCCATTCTCCACTGAATAATTAGAATGATCTTTCAAAAATACAAATCAACATCCGACATTTTGGTATTTGAATCCCTTGCATATCTGCCGGTTGCTCCTAGAATGAAGTCCAAACTTCATGCAGTGATATATAATACCCTACATGTGTTTTGGCTTTTTCTCAGTCATATCATCTTATTCTACTCCCTCCCTCATTGACTATATTTTAAACATTCAAGCTCTTTTTCTTCTGAAGTCCTTCACTCAGATTCTTCCTGCAATACTCTTGACCCAGATCTGTTAAGGATTGATTCATTCACACCCTTCAGCTTTCAACTCATGTACCATCCTCTCGGCAAGACTTTTTCTGGTCATCTACCTAAAATTGTTTCTGCTGCTCTTCCATGAGCTGTTGTAATTATGTACCTCCAGCCCACTCCCTACCTGTCATATAACCATGCTTGTTGCCTTTATTGACTTTACTCACTTAGTAATTATCTTGTCTAATCCCTCCTAGAATGCTAGCTAGGTGAGAAGATAAAGAAAGTTCTTGTCTGCCTTATTAACCACATTACTTCTACCAACTAGCCTAGTGCCTAGTATTTAATGTATATTCAGTAGGCATCTGTAGAATTTTATATTTCTTTTGTGTATTGCATAGCGCTGAGCATGTTCTAAGCAGCCAGATGTATATATTGTATTTCTTTTGATTTTCTTTGTTATTTTCTTAGTGGGCCCATTTCCTCCTTCCTCTTTTCTCTTGTAGAACATATAATCATTTGTTTTATTGTATTTGTTTTCAGTTTCATGTGGGCATGTTCAAATGCTTACCTATAGCTGGTATTCTTTTCTCCCTAATTGTGTATCTTTTGTATACAAATTGTCATCTTCATACCATGATCATCTTTTTAAAAACTCTTTTATGTGTTCCACATAATACTTACTATATTTTTGATGTTAGGTTAGACTGCTCAATTAGATGTCAGCTGGATTTGCTCATTCTGAATCCAAATTTAATTCTAGAGCTTTGAGTCAGCAATCTTCCACATGTGTTAAACTGTAATCTTTTATAAAATGTTATATGTAAAATATTGAGCAATTTTGTATGTACTAAAAGCTGAGAAAGTTATTACTTTAGCTTTCACCAAGATGACTTAAAGAAAGTTTATCAAAAAGGATTATAGAAAGAACAGATTTATAGCAACTGTCTGATATATGACCAAAATCCCCATGTTTAACTAAAACAGACTTGCCCTAGGCTATCTAGAGCATAATGCCCTTAGCAAGTAGCTTTCAACAACTTTTTCAGGAAGCAATATTTTCCTTCAGTAAAAGGGTCACTGTACTGTTTTATTTTTCCTTCTCCTGTCTTATCTTTTGAGTTCAGGAAGTACTTTAAATTTACAGACTTTGAAGGCATGAAGCAAGTTCAGCCCCAGAAGTATTTCCTGTTATGGCATTAATCTAATTCCATGAAAGTAGAGCTGATTTTTCATCTGTAAAGTAGATAAAGTGCCTAGAGCAGCTGGTCATTATTCTGGGTTATCATGATAAAGAGGCTTAGTTTTGACACGAAAGAGTTTATCAGTCTAACCAGTGGAAGATTTCATTCTTTTTGTTGAAAGATATAATAATGGATTATAATCTGTCTTGGCTTGCAAAAGAAAGTTTGCCTTCATATTGAAAATGTTTACTTAAATCAGAAAATATGGTTTTCATGTTTATAAAATGTGTAATATACAATAAATCAAATAAACATTCTAGGGGCATCACATAAAATTAAATCTCTATTGTTAAACCATTTTATGTTCATTTAATGTTCAAATTAATTTCCTAATTTGAAATAATCACAAATTTGCTTTATAAATCAACATGATTTAATTTCAGTATACAGATATGCACAATTTCCTATAAGCATATATATTTGGTATTATAGCCCATGTTACTAGGTCATATAAACTCTTCTATCTACTTATAGTACAGAAATAGTTTTTTTTAATAACATTTCTTTTAATAGTCAAATATCAAAGTTATTTGGTTATGTTTTGTAGACTTATTTTGAACATAATATATGCAAATAAAATGTAATTCAGATGGTACACATCATCTTTTTCTTATCTCTATCACTTAGTTACTTACTCAGCTAAGACATTCATGTTAATCCTAGTGGCTTGGTATAGAGTGAGGAATTTTTTTATTTGAAAATTTTTTTCACGTTGGCCATATTTACAACATTTCCTTGAATAATAATATCTTACTTCAATACATTCTAGCATATTACATATTTAGTCCCCTCAATAGCCCTTTGAGTTAAATTCTGTTACCCACTTGAAAAATGCAGGAGCTGAAGCTCAGAGATGTTAAATAATTCACTCAAGGTCACCTAACTCATTAGTGATAGATTTGGGACTGGAACTCAGGCTGTCATTATAAGTTTATAGCAGTAAATAGGCATTCCCTAATTCTGCCTCTTAAACTTGAGAGAAACAGAATACTCCATTGATCACTTATTTCACAATTAATGAGAAAATTAATTAAGCTTTACCATATCCTAATGAGACGATATCTAGTTTTATGTTTAGTTTGTTTAAAATAATTGAACTAGCTATTCAAGTTCATAAACCAAAATAAAGACATTGTTTTATTATAGATATGAATATTTTAAAACTTAGACCATCTGAACATGAAAAATTTCTGGCCTAATCAAAGGCATACTGAGTACTAAATTTGGGATTAAGAAACTTGGAGTTTTGTAATATTCTTACCAATTCAAGGCATAATTGTGTATGATCATCATTTACAAAAGGGAATTGAATACTATCAGTCCATTCTATCTTAGAGAGGGATTTGTGAAGGTAATATGAGGTCACATGTTAAATTTATTAAATATCATTTATTGAGTCTGTCTAGTGTGTGTATCCTATTAATTAATGTGATAGGTACAAACGAAGAAAACATGGGTGCTATCTTTATTGAACTACCAATTTTCTAGGAAGAATAAGGTCTATTACAATATAAATTAGAGTGATAAGTGCTTACTTAGTATATGTGAGGGTCTCCTCAGCTAAGCTGTTAAAGTTAACAAGTAAACTGTGAATTTCATCACAGTTAATCTTATAGCTTTACGAACTCAAGAACTTACTTATGCACTTTCTAAAAATGCATACATACACATGTACATGAAGTGGAGGTGTTAATATGCACATGAAATGATGCTCAACATCATCAGCCATCAGAGAAATGCAAATAAAAATCACAATGAAATTCAACTTCTCACTCACTAGGATGGCTGTAATCAAAAAGGCATAACAAGTATTGACAAGGATGTGCAGAAAACTGAACCCTCGTGCACTGCTGATGGGAATGTTGGGAGTTACTCAAAGACTAAATATAGAGTTACCATGTGACCCAGCAATTCCACTCCTGGGTATATATTCAAGAGAAATGAAAGCCTATGTCTGTGCAAAAATTTGTACATGAATGTCCATAACAGCATTATTCATAGTAGTGAAAATGTGAAAACAACTCAACTGTCCATCAGCTGATAAATGGATAATTAAATGTATTATATCCATCCGATGGAATATTATTCAGCAATAAAGAGGATGGAGTACTGACACATGCTACAACACGTGTAAACTTCGTAAACATTATACTAAGTGAGAGAAACCATTTACAATGGGCCACATATTGTATCATCTCATTTATGTGAAAGTCCAGAGTAGTTAATCCATAGAGATAGATATTAGATTGGTGGTTGCCTAGGGCTGGAAATATTTGGCAGTGGGGAGGCAGCAGAGGATGGGGAGTGACCGCTAATGGGTACAGGATTTCTTTTTGGGATTAGGAAAGTGTTCTAAAATTGATGGTGATGATGATTGCACATCTCTGTAAATATACTAAAAACCACCGAATTGTATACTTTAAATGTGCACGTTGTATGGTGTGTGAATTAGATCTTAGTAAAGCTGTTATTTGAAAAAAAAAAAAATGATGTTACAGATCTTTTTGATCACTTTTAGACCAGTAAAAACAAAGCATTCAAGAAATTAATACTTAGAAGTATATTAACTTGTAGTATTAAAGGCATGGATTTAGAAACACCTTGAAGAAATATATATAACATAAAAGGGTTATTATGCTTGTTTTATTTATTATTTTCATCAACCACCATGGTTTTGTTAGCTTATTTATTCCACTGTAGTCCCTGTTGGTTAAATACATTATGGTATTGAAAATTAAACTCAAATGTTAATAATCTGGTGAGGAAGAATCAATATCAGAATGTTATAATCACCTATCACTTGCCTCTCTATTTCATATATATATGCATCTTACCTACCTATTAATATGATTATCTCTTTGGCACTTCATCAGTCCTTTGCCAGACCATCCAGTGTGAACAAATGAGCAATATGCCCAAAGTTTATTTGTAATTAGTTATTTGGAGCTTAAGACACATTTCCCCATAGAAATTACACCATGTACAAATGCTGGTTGGTGTCCCACAATATTCCATAAATGCTTAGAACTTAATGTAGCTAAATTGAAGCATCAGGTAGGAAGCAGCAGACCTTTAGTGAAAGAAGAAGAAAGGTATCTTTCCTGAGGATAAATCCTGGCTTGAGGTTTTACATTTTTAATGGGGCACATTTGTCTGTTTTGTGATAAACACATAGCTTGGGAGTTAATAGACTTGCTCATCTTCTGTTTGATCCTGATCATATAACTGATATGAACCTTTAAAGAGTAAACAGCTTTAAGTTGTTCTCTAGCCTTCCCTGTTAATAAAGAAATGATTCTCGCTTTCTGGAATATTTTGAAGTGTTTATGAAAATAAGTAGACATGGCAAGTAGCAAGGGATAGGGACAACTTCTCCCTCTGGCAATAGATCTGTTGTATAAACATATGATTTATAATGTGGAAAAAAGAGGTTTGGTCTTGTAAAGCCATTCCATTTTAATTCAGAATTAAAGGGTTTAGATCCTTTTTCTTCAGCATTCAGCAGTGAGTTCAGGGGTTATGGTTATTAATATCTAGATCCATTACTTTTCATAAAAAATATGATTTTTCCCCTATAATGGTTCATTTGTCTGAGTGGTTTAGTTGCCTCCAGAAATCACAAAATCCATTTCTTGTGACAGTATAATAATTTTCAAAATGTCTGATTATAGTGGCACATAAAGAAGATTAAAGATGTAGATCAGTAAAGAAATATAAGAAGACATTGAAAATAAACGTCCTGGTAGAATTTATTTTTTTAATCTTATATTCACCAATTTAGAAAAACAAATACAAACAATGGATTGTAAATAGTACATTCAATATTCTCCTACAGAATTCATCACATACACATTTAGTTTTTACACACTTACCCAGAAATTTTTCCAAAATATTTTTTCTTTCCCTATTCTGACATGAAATTTACAAATCTTATGCACAGGCTTGGTTCAAAAGACCTTTTGTTATCAGCTGCCAGTAGCTTGACAAATTTTCAATATTTAGTGATTAACATGTTAATAACAAGTGTGAATGTTATTAATGTATCTATAATTTAATTTCATTATTTACACCTTATGTTTCTTAATATTCATTTCTCAAATAAAGAATTTTCCATTTTACAACCAAGTGGCAATTATTATATAATTTTTACTTGATAAAATAAAGAATAATGTGCTACTGATAATATTGCTAATTCTCATATGTGTTTATAACATGCATTCATACTATTCCTATGTATATTTATCTACTATTATACCATACTTTTTAAGTGCCTTTGAGTGAAAGAAAGTGATTGAAATGTAAAAGAAGCTACTTGGAATGTCTGTAATATCACATGTCTTTATATGTTTACACCTGCTTGAAGGAAAGAGTAAATTATTTCCTGAGAACCCCACAGTTATATAGCTAGTTCCACCTCTGATCTGCTCTGAGGCATTTAACCTCTCTTAACCTTGGTTTCCTTATTTAGAGGAAGTGGCTGTTGAGCCTTACCTAAATCATAAAGTGAGTGCAAGTAATTGTTTACTGAAAATTCTAAGAAAGGGTAATGGAAAATGTCAAGTGTAAATGAAAGAGTTATAACTGCTCTCCTCTCTCAAAGGAATTGCAATTCACTTATTGAACTTCTATCATTTTAAAAACTTCTAACTTAAAAAAAAAAGCCATTTAAGTATAAATACATAAATGACTATATATAGTGTTTTGATTTTTTACTTCAGTAGCAATTTTGAATTAATTGAAGCATATAGCTTAAACATATTTTTTTTTTATTATATTTAAATAGTAAGTTAGCCAAAACTCAGTAAATAATTTGGGAATAGATTCTGCCAGGTGAATGCTAACGTGAATCTTACGTGCTTTAAAGGGCTTAAACTTTTTCTTTTCTACTGATTAAAGACTGATAATTTATCTCCTTCCTCATTCTAATTACTTGAACTTGGCAGGGGGTAGGGGTTGCCACTAATTGTGTAACCCATGTGTAATTTACTTACTTTCTCAGAAATCCTTCCAATCTACCCCTTCCCCCTAATAAGCTGATGTTCATTTTGAATTTCCAAGAGGGAGATATTTCATGCAGCTTTTAAAAATCTATTTGCCGCTCAAGCTTCCCGCCCCCCCCCCGCGCCCCCAAAGAGAGTTTATTAACCTCGCCTGTGGAACAGATTGTGAAATTCTAAGCTAGGTTGCATGTGGAGGAATGGTGAGAGAAAAGCAGATGATAGTAGAAAAGTAAAAAAATCAGAAGAACTTTATATTCCATGGTTAGGAGTATAAATTCTATAATATAAGCAGTTGGGAACCATAAAATCTTTTTAAGGAGTGTGATATAAGAATATAATTTGAAAGAATAGTAGTGAGAGGGTGGATAATTGTATATTTACATTTAACCCTTTATGCTAGTGGTTCCCAGGTACATATAGTGAATGAAATATAGAAGGCAAAGATCTTCAAATATTCCTCAGTTTCTTGTTGTTTTAGAGATTGAAAATCTATTGAGTAAATTTGTTTCATCAACTATATTAGCTCTAATTTGTATATTGCAATGAATTTAAGCAAACTTTTGCATTGATTTTTTAAGTCAATGTATATCTGATTAGTCTTAAAGCATCCCATGTTCCTCACTCATTGATTTTCACTGAGGAAGCTTTGGGGCTTTGTTTTTGTTTTTTAATGCTTTCCTGATATAATTTCAGATCTTCTACCCTTTCAGTAATAACATCTATAAAATATCTTTTATTATGTTCATATTGATTGTTAAACTAGTTCTATATTATTTGCTATATTTACTTAAACATCCCTCCAGCAAAAGGTAGATTGTCTGCAAACTACTCCAGATACCAGGGTGCTGAATTAAGTTGATCCTTAAGCCTTGGCTGATATCCTACTACTCTGTGTCAACTTCTCACCTTAGTTTACTCATCTATAAAATGGAAGTTATGATAGTACTTACCTCAAAGGGTTGTAAAAGGTCAATAAAAAGTAAAGTGTATAGTATAATGGTCTAACACATAGTAAGTGCTCAATAATTGTTTCATTATACTGATAGGGAATCATTTTCTTCTAAGAATCTGTAGTGTAGAAGAAAGAGTTGGAGCTTTAGAGTTAGATAGGCTTGAGTTCAAAATCTGATTCTGCTACCTATTAGCTATGTGACCTTGGGCAACTCTATGTCTCAGCTCTCCCATCTGAAAATAGGAATAATAATGTTTATTTCACTAGGTTATGAGGATTGAATGAGCAGCATGGATATAGTGTCTGCCATATGATAAATATTCTATTACCTCCCCCTCTATATACTTTGTAGGTCTCTTGCCCCAGTATGTCAAACAACTTTTATGTAGAACTATGTCCTTGTGACACTCTCAATGCTTAGTGAGTGTTCTGTTCACAAAGAAAGCCAAGTATATATTGACAGACTGTTTAGAACTCCATTTTCTTCTAAAGCTAGGCCATTTTCATTGAAAGCTGATGTTTAGGCCAAGAATTGTTAAAATCTCTACTCAGATTTATCCTAGTTCTCACATTCCCCTCAATTCAAACTTGCATATACATCTTATTTTATATATTCATACACAATAATATATACTAAGTTTATGTAACCAAAATGGCCACTTTTCCAATTAAAAAGCAGGGACACACATTCTTTAAAAATGTATTGGTAGAATAACTATATAATTGAAATAATGAGATTGTATCAGTCCAGGTTCAGAGAAGCAAAACCAATAGGTGAGACAGACAGATACACACACACACACACACACACACACACACACACACACACAGATTGATTGATTGACTGATTGATTGATTGATTGAGAGACTGAGATTTCAAGGAATTGGCCTACATCATTATGGAAGCTGGCTAAGCAGTCCAAAAACCATAGTGCAAGCAACCAGGAAGGGGAGATCACCAGCAGGCTCAAACTCCACAGGATGGGCCAGTGCTATCTTCCATAGATAGACTTGATTCTGTCAGGGAAACCTTGGCTTTAGTTTTAAGGCTTTCTAACTGGTTCAGTTTGGCCCTTCTAGATTATCCAGGATATTCCCTTACTAGATGTCAACTGATTAGGGGTTTTAACTACATCACAGCAACACCTACATTAGTGTTTGATTGAATAACTGGAGTCTGTAGTTTAGCCAAGTTGTCACATCAAAAACACCATCACAGAGGATAAATTTTTGTGAAAGAAATAGCAAGCTTAAGCTATTTGGTATTTATTTTTATGTACTATTCATTTTATATCATGTAGGGTTCTTTTTAACTTAATTTTTTAAGAATCTATTATATGCCTAGTATTTTGCTAAGAGTTTAAAGGAAACAGAAGTTATCTCAAGTGTCTTTCAAATTTTAACATCTTAGAGTTCAAGCACTTTGCCTGAATCATTGTAAGGATGATAAAAGAAGTAGAACTTGAATTATAAATATGATTTAGATTAACAGAAATAGAGTAACCTGTTCTAGTGTGTGACTAAACATAGATTGAGACACAGATATGTATGATGACTAAGAGAATAAAAAGATGATAATATGAAGAATACAGCTAGACTGTGAACTTCTTAAAAGCTGATATTGTATTATTTATCCTTGTATATCCATGTCCTTACATGGTATCTGGAAAAAAGTGTTCAACAATCATTTGTTGTTTAAGTAGATTAAATAATGAAAAGAACATAATTTAAAACCTATCTGTGTAATAGTGTGATGCATCATATGCATCCAGATCTGATTAATTGTACTTGGAGTCAAGGCACCGTATCTAAATTAGTATTAAAAATCAATATAGTCCCAATCCCTTAATTGGAGAAAGTAATTTTCTAACACATCATCTCCCACAAGAATGTAAGCCTTTTAAGGGAAAAAATTATAATGTAATTTTGGACCTGTTCTCAGTGCATTATTGCTTTGCATTTGAAAGATACTTAATAAATATTGCTTGATAAATAAATATTTAAATTGAATTAATTTAAAGCATCATACCAAAGAGATCCAAGCTTAGCTTTGTAATACATATCCTTTGAGACTTAAAAAAACCAAAATATTTGAAATACATCATGTAATTGAATAAGGAATAGGAAACTTATTTTTCAGTGTTCTTGTTTTTATGTATTTAAAGTTTATTTTAGTTATTTCATCTTAAAGCATTATAAAATTTTTCTGGTTGGGAATCTTTCAGTGAACAAGACATCTTTATAGCTTTTCTGTGTAACAAAGCAAAGCAACTGAATATAAAAGAAAGTTGTTGTAGTTTTATCCTACTGAGTACAAATATTTGTTTGGGGGGTTAAAGGTTTATTAGATAAATGGTTTAAAGATTAATTAATAATCTTTTTACCTTCTTATCTCATTTGTAGGTCAGTAGTCTATTAATACATGGAAATTACTTTATTTCCTGCTCTATTTCCACTTCTAAGTGTGAGAAAAATGTCAAAGGAACAACTGGATATCTTTTCTATTTTTTGTGCTTTTAAACTTGTAAGAATTATGGTTATGCTTATTTTTCTATAGTTAAATTAATTTTTCCTGAGATTTTTGCCAAAAAAAGTAAAATGATAGTTCTTATTTATAATTTTCTTTTCAATTTATCCTGATTTTATAGTACCTAGTCAACCAATGGCATGCAGAGATTTCCTTGTAGGGAGCAGGAGGGAGCAAAGAATATCTTACTCTGTTGGCTTTTTAGTGATTTTATTACTAGAAAAATAAACATTGCTTTATTTTACATTTTAGCCAGTAAGTTATCTCCAAACTAGGTACCAAAATGCAAAGCAGTGTATTTATTTTTCTACTTTTTCAAAAGAGACAATAAAAGCAGTGTTCCAGTGGAACAATTTGCTACTGCCTTTTTCTTGGGGAGTGCTGTTAGCTTTTACACGTTATTATAGATATAGTGAAACATGCTAATGATGAAAGATGAGTATAATTTCTGTTCCTTGATATGTGACTAAAAATTTAGAAATGAAACCTATTTTTCTTAAGTGACATCCAGATTTTTGGTTCATTTTCATCAGATGACCTAATCCACTTTTTCCAGCAATTAAGAAAAAGGGTGGGGCGTGGGAAGACTAATATATAGCAAAGCTACTACAGTGACTATTTGAGTATTTCATTCCATCTGTCAAAGCTTTGCTGGGATTAAGAATTTGGCACAGGTGGATGTAGTTCATTCTCTTTACAAAGCAGTAAATGATAGAACAAAATTGTCTTAAAATGAAGGAGTAAAATGCCAGAGTGAAAATAAATACCAAAATATATTATTTTTTAAAGGAATAGTAATTTGAATCTTAATGTAAAAATAATGAGTATATTAATGCCTGTTCACTTATTTCTTGTATTTGGTATTTCAGAAAAGGGGCTTGTAAGAACTTGTGATCAGAACCAATATATTGATTAAATATGCCTGTTTTGTTTGTTCATGGTCGACCAGCTATAATTAACTGTTGAGAGTGTAGACAGGATGTGTTACACAAAAATTAGGCTACATATAATCATGCATGATTAAAAGAAAGAGATACCTTACCTTGAACAAATAATTGTTGCTTTAGCAAATTTGCGACTAAGAAAACAGAATTTGGTTGACAAGAAAACATGAAATATATTTTAGATGTGTGTATTTAAATTTTTCAAATTAACCTATAATTTTTTGTGATTGGATTATGTCATTAGCTAGAATGTAGAAAAAGGCATTCATTCTTATTGACAATTTTGAAAGTACTGAACATATGGTATAAAGCTTTGTGGTGCTGCCTTCTTCCAGCTCTTAATGATTTGCTGTTTCTCACAGAATTTTTGAAGTCATTTCATAATTGATTAACACAAATGTGGGGAGAAATGAGGTTAGGCATACAAGCTTTATTTTTATTTCAACATTATAAATCCATGAATTTATACATATATATATATATAAACACAATCTTTTGGATATGTAACAGGAAATTTATAAATGAAAGCTTTACATTGTTACAGAACAGTAATAATAAGAATTCTATTCAGGTGTTTTCTAGAACAATCTTTCATGGCAAATTGATTCGTGTTGATTCTAGTTTATCTCATGACCAGCTACGTGTTTTTAATATAGACATTTGATTTTAACTGCCATATACACTTAATGGTTATAATTAGAATAGATCTTAAATGGAAAAATTTATTTTGAATAAGTAATAGACAGATTTCTGGTTTGCTTCTCGTCATAAACTATTGCAAATTTTAACCAATTTTTAAGGTTAATATAAACTCTAAAGTTTTCAACAATAATAATGGTAATATAATATCCTTACAAAAAAGAAAGTGTCTAGGTTTTACTATAATAAAAATTAGAGAAACTTACATAAGCTTCTTTAGAGAAGTGTATAGATACTAAATCAGATGTACTGATTTTTAAACTGTCTTCATTTTGCAATTATTTTACTTTCTGATTATTTGCACAAGCCATGGCTTAACATATGGGCAAGTGATTAGTCTTGTGGTAATAGAAATATTAACTAAGATTCAAGCAAATCTTATAAATCTTTCTGAAAATCACACAAATGAGATGATTTCTTAAAGGATCAAGAGTTATTAAATTTTAAAAGTATAAACACCTGAAACCATTCACGTTTTATTGATTTTTTTTTAAACAAAAGTCTAACTAGTGAATAGCTAATTTGCTCAGCATTTAAGATGCGTTTCTGTAGGACTAAGAACATGCATCCCATCTCCTTGACTGTGGCTCTAATTACCTCAGCTTGGACTGATCAATATTTGATCTTTTTCCCACTGTGCAAACATGTTACTTTGACTCTGTCTCTTTCTCTTCCTTTTGGATAATTTGCAGCCATGTGAGAATGGTTCATTTTGTTTGTTCTCTCTGGCTAGAGGCCAGGGGTCTCTTATTAGTATAATGCAGTTCATTGATGTGAATTTGTTGATCTCCTGGGTAGTTTTTCACAAATTTAAGGCAATTAAAAGCTTTTATATGGCATTTCACTTGAAGTTATTAGTGGTCTTTCAATGATTTTGCTTTTAAAAATTACTTCATCATTTTATGGTTATTTCCTTTCCTTCTCATTTCTCTCCTGTCCCCAACCTATAAAATTCCAGAAAAAAGGATTGAAACAATCATTTCATTGATTGATTTCATAAAAAGTAACAACTTATAAACTTGTAATTCAATAACTTAATAATATTTTAATTAACACAATTTTTAAAGGACTAATGAAAATTTGGGGTTTGTTTTATAAGATCTGTTTGTTTTAAGCTCATGGATATTCATGATGGAAGCCATATGAATTTGGAGAACAATGACAAGAATTGAATCTTAGGATTATTTAGTAATTACTATAGAACATAAAAAGTGTATGGATTTTTTTAAGTTTTTGTGTTTTTTTTTTAGTGAGGCAGAACTATTTCTAAATTGGAGCTTTATTACTATCTTAAAATTTTCTCATAGCTAACAGATGTCCATATGTTTGGTTTCTTAACTTTTGCAGTGAATGGACTTTTCTTTAGCCCATGGGAAGTGTGAATGTTAATAAAGACCACCTAAGTCTTTAGAAATGCTACAGCATTGATTAGATAAAAATCTTTTGGCTTCATTTGTACATATTGGAAATTATTGGTACCATTTCTCTATCCTTTCCCCCTTCTAAAAATTGTTTATTAGAGTTGTTTTCCTTGTGTTTGTCAGTGGCATACTTTCAATTACAGTACTTGATTCAATTTGTTTCTTTAGTGTGCTTAATTATAGTGAAGAAATCAGTAGAATGCATTCAAGGTAAATTGGAAAATTATCACAGGTATATGAAATGTCATTCATTTATAGAAATTCTTGATGTTCTATAGTTTTTTATTTTAAAATGTGTGTAAAAATAATATTTATTAGGAACATAACCACGTTAATATAAAAGCGAGAATATGTTATATTGATTAAGAGGGAATGCCTTAGAGTTAAACAATCGGGATATAATTTCAAGTTTCACTATTTACAAGCTATATGATCTTGGGCAAGTTAACTTTTAACCTCACTTTATCTGCATAAATGGGAATGATACTAATACCTATCTTTAGGTATTAGGTACCTAATACCTAAATATATGTAAGTTGTTAGAAGTGTGTGATAATATATGTATGTAAGTTGTTAGAAGTGTGTAATATATGTTAAGTTGTTAGAAGTGTGATAATATATGTAAGTTGTTAGAAGATAATATATGTAAGTTGTTAGAAGTGTGTGGCCTACCAGAAACACTCATCAAATATTATTATGAAGATATTTTTATTATTTGCCAGACTCTATGTTAAATTTTATATATGTTTATTCCAAAGTCAAGAGAATGTCAAAGAGAGAATTTGAATCCCAGTAAAAGAAAAACTGTACATAAAAGAACTAACATATTTGTAAAGTAGTTTATTTGGTATAATAAAAACAATTTTTTATAGTTCATTGGACTAGAACTGTATACAAAGCAACCTCACAATTTCAGAAAGATAGTTAATGCGTTCATTTACAATTGAGTTATATTGAGTAAATAGCATCTGTCTGTTCCTTGGCTGTTCAGGAACACCTTAGAGAGCTGACACATTCTCATTTATACAAGAAGTAAAGTGATATGTTAATTCAGATGATATGTTCAGAAGTTCCAGTTTTGATTTTGTGATTCATAAGTGACTTTTATTCATGTAACATAGGAAATAGTTTCTTTTTGAAAAAATATTGCTTCATCTTAATTAAATGAATATTTCTGAATGATTTTTATTATCATGCATTGAAATGGCCTAGCTCTAAGGTACACAAAACTATTCTCCACCTCTTCCTCTAAGCAAATCTTTAAGAGAAAATTTAATTTAAAAATCTTTTTGACTTCCAAAAAAGGACTTTTATTGTCTGGTTTCTGCCTGCCTCTCTTGCCTATCTTCATATGGTGTTCTTTGAGCTCCAGCCACGCTGGACTTCTTCTTCTCTGCTGGAACAACTCTCTCATATTTCTATCTTCCTTTACCTAGTGAACTCTATAGTTTGACCAGATTTTGTCTCGATCATCACTTCCTGACTTGGTCAGTTCTACTTAATATACTCTCTTTCCTAAGTCCATGTAGCATTTACAGTTTCAACAACAAATATTAAGTGATTCCATGCTATATGCTAGATAGTAGGTATACCACAGGAACAAAAATCCTTGCTTCCAGGGACCTTTCATTCTAGAGAGGCAGAGGAAGGGGGCAGAGCATAATAAACAATATATATGTATTAAGTACTTTATGGAAGTCAGGTGGTGGTAAATATAGAAGAATAAACCAGGGAAATCGATTAGAGCTTGACTGACAGAGATTGGGGGTACTCTCTTTTAAATGGATGTTCTTAGAAGATCTCTTTAAAGAAAAGATTTTTGACAGAGACAGAAATTATTTCAGGGACAAATCATGTATATATCTGAAATACCAGTGTTCCAGGCAAATGAAATGGAGAATACAGAATGCTTACTATTTTTGAGGATCGAGAAGCCTTTGTGATGAGAAGGAAGGGAATGTTTTGTGGCCCTGAAAACAGTGATTAGCATATAATATGTGATTAGTAACTATTGAATGACAGACTGATATTTGAAACATTGGCCCAGATCATTGCATTACTTTTTTGACAAAACAAACTGTTTATTTATTAACTCTTCTCTTGATTGTCCTAAACCCCTGCCTTACAAACTGGCTTAAAATATCAGATGTACGTCACATCTTTTTTGATGTAAAATTGGGAGTAAGTAATTTTTAAAGTTTCATATGAAAACATTTTAATGCAGAATTCCCATGGTTCTTTAAAATGAATGACCAAGGAATTTTAATCGAGGCTCAGATCTCTCGTGTTCTCACCACACCCCTGCTCTTTCCTATCATTCAGGAGTGGATATCCTGAGACCAATCCCAAAGAAAAGTTGTATGTTATCATTCAGTTTGGGTTTGGAAATTTTTTAAATAATTTTTTTACTTTTGATTACAGTTGACATGCAACATTATATCAGTTTCAGGTGTACAACATAGTGATTAGATACTTATAAAACTTACGAAGTGATCTCCCTGAAAAATCTAGTACCCATCAGACATAATATATAGTTATTATACTATTATTGACTATATTCCTTGTGCTGTACCTTACATCCCCATGACTATTTTGTAACTACCGATTTGTACTTCTTAATCCCTTCCCTGCTTCACCTACTCCCTTAACCTCCCTCCCATCCGGCACCATCAAAATGCTCTCTGCATCGATGAGTCCGTTCGTTCACCTTGTTCCTGAGATTCCACATGTAAGTGAAATCACAGGGCACTTGTCCTCCGTCTGACCTACTCCAGTCAGCATGATACCCTCTAAGTCTATCCGTGTTGTCACAGGTAGCAAAATTTCATTTTCTTTTAATGGCTGAGTAATATTTCATTGTATATATCTACCACCTCTTCTTCATCCACTCATCTACCAAAAGACACTTGGGCTGCCTATATATCTTGACTACTGTAAATGATGCAATGAACATAGGGATTCACATGTTCCTTTGAAGTGTTGTTTTGGGTTTCTTTGGATAAACACCCAGAAGTGGCATTACTGGGTACTTTTTTATCTCTAGTTATAGCCTTTATTTTAAAGTCTATAAGTATAAGTATTGCTAACCCAGCTTTTTTTTTTTTATCATTTGTATTTTCATGAAACATCTTTTTCCATCTCTTTACTTTCAGTCTCTTTGTGCCTTTTGGTGTGAAGTGAGTCTCTTATAAGCAGCATATGTAAGGGTCTTGTTTTCTTGTCCATTCAGCTACCTTATGTCTTTTGATTGGAGCATTTAATCCACTTACATTTAAAGTAATTGTTGATAGATATATAGTTATTGCTGTTTTATTATTCCTAACATTCCCTGTAATACCAGTTTGGTGGTGATGAACTCCTTTAGCCTTTTTTTTTTTTGTCTGGGAAACTCTTCGTCTATCCTTTAATTCTAAATGATAGCTTTGCTGGGTAGACTAATCTTGGTTGTAGGTCCTTGCTTTTCATCACTTTGAATATTTTGTGTCAGTTCTTTCTGGCCTGCAAAGTTTCTGTTGAGAAAGCAGCTGACAGTCTTATGGAAGCTCCCTTATAGGTAATTAACTGGTTTTCTCTTGCAGCTTTTAAGATTCTCTCTTTGTCCAAACCTTTGCTGTTTTAATTATGATGTGTCTTGGTGTGGACCTCTTTAAGTTCATCTTTTTTGGGACTCTCTGCACTTCTTTGGTTTGTAAATCTATTTTCTTCACCAGGTTAAGGATGTTTTTGTTATTATTTCCTGAAATAGGTTTTAAATTCCTTGCTCTCTCTTCTTCTTCTGGTACCTCCATGATGTCAATGTTGGTATGCTTGATGTTGTCCTAGAGGCCCCTTAAACTATCTTCATTTTTTTTTTTGGATTATTTTTTTTTGTTATTCTGATTGGGTGTTTTCTGCTATCTTCTCTACTAAATCACTGATTCAGTCCTCTCCTTCATCTTATCTCCTGTTGATTCCTCCTAAAGTATTCTTCATTTCAGTTATTATATTCTTCATTTTCGATCAGTTCTTTTTTATGTTTTTTTTTTTTATCTTTATTTTTATGTTTCCTATGTATTTGTTAAAGTTCTTACTGAGTTCATCTACTCTTCTCCTAAGTTCATTGAGCATTCTTATAACCAGTGTTTTGATCTCTGTATCTGGTAGATTGCTTGTCTCCATTTTATTTAGTTCTTTTTCTGGAGCTTTGTTCTATTCTTTCATCTTTCTTTGTTTTCCCATTCTGGCTGCCTCTCTGTGGGTTCTTTTTTAATGTATTAGGCAGGGCTGCTATGTCACCCAGTCTTAGTAGAGTGAATTTATGTAGTGGGTGTCCTGTGGGGCCCAGTGGCACAGTCCTCCTGGTCACCTGAGCCAGGTGTGTCCTTTGTATGGGTCTTGTGTGTCCTCCTGTTGTAGTTGAGCTTTGGTTGCTGTTTGCGTGTCAGTGAGAGGGATTGACTGTCAGACTGATTGGTTGTGAGGACTGGCTGGTGACTACAGTGGAGGAGCTGTTGTGCAGGGGCTGATTGTTTGGGTTTTGTGAACCTCAGAGTGATTTAGGAAAGTCCACAGCATGAGCCAAAACAGACTGTTTGTATGGAAAAGCTATTGGGTCCTCAAATTGGTGGGGTGGGGTCACAGGGAGCCACCAGGGCAAGGCAACCAGTGTTAGCCAGGTTGATGGAGACTCAGATATGGCAGCCACCCATATCTGATTGCCAGAAGTGGGGAGAGCTGAACAGAGAAACAGTACTTCTGCAAGCACTTCTGTCTGGAATAAAGCTGCCACTCCAGCCTTTTCCCTGAATCCAGACAATTCAGTTCCTCCCTGGATGTCCATAGCACCTCTTGAGCTGCTGCCTCAACACCAGAGCTCAGAGCACGTGAGTTCATCGGCAGGTAAGTTTGTGCACCGGCCCTTTAAGAGGACACCTGGGACTCTCGTAGCCCTTCATCTCACTCAGCTACAATCTCCACTGATTTCACATCCAGATTTTGTGGAGACTCTTTTCCTGGTACTGGAACCCTGGGCTGGGGAGCCTATTGTGGGGATGGAACCCTCCTTGCTCCTCCAGGGAACCTTTGCAGCCTAGTTATCTCTTCTGATTCTTAACCACCAAATGCAGGTTTAGGATCAGCTTGTGCTGTGTCTCCACCCCTTCTACCAGTCTCAAGGTAGGCCCTTTTGTATGTCCTTAGTTGGAGGATTTCTGTTCATCTAGACTTCAGGCGATTTTCAATGGTAGTTGTTCTATAGTTGTTCTGTAATTGTGATGTTGTCATGAGAGGAGGCAAATATAGCATTTACCTACTCTGCCATCTTGACCAGAAATCTCAAAATATCAGAAATTTTATATTGACCCATACTTCTAGTAAGGTAGTACAGACCCAGTTTGGTTATACACCTGTGCTACCAGCTCCCACTTATCTCAGCCCCACCAAAACAAACAAAATTAAATAGCTTCTTTTCTATATTGCTTTCTGAAATACTCATCTACCTTATAACATTTAGGACCAGCTCACAGACCACCTAGTGGTTCTTCCCTAACCATAGAGTTCTTTCATCAGTTAAGGTTTAGTAAGGGTAAAAACAAATAATTAAATAAAACTGATTAAAATATTTTTTTTCTTTAAATGTGCACATGTATACCCTAACAGCATATGATGAAAAGCAATTTTCCCCAAATTATATTCCATGAGAAAAGAGTTTCATTTCCAAATTATCTGGAAAATATAAAATAGGCAATAACTGAACAGATTTCCTTGCTTTGGGATAAAACCCCTTTTTTCACAGAACATCTTTTTACATCTAAAAGGACGCTAGGGTTCCTAGGGCACAGCTTGGAAAATACTAGTATAGAAAATCAGGTCTGTCTAGTCAAGAGTCAAATATTTTCACTACTAAAAAAAGGCAATTTTATTTTTTTCTCTTTGCTTAATTACATACTAACCTTTATTGGTTCTTATCTCCCAGTGATTTATAAAGGAAAAAAATACCTAGATATGTTTTCACACTACCCCCATAATCACTTTGTGTTTTGAACTTCCTTCTAAGAGTATTTCTACCCATAATTACACTTGCGTTTAAGAAATAGAAGGCAGTCTTTCATTTTTTTATTTTATTTCTTAATTTCAAAATAGAAAAAGATTGGGTTTGAAAGATTGTTTCTTTCTCTAGCTACCCATTTTTCTACTCCAAGGAGTAAATACTGTGAAAGAACACCTGCTATTGAGTGTTCTTTGAACATTATTCTTCCAGGCTTACCCTAGATAAAACACTTTTTGATGGAAAAACAAAGTCCTTGTTGTGATACGTCCGTGTACCAAAAGGTTCTTTTGACATAAGCTATGTCATACTAATACACACAACACCCAAACTCATTTTGATTGTTGGGGGTGGTGAGTATGGAGCTTATGAGTCTGCTATTCTACATTTGTGAAATTTTAAACATTAGTATGTCCAGTTTGTAGGTTTGATTTTTATTTCTTACCTCATACATGTATAGTATTGTTACTTAAAAATGTAGTTGCATGAATATAAAAAGACTGTAGTTTTTCAGATGTTCATTAACTCCATTAGACTTTTTATACTGTAAATATTGGAGAGATTCCTATCCAAGGATGCTTAGTTTTTTCTCTAAAACTCATTATAATTTTAGAGTCAGTGTAATTGATTCCATCTCACTGAGGGTGGCAGATTATCCTATTTGCCTTATCCCCACTATGTACAATTAAGAGATTCTGCTGCAAACTGTAGTATTAGCAAAATTATCCCTAACAAACATGAAATCTGCAAGGTTTTTGTTTGACTTTTTTTTCTTGTGAAGTTGTTCCTGCAGGATGATATGACATGATATGGATGTTCTAGTGGCATTCATTTTTATTCCATGAATTACGAAGAGCTTAAGAAAATATTTAAAGTAAAACTGTAATGATTAGTCCTGGTAGTCTCCATTTTACTGAGAATGCCTTTGTCAGAATTATGTCATCACAATGGACTGTTAGCCAGGAAGTTCTGTCTAGCAGATGAATGAATTGGGAATACTGAGTTTCTAATAAAAGACACTATTGTAATATTGAAATACTGCTGATGGGGTTGCCAATTTTCTGTCTTTAAATTTACAGAGCATGTTCTGTGATTAAAGTAAGGAATACTTAGAGTAAGTCCTTAGAGTAAACCAACAATAAGCTTGAGAAACCATAAATAGAAAATATTTCCTTTTAACAATGCTATTTAAGTTCTCAACTTCTCTTGGTTCAACTGCCAGACACTTATTCTTTTGTCTCAAAAATTGTTAGCAAAAAACAATAAATATATTTAGTGCTTTACTGGGCCAACATCTGATTTTATCTGCACATTGATTCCATTTTAAAATTTTTCTCACCTCCCTAATGTGAATGGCTTATGCAGTCCTCTTTTGTTATTATTGTAAGAACAGAGACTTCAATTTTTTATCTTGGAAAGGAAGAAAGTCCTGACAATACTATTTGCACTTCATTTAATTGTTTCCTTCCAGTTTCAAACATGGAATATTTTAGATATATCACTCATCCTTCCTTATCTTGATACTAATTTTTTTGGTAATTCTGAATGTGGTAGCATAGCATCTTGAAAACATGTATTCCCTTTATGACTGAAGTACAGCTTTACACATTCAATATAATTAATGATGATTTGAAACTCATACATTGTCTAGGCTAATATAACTCTCCTATTTCATCTACTTTCTTAGCTAGACTTAATAGTTACAGACTTCATCACTTTTTAAATTAATGATAAATTCAGTATGCATTATTTTCTTTAGTAAACAAATATTTTTACAGTATTGCTCCCCAAATCCTAGCTTTCTAACTAATAATAAAATATTTTATCTGGACTATGGTTTTATTGTACAGTAATTATAGCTTTTTCATGTGCTAAGTCATAGCCTGTTAACTAAAAATAAATGGGTACGTAAAATGGAAAATGAAATTATCCTGTTACTTGAAATATCTTAACTCAGGTTTTATTACAGGTTGCATATGGTATCTGTTAGAACTTTGAACCTGTCTTGGTTGTTGAATTATTATGTGGATTAACTGTTGCATTCGAAAGTTCTTGACTTTAAAAGCATCCGTGTGTTTTAAATCTTATAAAAATGCCTTACAGGTTTTTGAAAACAGTCTAATCTCTTTGTAGTGTGTCTTTTTTGTTTGTTTGTTGTGTTTTTATGCCAGAACTTCCAAATCCTAAGCACTAGCAAATATAGAACATTGCTTAGGATATTTTTATAATATCATTAATAAATTTTTTAAATTAGATACAATCTATTAAATTATTGACTTATGTAGGGAATATGAAAATTTTTTTAACAATTTGGAAAATCTAGAAGTTATACAGCATATTAAGAAAAATCTCTTTTATCATGATACCTTCAGGAAAAATAAAACCTTTTTTAAGAGTACATATGAAAAGCTTTTCTAAAATTCTGTAGATTATCCTACAGAGAAGAAAGTATAGAAAAAATTTTTTAAGTATAGAAATACCACAGTTTCTCCAAAAACCAACCACTGAAGTTTCTGAAACTAATTTGATAAATGATGTATATTTCATATCTAATTTAAAAAATCCAAGGAATTTTTGTGTTTTAGCTATCAGGTAGAATCATATAGTTTAGTCATAGTCGAGTCATGTACTTCAAAATGAAAGAGCAAGACAGTTCCTTGCCATTCAGAAATGTATCTTTCATAGTTTGACTTATGTTTGCCATAATCTTAGGTAATGAATGAGTCTAGTCAAATACCCAACATCCAATATGACATATTCTGTTATTCTCTATGAAAAAGCAGTTGCTCTTCTGAGATGGTAAGAACTTAGATTCTTTCTGAAAAATTACCTTTAAATGAAAAGAGAAACCTATAATAGGGATAAAAAACTGATTCGCTTTAAGTTTAGAGATACACATAAAAAAAAGATGACTCCCACATAAAATTTAGTATAAAAACAGAAGTTTTGATTAGCGTATCCATAATTCATGCATTTAAGGATTTGTGATAATCTCAAAGCTGTCTTCTGGAATTCTAAGATAGTGATGACTCAAAAGTCATCAAATAAACATAGAAAACTATAATTAAAGATCTTGATTAATATCCATCTAATGTGATTATATTATCTTTTCATATTTTTTAAACAAAGAACCTCTGTATACTGTTTACCCAGATTTGCCAGCCTTTTGTAGATTTTCACTATATATTTCCTTTTTCTCATGGTTATTAGAAGGATAAAAGCAAATCTCTGTTGTGCAGCTTATGGCATGCTATTAAGGTCTATTCTGTTTTTTTTCTTCTTTACCACTAACTTTAAGACCTGATTTTGTCTTTTTTTACATACTTCTAAACCACCTTAATCCTCAAGGAATTAGAAAAGTGTTAATAAAATACTCATAAAACTTAAGTAAATGTTCTTAGGAAGAAATTAGATGGCTATTTGAAAACAACATATAGATCCTAAATGTATTCTGAGAGAAAAACCATAGCAAAACTTTCTAAAGGATGTTTACCGAACTGGAAAGGACTGTTGCTTTTATGATTAACCTGAATTAGTGTATTCTTGTAAATACCCAAAGATTCCTATACATATGTGTTACTTGTGTGCTTCCAAAATTATACATATTAAGCATTTGTACTAAAGAACAGTGACTACCAAGAAAATTTCAGGAATATACCTAAGCTGTATTTTATACATGACACTCAACTTTTCCTGTGTCCTTTGTGTTTTAGTTTCTGGAAATTCTCATCTTTGTAATAACAGCATATATATGTGCTCTTCATCTGTTAAAATAAGAATCTATAAACAATTCATGGGATGGATACTATTTTAGAGTTTTACTGTGTATTTGTTTCCATATACCTGGAAAGACTATTTCATGAACTTTTAATCATTTTGACTCAAGAGATACAGAAGCATAAGTTCAGAAGTTAACTTACCTTTAGAAAAGTACTTAAATTTAAATGTTTTGTATGCTTAATTCATTCCTATTAAAGGCTTACTATGTGCTTGGCATTTTTCTAGGTGTTGAAAATATAAGTGACCAAAACAAATAAAAATTGCTGCCCTCAAGGAGCTTATGATTTAGTGGGTAAAGACTTTAAACAAAATATATAGTATATTGGAGGATGATAAGCACTATGGAGAAAAATAAAACAGAACAGGATGATAAGGAATGCTGGGGCCTGGAGAGAGGGCTTATACTTTCAAATAAGACCATTAGGTAAAGTCTCCCCTAAGAAGGTAATATATAAATAAAAATTTGAAAAAGTTAAAGGAGCCAGTTATGCACATATTAGGGAGAAAAACAATCTAAACACGGGGGATAGATACCAAGTACAAAGGCTCTATGCCAGAGTATAGCATACTTAACAAACAACGAGGCTAATATGGCCTGAGTGGAGTGACCAAGAGGAAAAATAGCAGAAGATAACCAAGAGGAAAAATAGCAGAAGATAGAAAGAGTTGAGGAGCAGATTGAATAAGGCTTACAGATCATTGTAAAAACTGTCATTTTTTTTTTTACTCCAAATGTAGTAAAAAGCTTTTAGAAGGTTTGTGTAGAGAGGAAAGATAACATGACATATATTAGTAGGGTTATTCTGACTAGTATGTGAACAAGGAACTGAATGGGCAAAGATAGAAGTAGGGAGATTAATTTGGAGACCATTGTAATAATTTGGGTTAGAGATATGTTGGCTTGGACTAGGTTATTGGCAGTGGAAGTTATGTGAAGCTATCAGGTTCTGAATATGGTTTGCAGGTAGCTATAATAGAATTCACTGTTGGTTTGAAAATGTGGTATGAGAGAAAGAAATGAATCAAGATTGGAATTTCCATTAACTGAGAAGGGGGAAATGGGGAAAATTTGGTCTGGTTTTATGTAAATTATGGAAAGTTTTAGTCTCATAGCCCCGTATCTTATGGCTAACATAGTCCCTTTACCATGGTGAGTGATGGTATAATTGACTAATTTAATATTTCTCTTTGCCTCAAACTTGATTTAAACTTAGACTTTGATAAACTTCTGTTTATAATGAATGAATTGGTTTCTTTTTAAGTTCATTGATTTCATTATTTATATTTTATGATGGATTATGAAGTACACTAATGGAAACACAGCTTGAAGTTCTTTACTTACTAACATTTTTAAAAAGCACATATGATGTTGTTGTTGTTGTTGTTTTTTTTTTTTTTTTTTGGTCTCACTAACGTATTTGTACACCCTCCCCTTACTTGGCAAACTTGTTTGAAAGTATAGTATTACACGTTATGTCATGGGTGTGCTGGAGCACTTGTGTTCAATACAGTTCATAAATGGAAGCAGCTGGTTTCCTGTGCAGTTAAGAGAAGGTATGCACGCAGCTGAGATCTTCGAACTTCAGAATTCATTGGATTCAGTTTCTATCTTGTATAATCACGCTGTTATTTCAATTAGTACAAATGTGTAACAAGCTACCTTAATAGCTTAAAAATTTATTTTGTTTCAATAGTTGAACTGCTAAACCTGATTAATGTTCTTTCCCTGCCCTCCGCTCCCCAATCCGGACTCACCCATCCTACCCCTTAAAAAGAACATTACACCTATAGTCTTAGTTTTATACTCGATTCTGAAAAGGCCTTGGCAAGGGGGAAAAAGTTATCATCTCAAAGGGAAAAGCTGAATTCATACACAGGAACTGCAGGATTACTTTGGCGTTTTACTAGTCCCTTGTAACCCTAGCAAGTCCCATAAATACCTAATGGAAAAACAGCAGAAAATGAGATCTGCAGCAGCCTTTTGAGATCGAATTTATGTTGCTGAACAATTTTTTGAGGTTGAGTGTAAAGGTCAAAAGAAAGTGGATAGATTAAAGTTGCTGATTTTTGCAAACTTAAGGCCACATTTAAAGGTTTCTCTTTCTATAGCAAGAAAATTTCAAGATAAATGGCTTTTCTTCATTAGCTGAAATGTCATGTCTTCATTTAATATCTGTTACATGAGATATTTAGTGATTTGGTAGTATTTACATGCAATGAATAAAGTCTTCAATTCAATTTAACAATTCTAGATAAAGAAATTAATTTATGAAATTGCAGATCTTCCTGAGAAGAGTATGATGATAAAGGAATATGTATGGTTGAATTACTGTGTATGTAACATTTTTAAATGATTAATTTTAGATATTTTTTGGAAAATATGGAAAGGAAAGATAGAAATTAGTGTTTATCCTTTTTTAAGTACAGGTTGTTGATCCAGCAATATAGTTACCCACCTCTTTTTTTCAATTATTCTATCTATTAAACTATTTCAGTGAAAGTAAATAACCTCAAAGGAAGGACAGTGGCATCTTTTAACATTAAAATAAAATTGATCAATGCTTTTACTGGTCACTATACTTTATAAATAACCTTCTAACACTATATAACTGTTGTAGGTCTGTATCAAAGAAACCGAATTACTGTGGAACTCAAAACTAGGTGCAACGAAAAACATTGAACTACCATTTCTAGACACTTCAATTTTGAGTTAATATTTCATAAATCCATAAATGTTAACCTGAAGTTATTGATTATTTAATCTCAAGGACTTTCGTTATATCTTTGATTTCACAGTCCAGATTGCCAATCAGTAACACTTAGAATCCAAAAGAATGAGATAATTTTTTTTACTTATTATATTCAGTGCTGTATTACAAAAAAGAAATTTAATGGAAATTATCCAGATACTTTCATAGTAGAATAATGATATCGTAAATCTTTTTTTATAGCAGTAGAGAATATTAAAACTATACATTTTTATCTCTAGAAAGTGAAATTCTGAGCAACTTTATACTTTCTATTTTATGTTTTTTGCTACTTTAATTTTTCATAAATTTCTTTCATAAGGATAATATTCTCGTTATTCATTTTTGTTTAAAACTATATGTTAAACATTAACCAATCTTGCAGTGTCCTGGAATCACAATTTATATAAAAAGTTCTGTTTGTATGATAGTTGAGTTTGCAGTCTCAACTCATTTATATTAAATAAGGTAACTATCATCCTTATGTAACTAAATAGAGGCCACATCTCATTAGTCACTGACAGCCAGTTCTCAAACCAAGGTACCCTATCTTTTGTCCTTTATACCATATTTTCTTACCAGTTCTCACAACACTGTGTAAACAATTTCCTCTTAACTTTTTGTATTTTATTACATTGCTAAAGTACAACTATGCTTCTCTTGAGTGCCCTTTTCCACTCAGTACTGTTTCTGTTCAAGAATTCCAAGTGGTTAATGGTTCTGATGAGGGAGAAGGAGATTGTGATGAGGGAGAAGGAGACTGTGGTGAGGGAGAAGGAGATCATGGTGTTGCAACTGGTGGTATTAAAAGGCGCTTAGGAAGTAGGTAGATGTAGTTTTGACTCTAAAAGAGAGCATTTTCTCCCTTTGCCTCAGGACAAAGGATGTACCTTAACTGATTTATTGCCATTTTATCTTTGAGGCCACCCATTAGGGACCTCTTTGACTATTTTTAATGTGTTGACATGAGGAACTCAAATAAAGATGAACCAAAAGTCTTTACTTTTACAGTTTTAATAAACTTACGTTCTCCAAACCTTTGTATGTAATGTCAGGTGATCCTTTCAAATATGACATGCTGTCATGTCATTTTTAAATAATAATTGGTAATGGAATGATTTTTAATATTTTAGATAGCTACAGAGATAATCAGTAAATTTTATTTTATATATCCTATGTTTATTAATAGTTTTTATGAAGGAGTCAGTATCGTGTACAGGATAGAGCATTAAATAGCAAATTGGGTTTCGAATATTAATCATAGTTTTGTCACTAATTTATATAATAGTTATTTAATAAACATTCTGGGCCTACACTTTCCCTCATAAAATTGAAGGATGAATAGTATTATTCTTTTGGATATATACCCAAGGTGGGATTGATTGATCATATGATAATTCTACGTTTAATTTTTTGAGAAATCTCGATAGCATTTTTCATAGTGGCTACAACATTTTACATTCCCACCAACTGTATAACAAAGGTTCCAATTTCTCTACATCCTCATCAACACTTAAAAAGTTTTATTTCATGGTAGTCATCCTAATAGTTGTGAAGTGATATTTCATTGTGATTATGACTTACATTTTTAAAATTATTTGCATTATCGAGCATCTTTTCAAATGCTTGTTGGCCATTTGTATATCTTTGGAGAAATATCAGTTCAAGTTCTTGCCCATTTTTTAATTGGATTGTTTTTGTTGATGTTGAGTTGTAGGAGTTCTTGATATATTCTGGATATTAATGCCTTATCAACATGTGGTTTGAAGTTTGATATAGTCCCATTTGTCAATCTTTGCTTTTGTTACCTGTGCTTTTGTTGTCAAATGTAAAAAAAATCAGTGCCAAATCCAATGTCATGAAGTTTTCCCCCTATGTTTTCTTAAAGGAGTTTTGTAGTTTCTGGTTTTATGATTAGGCCTGTAACCTATTTGAGTTAATATATATGTGGTGTAAGGTAGGAGTCCAACTTTATTCTTTTATATGTGTATAACCAATTTTTCCAATGCCATTTGTTGAAGAGACCATCTTCTCCCCATTATGTAGACTTGGCACCTTTGTCAAAGATCATTTGACCATATACACAAGTGTCTGTTTGTGAGTTCTCTGTTTTCTTCCACTGGTCTTTATGTCTGTCTTTATGCCACTACCACACCGTTTCATTACTGTAGCTTTGAATATGTTTCAAAATCAGGAAGTGGATGCCGTCAGCTTTGTTTTTCTCTCTCAAGACAGTTTCGGTTATTCGAGGGTCCTTTTAGATTCTATATGAGTTTTAGGGATTTTTTTCTATTTTTACAAAAAATGCCATTGGGATTCTGATAGGAATCACATTTAATCTGTAGATAATTTTGGGTAGTATATACATTTTGATATTAAATCTTCCAGTCCATGAACATGGGATGTCTTTACACTTACCTGTGTTTATTTAATTTCTTTAAATAATGTTTTATAGTTTTCAGTGTACAAGTCTTTCATCTCCTTTGTAAAATTCATTCCTAAGTATTTGTTTTCTTGCTATTGTAAATGGGATTATTTTCTTAATTTGCTTGTTAGATTGAAATGCAACTGATTTTTCTGTGTTGATTTTATATATTACAACTTTATATAATTTATGTATTCTAGCAGTTTTTTTGTGGAATCTTTTGGTTTTTCTACATGCAATATCATCTCATTTGCAAACAAAGATAATTTTACTTCTTCTTTTTTCAGTTGATTGCCTTTTATTTCTTTTTCTTGCCTTATTGCTCTAAGACTCCAGCACTGTGTTGAATAGAATTGGCTATAGTGGGCATTCTTGCCTTGCTCCTAACCTTGTCATAAAACCTATCAGTTTTTCACCATTGAGTATGCTGGTGTGGGCTTTTCATAAATGACCATTATTATATTGAAGTAATTTCCTTCTCTTCTTAGTTTTTTGACTGTTTTTATCATGAATGGTTGTTGAATTTTGTCAAATGTTTTTTCTGTGTCAATTGAGATAACATCTAGTTTTAATGTCTCACAAGACTCTTCCTTCTGTAAGAGCTTTTTCTTCCCTTCTCCCCTCTTTTCTTTGCATGCCATTGATTTGTCAGAAATGCCAGGTCATTTGTCCTGCATAATGTTCCATATTCTGGATTTCACTCAGTACTTCCTTGTGGTGTTGTTCCTCTATCACCTGTATTTCCTAATAAGATCTAGAAGTGCATTGTTTATTATAGTTGTTACTAGTTACATATGGCTATTTACATTAAAATGTTTTTAATTAAACTAAAAATTAAATTCTTTCACCAAAGTAGTCGCATATTAAGTGCTAAGCAGCCACATGTAGCTAGTGGTTAACTATATTGGACAGTGAAGAGGAGCATTCCATCATTGCAGAAAGTGGAATGATGTAAGAAACTGGTATGATAGTGTCTTTTTTTCATACTGCATTTAATTTTTTTCATATTCTTGCTATCCAAACATCAATTTTAGGTGTTGTCCAACTTTCTAATTTTATCTAATTCTAATGTTTCTAATTGGTAATAGCTAATTGGGGATATTTTTCTTTAATAATTTTATTTGGAAACAATTTCAGATGTACAGAAGAGTTTAAAGATAGTACAGAGCAATTCCATGTGCTTTTCTCCTAATGCTAACATCTTACATAGCTATGAGAACTTTATCAAAATTGCATTAACATTGGTACAATACTATTAACTAAACTACATACTTTATTTCCCCAGTTTTTTAACTTATTACCGTTTTCTGTTCCGAGTGAGGATAACAATTGGCATTTAGTCGCCATGCTTTCTTCGTCTCTTCCAATATAGGACAGTTGCTTTGCCTTTCCTTGTCTAGTTTTTTATGACTTGGACACTTGTGAATAGTAGTGGTCAAGTAGTTTGTATAGTGTCCTTCAATTTGCATTCGTCTGTTTCCTTGTGATTATACTGAGGTTATAGATTTGGGGAAGAATACCACTGAGGTGATATTGCCTTCTCAGTGTATTACATTAAGGCATAAATAATATCAACCAGTTTTGTTACTTTTGATGTTAACCTTGATCACCTGCTTATGAAGGTGTCTGTCAGGTTTCTGCCCTAGAAAGTTACTTTTTCACTTTCCATACATTATTCATTAAAAATGAGTCCAGGCCACATTCAGCCAAAGGGGAATTAGGCACCTCCTCCTTGAGGAAGAAGTATCAAAAAATTTGTGGACCTTTGTTAAAACCACCACAGTAATTATAAAATATTTGGTAGGGGTGATACTGGGAACTATGCAAATATCCTGGTTTTTTTTCTTTTTTTTTAAGTTTTGAGCACTGATTTTTGCATTTATCAATGGATCTTGTCTATGGTAATTATAATTATGGTTTTCTAATGGTTGGAATTCTTTTTAAAGGAAGATTATCCTCTTTGCTCCCATTTTTTTAGTTATCCAATCATTATTTAGTTAACAATAATATATTGTATACTTTAAAGTTGCTAAGAGAGTAGATCTTAAATGTTCTTAGCACATTCAGAAAAGGCAACCGTGAGGTGATGGGTGTGTTAACTAGCCTATTTTAGTAATTATTTCATAATATATATGTATATCAATTCATCAGTGTTGTATACCTTAAACTTATACATTGTTGTGTATCAATTATATCTCAATAAAACTGGAAAAATCATTATATCATTATAGTCTCATGGATATTTATTTAGTTCTTTGAATTATAATCCAATACTGCATTAATTTTTATTTCTCGTATTCTGGTTTTGATCATTAGGAGCTGTTTCAGTTTGGCTTCTGTATCCTTGTGACAGACTCCTACCCCTTTTTAGCACTTTCCTACTTTCTGGCAATACAAGATACTCTAGGCTTGCCATTGCCCGGCCTATTTCTCCAAAGAACCCTGGTTCCATTTATAAAGAATGATATTTAAAAACCAGCATCTGGAGATTTGGTGTGTTTATTGCTACAAGCTGTCATTGCTTCTAGGTTTCCTCAGCAAACAGAACTAGGAAATATATTTATGTCTGCTTGCTTATAGGTACACATAGTATATTTATTCTTTTCTCTGTCTTTGTGTAATCATGAGTTCATAATGGTGTCCCTAATTCAGCACCAGAATTCATTCTCCCATTTCTCTTTTGCTTATTTGTAACTTTTTTCTCTGATTGTGAGAAAAACTGGTTCTCATTAGTTGACACATAATTACTTACTTGCTTAACCCTGATATACCTGTAAAGTAGTTTCAAAATTGCTGAATTGTACTCCTCTGATAAACAGATTTTCCAACTAAAGTACTGTGTTTATTTACAATTCTTTTGTCTTTAGCCTTACAGTATTTAAACAACGTACTGTTTGCCAGTTATCTAAGTTAGCTCCTTTCTTCCCTAACATCTCCAGTAAGGTTGTATCATACATATATAATACAGTTAGACTAATTTGTCACAGTTGGCATTTTATCCTATGTTTCCCCAGCATCCTAATTGAAATTTAAAATTTTTCATTCCCTAAATAACTCATCATGGTGTACAGTTCTATAGGTTTTGACAAATACAAAGGGTCATGAACACACCAGTACTTAACCATACGGAATAATTCTATCACCCTAAAAATTCAAAGGCATGGCTCCTTTATAAATAAGCCCTCCCCGCCCCTATCCACGACCCCTGGGAAACATTAATCTGTCTTGCATCTCTACAGTTTTGTATTTTCTGGAATGTCACTTATGAGGAATTATACAATATGTAGCCTATTGGATCTGGCTTCTTTCACTTAATAGATGTGTTTAAGATTCATTCAAGTTGTGTGAATCAATAGCTCATGTTTATTATGTAAAATATATAGGTAAAGCAAATATTTTGGGACTGAGTTCTGTCAATTTATATTATGCGTTCTGTTTTATGAGGTTTGTGTTTGTTTTGTTTTTATCTTTTACTGTATTTTCCATCTTCACCCTTTGGTTTGTGTATGTTTCTTCCAATAATTTGTAAGCCTTGTGGGGTTTTTTTCCTAATGATTACCTTTAGATTTATAATCATGTAAAATAAGATTTTTTAGATGTTAATTATTGATTGTTATGAGGAATTTCTCATTCCAGTTTTGTACTAAGTACTTTTTTCCCTTTATACTTTCAAGTAAATTTAGACTGCAATTTATCATTTATCATTTATCAGCTTTTCAAATCTCCTTGGCCCTGAGATATAAAAGATGAGAAAATCATACTCTCATAGTCTCTTACTTCCTCTCTCAATTACTGTATTTTATACATACATTTATTGCCAGGGTTTATAACATTAACATTCTATATGGTTATAATTAATGTTCTATAATCATAAACATTATCACCTACCCACAATTTTTAGTTTTATTCTTAACAGTTAAAAAGAATCATTGTTCCATGTCAAACCTTTCATAATAGTCAATTCCGCTCTGGTTTGCTAAAGTTTATTCTCAGTGATTTCTTTAGAAAGTCACATAGAAACTATATCCACAAGTTCTTTTATGTTCATTTCTTTTCTACTTACATGGCTTTTAGTCAGATATAAAATTCTTAGCTAGACTTACTTTACTGAAGGAGATGATAGGCATTGCTACATTGTCTTATGGCTTTATATTGATGCTTTGAACAGCCTGAGGATTCACATATATTTCTTCCCTCTTCACTGATAACTGTTCCCATATCTGGCTTCATTTTTAAACAACCTGGCGTATACATATTCCTTGATTTATTTGTTTATTGTTTGTCTCCATCTAGTAGAATGCAAACATCAATAATAAAGGAATTTGGCATGATTTGTTCATTACTGAATTCCAAGAGCCTAGGTTGGTGCTCACTGCTTAGTATATATCTAATAAACATTTGTTGAATTAATGAGACCAGACTGATTCTTTCTCAGCCTTCATCCTAATAAATACCTTGAACTTTTTTCTAGTTCACCAAAGAAGTCTTTTTAAATTTTGAATTTCTGTAACTTTACTAGGGTATGTTTTGTTATTAACTATTATGCATCAATGTTGCACTTTTTCCTGGTTTTCTCATATGTGACTTTTCATCAGGATTTCATCTTCTCTTTTCTTATTATTCCCATTGGCCTGGTTTATCTTTCTCTATTCCTTTTAGCCACTTTAAATCACTGTTTCATTGTGTCTTTACCAAACAGAAGAAAGTTTTATTTTGCTTCCTGAGGCAATTTGAAAATTATTTTCTCTCAATAGGCTGCTGATGTGTTTGGCCTCATCTCTGGCCATATTATTCTATGTTATAATTACTGAATGCATTATGTATACTGTTTTTCTCTCAATGTGGTTTCTTTTCTTTGCTATTTAATTTTGGTGTTTTGAAAGGTTTATATTTCTTTCCTAGTATTAACTTTTTGTTTATACCTTTTATAGTGACCTTAGTCTACCAGTTTTAAATGGTATCCTTCTATTTTCACTTATTAACTATACAGCAGTCAGTGATTTTTTTCTTTTTCTTTTTCCTTTATCTGTTTTTAAATTTCAGTATTTCTACTTTGTCAGAGTCTATAATGTTTATAAAGTATTCTTTCTTCCATTCTTTTAATTTATACTTATAGGTCTATAATTAAGTTTAGCAAATTCTCTTCAATAATTCTTTTTTTTTGGTGGGGGGGCGTTTTTCCTCATTATCTCTGGCTTAGATGAAGCTCACCTGCAATAGATTGATCCAGAAGGGGCATATGTGTATAGTAGTCCTTGTGTTCTCCCTTTTTTTTTTTTTTTCTATAACTTTGATACTTGAAGGACACATTGGCTGGATATAAAATTTTTGATTTTATTTCTTGAATATTGTTCTACTTTTCCCTTGCTTTATATATTGCTTTTGAGAAGTCTAATGCCAGCCTAATTTTCCTACTTTGGTAAATAATTTTATCTTTTTGCCTGGAGGCCCTGAGAATGCTTTCTTTATCATTAAAGTCTAATAATTTTATCAGGATATGTCTCATATTTTATTGCTTGTGATCAGTTCTCTCTAGTACACAGCGAGTATTTTAAATATGTAGATTTACATTTTCTTTTACTTTTGGAAACTTTTTATATTTTAAATATTCTTTATATTCAATCATTTTATATTTCTTCTTCAAGAGATCTAATAGTATATTTGAGTCTTTGTGTGTCTTCCATTTCATCCACTTTCTCTCTGAACATTTTTCTTTCTTATTTTTATTCTCTTTCCTGTTTGCCTTCATTTCTTCAGTGTCCTATATTATATTTTCATTTGACTGTATTCTCTCTTGGACACTTTGTAATTTATTTCTGGAGTGATTTTATTATTTATTTATTACATTTCTTCCTTGAATTCTGTGCTCTGCTAAAGCTAAAGATATGGTCATGTGTTGTTTTATTTGTATTCCTTGTTATTGCGGTTTATTAGGGGGATATGAATAGAGATTTGGTTTAAGGTGAATGCTATTATCTCAAATACATTTTAAACTATTTTTCTGATCTATTTTATTACTCTAACTTGGATATCATCATGTTGCATAGATTTACAGTTTAAATTTTTTTTCTGTAAATTCTGAGTTTATTTATTTTAAAGATTTTTTTAAAGCAGTTTTAGTTTCACAGCAAAATTGACAGGAAGCCACAGAGATTCCCATATATCTGTTACCCCCACACATGCATAACTTTCCCCATTATCAACATACATACCAGAGTGGTTCATTTGTTATAATTGAAAAACACTATTGCATTTGCATTTTTTGTTCAAGTTGAAGGTATGAATTCCCTAAAACACAAGAAATTTTGTTATTCTTGGACACTAATTGTATCTGACATCTAGAACTTTATCTCATGAACCATGTACAAGGCCTCTATACAGATAATTATAAACATAGTGAGAGAACTTTAAGAAATCTTAAAGGTACATTTTTAAGATGTTTATGAATTAAGACTCAAAACTGTAAAGATTTGATCTTGTCAGTTCTTAAACTGATTTATAGTTTCAGTGCAATTTTAGTAAAATTCTTAACATGTAGGGGTGTGTATGTGTGTTAATTGACAAATTGATGCTTTGATGTTTTTGGAAACTTAAAGGATCATTAGTATCCAAGACCAAAGAAGTTAACTTCCTAGATATAGAGGTATAATAATAAAGATATTGTGATATTGGTGAGATTATAAATATAGAAGAGAATAGAAAATCTAGAAGCATACCAACAGATAGTCTTCCATTTTGATCAGAGCTTAAAGCTAATGATATATGTTTTAAACATGTATTGTTTCCAATACATGTTTAAAACTATCAGACATATGTGTATATTTTTTAAATCAAAATCTATTTCTCTGAGAGACAGAGTGATGTGGATTATTGCCTTTGAGGTCAGATCTGAATTTAGGTCCCAAATCAGTCTTGTACTTACTAGCTATTTGTCTGAAGATAGTTATTTAACTGTTCTGGTTCTTTATCTATAACATGAAATAATAAAATTTCCTTCCTAGGATTTTGGTGACAATTAGAAATAACAAATGTAATCCTGCCAGTACATGCTATGCCCTTCATTATGGGAACTTGTTATTAGGTTTCTCAGGAATAATAAACATTTTTTAAAATTCTTGATTAGAATTCATGTTTCACAGATATGGATATACTGTTTCCTTACATATAAGCTTATCAGATTGTACCTTTTGTCATGGTAGCCATTGGACCTTTTTTTATTATGTGAACTCTTTATTCAGAGTGGCTTCCCAACCATGTTTAGTTTTGGTTGTTTTAGAAAAGCCCGATTGTTGTCTATATTCATAAAGTGGTTTTAGAAACACTGATTATCATAGCATTATGAAAAATTAAAACCCCTCAAAACCATTAATATTCTTTAAAACAATGTAGTTAAATGTAGAAAAGATTTGGCTGTAAATATTTTATAGTAAGTCCTTTTATGGTAATTAAACTAAATGACTAGAACCAAATTTTTGTACATACTGACGATAATATTTGCTATTAAAAATTTTATTCTTATCTGGTTTGATGCTTCAGTTTGGGAATGAATGTTAGCTAGAAAAATAACAAAAATATAACACTTATTAAATTATCTAATATGGAAACGTTTTAAGTAATTAAAATGGCTTTAGTCCTGAAATCTTTAGCATTTATTTTTATAAAATATTCCTTTTTTCCCCTAAACACTTCAAAATTTAGAAAAGGATGGTAGATTAGGTCAATTTAATTTTTTGGCTATTGGCATTTTTTTTAACTTATCTGACTTTTAAAGCTAATTAAGTAATAATTTTATGAAAATTCTGAAATTTTATGACCTATAGAAAATTCTAACAATCTTTTTTCACTTTATTTGTTAAACACCACATTAAATATAAGATAAATAAATCACATAGTTTTAATCAAAATTTAATATTGCACTTTGCTTTCTATCAGATCTTTTTGGAAGGACCTCACAGTATTATTACAGTGCCCCAAACTAAAACATATCAGGCCTTCTTCAATAATGAAAATAAAGGAGATGCCAAAGAGAAACAGTGGAATAGTTAAAAAGAGCAGATTGAAGCCCTAAAAGAAAATTCTTTTACATTTAGCATATTATTTGGCTTATCTAAAAATAATAGATTTTTAGATAACTAGGACTTTTAGTCTTTAAGTACAATAATTTAAAAAGTGACCATAATCCACCATAACCAAATGATTCAATATAACATCTTAAGTAACAATTTCTTAATGTGTCTCCTAATGGCATGCAGTAAGAAGTACAAAATAGCACCTACTTACATTCATACTGAAAATACTACAATATCAGACCGATCTCAGTTATGGAACATTCTACAAGAAAATGGCCTGAAATCTTAAAAAATGTCACTGTCATTAAAGGACAGAGTGGAGAAGTTGGGAGGAGAAATTTGACAAACAAATGTAATATTTGATCCTTGATTGAAATTGCATAGAAAGATTTTTAAATGAAAGAAAAGAACTTCCTATGAAGAACAATTTGAGACAATTGAGAAATTTTAGATATGGATTCTATATTAGATAATATTATTTTACTGTTGTAGTTTGTGTTTATATAGGAAAATGTCTTTGGTCTTAGGAGATACTGAAGGATGTAGGGGTCATGATGTTTGGAACTTATTTTCCAGTGGTCCAGGAATAAGAGATATATAGGACATGTTGCAATTATTTAATATATTTTATTGAATATATTTAAATGCTCTAAGAATGTTCATTTCATTGTTCTCTCAACTTTTTCTGTAAGATTGTTATTTTTCAAAATTAAGAGTTGAAGAATAACCTACAAGGAAAAACACATTTTTAAATAGGGAAACAATTATAATAAATTAATACACTACATATACATTTTGTAACTTTCATGAGTTATCCTTTTCAGAAATCTTGTTTATTGAGATAGGCAGAGTTTTTTCCCTCATGGTACTTAAAAAAATTAATTTTTAAACCTTCAGATACTGGAAATGGAAGAATCTAAAAAATGTTTATTTTATTTCTAAATGCTAGTGAAAACTGACCTTTTAAAACTTAAAGACATTTAATCCATCTAACTAGGATTCATTGTTTAGCTTTGTTGAACAAATAGATATATATTGAACATTTAGGTACTGTGGTAAAGTGGCTAATCTTATAAGCTCTCTACTGTCCAGATTCATACCCTGATTCTACCACTTACCTAATTCGTAATCTTAAAAGAGTCATGTGATATATCTGCGCCTCAGTCTCCTCAAATATCAAATGGGATAACAATAGTACCTATCTCTTAGGGTTTTAATAATGATTAAATGACTTATTATATTTAGGAGACTTAGGAAAGAGCCTGGAACATATAATGTTCTGAAAGTATAGCTCCTGTAGCAACTGCTGCTGCTGCTGCTGCTGCTGTTATTGTTTCTGTTGTGTTGTTGTTATCATTGTTGTTATTGTTGTTACCTAGATCTTTGCTAACATAAAGTAAGGCAATAAGACTGGACTGCCATAGAAGACTTCACAGTGTAGTAGTTTGACTCTCAGACAAGTAATTACATGGGTTTTTTTAAAAAAGAAAGTACACATAGAACACTTTGCTTATATAGTCATCTTTTCAATTAGATACTGAGTGCCACAGTATAGAAGGTAGGTTTCAGCTCAAGAGACACATAAGAATATACTTAGCAGAGAGTTAATGTGATAAGTGTCAAAATACTACTCAGAGAAATTCAGCAAATTTGGATCAGTAAAGGAAGGTCATAAATTTTGGATAGAGATTAGAGAATTGAGCAAAGGAGACTTATTCCCAGCTGGGATAATGACTTGAGGAAGGGTGCAATACATGTAGTATACCCATTGGACTAAACTGTGTGTGTGTGCACGTGCATGTGTGTGTAAAAAAATCTTTGGAATATTTAGATTTGAATAAAATCTGATTATAAGAATTCATTTTCCCTCTGCATGCTTTTACTCTACATACTTTTTGATACTGTTCTGTTTCCTAAGGCATACTTTGAAATGGATATACCTAGTCCTAAAAATGCTGCTATTATTGTACCAGACTCAGATGGATGGAATAATTTTCTAATTATCCTCCAATTGGATTGCAGTATGATGGCTCAGCCTAAGTTCTGTGCATAACTACTAAATGCTAACTCACAGTATTAAACAAATTTCCATTTTATCCAGTCAAAATGCACAGATTTTTTTTTTTTTTTACTCCTAAGACACAATATTGTATCTAATTTACTGAAACCACCAAATGTTAGGGAGAAAAGAATTCGTGTGTGAGTAGGAATAATATACTGGGGTTTGAAATTATCTTGTAAGAGATTCTTTAAAGTCATGTAAAATGATTGACTTTCTATAAGTTTGTCGAATCACAAATAGCTCACATCAATTTTACCTTAATAATATTTAAGCTCATATTTTTTAAAGCATTACACCATTTAATCAATAGTTCTGATTCCTCCTTTTCAAATTCATGTCACCCAATTTGGAAAATATTTTGATAAAGGGGAAAATAGCATTTAAAAAGTGGTTTAGAAAAGATTTTCCAAACTATAAAAATGTTTGAGGAAATAAAAAATTTTTTATGCATTCATTGCAGTATTGATTCCATCAATGTGTTTCTGTAGAGATACTTACATACTAACTTTGAATAGGTTGAACATATGGTATATATTATATAATTCATGATATTTTAGAACTATATTAACCCACAAAATATTACCAGGGATTTACCAAGAGCCACAAATTTAATTATACAGGAGAAAATTGCAGTTAAAAAAATGCAATCTTTTGTCTTTTTCCATTCTCTCCTTATATCTAGATGGTACCAGAGATACTATGTCCCTGTGCAGCATGTGATTTGCAGAATATATTGCCACAATTGGACTAAAGCTTCAGAGCCTAATTTAAGCTTAAATCGTTATAGTTATTTCCATAGTGCTAGTAAATAAGAGGGAATAAAACTTTGATCCAGTGTCTTAGTTTAGTTATTCTAATATAAATGATGCAAAAGACCAGAGACTTCACTACCATTCATCTCTGCCTGATAACAAAGTTATTTTTTTAAATTCTTATGCAAGTCAGTTAGTTCATCTTCTGGTAATGTTGAACAAGATAATCCCAAAAGCTGCTTCTAGCTTGAAATTTCTGTTGATTTTTTTCTTACTAACTCACAGGTTGCTTTTCAGAGTAGAAATAGTGTTGTACACAAAGTATCAGGTGTTAAATCATATTTGCACCCATAGATTCATGATTATTTTAATTTTTAGTTGTTATTTATAAGAACTGTGTACTTCTCTGTGGAATGTAATGTCTTCTTTTTATTTCAAAAATATATTAGAGTCACCCACTATTATGACCTTGTAGAATTCTAATAGTAAGATTTTGATAATATATAACTATTTATCAATTAAATATTAAATACTGTAATAGCATAAAGCAGACACAGGAAAAAAAACTCACTTTACTACTTACACTATTTATAAATCAGTGCTGATATTCCTAATTTGAGATAAAGATCACTAGTGCCTTTTTTTCACAGTACCTAGTAGATAAAAGATACTAAATGAGTGTTGAGTGAATAAAATGTGTTTATCTGGTGCATCTTATTTTCTTAAATTTATTTTATTGCAAAAGTTTTCAAGCATACACAAAGTAGAAAAATAGTATAATGATTCCCCATCTACCCATCACTGAGATTCAACAGTTACAAAGAATTTACCACTTGCCTTAAAAACATTTTACCACTGAAAGATTTGCTTTAAAATACTTGACCTCTAGACGATTGGAGGAAACGTGGTGGAGTAAGAGACATCCCCAAATCTCTCCCCTTGAAACAACAAAGAGCGAAACATCTAAAACTCAACAAAAGACACCCAAACTACACACCAGCACGTCTGAGCGTGGGATCTGAGCATAAGAGCTACCTACCGCAAGTTAGAAACCTGGGTGTCGGGAGGTGGACTGGAAGAAATAAAGAAGCTGCCTCTTACAGCCTCTAGAGCTCCCTGTAGGGGGAGACAGAGGGGAGAAGGTGTGGCGACTTCCCTGAATAGCCTTGCCTGGGAGAGTTTGTGAGTTCCACACATATAGCAGCAGGGCCCAGTCACTAGGGCAGAAAGCAGGGAAGCAGACGGCAGAGAAATAACAGTTGATTTTTAACGGCCGCATTTGCAAAAATAAGGCAGAGCTGCAGCCTCTAAGCCCCAACACAGAGGGCCTTTCCCCCCATACCTTCAAAGACTGATCACGTGGAACCCCAGGGGAATCTGAGTAAACATTACCGAAACTGTTGCTAACACTGACAGGGAATGAAACTGAGGATAGTGAGCATGATTAAATATCAGAAATTAAAGGCATTATATAAAAACATTATTAAAGCTTTATATTAAGCAGGGATCCAAGAGACTTAGATGCCACGTACTGGAAACCGAAAGAAAAGCGCCTCCTTTGCAGCAGGCTAAAGAGAGACTTTTATATGATAAATCTTTTTTTATGTAATAAAAAAAGCAGAATACATTTCAATTAATGCCCAGACAGAGAAATAGTCCATTAAACACCATGAACAACCAAGGTGACAAGGCCTACGAAAAAAAATAAAAATCTTCAGAAAATAAGCTTACAGACATAGAAATATGCAACTTAAATGACAGAGAATTCAGGATGGTACTTTGAAAAAACTCAGTGAGTTCCAAAATGAGTCATATCAACACTTTCAGGAATTGAAACGAGAAGAGCAGAGCAAGGAGATTGAAACCCTCAAAAAGAACCAAATAGAACTTCTGGAGATAAAAAACACAAGGCCAGCAAGAGTTGAAAAATGAAATAGCAAGCTTGAGAAATTGAGTCAACCAAATGGAGGAAAGAATCAGTGATATTGAAGACAGAAACCTAGAAATAAATCAGAAGGAAGAAGAGAGAAAGAATGAAAAATAATGAAAGAGAAATACAAGAACTAGCTGATATCATCAGGAGAGAAAACATAAGAATAATAAGCATTATCAAAGGCAAGGAAAAGGAGCAGGGAATAGAAAGCATTTTCAGACAAATAGTGGATGAGAATTACCCAAATCTAAGGAATGAGCTGGAGCTTGGAATTCAAGAAGTCAACAGAACACCCAATTACCTGAACCCAAAAAGGCCTTCACCAAGACACATTGTATTAAAATTATCAAAAATCAACAACAAAGAGAGAATTCTAAGTGCTGCCAGAAGAAAATGGTAACTTATAAAGGAAAATACATTAGATTATCCTCGGACTTCTCAGAGCAGACATTAAAAGCCAGAAATGAATGGAATCAAATATTTAAATTAATAAGTGAAAGGAACTACCAGCCTAGAATAATGTATTCAGCCAAGCTCTCCTTTATATATGGAAGAGAAATTAGACCTTTCCAGACATACAGAAATTGAGGGAATTCTCTACTACAAGGCCTGCATTATAGGAAATACTGAAAGGGGTCAGCTCACCTAAAACAAAATAACAACAACAACAAAAAAACATAATTAGGAGTAAAGTGACTATCAGGCAAATGGAAGCAGAGAAGTGCAATCCTTACTAAGACCAGGGCATTATAAGCTTAAATAATAAGAAGAGAATTGCTATAGCAAGATAGTAATGAATGTTCAGCATAAATAGGAACAAATTGAGATAACAATGACTGAAAATGGGAGAATTCAAAGATCCAAATTCACAGTGGGGAATGGAGAGAAGGCAAGCACAGAAGAAAAGGGTTAACTGTATATATATATAACTGTCCGTTATATAATCATAATGGTAACCACTCGCAAAAGATTCAGAACTGAAGTATATAACATAAAACAAAAGATCCAGAGGGAAAACCCACAAAAACCAACCAAAATAAAGAAAACAGAAACACAAGGACGAAGAAGCAATGGAAACACTGAGCTACCAGAAAGCAAAACATAAAATGGCTATAAGAAGACCTCATATTTCAATAATCACCTTAAATGTAAATGGACTGAACTCACCAATAAAAAGGCACAGAGTTGCAGAATGGATCAAAAAACAAAACGCAACTATACGCTGCCTGCAGGAGACATATCTCAGTTCCAAAGACAAATATAGACTCAAAAGTGAAAGGGTGAAAAATGGTATTTCAAACAAATGACATTCAGATAAAAGCGGGAGTAGTGGTACTAGTATCGGATGAAATAGACTTCAAAATAAAGGTAAGGAAAGATACTGAGGGACACTTCATAATGATGAAGGGAATCATGCACCAAGAAGACACAACACTTATTAATATCTGTGCTCCCGATCAGGGAGCCCTGAAATATGTAAAGCAATTACTGACAGAACTAAAGGTAGAAACAGACCAAAACACTGTCATAGTAGGGAACCTAAATACCCCACTGTCTGATATGGACATATTATCCAAACAGAAAATCAATAAGGAAATAACACCCTTAAATGACACATTAGACCAATAGAACATAATTGACATTTACAGAGCCTTCCATCCCAAAACAGCTGCTTATACATTCTTCTCTAGTGCACATGGAACATTCTCAAGATTCGACCACATACTGGGACACAGAGATAGCCTCAACAAATATAAGAGCATTGAAATCATACCAGCCATATTCTCTGATCATAATGCTTTGAAGCTGGAGATCAATGTAAAAAGGAAGCAGGAAGAACCACAAATACATGGAGATTAAACATGCTACTAAAGATAACTGAGTCAGAGAAGAAATAAAAAGAGATCAAGAGATATATAGAAATGAATGGTAATAATAGTACAACATATCAAAACTTTTGGGACATGGCAGAAGTGGTCTTAAGAGGAAAGTTTATATCATTACAGGCCTTCCTCCAAAAACAAGAATGAGTCCAAATAAACAAGCTAATGCTTCATCTTAAAAAACTAGAAAAGGAAGAACAAATGAAGCTTAAAGTCAGCAGAAGGAAAGAAATCATCAAAATTAGAGCAGAAATAAGTGAAATTGGAAACAAACAAACAAAAAATATAGAAAAAATAAATGCAACAAAGAACTAGTGCTTTGAGAAGATTAATAAAATTGACAACTCCCTGGCTAGACTCACTAAAGAAAAAAGAGAAAGGACACAAATAAACAAAATCAGAGGTGAAAATACAGTAAAGCCTCTGGATACAAAATCAACGTTCAAAAATCCATAGCGTTCCTATAATCTAATGACAAAGTGTCAGAAAAAGAAGTGGAATAAATAATTCCTTTTGCAATTGCAACAAGAAAAATAAAATACCTAGAAATAAATCTAACAAAATATGTGAAGGACCTATATAATGAAAACTACAAGACCCTATTAAAAGAAATCAAAGAAGATACAAAGAAATAGAAAGATATTGTGTTCTTGGATTGGAAGAATCAACATGGTTAAAATGACCATATTACCTAAAGCATTACACAGATTTAATGAAATCCCCATCAGAATCCCATTGGCAATTTTTAAAGAAATAGAACAAAAAATTATCAGATTTGCATGGAAGCACAAAAGACCCCGAATTGCCAAAACCATCCTAAAAAAAAAATGAGTCTGGAGGCATCATTCTGCCTGACTTCAAATTATACTATAAAGCAACAGTAATCAAAACGGCATGGTATTGGCAGTAAAACAGAAACACGGACCAGTGGAACAGAATCAAGAGTCCAGAAGTGAACCCATATTTATATGGCAAATAATTTTTGACAAAGAAACCGAAAACGTACAGTGGAAAACCTCTTCAATAGATGGTGCTGGGAAAATGGGAAAGTCACTTGCAAAAGAATGAAACTAGACTATTATCTATCACCACATACCAAAATTAACTCATAGTGGATTAAGGACCTAAATATAAGACCTGAAACAAAATGCATAGAAGAAAACATAGGAACTAAACTCAAGGACCTTGGACTTAAAGAGGATTTTATGAATTTGACCTCAAAAGCAAGAGGAAGTAAAAGCTAAAGTAAATCAATGGGACTACATCGAACTAAAAAGCTTCTGCTCAGCAAAAGAAATTGTCAATAAGGTAAAGAGACAACCATCCAAATGGGAAAATATATTTGTAAGCAACACCTTCAATAAGCATCTAATATTGAAAATATACAAAGAACTCATACAACTCAATAACAAAAAATTAAAAAAAAAAAACAAAAAAATGATCCAATCGAAAAATGGACAGAAGACCTGAACAGACACTTCTCCCTAGAGGACATACAAATGGCCAACAAATATATGAAAAGATGCTCAACATCGCTAGCTATTAGGAAAATGCCAATCAAAACCACAACGAGATACTATCTCACACCGTTAGAATAGCTATAATCAACAGGGCAAGTAATAACAAATGTTGGAGAGGATGTGGAGAAAAAGGAACCCTCATATGCTGCTGGTGGGACTGCAAATTGCTACAGCCACTATGGAAAACAGTATGGAGGTTCCTCAAAAAACTAAGAATTGATCTACCATATTATCCAGCAATCCCTCTACTGGGTATTTACCCTAAAGACTTGAAAACTCATATCCAAAAAGATATTTGCACACCGATGTTCATAGCAGCATGATTCACAGTGACCAAGATATGAAGCAACCGAAGTGTCCTACGATAGATGATTGGCTAAAGAAGCTGTGGTACATATATACAATGGAATATTACTCAGCCATAAGAAGAGATGAAATACTGCCATTTGCGACAAAATGGATGGACCTCGAGATAATCATGCTAAGTGAAATAAGCCAGACAGAAAAGAGTTGAAAATCACATGATATCACATATGTGGGATGTAAACCTAAAAGCAACAAATGAGCAGAACAAACAGAAACTCACGGACATGGACTATAGACTAGTGCTTACCAAAGGGTAGGGATTGGGAGCGGAGGGGCGAGGTAGATGAGGTAAAGGAGGTCAAATATAGGGAAGTAGGGGGAGGACGAAGTGGGTAAGGGGATCAAATATATGGTAGCTGAAGGAAACTGGACTTTGGGTGGTAAACACACAATAGAATACACAGATGTCAAATGATAATGTACACCTGAAAATTATATAATTGTATTAACCAATGTTACTCCAATAACCTTAGTTTAAATAAACAAATAAATAGATAAAAAAATAAATAAATAAAACACTTCATCTCTTGCCTTTTACCTTATGTGTATTGTATTTTAAAGAAAGTGGTAGTAATTTTTTGCTTTATCTTTTATTTTCCTAAAGTCTTTGCTTCTCAGGGCTTCATTTTCTGCTCTGAACTTTTATCTTCCTGAAATTCCTTTCACTTCTGATCTTTATTGAATGCTTGGTTTCTAGATTCCCATGAGTTCTTCCTTAGTTTTAAATTCTTGTTTTGAAGGCACACATTCTTCATTAACTTTCTAAGAATACATTCTAATCAATGTTTAGAGATCTAAATTTTTCAAAGTATTACCATCATTTACTCTCACTCTAGATTAATATTTTGGCTTCATATGGAATTCTGTGAAGAATATTTTGTTTGGAATTTTGAAATGATTACTCTTGTATATTCTAACCTCAAAGATTGTTTTTGAGAAGTCTGACTCCATTTTTTTCTGAGCCATTGTATGTAATCTGAGTTTTCTCTAAAAACATTTATAGTCTATATTTCTTGTTTTGTGAAATTTCCTGATAAATAAAAATGGTATAGGTCTCCTTTAATTGTTGTGTTAACTTAATGGTTTCCATAAATCTTGACAATAAAAAGTTCTGGTAAGTTTTTAAATGTAACTTCTTTTATAATTTTCTTCCTACAACTTTTCTGTTCTTTCTTTTTGGAACTTTTATTAATCAGAAATTTGATTTCCTGGATTCATCCTCTACAATTCTTATTTTCTTTTGATTTTACCCCCATTTTCTCTGTTCATTGAAATTCCTTTTTATACCACTGCTTCACTCCTTGTTAGAGACTCTTCTCAAATATCTGGTAATGCTGGTTGTCCATTCATATTTATGAGTGATGTATTAAATACCTGATTAGATAATGTTCAAGATCTTAGGACATTTGAGTAAAAGACAGCTTTTTTGTAGGAGAGGTAATTTGTATGTATTCTCCAGAGCTATTTCATCTTTCCTAAGATAGGATCTTTCAGTTTTTTGCTTGGGTGAATATAAGCCTGAGTACTTGTCAGGAAAGGGGTCTGAAGGGCTGACTGTTTAGTATACAGATCGTCACATAACCACCTCAGTCTGTTTTCAGTCTAATAGTTCATACTGAACCCTATTCTCCTTTATGCTTGATGTCCCTGAGTCTGGAGCCTTCCCAGTTCTTTCTTGGCCTACTTTCTCTCCATTATCCTGTAGAGGCAAGGGAAGGGTATTTATTTATCTGGCTTTATATAGGATGTGAATGGAAATCTGAAAGTTCAACTTTTCATCATCTCCCCTAATTTTCAGTCCCACTAGATACCTGGTACTACCATTTTCTGAACTTCCCAGGGTTCTTTGGATAAATCACCTTGTTTCTTATTGGACTCTCCTTCTGTTAGCACTTATACTTTAGCTTTCTTTACTCTGTTGAGCATGTTACCACTTCTCTTTGTACTTTCCGCCTTCAGATATAATCCATGATTGTCAGTCTCTTTTAGTTTTATTAACAAAAGAGTTTTGCTTTAGTTTCTCATTCTCTACATTGTTTTCAGATAATTTTTGAGAAGAGCATGGCAGAAATATCTATACTCTGGCATCAGAAATGTTATCTTAAAATCAACTCCTTACCTTTCAATATTTCTCATTGAAATCTAAAAATAGTTAGAAATAGCTATAATAAATTAAGTTTTATTTAATCTCTGAATTTTAAGTAATCTATTCCATTTAAGTAAGAATCAACAATCAACAATATTGTATGGCCTGAGATAGGTAGTATTCTATTTAATGAGAGCAAAAGTTTGGGGCAACTTTTAGCAGCATTTATAGATTAATATAATTGCATACTATTATTAACATTTGGCCAAAAATATTCTTCTCATTTCCATATACACTTATTAATTACCCACTATTTGCCAGAAACAGTGATGTTCACTGTTCATTGAGCATGTATAGTCCTATTTAAAGACAAGAGAAATGACCTTCTGAATGTTTTTACTTAGTTCATTCATCTAGTTCACCTATGAAAAACAATTTTGTTTTTAAATTAAAAAATAAATATTTTTCTTTGTTTATTGAGGAAGGTTTTTAGTTTTGTCTTAGTGGTTACTATTATACTTACACCTTTTCTGATGTTCTTTTTTAAGTCCTTTGTTATTTTATTTAACTTTTTGCTATCTGGTTTATATGTTTTGGTTAGTAACCTTTAACTCACATCTGTTGTATGTATAACAGCCCTTGAACTATTCTGTTTCCTCCTCCTCTCTTTCTCTCTCTCCCTCTCTCCCTCCCCATCAATTCTTCCCTTTTATAGTTATATTATTTCTATTTTGTCCCAAGATGTTAATTTTTTATGTTCCTGTTTTATTCTTACCTCTATTTTTATTTTAATCATAGATGTACACATATATATCTTTAATGTTCACCATCATTTAAAAACTCCTCCTCTAATGGATTCCTCAAAAAGATTCATGGGTACAGAATTCCCTAAATTCTGTGTTGAAAACTGTTTTTCTATGGTCTTGATATTTAAAAGACAGCTTGGCTGGATATAAAAATCCTTGGTTGACTCTTTCTTTCATTGTTTTTAAAAACTTGCCACTCTATTGTTGCCTTGCTTTTTGTTGGTTTTGAAAAGTCTGATACCAGTCTAATCATTTGCCTTTATAAGTTTTTTGATTGTTGTATCTAGAAGTCTGGAGGACTTTTACCTTTATTCTTGAAATCTAATACTCATATATCTATAGCTTGCTTATTGTGAGTTAATTTTCCCAGGTAACTGACAGGCCCTTTCAATGTCTAGATTCAGTTCTTATTTTTTACGAGTTTTCTGGGATTATAGTTTTAAATAGTTCTGTTCCTTTATTTTGTAGGAACTCAGAAAATATGTGTTAGTCCTACTTTCCCTTTCTTCTATTTCCATTATTTTTCTCTGACTCTTTTACTTTTCTTATTTTATTTTCATTCTCTTTTAGTTTCCTTCCTTTCTTTAGTTCCCATATTACATTTTCATTTGAGTTTATTCTTCCTTGGGTACCCTGTAATTTATTCTGTTCTAAGATAGTTTTATCTTTGTCTTCCTTTTTTTTTTCCTGAGTTCAGTCAACCCTCTTTTGTTGTTTTGTTTATTTCTTGTTTCAATTTTTGAATTTCAGATTTATGATTGGTTTTCATATCTTCAAATGCTTGTTTATTTATTTCCATTTGTGATGCCATCTTATTTTGTTTTGCTTCATGGTTGGTTTTCCTTGGTAGAGTTATCTTCAGTTGATATGTGTTGATTTTCATTTCTGATGTTTGATAGCCTTCTGTTACTCTTTCTCTTGTTCACTGTGTGTGTGTGTGTGTGTGTGTGTGTGTGTGTGTGTGTCTGTGAGTGTGTGTTACTGTGGCACTTTAAATGATTTCTGTTGTAATAGTGCCCTCTCCCATCAGTATATCAAAGTGCAGATGTTTTAGTAGATTTGTTTTGGAGAAGTGGGGATAAGAGTTGTTTTTAGTGGATTTAATGGGGAGAGGGGTTAGGGATTATAACTTCTTCAACTTTGTGCTCTCTTTCAAAACCCAAAATTTCCCTCATTTTGATTCTTTTCCTCTTCATGACTCAGTTTCCAGAAGGACTTCTGTTTTGCCTTTTTCCCTGCCTCAGGAAGTATGCATTTCACAGAGTGCACCTTCAAATTTATATACTTTTAAGTTCCTCCTCTCATCTACCTGGATACCTATTAATATTTTCATATTTCGAATGGATGTCATCTTTCTGACAGTGGTTTTAGATTGATGTTAGGCCCAGTTATCAGCTTCTTTCTCTTTACCCAACAGTTTTTCTCAAACTACCTTTGCTCTCCATGAGGCCCCACAGTGGAGTGGAGGGTGGAACATGAATATAAGAGATCATACGATGGAATTTGGTGATTTTTCTCTTTTTATTTGTTATTTTATAGAAGGTTGGGCATTCTTTTCACCTTCAAGTTATGCCGAAGATAGAGTGTTTTTGTAGATTTATTTTTTCATCCTAGATCTGTATTGTTTGGAGAGAGACAGGACTTCAGTGGCAACCATTGCTTCAGCTACCTGGTATTCTTCAAATTAATTCATTTTAACATTATACACCATCTCTTCTTTCACCCTTCTCTCCGCCCTAAGTAGATTTGTTCATTCAAAAAATATTTTCAATAGTTAGGTAACTAGATGTCTTAATTTTTACTTGGGCTTTCAAGAAACTTAGAACCATATTCAGAGCTAATTCAAGACCCTTGTGTCATATATGTCTTGTTTCTCCAAAACTTAACCTATTCTGAGTTTTATTCTTTCTGATTATTTTTTAAGTTGTCTCATTAATTTGGGAACATTGCAGGTGTGTGTATAAATAAGCAGACATATGAGTCAATGGACTGGAATTCTGGTTCCTCTTCAAATCATTAGGTGTATGACCTTGGGTAAGCAGAGCAACCTCCCTGGGCTTTAATTTCCTTATCTGAAAAATTGGTTAATAGATCAAATATTTTTAACTTCAGAACTGTGTTATCATGGGAAATAACTTAGAAACCTAATACATAAACCAAATAATAGCAGAATGGCTGTGTTCAGGCCAATGCTGTAGTTGTGGTGAAACTAATTCTAATTTTTGATCTAGAAATGTTAGAATAACCTCTTAAAACAAAGAAACACAACCTTTTCCCCCTCTATTACAGCCAAATTTTATATTTGTAGTATTCCCCTCTTTTGGTATCTTCATAAAGATTTTGAGGTTCTCTAGGTTGGATAACAGTGTTAAGGATAATGAATGGATATTTTATTCTAGATCAGTGTTTTTCATACTTTAACATGCATTAAAATCACCCAGAGGGCTTACGAAAACACAGATTGCTATGTCCCACCTACAGTTCCTAATTCCATAGGTCTGGGGTGGGACCAAATATTTTCATTTTTAGCAGCTTCCTGGTCCTACTGTAGCTGCTAATTTGGGAATTGTGCTTTGAGAACCACTGTCCTATATCAATGTTAAAAATACATTTTAGTTTCTTTTCTTATTTAAAAAATTATATAAAGTAGTATAACTTAATGACCAGAAGACAATGTCTAAGTAATATGTGATATCTGAAAGGTAATATTTAATTAACATACAAAGCTTCCAATGTTATGAAGTTTTCATATCTAGTGTCAGAGGGTATCTGTACCTTTTTGATTTCTTGTGCTACTGTTATGAATGGATAGATAATTATCTGGCAGCAATCAGGATTGCCTTCAGCAATAAAGAAATTATTCCAGTTTACAAGCAATTGTTTCTTTTGACATGCTGGCAACACCTAAGAAGAAAATGTCAGGGTCAGTATAACTGTGTTTACTGACAGTTTAGCTCTTTTCTATGTCACAGAAAATGGTTTGAAATTTGGCTCTTATGAAAATCTGAAACATTGACTACTTGGAATGATAAAACAATAGCTTTCAGCTTAGTCATTTTCCATTTACAAAGTAATACTTTCATAAAAATAAACAATACAAACTTCAAAAAACCATAACAATTACTCAGAAAAATAGTTGCATTCCTGCCATTCTTGAACTCAGACTTAAAACTACTGTGTCCAGTAGCATTGAGGAGAAATCACTTGTTTGCATTCCATTAAGTAACTACTTAATAAGATCACTTCAAGATAAATATAGCCAAAGAGAACAACCATCTCAGTGTAGATTCGTAAAGATCATTTGTATTCTCTATAACTTTTCCTTCAATTTCTGAACTGACTGAGAAGTTGTTTTATAAACTTTTTCATGATAGATAGAATTTTATATTTTTAAAGTTTAAATTAGTTCTTAGCTCTGTGCATCAGAAGTTATAATTAGTTGTATTTCTAGTTCACTAAGATTTGTTAATTTCTGGGTAAAAGGGACTACCTCCTCAGAATATCTCTCAAATCTTTTTTAATGTGTACTTTTGATATGTTCATGTTTTGTTATTTTTTGCTTTTAAAAATATTATGTAAAAAAATTGGTAGTGGAAATAAGCCAGATGTCCATAACCAGATAGATGGATAAACCACATTGTGATATATACATGCAATGGAATATTATTCAGCCATAAAAAAGAGGAAATATACTGTATACTACAATGTGAATGAACTTCAAAAATGTTATGCTAAGTGAAAGAAGCCACACATAAAGATCACATAATGTATGATTCCAATTATGTAAAATATTAAAAATAGGTATAAATCTATAGAAACAGAAAACAGATTGGTGGTTGCCAGGGACTAGGGGTAATGTGGAGTAACTTTTTCATGGCCATGTGGTTTCTTTTTCGGGATGATGAAATATTTTGAAACTAGTTAGTGATAATTGCACAACATTGAGACTGTACTAAATGACACTGAATTGTTCACTTTAAAATGGTTAATTCTGTTATGTCAGTTTCACCCCCAATTTTAAAAAATCAGTTAATTTAAAACCTAACAAAATTCTAGAATTTGTGAGATGGAAGGGCCTCTCAAGATTATCCATCTAATCTCCGGTCTATTTTTTATAAATTAAGAAACTGAAGTTCATCAAGATTAAATATATCACCCAAATGTTTCAAAGTAATTTGTGTAAAATCTAGATCAGAATTTGAATATCTGAATTTGTAGTCCAGTCATTTTTTAAACTGTCACATGCTGCTTTATTATCTGCTTTATTATTTTTGTTATTTTAGGAAGACATACTACTTCAATTGTTATTTTTACATAGGAAAAAAAACGACAAAGAAACATAGCTTCATTTGTGCCCCTTATTTTTTTAAAAAAGTAGGAATAGCAGGTGTTTATTTCAGTAATTTGCCAAACAGCAGGCAAGAGTTTGAATTAGAAGAACATTATTCTCTGCAATACCTTGGCAATCAAAGAAGCCACCCTCAATTTTTGTTTTAGTCCACAGTTGCCTGGTTTGTAAATCCCAGGCTTCAACCATGATTATGATTCATTTTTAAAGACATAAAAATTATCTTAAAAAATATGTTAGCTTTATTAGCACGTTCGACCTCTAGACATTTTTTTTGTTCCTTCCAGTAGACAAGAACACTGAGGGTATAAAAGTTATATAAGTGATCCTTTCCTGCTTATGGAAGCTAGAGGATCTGTTTCAACAGTTACCTTCAGAGGCATCTAGGAAGAAGCATTGAGGGGGATTGAGGACTGGAGATGAAGAGCAGCAACAACTAAAACAAGGTGACAGTACCTTCTGGAAATAGGATGTTATACTCAAATGTAAAGGATTTGTGTTGATTTAGTGTTAGTCACGGAAAATGGATATTCTCAGTTCGAGAGAGGACATTAGGAAATATAATTATATAGTTTTCTTTTCTCTCAACCCACTTTCACTTTCGATTCCTTCATGCTCTTTATTATTAAGAGGAAACTAACTCTAATTACCACCCTCATTGGCTTTCCTGTTAATATTCTCTCTAACATTCTTTTTGTCTGAGTGGCAATTTTCATTTCTACTGAGTAGTACATATCTCCTTATTTTCCTTTAATTCAGAGGTCAGCGAAATATGTCCCATGGGTCAGATTTGGCTTATTGCCTGTTCTTATGACTAAAGTTTTATTGGAACACAACCATGCTCATTTTATGTGTCTGTCTTTAGCTGCTTTAAGTGCTATAACAGCAGAGTTGAATAGTTGCAATAGAGATCATATGGCCCACAAACCTAAAATATTTGCTATTGGGCCTTTAACAGAAATCATTTGCCAACCCTTGCTTTTGTTGAAGGTGAAGAGCAGATTCTAGTGTGAATAAATATCACCAGCAAAGGAAAGGATCATAGGTAGATATCAGATCTGTACCTACTTAACACTAACTAGAAGCCCCATGTGGTCAGATTAGGAGTTTCATGAAGGTGAATCATTGGAGCTAATGTAGGAAAGATAGTTTACTGTCAGATTTAGAGGATTTTTAATGCCATGTCAGGAACTTGAGATGTATTGTTTAGAAAATGAGACATTTAAGATTTTTGAGCAAAGAAGCTTTGCTTTTAAAACAGGAAACCTTTGTAATAATGTTTACAAAGTAATGAGGGTTATATTAATGGGAAATTAATACTAAAGTATTAATAGGAAAGGTGGCATAATTGGAAATTACTATAGAGTTAAAACTGATAGGATATTAGACATAGATCTGGAGATAAAGATAATAATTCTTAGATTCAAACTTCATTGAGAAGAAAAATAAAAAATATTTTCACACATTCAGGAGGTGAAGAGCTCACTTTTATGGAAGGTTTAAGTTAATGGAGAGGAATTATAACACTACTGATTTCTAGGTATCAACATACTAAAGTTGTTAGAGCATCCCAGCTACAGGCAGTTTTTCACTGTCCGTATTTTACCTTTAGTGCACCCCACTGCCATCATCTAGTCAGGGTCCATCTCTTTATAAAATCCTCTCACCTCTGCTCTCCAAAATGCCACTCTTATACTCAGATTTACTTTTGCTGTCTCATGCAGAGCAAATTACTTCCATTGTCTAAGTACAAGAAGGGTTTTAGCTTTCTTAAGTAAAAATGCTTATTCAAGGTATTTTCTTCAACAAGAGCCACAATTCTCAAACTGTGCACTGAGACACACTACAGTAAACTTGCAAGAATGCTATAGGAATATTTATCTCAAGTAATGACAGTTTCAACATTAGATTGAAATACATTCCTTGGGTATGGTGTCCTATCTTTGGGAGTGATTGCTATGATTTGAAAAATATATATATATATATCCTGAAAAGCAATGAATAACAAGAAACAAGGGTTTATTTAAATCCAGTATCCCATTAGTAAATATCATGGTTACTTTTTTTGAGGAGGGTCACTATTTATGGCAAATACTCCACATCTGTGATCCTATCCAGTCAGAAGTTCTCTGAGATGGTGCCGTTGGCCTTGGCCAGTGGGAGAATAGTCATATGGACTCCCACATCCTGTGAATGTTTTCACAGATAGCGTAGGTTTTAAACTGGCCATTGAACCTGCCTATCACCTTGTCAGCCCCAGCCACGTCCATCTGGATGGATATGTGGTCCTTGGTGCCAATGATGTGGTTGATGACAGAGCGTTTCCATGACACAGGTCCATGAACTCGCTGGTGTTGTTCTGCTTGTCGAGGGCACACCTGGTACCACCATGATGAGCTGGAGCACAGAAAGTATATTGTGGTTATTTTTAAATGAAGTAAAAATTTTTTTCTAATTTATATGTATTTTTTTAACTGGGTATTAAATCAGTAAGATTATAGTATTTATTAAGTTGTTTGGACCTGACCAATAAAAAAAAAAAAAAAAAAACAGAACTGTTGGGTATTTCTTAGAGCACCATAAAAACTAACACACTAACAGTGATGTGAACTAAGAAAGTTTCAGATTCTCTGAATTTGAGAGTTCTACAACTCTAAAATGAATATACTCTTCCTTTAGCATGTAAAAATCCAGCAGTCCTATTTTCTTTTTTTTTTAATTTTATTTCTTTTTTCTTTTTTTTCCTATTTTAGATAGCATTTTAGTTACATGAGAATATATCAAGAGTCTCAATACAGATTTAATCAGATAATTTAAAATACACTGTGTTTGTGCTGTAGCAAACATAAAAATAAAAGGTACTCTTGTTCTTAAGTTTACAGTCAAGTTAGGGAGGTAAGACAAATGCAAGTTGTTTATTAAGTAAAACAAAATAAATACTATTGATTATTTCATAATATTACTTATTATGGAAGTTTAAAGGGGAATGAGTGCAGGTGGGAATGTTGGTGGGAATGCAGTTAGGTCTTTGTGGGATGAAAATCAGAGTTTAAATGGGCCTTGATGGAGGGGTAAAATTCCAACAAGTGGAAGTAGTGGATATTTCAGATATATGGAACAATAAAGACTGAGATTTATTTTGAGAGAGGCAAATCATTCTGAATGATTGAAGCAAGGACATATGCTGTGGACTAATAGAGGTTATAGTTGGTTTACTATGTAAGTGAAAATATATTATAGAGAGCTTTGAATGCTGGGGTGTGAGGCATTTGGATTTAATTTACTAGGAAAAGAAGAATGATTAGGGTGATTAATCTGTCAGCAGGATATAGGATGATTAAATCAAGGAGAGAGGGGAGGCAAGGAAAGTTTTTGGAAAGGGAATGATGGATTTTGTTTTATGTATTTGTATTTCAAAGGAAATACTAAACCATATATCGAAATTAAGGAACATAACTTTAGTTTAGCATTATAACTAACAGCTATAACGTAGAACTCAGCATTCTTGGAACAACAAAACAAAACTTTCTAATGTGCTTGATATTACTACAGAAATAATATTAATGAAATATGAATATGCGTGGAGGGCATATTACATGCCGAGAATTGTATTAAGCATTTAACTCTTATGATGACCTTGATCGGTATTAGTATTCCCATTTTTCCGGTGAGGACAGTGAGGCCTAGGAAAGTTAAGTAGCCCAAAGTCACATAGTTAATAAATAGTCAGGTTAGCAAAATTGTTAAAAATAAGTATATTTGTTTAAACTCTCTGGTTCTGAGAATTGAATGACTCCTTCTTAGATCTTGTGAAATTAGTATTTGTCTTAGGCATGACTCCTCTTTTATTATTTTATTTTTCATATCATTCCTGATCCCTAATCCCATTCCTCTCCCCACCATGGGTACACTCATATGTTTTACATGAGTCCTGTATTCTTGAAAATGTATCTTGTTTTAGATGCTTGTACATGTGTTTGCATTATACATAGTGTATAAAAGTATGAACTATATAGATTGTGCAATTCGATGTATATATTTCTAGTTCATTGCTGTTAATCTCTATAGAATAGTGTGCATCCACCACATTTTCCTTATCTTTTCCCCTGGAAATGGACTTCCAGAATGCCTCACACTCCCTTTCACTTTCAGGAAAGCTGTGATAGATATACTCCTATGTGTCCCCCTAAAATTAGCCCCTCTTCTTTCTACTATGTCATGCTGCTTCCTATTACTTGCTTTTTGAGGGGGTTATTTGGGATGTAAGAAAAGCTGACTTCTATGTTCATGATACAGTTTAGATTGCAAGTATTTTAGTCCTTAAAAAGATTAAAATATATGTGGAATAGGTAATTTCATTGATGTTTCCAAAAGCTGCCACATAGGCAAGAAGATCTAAAGGAATTATTTTATTCCATTGATGCATTACATTCCATCAGTGGTAACTTAATGCTTTATAGCATTCACTAGTATATTTGTTCTGACTTTCTTCTTTTAGTGAGTCTATTGCTGTCATTGATATGAAATGCTATATATCATATCATAACATTGTAAATGATTTATACATTATCTTAATGGTTGTCAAAGTCAGTGTTTTCCTTACAAGCAAATAGGAACTATGCTTTGTCATAATTCATATTTGATTCTCCCACTTCTACAAGAAAATAACATTTTACACTCTCCAGGAGATTCACAAAACATGTAGGACCCATTAAAAGGAAGAAAACATGCTATATGGTTGTTATATTTGTAATTTTGGGCTTCTCATTTATTCATTCTCTCAACCTCACTCTCTGACTTGCATTACTATGGCATCTTCATTATGGTATGAAAAACAGACTAATTATGTTCTTTAGAACAGACAACAGTGGTATATCTTGAGACACGGCATCTGGTCCTCTCAACCCTCCCTCGTTAGTGCTAATCTAGGTTTGGTGGGGCTCTTGGTTGTTCAAACATTTTTTGTTACACAGATCCATCTTTATTTTCTCTTTTGCTTTTTTTGTAGTGATTTTATTTACCAGAGTCACTAATCTCATATTTAGTTTGTTCCTTTTCAGCCATCTACTTGAAAAATGTAGACTTACTCCCAGCTGTATACCTGCTTTTACTCATTTATTGAATTAAGATTCTCACCATTTATAAACATCTTTTGTTTGTGTAGAGATTTATTTATGTGAACACACACATAATATAAATATGTTTATATTTAAGCAGGTTTTATCAGAATAATTGAACCATATTACCAAAATTTGAAAAATAAAAAATATTTAAATTATCCATATTTTTCAAATTCAAATTTAATCATTTTTACTTTTTGTGTATTCAGAAGAGAATAGGAAGTTTCTTTTCCTGTTGATTTCATGTAGTTTATAATCATATCTTATACACGCTATTTGTATGTTTTATGTCTCATTTAACATTTATGTAGCATAAATATTTTCTGCTTTACCACCTAGTTTTCATAATCAACACTTTTAATGTTTTCAAAGTATTCTCTAGAGCAGCGCTACCCCCAAAAATATAATATGAGCTACATATACATATAGCATAAATAGCCTTATTTAAAAAGTAAAAAGAAACTGGTAAAATTAATGTTGATGATATGTTTTTTATTTTTCACTTACAGTTGAAATTTAATATTATATTAGTTTCAGCTGGACAGCATAGTGGTTAGACATTTATATAACTTATGAAGTGATCCCTCTGATAAGTCTTGCACCAATCCAACAACATATATAGTTATTACAATATTATTGACTATATTCCTTAAGTTGTACTTTACATATCCGTGACTGTTTTGTAACTGCCAATTTATATTTCTTAATTCTTTCACCTTTTTTACCCAGCTCTCAACGCTCCCACCCCCTCCTATCTGGTAACCATCAGTTTATTCTCTGTATCTATAAGGCTGTTTCAGTTTTATTTGTTCATTTTGTTGTTGTTGTTTTTTAGATTCCACATATAAGTGAAATCATATGGTATTTTTCTTTCTCTGTCTTATTTCACTTAGCATAATACCTTCTAGTCTACCTGTGTTGTTGCAAATGGTAAGATTTCATTTTTTATGGCCAAATATTTCATTTTATATATGTATCACATCTTTATCCATTTGTATTTTGATTGGAGTATTTAATCCATTTACATTTAAAGTGAATATTGATAGGTGTGTAGTAATTGGCATTTATTATTTTCTGGTGAATTTTGTAGTTCTCTGTTCTTTTCTCATTCTTCTGTTCTCTTATGTTAAATGTTGGTAACTTCCTGGAGTGTTGTATTCTTTCTCTTTATTTCTTGTATTTCTCTTTTAGATTTTTGGCTTGTGGTTACTATCTACTTCATATATACCAAGCTTTCTTATAGCAATCTATTTTAAGTTGGTGGTCATTTAAGTTAGGGAATATTCTAAAATCACCATCATTTTTACTCATGCCTCCATGTTTATGTTTTAACAACTGCTTTTATTATGGTTTGCCTTTGTCAGTGAAAATTTTTTTCTTTGCAATATTTTCTTATTCACATTTTTTATTTTTCTCCTTTGTAAAAAAGTTCCTTTAACATTTCTTGTAATACCAGTTTCTTGGTGATGAACTCCTTTAGCTTTAATTTGTCTGAGAAGCTCTTTGTCGTACAATTCTAAATGATAGCTTTGCTTGGTAGAGTAATCTTGGTTGTAGGTCCTTGCTTTTCATCATTTTGAATATTTTGTGCCACTCCCTTCTGGCCTGCAGAGTTTAAGTTGAGAAATCAACTGACAGTTTTATGAGAGCTACCTTGCAGGTAACTAACTGCTTTTCTCTTGCTGCTCTTAAGATTCTTTGTCTTTAACTTTTGACACTTTAATTATGATGATTATGATGTGTCTTGGTGTGGGCTTCTTTGGGTTCATCTTGTTTGGAACTCTGCACTTCCTGGGATTGTATGTCCATTTCCTTCGCAAGGTTAGGGAAGTTTTCCATCATTATTTCTTGATAAAGGTTTGCAATCCCTTGCTGTCTCTTCTTCTCTGGCACCCCTATGATGTCAGTGTTGATATGCTTGATGTTGTCCCAGAGACCCCTTAAACTGTTCTTATTTTTTGGATTCTTTTTGCTGTTCTGCATTTACGACTGATTCTTTTTTGCTGTCTACTTCAATATTTATATTTCCTATCTCTTTGTCGAAGTTCTCACTGAGATCACCTATTCTTCTCCTAAGTTCACTGAGCATCCTTATAACCAGTGTTTTGAACTCTGCATCTGGTAGATTGTTTGTCTCCATTTTGTCGAGTTCTTTTTCTGGAGCTTTGTTCTGTTCTTTCACTTTGGACATGTTTTTTGTCTCCCCACTTCGGCTGCCTCCCTGTTTTTGATTCTATGTATTAGGTAGATCTGCTGTGTCTCCCAGCCTTAGTAGAGTGGCCTTGTGTAGTAGATGTCCTGTGGGGCCCAGTGGCTCAGTCTCTCTGAATCAGGTGCTCCAGGTGCATCCTTTGTGTGGGTGGTGTGTGCCCTCTTGTTGTAGTTGAGCCTTGATTGCAGCTGGCAAATCAGTGGGTGGGTGACTTTCAGAATAACCAGCTGTGAGGACTGGCCACTACTACAGTGAACAAGCTACTGTATAGGGGCTGACCCTGTAGAGTAGAATTTGCTTTAGCAGGACTCTGGTTCTACTGAGTCCACCTTTTGGGTGTGTTGTTTATAGCACTACCTGGGTGGTGCTCTGGTGTGGGCTGAAGCCGGCCATCAGGTATATTGGTTCTGGGGCCTCTTGGGAGGAGCTCTAGTGCAAGACAAGTCCAGCCACTGCCTGTGCCTAGCCCAGGGTCACCTGGTGGGAGTCACAAAATGATCTGCAGTTAATAACTGCCTGTGCTGGGCCCCTGGATTGGTTATATTGTGAACCGAGGCCAGCTGCCACTGGTGCCAGACTTGAAGTGAGTCTGTGTGTGTGCCCATTAAGAGGACACCTGGATCTCCAGCAGCCTTCCATCTCACCCGGACTGAGTCCCTACTGATTTCAGAGCCAGCTGTTGTGGGGACTCCTCTCTCCAGCACTGGTGCTCCAAGCTGGCAAGCCTGGTGTAGAGCTGGAGCCCTTTGCTCCTCATGGAGGACCTCCATAGCTGAGATAGCCCTCTCGATTCTTAATTGCCACATATAGGTGTGAGAACAGCTCATTTAGCATCTCCACTCCTCTTACCAGTCTCAATGTGGCTTCTTCTTTATATTCTTAGTTAAAAGAATTCTGTTCAGCTAATCTTCAGGTGGTTTTCAAGGGTGTTTTTTCTGTAATTTAGTTGTAATTTTGATGTGGTCATGGGAGGAGGTAAGCCCAGCATTTACCAACTCTGTCATCTTGACAAGAAGTCTCAGTAGTATATTTTATTTAACTTATCTAAAATATTTTATTTCAATAGGTAATAATATAAAACTTTTACATTTAACATTCTTTTAATAATACTAAGTCTTTAAAATGATATCTATTTTACATTTATGACACAGTTCAGTCACTAAATTGATATGGTCTCAATGAAATTTAGTTTTACCAAAACAATAAAATTGTGTTTAGGAGAAAAATATTTTACACTATTTTTGTTTTTAAATTAAATTCAGTTCCACAGTCACAGTACACATTGCATGTGCTTAGTTAGCTGCATGTGGCTTCTTACATTTAAATTATAATTAAATAAAACTTGAAATTCAGGTCTTCATTTGCACTAGTCACATTTTAAATAATCAATAGCCAGGTTTAGAGTAGATTATGTGTGTGTGTGTGTGTGTATGTGTGTGTGTGTGTGTGTGTGCCAGTTCTTATGTGATTATTCCTCTCATTGAACATTTGCATTGTTTCCAGGTTTTCAGTGGAACAAATAATATACTGATATGTTCATGAATGTATATTTTCCCACATTTTGGATTATTTATTATGGTAGACTCTCAGAAGTAGAATTATCAGGTCAAAGAAAATGAATTTATGGTCCTTGTGTGTATTTTCAAATTATTTTCTAAAACACGGTATCAGTTGTACTCCTACTAATAGTATTAATGTATTAATTTACCAACATTTCTTCATCATTGAGTACTACCATGTTGTTTCTTAAATTGCTAGAGAGGAATTTTTGTCTCTGTATTTATTCAATTGCATATTTCACTTACTCTTAATGGAATGCTTTTTCATATTCTTGGCTCATTGTCCTAATATTTGTTTAATTTTTGATTCATTATTAAAATTCTTTGTAGACTAAATATATTAACCCTTTGTTATATTTACTATAGACATTTCCCCTGGTCTTTGTTCACTTCCCTCGCCCCCTCCAGGAATTGGAAGACCACCAACTGATCATTTTAATTTTTCTATAGCAAATCTTTAGATAACCTTCCCTCTCTAGACTTGAAAGTCATTCCCACTCCAGAAGTTTGGTATTTACTTCTATTTTATTACAGATTATCTATGTTTTTAAAAAAAAGAAAAAGAAAACTCTAATCAAACTTGAATTTATGTGGTTCTATATTCTCAAAAAAAGAAACCAACTTACAAGTTCTTAACCTTCAGTCAAATTCAGTGCTTGCTCGTTGTATATACATAAGCCTCAAGGGATTACTGACCCACTCCTGGTGCCACTGCATGTAAAATTTTATGCATTTGTGTATTGACATAGACCCAAATAGGTTAAAATCTACTGGTATGAATATTTTAAAATAATATGATCTATTTCTGCACTGTTATATTCTGATCAGAGTATTTTCTAAACAAAACTTTTTCTTTATCACTGCAAATTTACGATTGACTATTACAGGGCATGGTAATGCTACAAGCTTTATTTCCTTTTGATCAATATTCTTATACTTCCAAGATTATAAATACCTTAAATTTACATAGCCATGTACACACATACCCCTGTTCCTCAGATAATTTTTTTTTTAACCAGAAACCATTTATTTTCAAACTCATTTATTATTTCTCATAGTCCAAAACTTTCTGTGAGCCCTAGCCTCAGATCATCGTTAATGGAAATAATAAAAGGAGTTTTGCTCTTAGATAACGACAATGAAAAAGAACCCCAAATGATCACATTGAATTAAGGTAAACACTGATAAAGAGCAAGAAAAGGAATTCCTTTCCTTTTCTTTTAGTATTTTAAGCAGCTTAATTTCTTACATTCACCTGTGTTTAAACTCCCCTGAGAAATCCTTAGAGTGGTTGAGTGACAAATCTATGTATTTGAAATTTCCAAGCTTTAAGTCTGTCTCTGCTAAAATGGTTCTTTGGGCCCTGCTGTAATCTTTCCCTATTGCTCCCACTCTTGCCTTTTTGTTTTGGTTTCTATTTTAATGGATAAAATTGTCTTGCTTCACTCTCAGTTTTGATTAATATTATCCAACCTCTATGTGTTAGAATTCACTTTGCTTTTAGTTGCTCATAAGGACAAAGAGTAGCAGAGTTAATGTGTAGACTGAAATCTCTATTTTAAAAAAAATCACAGGTATTTCTTGATTATACAGAGTATTTTTTAAAGCTATAGTTATATAAACTATTGGCCTATTTTTATTACAAATCTGACACTTGAAAAAAATTTTCTATAATGGTACTGTTTTTATTTTCAGTGATACTATAGTCTGGAACATGTGGCCTAGCAAAGGATATAAATCTAGGAAGAAAAATTATGGTTGGCATCAATTTTAAGTCTTTGCACTCTAACAGAGCACAAATCCTAAATTGTTTAAATACTAAATATTTACTTAAAGAAAAACAAGAGACCATTCAAAAATGGAATTAATTTAAATTGTGAATTTGCCTCATTTAAAAGCTTATAGTTTTTTGTATATTCTTTATCAAGTTTACAAAATGGAAGTTATAATGTCCACATCACAATACTCTTGTGTTGCATTTTAAAGTAAAACACACATACAACATGCACACATTTGGAATGAGGCCAAATTTAGACTCCAGAGGCATACTGTTCTGTACCATAAATTACAATCAGATGTATTTTAACACAGATCAAATTTTCAGTCTGAAGTTGGTGAGAAGCCTAATTATTTGACCAGGTTACTATTTATGTAGACCATTCTATGGCTGTCTGTGGTTAATCCACAGCTGGCAGAATGCTAGCTCTGGGAGGTTTTTATTTCATGCTGGAACACTTTGGGGAGAAATGATGGTGGGGGGCTTTAAAATCTCCTCATTAAATGAAAGACTAAAAAGTAAGTACATACATATTACTATGGAGACAAGATGCTATATAAACTGTTCATTTTAATTTTCCAAGTAACAGAAATAGCAAAGGAAGCAGTTTGAGTGCTCATAGTTTGCAAGTGACATGGTAATTGTTTAAAAAATTAAGATAAAAACATTTAAGAGATAAAGTTACTTAAGACAAAGACTTGTTACCTTTTATAACAATTGAATATAGGTATAAATTAATGGATTGGAATTTTTAAATGATGATAAAATATTGTGTTATTGTGATAGGAAAACATTTTTATTAGAATTTTATTAGCCATACTTTAAAATAATAAAAGACCAGTATAATGTAAAATTCTCTCAATATCTCAGGATTTACATGGGGAATAAACCCTTCAAAGGTGAATCCCAGTACACATACTTCTGCCACAATTTTTTTTTTAGTATTCTTTTAATATTCAATTTGAAATTTGAAAATAATAGAAAAACATCTTTTTCTTTTTAACTTTCTAAAATTGCATCATGGAAGTGGTTCGTCCCTTAGATGAACATGAATATTTCAATAGCTTTTTAAAATAACTTTTAAAAGAAGTTTCCTTTAGATTTTCTAAGTTACTTCTTCCATTTATAGGCTAGCTCTTCTCCCTTCTGGTTCCCATTGCCCTCACTTCCTCTGGTTTCTTGCTGTCTAATTATCTTCCCTCTCTTGCTTCTTCATTCTTCTGTTTCTCCACTAGATCCTTTTCATTGAAAAGCAAAAATGCTCATTCTTTGGTCTTTCTTTCTTTAAAACAACTCTCCACTCCTCTTCCCCAACTAAAATATCTTTCTGCTCTCTTCTCTATTGGCTACTCAAGCTAGGAGCATAATCTCTAGAGTCATTTGAACCTAAACAAGCTTCATCACATATAAGCTATATGACCTGAGGGATCTTTCTTTTTATTTTTTTTAATTTATTTATTTTTATTTATTTTTTCAAATTTTTGCATCTTTATTGAAATATAATAGACAATTAGTTGCTTGTATTTACACTGTACAATTCAGTTAGGTTTTGTTTTTTTTTTTAGTTATAGTTGGCATACAATAATATACCAGTTTCAGTTGTATAGCATAGTGATCAAAGATCCACATAACTTGCAAAGTGATCACCCCAATAAATCTAGTACTCTTCTTCCTCCTTACATATTTGTTACATTATTAACCATCCTCCCCATGCTACACTCTACATCTCCATGTCTATTCTGCAAATATTGATTTGTACCTCTTAATCTCTTTGCCTTTTTTGGTCCCACCAACCTCCTCCCATCTAGTATCTCTCTAAATATTCTCTGTATCTATGAGTTTATTTCCACTTTTGTTGTTGTTTATTTTGTTCTTTAGCTTCCACATGTACATGAAATCATGCGATATTTGTCTTTCTCTATGTGACCGATTTCATTCAGCACAATACCCTCTAGGTCCATCAAGGCTATATCTTTTTCCATCCCCTTCCTTTTAGTCTGTGTGTGTCTTTTGATCTGAAGTAAGTTTGTTGTAGGCAGCATATGTAGGGGTCTTGTTTGCTTATCCATTCAGCCACTCTATCTTTTGGTTGGAGTGCTTAATTCTTTTCCATTTGAAGTACTTGTTGATAGGAATGTAGTTATTACCATTCTTTATTCATGTTTTTGATACATGGTTTTTTTTCTTCTTAAGTCCCTCCAACATTTCCTGTAATGGATTTATCATCACTGGCTTGGTGATGATAAATTCCTTTAGCTTATTTTTGTCTAAGAATCTCTTTATCTGTCCTTCAACTCTAAATGATAGCTTTGCTGGATAAAATATTATTGGTTGGAGATCCTGGGTTTTCATCACATTGAATATTTTTTGCCAAGCCCTTCTGTCCTGCATAGTTTCTTTTGAGAAATCAGTTGCCAATCTAATGGGTGCTCCCTTGTAGGTAACTACTGCTTTTCTTTTGCTGCTTTGAAGATTCTCTTTTTTCTTGTTTAATCTTTGGCATTTCAATTATAATGTGTCTTGTGTGGGCCTCTTTGGGTTCATCTTTTTGGGACTCTGTGAGCTTCCTGGGATTGTATATCTATTTCCATCACCAGGTTAGGGAAGTTTTCCATCATTATTTCTTCAAATAACTCTCCACCTTCTTGTTTTCCTTCAAGTACTTCTATGACATGGATATTTTTACATTTAATTGTGTCCCATAGGCTCCTTAAATTATTACAGTCTTGGCATCTTCTTTTCTTGCCATTCTGATTGAGTGTCCTTGGCTTCCTCATCCTCTTTATCAGTGTTTCGATCCTCTTCTTTATGCACTCTGTTGATTTCCTCTAATATACTCTTCATCTCATTTCTGACTGCTTCTCTGTTATAATTTCCATTTCCATTTTTATGTTTTTTGTTGCTTTGTTAAAGTTCTCACTGAATTCATCTACTCTTCCCCTAAATTAATTGAGCATCTTTATAACCAGTGTTTTAAACTCTGCATCTGTTATGTTGCTTGACTCCATTATTTCTAGATCTCTGTTCTGTTTTCTCATATGGTTTCTGCTTCTTTGTCTTCCACTTTTGGCTGCCTTTCTCTGTCTGTTTCTATTTACTAAGCAAAGCTCCTAGGTCTCTCAGTCTTATTAGCATGGTTTGTGTAGTAGGTGTCCAGTGGCACCTACTGAGAGAAGTTCAGGTGCAGGCCAAGATTAGCCCCAGCCTGTGTCCCTCCCATTCAACCTGTTAAGATTCAGCAAGCAATCCACAAATGCTGTGCTTCTGGTTATCTCACAAGGCCACGCCAGAAATCGAGGTCAGTTGCTACCAGTGTGAGTCTTGGAGTTGGCTCAGCAAGGAGCACCGGACTCACTGAGGATACAACTAGATGTGGCTTGGGTGGGGCCCTGAGTTAGGTGAGGCAGAGTTTCAGGGAATCTTCTGGGTGAAGTAACCTCTGTTATCCAGGTCGATGACATCTCAGCTATGGTGCTGCTGAGTCCGCACACTGGGAGAGGGGAGGGCTCAATAGAGGAACAATGGATACCACCAGCACTTCTGTCCAGGAGAGAGCTTCAACTTTGACCTTGCTCCAACAACTCAGTGACCCTTGTAATTCCATGGTGTCCCCAGAGCAGCCCACTCGGCACTGGTGCTCAGATCAAGCAAGTCCATCACTTCGAAAGTCTGCTCACGGACACTCCCCTTTAAGAAGCATCTGCCGCTGCTGGATGCCATAGCCTCTGTCCCAGTCAGCTGTTTGGGACTAGGCAACCTCATGTTTTTGTTCCCTCCTACCTTCTACCATATCAGGGTGATTTCTTATTTCACTCCCTAGTTGTAGTACTTCTGTTCATCTAGATTCCAGGTTACTTTGCTTGCTGTTTGCTCCATGTTCCTGTCAAAACTTGCTGTTTGCTCCATGTTCCTGTCACAACTCCATGTTCCTGTC